>OY728129.1:1840480222-1841730222 GCA_963277665.1 Viscum album | reverse complement strand
TCTCTAAAATGATCCACCACCAGAGGAAAGTCCATCTATGAAGTCCCTTAGTCATACAGATATAAACTAGAAATCTGGGATCTAATTCATCCTAACCCATGATGCTCGAGTCTAGATATTCTCACCTGGACATCCCATTCCCCCTTATATAGAAAATATATTCCCTCTGGTGATGTGAAACTCACTCTACGGTGATAAAAGTCAAACAAAGGCCTGAAAGGAGACCAACTAGTCCATTCCAAGAATGACATTGAAACCTATCATCTATAATACATAGAGGTCCCATAAGAAGTGACACCCACAAACCTCAAGAGGAACTCCTTGAACTGATGTACACTAGCTATCCTAATCCCTAACAGAGTTTCTAGCATCATAACATAATCATAAGTAATGATAAAAAGCCCGAGGCTCTCCACAATGAAAAAAAATATAAAACTATGGGAAGAACCTATATCAAAAAGAGAAGAATATAAAACCAAGTCAACTAGAATTGTACCTCTAAGTATAGAGGGTTTGAGATCCTACTCCTGCTAGGTGTGTTCCATAACCAAAGTCTGACCTGTACCTCGACCCTGTGACCCTGCCTGGCTACCCTAAGCTAACGCACTCTGCTATCGCTGAAAACCTGTCATCTGGATACCACTACCATGACCACCTACTCAGCCTGAATGGCCTGACAAACTCTAGTTCCCTGACTGATGAGGAACTGGTGGCCCCACTCCTATATGTGGAGTCATAACAGACCCCCTATCACTAGCTGCTGGTGAGAATATCTTGAAAAAAACGCTGAAGGTGACCCATCTTTCCACAAGATCAGCACTCCACTGGGTCTCTCGGGCACTGCGGTCTCATGTGCCCACTCTTCCCGCACTGGTATCACATCAACTGGCTACCTAAAGATGCATCCCTACTACTAGAATCACTATGCGAAGGCTCTCTATGGTGAATCCTGCAATTAGTTGAAGGAGTACTACCTCTAGATGCTAAAATTACCTAGATCATAGCTCTAAACTCCCTCATATTGTGCTTGGTAATCAGTGCCTAGTTTACTATAGCTGTAACCTAAGTTAACCTGAAAACATTCACTTGCGATCGGATGTCTTACCTGATACCATCCTCAAATTGCCTAGATAGTTTTAACTCGTTACCCCCCAAAACAGGTGAGAAATGCCGAAGCTCTATAAAGAGAGAAGAATAATAAATCACTAATAGAGTGCCCTGCTTCAAATGCATGAACTTCTAGGCTCAGTCATCCCTCAATGTCTCGGGGTAGAAGTAGTCATAGAAGGTCCTCTAAAACTCTTACCAAACCATATCTCGATGTTGTCCTACCTATGAAACAAAATCCCGCCATCTCTTGGTGGAATCATGTACCAAGTAAGTCACAAGATTCACATTACTCTCAGGAGGAATCTATATATGCTCAAAGATAGAGATAATGAACTCTAACCATGACTCTGTAGCATGTGGTACTCTATAACCTGAAAAAGTGGGAGGATGCTACTCTTGGAACACCCGCATCAACTTTTCCATAGTTGGGGGAGGGTGTGGTGCTCCCTAAAAGGTCTGCATAATCCTTATAAATCCTTCACGGAATTGTGCATCAACACCTACTTCTGGTATAACAGCTAGTACCAATACGGTCATGATGGGAGGATCTACTAGTAGTCCCTGATCTACCATTTCCAATGTCTGATCATTGACCTGTACCTGGTGTACAACCAGAGACGTCTTGGTGGCATGACTCTGTAAGGTCAAGCGCACACCTTAGTAAAAAATTAACGAAAACTGCAACTCAGAAGACCAAGGATGTAACAGGTGAAGGAAAACATTCAAGTTTTACAAGGGAGGGTTAAATGGTGTGTAGAACCACTATAAGACGTGTTCCCTTAAGCGTTAACATGGGCGTGTACATCTTCCAACTTGGTCATGTAACACCCCAAGTACACGGCGTGTACTTGAATATTTCCTCCTTCCTAGGTACTTCTACATGGCTAGAACTACATGGTTTTTCTGGTGTAACACCACACAATGTGCACATTCTAGACACGTCGTGTACAACAAAAGTTCCATCCACCCGTGTCATTAGTCACACGACAAGATACATGGTCGATTGCAGCATGACGTGTAATCCCAGTACATGGCATGTTCTACTAAAAGTTTACCAACCCTATGTCTCTTCTCACACAGTCAGTCACATGGTGAATAAATACATAGCATCTATATAGGTACATGACATGTACTTAAGAAAATTCATTTATTTTAGAACAAAAGAACACATGGCGTGTGTTTATAACATCACATGTCATGTTTTCTGGGTTTTCCAGATAGTAATCCTATAAAATTTCTCCAAAACCCCCCAAATATTACAATTTGGACAAGGAATGACAAGTTTAGTTTTGTGAGATCCTATACTCCTCGCGAATCAAATTTTGGGATCCTTATTCATATCATATCTTAACAGAATTAAATTAAAGTTCAAACATGATCCACCAAATTATGATTCAAGAGGGCCCATAACACCTAAGGGACCAAAGCTTGGAATCCATCCAAATTAAACTTTATATATACCAATACCCTATCAAAATAGTAGGTATTTATATCATGAAATCAATCACAATAGAATCCATATCTAGAATAAAATCTATCACAACAAC
This sequence comes from Viscum album, assembly GCA_963277665.1. NCBI lineage: Eukaryota > Viridiplantae > Streptophyta > Magnoliopsida > Santalales > Viscaceae > Viscum > Viscum album. The sequence goes on along the minus strand of OY728129.1, from coordinate 1,841,727,565 downwards.
ATGCAATCAGTAATGCTCTCTAAATGGAATGGCAAGAATGCATGGCATGCGATTTCTAGCAAGTACCTATATGATGCATGAGATGGTATACCCTAATATCATTGGGTTTCAACAGAATAGAAATTCAAATAACATTAATTATAACAAAACAATACATGTGTATCACCCGATGGTGAAATCAAATCAACTGTAACAATAAAAAAACCATAAAAATTGAAATATTTGAGGTAACTTGGATTTTACCTATACACGGGTTAGCTAATACTGAGAATATATTATTGAAAACTCTACCTATTCTTTCCTATCCCAGTCTATTGGATCCAAATAATAATTCAAAGTAGAAAAGAACCTACTCTGATACCACTTTGTAACGTCCCAGACCCAGGTGCCGCCCAAAGGTGCCCCGAACTCAGTTATTCACATAACTTCAAGAAAATTTCCCCAAAATCCATAGGATAACAACTAGAATAAAGGGATAAGGAAATACATTGGAAACTATTACCTCACTGGAAGGGTATACACAACAGAATATAAATATAAAACAAAAGCGGAAGTAGTGATACCGCAAAAGTAAACAATGAAAGACTGAAAGTAAATCCAATAGAATCCACAATATATATATATATATATATATATATATGATACATAGAATTTTTATATAATAAAACAACCAAACGAGTCACAATGATGGAAAACAATACAGAAACCAAAGTATAAAAGAAACAAATAAACTCTAGAAGCATCGCAAGCCTTATCTTGGTCCCATGTTCTCTAGCTCCAACAGAAATCAAGTAATTGATGAATAAGGGAGATTTCCCTTATCTATAATGACAATAAAATAATCTATTTTGGTCTAAAATCATGATCCAAATAGGGTGTGAGATGAATCTCAGTAGGCAACCACCAAAATATCTGTTCTTAACTGCCAGTGAATGTATATAGTAGGTAATATGTAAGAATGAAGCAATAAACTAGGAAGTACACAAAAGTAAACAATCCTACAGTTTTCAATTACATTCATTTAACATTCATTATTCATCCATGGAATCATGTAACCCTGGGATATAGACTAAGATTTTTATCCCCTATGTAAAGTAACCAAAATAGACATCTCATAAGACTATCTAAACAATCAAGTAAGAATGAATCCAAGCTTGTGCTTTTCCTTGGCAGGCGTGTCATAATAATTAAACTATTCACAAATAACCCTTTGGGAAATCTCTCATAGTCTAACCCCCTTAGTCCCACGTAGCATCAATTTAGTAAATAATGACCCAATGGGAAAGCTCTCACGGTCTAACCCCTTTGGTCAAAGTTCTACACTAAGGCTCTCACAGTCCTATGTAATTAATATGGAATCCCCCTTAGTCTTCCTGGTCCAAGGCTCTCATGGTCCTTTGGAAAAGAAATAGCGTGCATATCATATCAAAGAAAATAATCTGGAATCCCCCTCAGTCTTCCTGGTCCAAGGATCTCACAGTCCATTGGAAAAGAGTGCACATATTATATCAAAGCATCCCATGTAATACGAAACTACTACATGGATAAACATTCAAAATTCATTTCATAGGAATTTCATAATATCAATCAAACTCCATCCTAATCAACAAGGCGTGGAAACAAGGTATGCCTTATAGGAAACCTAGACCAAATGGGCATAAATAGTCAATTAAGGGAAACACACCCATGGGGTGTCCCATAAAAAAGGTATTACACATAAGAAATAATCCTTTATCAATAAATCAGATCATAACAGATAATAAATAGAGTTTAATTCCAAATCACGCAATACCCCAAATGTGGGTATATGAAACTTTTAGCATATATAATCCAAGACAAACAAAAAAGGAACAAGATAACCTACCTCGAAGTCATACAATTGATATAATTGAAATTTGGCCTTTGAATCGGCCTAGAATGGTGAAGATCTACAAAAAGGTGAAAAACTCTCAACCCTTGACAACTCAACTGAGAGGAGGAATCAGGAAGAAAGTCTTAAGAGAATTTGGGAACTCATCAGTGGGATTCAAACTCATCTAACAGTGTCTCAATCGGAGCTTGGATGGAGAATCGGGGGTTCAAAGTTCATTCTTCGCTCTAGAGCACTCTTGTATGAACCAAAACTAGAAGAAGATATTTACAGATATGAGACGTGAGCCTGCTCTGATTTATCAAATAAAAGAAAAGTACATGACATGTTCATTAAAAATACACATTGTGTAGTAGCCTTAACCTACCCCCGACTTAAGCGGTCTTCCATGTCACCACATGACTATGTACTCGACCATTACATGGTGAAAATGTGGTTGTATACGACAAGCTAGGTACATGTCTTGTACTCAGAAGTACACTATGTGTACTTAGAAAATCCTATTTTCTTATTGTTTCCTAAAAAACATCCCGAAAACAAGATCCATACCTGAAATAAAGATCCAGGTTCTTATAAAAAGGAAATGAATTTTAGATTTTAAAGATGCATGAGATTTCAACTGATTTTTTTAGATCTTTTCTTGATTGAGTGAAACCACACCATGATTTTGGTTACTTCATTATGGTTTGTCTAACTCTATATAAAAATAGAGTTTCACTTACAGAATAAGTCTGATAGTCATCCTTTTTTTTGAGAGATATTTCTTGGGAGAAAAGGGATATAATTTTATATAAGAACATGGTGGAAACTTCTTCAGTTAATTGAAAACACTCATATAGGAAATAATAAAATAAAACTTCATTTCTTATGCCCATTATTGATCTTTCTTCCTATTTTATTGTTTTTTTCATATCTCAATGTCCAGGAGACATGTTGGGATTATCAAGAGAAATCATATAAAGAGACTAGAACTATCTTCTTTCTCTATTAATTCCTTGATAATAATAATACAATATCTATGAGATGTGGGATATAACCCACTGATCACTAAGGATTAACTACTCTTAAAGAGTTATTGTATCTTGTAAAAACTCTATTATTTGTGTGCTATTCTTTCTTGTTTATCTATCTATTAGTATTTTATAGGTCCTGTTTAAGATCCTATTCACTAACTGATAATGGGAGTAAAATGTATATACGAGAAAAAGTTTTTTGAGCACTATTTATCCACCACATAATTCTCCTCATTCTCACATGGGCACATCAATTGGTATCAAATCATATAGCTCTAAAGGATCTTGTTTTTTTGTTTTAATTATATATTTTTTTAATTGTGAATTCACAATCATAAAGAGTATGAATTTTATCAACAACAAGGGTATTCCCATGTTTTACAGAAAAATATTTCATATATGGATGGAGAAGACGATTCAATATTTTCTCTCATTGAAATAAAATGTTCTTTACATTTTGATGAATGGATTTAATCCACTTGTACTAGGAGTGAATTATAATTTTATTTATTGAAAGAATATTAAATCTGATGGAAGACCACACAATGTATTTCTTTCATCACTCGGATAGAAGGAACTTACAAAGGTGATGGGTTAAAAAGTATTCAATTACATATGGAATAAATTACACAAGGTTTATAAGAGAGATAAGAACTTGAGAAAGTTTGAATTTAATAATATCCTTCTCGATTTGAAGAAATAAGGATAACTGAATATGAATAAGTGAATGAATTTTTCATATAGGTGAACAAGATTGTTATATCTATTCATAGATATGGAGAAACTCTTAAAGATTCAATCAGAGTAAATAAATAGATAAGAATCCTATCAAAAAAATTTGATGATAAAATTCTATAAATTGTGGATAAATATTTAGATGACTCCATAATCTATAAACACAATAATATATTGATTATGTATGAGATGAGAATATATACCACATTGAATAAAAAAGTAATATTAGAAAATAATACTACTTTTTAAGTATTTAAATAATTTAATATTAATTTAAAAAAGAAGACTCATGATGAAAAATACAAGTTTTTTGAAGGTGAATTGAATTACAATGAGTTTATATCATATCTCTCCAAGAGATTTTGTAAAGGAAATAGTAAGTGAAAGGGTAAAATTTATTTTAAATGTTTTAATTATTGAATTTTTTTTAAAAGGTTGGGGCCGAAGCCTCAATTTATTATTAAAGCAAAGACCTATTTAAAGGGTAGAGGGAGACCCAATACATAACCCCGAAGGCCCAAGGCCAAGTGACCTGAATACAAGGCTTCAAAGCCCATTTTTTGGCCCAAAGGACCCTCTGTGAACAGTACTGCTATAGTACCCTGTGTAGCTACAGTACCTACTACAGTACCCGCCGCCACTACAGTATCTTGCAATAGTTCCTCTGCCGCTACAGTCCACCTCTACTACAGTGTCTGCTACAGTGCCCCGCTACAATACCCTACTATAGTGTCTGCTACAGTGCCCCCCGCTACAGTACCCTGCTAAAGTGGAATTTTCTTTCTAAAATTGAAGTGTTATCTTATGATAGAAAAAGTGAAGAGGAATTGAAATAATCAAATCATGAAGGTGTTAAGGTTTTTATGATTTAGTCCAAAAACTTTGGTGAGTACTCTAGTAAAGAAGAAGTAAGTGAATAGTATGATTAGGAATAATAAACATAGAAAGAGTATTCTTTGAGAATTAAGCTCATAGTTTACTTTAAAAAGATTTAAAAACATGAAAAAAAGAACGAATCATTGAAGAAAACCATTGAAAAAACAAATTTAAAAATGTATGACTAGAGAGAAGATGAATTCTTAAGGAATATTAATGATATAAATGTCATTATTGTTAAAGAAAATAAAATCCTTGATGATAAAACAAATATTTTGGTTACAATACAAGTGGAGGCACACACAATTTAAGAAAATCTACATAAAACTAAAAATTATCTTAATAAAATTCAATTTTACATTGAGAATTTAGTTAAATTATAAAAGAAATTAAGAAAATTTATGAATGTCATAAGAATTAGAAAACACTCTAAACACACAAGATTGTGAAGAAATAAAATGCAACATTGAAAATAAGGGGTAGGAAAAAATTGTTTCTCTTATAAAAGGTGTATCATACATTTGTATATAAGTGCTTGTAATGAAAATAATAATAACAATGTTTTGTGGAAGAAAAAGTAGTTGAAAACTTTACTTAAGGAAAAAAACATTGAGAAACAAATTCTAAACCATTGATAAGAAAGTTTAGAAAAATCACCAGAGTTCAAAAATGGTGAAAGGGAAATAAGTAGATTTTGAATAACCAAATTCAAACCCTACAAGGAGTTTCATATTTGAATAAATATGTTGGTATTTTAGTGTGTATGGACACAAGTTATATGTTTTTTGGTATAATATATCTTTATCTTAATAACCAAGAATCATTGATTTGAAGGGGGATATGTAAATATGAGAAACAAACCAACACAATATCACAGTAAAGAAGTTAAAGTGAAAAATATATTGGGTGAACTTAACTAGACTTGTGGAAGATGTGAATAGAAAGGGAAAATTTCCAATTATTATCTCATGATTCTACCAGAGTAGCTGAAGCAAAGAGTTAACTCCAAATATCATAATAAGAGAGTGATCAAGGGAAAATGATGGTAGTTGAGGTTTCTTAAAAATCATTGAAGAATGAGAGAAATTTGTTCTTTGATAATGGTTTATCATTGAATATTATAGGAAATAAAAATCTTCTGAATTATATTTAAAAATATAATGGAGGTAGCATTGGAAACACTTAAAACGGTGAGAATAAAATCACTTCAAATAATGTTATCTTTTTTATTAGGTTGAGATATAATTTACTAAGTGTATTTAAATTGCGGGATAATGAGAAAAAAGGTGATATTTTATAAATATTAATGTGTCATTATAATATTTAGTAATTAAACAATAATCTTTAGAGGATTAAGAATAAGTAAAAATTTATTTCAAATCAGAGATGATAGAAATTTGTATTTCTTGAGTATGAAAGAGGGGAATAAATTTTTCCATTAAATACTTGGTTACTTGTGCCAAACGAATATGAGGATACTTTTCTATTATGATTCTATGGGAAAAAATTCAAAATCTAAACTAAAAAAATAAGAAAATCTCATGAAATTTTTTACAAAGGTAATATAGTGAACAAAATTCAAAAACCGATGGAGATCCAAACAAGGAGCTTACTTGAACCCATACATTAAAATGTATGTTGTTCAATGAGTATGAAATCAACCAATGAAGATATGAACATCATATTTTTTTTGATAATAATATTCATATAACTTATATTTCATTTATATCAACTAAATCGCATGCTTTTGATAGGTTTAAGAGTTCTGAACAAGATACATAGAAGAAAACAAGGCATGCTATCAAATGATTTCAATTCAATTATGGATCCAACTACAAAAATAAAATTTTTATATAATATCCTAAGAAGCATGGAATAAGGAATGGGTATAAATATCCATACAAACCTCAAAAAATGTATTAGTAGAGAAAAAATAGAAGTTTGGTTGATGTGGGAAAAACCATGTTATCAGAGAATGAAGCTTCAAAGTATTTTTGGAGGCAAGCCTCAAATATGATTAGATTCACTAAAAAGAATAATTTTATTTGACCAAATTAATCTAACATAATTATTATTTGATAAAAGTGGATAATATTTATTTCATTTTTAAGAGTTTTAATGTGATTAATTAATCACAAAATTCATGTTTAATACATTTTAAAATTTAAACTTCATTTCTCATCACATGTGTAATTGTCTTTTAAAGAGTATTAATCTAGGACCATTTAAACATATATTTTTGGAAAACTCTATATTAATTATTTTATTATTAAATATTAAGGATTATGATTATTATTTTTAGGGAAACTTTTGTTCTTTTTTTAGAAATAGATGATTTACAAAGGAAGATGGACTTATCGATCCTTAAATGTAGAAATTTCAAGGCAAATTTTTTTGGATTTCTGACCATTAAAATAGATAAAACATCCAAAATGAAAGTCCAATTAATTATAAATTTAATATTTGGATATATAACATTATATATAATATTTAATTCAAATGTGAACTAATCTAATTCAGGTATTTGGAAGGTAATTTGAGTTTCCCAAGTTAAAGTTTAAATTATGGGCCATATTTCATAGCCCAAAAATTCATCCCACTATTTAAGGTATAACTTGAAAATGGATAATCCAACTATGATAAAAGTTTCCCATATTTTAGAATAAATATTGAGTCATGTTTTATTATCTAAAACACATCTAAATTATATCACCTTGAATGAATTTTTAGTGCATCAATTAGGATATATAAATAAATCATATAACATTGGGAGTGATGGAAATTCAATTGTCCACCCACTTTCTACCATAATGTTTCCTACCCTAATATATTAGATGAATTTAAAATGGTTTTATTAACCAAAAAATCTTGAAATTTCTATTAAAGGTGGATTTTGGGGGAGGAAATGGAAGTATTTTGTTGCTTGTTCTTTTTGTAATGTCATGCTATCATTATTCTTTCATAAGTGAGCTCTTCATTTGTAAGTTTTATAAACCAACTATAGTTTTATGATTTAAGGATTTATTTATTCTATTAACTTCTTATATTCACACTATCACTGTAAATATTTTATTTTTATGGTGTGAATCCATTCACATGACATTTGATCAATTTTATCTTCTAAAATCCCTCTTATATGAGTCAACTTCCATCTTCTATTGAGAGATTTGTGTCAATGGAAAGCCAACCCTATTATGATTTGATTATAGGGAGTGGAATGGACTTTGTTGGATGATATTTTAGGTAATTTAAATGTTAAAATAGTTATTTTATTTTATATTTTCACTTGATGATTTATTTATTCTTCATTTTCTTAGAATTTAAAATCTACATATTTTGAGTGGTAGTATGATCCTATACATTGGAATGATCATGAAAGTAATCCTATAAGTGATAAGGTGATTATAATTTGAATTATGTAGGAAATAAATTAGTGATTTATGAGGTTTATTTTTATATCATCAAATTGATATTCCTTTAATTACTTATTTTAAATTTTCTATGAAACAAATTCATCCAATATTTCTTTATCAACAACTAAGGATAGACCCATATTCATTAATTATTTTAATCCAAATACTAGATTGTTTCATTTTTAAAATGAACTCAACCAAAATATTTTACTAATTTATACCCAAAACCCTTAACAAATTTTCATGTCTCAAGGTTCACTTCTTCGATCTATGTGGAATCAAAACTCTAATTTTACTACAAGTGACTACTTCAACCCATAGGGTGAATTTGGGTGAACCAAATTCCAACATCATTTTTGGGAACCCAAATAAGTAACTTAGTCACTATCATTCCATTATCACCCTGGTTTCTCTATTCTCACTCCCTATTTCTATTATATTTTCACCTTTTTATCCATGCATGTCCTTTTACACATGAGACTATTTTAACCACATAGATAGGGTTGATAATACTTAGGTGGGGAATCAAGTGAAGCCAGGGGACTTCTACCTTTAAATCCAAATCTTCATAAAACTCCAAAATATAAATCTGAGTCCAATCCATTGAAGTATCTTACACATAAACCCATATTGAACTTAGTGAAAGTCAAATGGTAAATCCAAATGAGAAAACCCTTAATTTGGGTAATTTCATTGATAAAACCATGAATGACTAACTCAAACCTATATAGGTAAACAACCCTCATGAATCATACATAATAACCAAGAAGAAACTAAATATATCATCAACCTACCTAGGTAAATTACCTTGTTTGCACAATTTGTGAAAAAAATGACCTGAGGATTGATAGTTACCAGAATATTCCTTCAATCAAGAAGGTCCTTCTAGGAGGACCATCTATGGAGGTCAATGTATTAAATTTTTAAAAGAATCACTATCAGAATAATTTTAGTCCAAGGTAAAATGAATATATAGGCCTTCGTTAGAAGTATGGACAACAATTTAGCCTATCACAGGGTCCAAATCCCATACCCTTCACAAAAAATTCCAACTCATAACCTATTTTAATCAAAAATCAAAATTAAAACATATTCTAGTGAAATTCCAACAACCCATACAACAATCCATACAACAACTTAAATTTCCTCTTGAGATAAACCAAGAAGATGAGCCCCTTATCCAATTTATTCCATAACCATTACTTTATCATTTATGTAATCAAATGGGGAAAATGAAATATGAGGTTTCATCACTAAAATTTTAATTAAAAATAATTAAAATTGGTAAATCACCCATTCACACTTAGGTTGTACCTTTCCAAATCTTAAAGGGAGAATCTAGTTACATGAAAACCCCCATAATTCTTTTTCATCCCATCATATAAAAATTCAAACTAGTCATATGATTTAGGAATGGAAATATGAAAACCTTTGAAAACATGAGCCTTGATCTCAATATATATAATCCAATATCTCAAATTAGTGATGATGATGAGGAGCTAAATGAGGTTAATTGGTTGTAGAATGTTGAAAGTGGTCTTATGGAATATCAAGAAATTATTAAAGGATGTTTAAGTTAAGAAGAAATTGATTTCATTTATTCACATGAGGGAAATTTGTCTTCTTTTCTTAAATCACTTGAATATAACACATTTTATTATTATTTTTGGGATAAATAATCACTAAAACCTTGAGAGAAATCATTAACATAGAGTCTATGACCATTATTAACACTAAACAAAAAAATTTAGAGGTTAAGACATCAGTTATAAAGAAATGACATCTCATTGGAGAAAACCATTGACACACCAAGTGTCAAAATGGATTCTTAGAAAGAAGATTAATTATAAAGCAATATTAATGATATCAATGTCATTATTGTTAAATAAAATTAGTTCCTTTATGAAACAACAAATATTTTGGTTACAATACAAGTGGAGGTACACTCAATTGAAGTAAATCTATATAAAGATGAAAATTATATTAATAAAATTCATTTTGACTTTGAGAATTATGTTAAAGAAGAAAATAATTAATACAATTTATGAGTGTAATAAGAATAAAAAAACACTATAAACACACAAGGTTGTGAAGAAATAAAATACAAACTTGAAAATAAGTGGGAAGGAAACAATTATTTCTCTTATGAAAGGTGTATCATACATTTCTATATCACATTATTTCAATGAAAATCACAATAACAATGTTTTTTTGAATAAAAATTAGTTGAATACTCAACTTAAGGGAAAATAATTGAGAAAAAATTCTAAACCATTGAAAATAATGTTGAGAAAAATTATCAGAGTTCACAACTGGTGAAATAGAAATAATTTTTTTTAGAAATCAAATTCACACCCTATGAGGAATTTCATATTTGAAGGAAGATGTTGGTGTTTTAGAGTGTATGAACACAAGTTATAAGTTTTTTATAATATATATTTATATTAATAACCAATAATAATTTATTTGAGGGGGGATATAAAAATATGAGAAACAAATCAACACAGCATCCCAAATAGGAAGTTAAAGTGAAAAATATATTGGGTGAAATAAACTAGACTTTTAAAATATGTGAATATAAAAGATATATTTACAATGATTATCTCATGATTCTACCAGAGCATCTGAAGCAAAGATTTACCTCAAAATCTAATAATAATAGAGTTATCAAGTGAAAATGATAGTATTTTAAATTTCTTAAAAATCATTAAAGAACGAGAGACCATTTTTCTTTGATAATTATTTCTCATTGAATAAGATAAGAAATAAAAATATTTTGAAAAATATTTAAAAATATAATGGATGTAGAATTGGAAACAATTAAATCAGTGGGAATAAAATCACTTTAATTAATGTTATCTTAATTATTAGGTTGAGATATAATTTACTAAATGTATCTCAATTGCATGAAAATGGTAATGAGGTGATAATTTATAAATATTAACGTGTAATTAGAATATTTAATAATTAAAAAAATTATATTTATAGGATAAAGAATAATTAAGAATTTATTTCAAACCAAAGATAATAAAATTTATTACTTCTCGAGTATGAAAGTGGAGAATAAATTTTTTCTATTGAAGACTTAATTACATGGGTCAAAAGACACATAAAGATAATTTTCTATTATAATAATATGAGAAAAATTCCAAATATAAACTAGGAAATAAGAAATTATTTTGATGTTGTTTACAAAGGTAATATAATGAACAAAATTCACAAACTGATGGAGATCTAAACAAGGAGGTTACTAGAACTCATACATCAAGATGTATATGGTTATATGAGTTTGAAATCAACCAAATAAGATAATTAATTCATAATTGTTTTTGATAATTATAATTTTAAAAATTATATTTCATTTATATCTACTGAAACACATGATTTTGATAGGTTTAAGAGTTATGAACAAGATGTGAAGAAGAAAACAAGGCATGTTATCAAAAGATTTCAATCTAAAGATAGATCAAAATAGACAAATTAAAAGTTTTTATAATATCATGAGAATCATGGAATAAGGAATGAGTATAGATCTATATACACACCTAAAAAAATGGATTAGTAGAGAAAAATAGAAGTTTTTTCCTGACATGGAAAATACCATGTTATCAAAACATGAAAATTCAAAGTATTTTTGGATGGAAAGCCTCAACTTTGATTGGATTCATTCAAAAGAATCATTTTATTTGACTAAATTAATTTAAAATGATGATTATCTGATGAAAATGGATAATTTTAATTAAATTTTGAAGATTTTTCATGTTATTAATTGTTCATAAAATTAAATTTCAATAAATTTTAAAATTTAAACATCATTTTTCATCATATGTGAAATTATTGTTTAAAGTGTATTGATCTAGGCCCATTTAAACATATAATTTTGAAAAAATATATATTAAATATTTGATTTTTAAATTTATTTATTATTATACTTAATTTTTTGGGAATATTTTTTTCTTTTGGATAAATATATGATTTATAAACAAAGATAGACTTATCGGGTATTGAATGCAAAAATTTTAGGGCAAAGCGAATTGGACCTCTGACCATTAAAATAGATAAAGTATCCAAAATACAAGTAAAATGAATTATAAATTTAATATGTGGATATATAAAATTTTGTAGAACATTTCATGCAACTGTGACCTAAGATAATTTGGTTATTTGGAAGGTTATTTGAGTTTCCCAATTTGAAGTTTAAATTATGGGCCAAATTTCATAGCCCAAAAATTCATCCCAGCATTTAAGGTATAAATTGAAAATGGATAATACAATTGTACTAAAATTTTACCATATTATAGAAGAAATATTTTGACACATTTTCTTATTTTATGACATATATAAATTATCTCACCTTGAAGTAATTTATTGTACATCAATTAAGAGAGATAAAGGAATCATACAACCTTAGTAATGATAGAAATCCAATTTTCCACCCACTTTCCACCACTATTTGGCCTGCCCTAACCAATTAAATGAATTTAAAATGGTTTTATTAACCCAATAATCTAGTAATTTATATTTAATTTGGATTTTGTGGGAGGAAATGGAAGTATTTTGTTGCTTGTTCTTCTTGTAATGTTATGATATCTTTATCTTGTCTTAAGTGTGTTCTTCATTTATAAGTTATCTAAGCCCACTCTAGTTTTGTAATTAAGGATTTAATTATTCTCTTAAATTATTATATTTACACTATCACTATAAATATTTTATTTTTATGGTGTCAATCCATTCACACAAAAATTGATCAGTTTTCTCTTTTTCAATCCCACTCCTATGAGTCAAATTCTATCTTCTATTGAGATATTTTTGTTAATAGAAGGAAAAACCTATTATGATTTGATTATAAAGAGTTTAATGGACTGGGTTGGATGTTATTTTAGGTCATTTTAACGTTAAATTAGTTATTTAAGTTGATATCTCCACTTGATGATTTATTTTATTCTTCATTTTCACTAAATTTAAAAACTACATATTTTGAGTGATAGTATGATCCTATACCTTATAATGATCATGAAAGTGATCCTATAGGTGATAGGTTATTATACTTGGAATTTTTTAAGGACTAAATTAGTGAATGATGAGGTGTATTTTTAACTCATAAAATGGATATTACTTTAATTAATGAGTTAAAATTTACTATGAAAAAAATCCATCCAATATAGATTTAGCAACAAATTAGGATTAACCCATATTCATTAAGTATTTTAATACAAATCCTAGAGTGTTTCATTCTTAAAATCAACTCACCCAAAAAATTTAATACTTTATACCCTAAACACTTAAAAAAATTTTGTGTCTCAATGTTCACTTCTTCGATCTCTATGGAATCGAAACACTATTTTTACTATAAGAGACTTCTTTAACCCATAATGTGAATTTGGGAGAACCAAATTCTAACATCATTTTTGGGAGCCCAAACAAGTAACTTAGTCTCTCTAATTTCATTATCACCCTAATTTCTCTATTATTACTCCCAATTTATATTATCTTTTCTCTTTTTTAACCATGCATGTCCTTTTACACATGAGACTACTTAAAGCACTTAGTTAGGGTTGATAATACTTATGTATAGGAATCAAGTGAACCCAGGGGACCTCTACCTTTAGATTCCAATATTCCACACTCCAAAATCTAAATCAGATTCTAATCCAATGGAGGATATTTCACATAACCCCATCTTAAACTCATGTAAGAATTAAATGGTAAATCCAAATGAGGAAACCCCTAACTTGGGGAATCTCATTGATCAAATAATGAAATACTGCCTCACACCTACTTAGAAAAATTCCCCCTAATGCATCATACGTACTTCCTAAGGAGAAAAAAACTATATCATTAAAATCCATGTATTAAACTAGCTTCTCACCATTCATGGTATGGATTTTGAGATAAATTTCTTTCATGCCAAAGATTTTACTAACATTATTGAGACGATATTCCCCCTCATAAAATTGAATCATCCAAGATGAAACTATTCCATTTCTATCCAAAAGATTGAGCTAAGATTTTTTTTAAAAATTTAATACTATAATTAAACTATTATTAGGACCAATTACAAAGGTATTTTTACAAAAATATTTACCCAACCACAAAATAATTGGACTTAAACAGAGTATTCAAAACTTTTTTGAAAAACAGGGAGAGTATTTTTATAAAACATGAAAAAGTTTTAAGGACACCCTACACATGGTAACTCAGCATGGTTATTCAATCCCAAAAAATTAAAATATTTTATGAAGTGTTATTTCAAATAAGAAAACATTTTATAGATATTATGTGTAACATGACCTTCAAACAAAACCCCCCAATGATGATTATGAATATCTAGAATGTCTTATTGAACAAAACCAAACACGGGGGACCTCTTACTATTATGAGAAGCCTCCCACATATGGTTAGATTAATACTATTTGGTATAATGAAATATTTATGGCTAAATTTTATCCGTTTTTAGGAATTTTAAAGAGATAGACCTTTGGAATGTCCTTGGAGTTTAAACCATTGAACCTATTTTCACAATTTGTGAAACAATAACCAAAGAATTGATAATTACCCAACAATTCCTTCAATCAAGAAGTTCATTCTCAGAGGACTATCTTTAGAGGTCAATGATTTAAATTTTCAAAAGTATCAACATTAATTTTTTTTTTCTAAGGTATAATGACCATCCAGGATTTCATTGGACGGATAATCAACAACCATGTCAGTCGCATGGTCAAAATACCTACCCTCCACAAAACTTTCCAACTAATAACCTATTTTAATCACAAAATGAAAAATTAAAACATCCTATAGTGAAATTACAACAAACCATGCAATAATACATCAAACAACTTAAATATCCTCTTGAGATAAACCAACCAGATTAACCCCTATCCAATATATTTCATATCCATTACTTGATAAATTATTAAATAAAATGGAGAAAATGAATTATGATTTTCCATCACTAAAATTTGAATTAAAAATAATTGAATCTGGTAAAGAACCCATGACCAATCAGGATATACCTTCCCTAACTTTAAAGGTAGAATCTAGTTACCTGAAAACACCCATAATTCTTGGTCATCCATTCATAGAAACAATTAACTGAATTATATAATTTTGGAATGGAAATATGACAACCTTTGAAAATATGATCCCTAATCTCAAAATATATAATCCAATATATCAAATTAGTGATGATGATGAGGAGTTTAATTAGGTGAATTGGTTATGGAATGTTGAAAGTAGTATTAGAGAATATCAATGAATTATTAAATAATTTTTAAGTCAAGAATAAATTTATTTCATTTATTCACACGAGATAATTTTTTTTCTTGGCTTCAATATCTAGAATATAGAACCTTGGATTATTTTTTTGGGATCACTAATCACTAAACCCTTGAGAGAAATCATGAACATAGAGTCCATGACCATTCCTAACACTGAACCAAACATTTAATAGGTTGAGACATCATTTCTAAAGGAATAAATAAAGCTTAATTTCAACTCTCAATCCAACTCATGCGATCTTGACTAACTTGATCTTAAACTCAAGTTATATCCTTCATCACTCAAGTATGCATTCATAAGGGATAAAAAAACCTTCCTATTTTCATTTATTCTTTTTCTCAAATCTATACAAGAGAGAATGATCCATTATATCTTAAGAATGAATAAAAAACCAAATAGATCAATCCTTTTTGATATTCCTAGGATTATACCACTCACAAGAACCCATTGGATTGTTCTTGAAATTCTAAACCTTCCCACCAACCCCAATAGAGAATAAATGAAAATATAGTTGAAATAGTTAGAAAGGAAGTCCTTAATAAATTGAAAGATAATATTAGGTAATTTGGTTGTGGGGGTCCATGTCAAGTTAACGACTTTAAATTAAGTGCTTTTAGGAGGCTACCCATCTTCTTTTTAGTTTTTGTTTTTGTTTTTTCCCTTTATCTAATAAATTAAATGAATAAGGGGTGTTTGTTTTTAATCCTTATTGTGGTCTTTGATTGTTTTTAGTAAATGGAGCCCATTAAGGTTTTCATGGTGCTCTAATTGTGTTTTTGTGTGTTATTTAGAAACTGGACAGTTGATGATTTTTAATTAAACCATATTCATTTTAGAGTTCAAATCCAATATTTAATCATCCATGAGGATTTTACATGTGACATGGATATAGAATGATCAATTTCTTGATACTAGGTCTCTATATTTAAATCAGGTGATTTATTTCATGATTTAATTTTTGTACATCTCTCCTCCACTTTCATACCAATTCTAAACTCTATTTTTCTTCTCTTTCAACACTAAGGGTAGTTCCATTCTAGTTTGGGGGGGAGGGGTAAGGGTGAAAATATTAGATTTTTTGAAAAAAATATTTTATGGAAAATGTAATTTCTTTATCATTATATGCGATAATGTACTTTATAAAACATGTAAATTCAATTTAAAATTATTTTCATGCCTTAATTTAGATATTTATACAATTTTAAGTTTATAAGAATATATTTTGGTAAGCATGGTTATCCGGTGTGTTTTTCACCATTTATTTCATCTATTTAATCAAAATGTAACAATTGAAATTATTTAGATTTTGAGATGTGAGTTTGAGTTCTTGGGGTTAATTATTCACAGTACAAAATTTTATACCACTTTATGTTTAATTTGAGTATAAAAAAAACTGAATAAAAAAATGAAATAGCCATATAGAGAAATGTTTTAACCTAATATGTGGTGCTAAAAACTTGAGGATAGTGGCACCATAGTTTTCTTCCCCATTGTTAGGATTTGAATATATATTTAGAGTAATAGATTGATACAATGTGTGGAATTTGAAAATTGGGGATAGTGAATCCATAGTTTTATTTCCCAGAGTTGATCTTTTTAAGTCTTTTATGGTTAAAAAAAATTGATTATCATATTAAGATTGAAATGTGATTTCCACCTAGTGATTCTATCTTTTCCCCTTTAAAAAAATGAACCCTATTCCTTTTGGGATACACAACACATTTGTATGCTTAAGTAGAATTGGATGAAGGGAAACAATGAATTTTAAAAAAGAAATGAGATTGGGGTTGGATTATTCTTGTATATTTGGATTATTTTAAAGTATTTTATGGGTTTTATGATTGTTTTTTTGAGTTTATTATGTCAAACATTGTATGTTAAATTTTTTTTGGAGAGGGGAATTGAAATTTGATCTTTGTGTACAAGTAATTTTATATGGATTGAAAAAAATAAGTTTGGGGGGGGGGGGTCTGATTAGCTACTAAAAGTGCATATTTTTTTATTAAATTTATAATGGTTTTAATGTGATTTATTTTTCATAAAATATGAGGTTAATTCATTTTAGAATTTAAAATTCATTTCTCATCATATGTTTAATTCATGTTTAAAATGTATTAATCTTGGCCCATTTAAACATCACAATGTAAAAAAATATCTATTAATTATTTTAATTTAAAATCTCAGAATTATTTTACTCATTTTTTGGGAAATATTTCGTTCTTCTGGATTAATATATGATTCACAAAGGAAGATAGACATGTCGAGCCTAGAATACAGAAATTTATAAGAAAATAAAGTTGGACCTCAGGCCATAAAAATGGGTGTTTCACCCATAATACAAGTCTAATGAATATGAAACTTAATATTTAGATAGAAAAAATAATGGAGAAAATTTCATTAAATTTTATTGCAACATAATTCAGATGTTTGAAAGGTGATATGGGGTGCCCAAGTTAGTGTTTAAATTTTGGGATAGATTTTTTATCCCAAATTGTATCCCACTATTTTAGGCATAACTTCAAAATGGATAATCTAATTGGAATTTTTTTTACCAAATTTTATAATACATAATAACACACACTTCATTCTTCTATAATCCATTCGAATTTTCTCACCTTTAAGGAATATTTGGTGCGTCAATTAGGATGGAAAAAAGAAAGCATAAAACCTTGTAAATGATGAAATTAAATTCTCCACCCACTCTACAACACCCTTTGGACTACCCTAATCAATTGGATTAATTTTAAATATTTTTCTCTACCAAATTCTCTGAAAATTTATATTTAAGGTGGATTTTGGGGGAAAAATTGAGAGTCTTTTATTTATTCTTATTATTATAATGTTATGAAGTCATTTTCTTTTCTTAAGCATATAATTTATTTGTAATTTGTTTAAACCCACTATAGTTTTTTAATTAAAGTATTTAATCCTTATATTTTCTTATTATATTTAATTTTATCATGGTAAAACCATTATTTTTATGGTGTGAATCCATTCAAACAACAACGAAAGTGATCATTATTTGATCATTTTTATCTTCTTTAATCCCGATCCTTTAAGTCAACTTCAATATTTTATTTATGAGTTGATTATAGGGATTTTATTAGACTATATTTATTGTTATTTTATGTGTTTAAACCTTAAATTAGTTCTTTAATTTGATAGTTTCATTCTATGATTTATTTTCTTCACCATCTTCACTGAATTTAAAAACTACATATTTTGAGTACTAGTATGATCCTATACATTGGAGTGATCATTAAAGTGATCCTATAAAAGATTTTATGATTAGACTTAGAATTTTATAGTGAATAAATTAGTTAATGATGAGTTTTTTATCTCATTTAATAGATACTTCTTGAACTAATGAACTAAAATTTTATAAGAAAAAAATGCATCAAATCTAGCCCTGGAAAAAACCTAGGATCGACCCATCTTCATTTATGGTTTTAATTCGAACCCTAGAGTTCTTTATTCTTAAAATAAACACACCCAAAATATTTTTCCACTTTATACCCAAAATACATAACAAATTCATGTTTCTAAAGTTTTACTTCTTAGATCTTTGTTGAATCGACACCCTATCGATACTACTAGCAATCTCTTCAACCCATAGGGCAAGCTTGGAAAAACTACATGAATTATGATACTTTTTTTAAAAAAAAATCTAAATTTAAAGAGTTTTATAGTTTTTTGTATCCTATGTTTTATAAAAATCAAAGGAAGGAATTTTGAAAATTTTGATAAAAATCCAATGAAGGATTATTTTTGGCTTTACATTAGGAGGAAAAAGTTATAGGTTTTATAATAATAATATTAAGAAGGTTATTGAATACTTTGATGTTATTGTATTGTATCAATATAAAAATTTACTCAAATAATTTTCATTTAATGATGAGGTTGAAGAGGCCCATGAAGAAAAAATGACCAGTAGGGTAAAATATAAGTTAATAGAGTAGGTTTTCATGATTCCCAGAATGATTCTAAAATTTCAACTAATGGGGAAGGTTTGAAACAAATGGGATCTAAGTTATTAAGAAATAAAAATACATGAAACTCTTAAAAATATAATTGTAGATAACATTGATGGAGTTCAAACTCTAAGATCTATAAGGAATTCAAATTAGACAAGCTTACTTTCTCAAATTGAACCAATTTTTTTGAAGAAGCTTTGAAACATAATAATTGTATAATTGTTATTAAGGAGTACTTAAATAAAATAGAGAATAATGACACATGAAATTTGGTGACATTATACAATGATAACAATGTGATAGGAACGAGAAGAGTTTTTTGGAATTAAATCAATGATAAAGGTAAGGTAGCATGGAACAAATCTTGTTTAGTTTGAAAATGATATTCTTGAATTAAGCTTATTGATTTTGATGAGACTTAATTTCTAGTTGAAAGAATTAAAATGATAAGATTTTTTCTTGAAATTTTTTCATGAATAAATTATAATATTTTTCAAATTGACATAAAATCTATATTACTTAATATTGGTATTAATGAGGTGGTGTACATTGAAAAAATAAAGAGATTTATTCTTGATAGTGATGTTACTAGATTATGTGAGCTAAATAAAGAACTATATAAGATTAAATAAGTTCCCTGAGTTTGATATTCAAAGTTGGGAAATAGATTTAAAATCATGAAATTCAAGAGAGGAAAGGTGGATAATAATATTTATGTTAAATAAAACAACACTAAATCACTCATTATGATAGTTTATATTGATAAATTTATTTTTTTTGAAAACAAGGTGAAATATTGTAATTAATTTGTTTCCAAAATGAAAAAACACACTAAAATGTCAAGGATGGTGATATGACATTTTTATTGGGATTTCAAGTTGTGCATATAATAAATTTCATTTTTTCAATTATAAGAAAAATATGTTCATGAGTCTTTGAAATGATTTGGAATGAAATAATCAATATAAGTATATAATTCCATCTATATTTAAACTAAAAATTTCAAGGGAAATTATGGAAAGGGTGTGGATCAAAAGGAGTTCATAAGATCGATTGGAATTTTACTATATTTGGCTACATTAAGAAAAATCATTGTATTTTTTGTTAAAATTTGTGCAAAATTAAAAAGAAATTTAAAGAAGTATCATATTATTTAAATGAAATATATATTACATTATATTAAATGAAATATTGATTATGGATTGAATTATGGTAAAGATAAATTTATTTATCTTTATAATAATTCTGATTTTATTTGGGAAAGTGATGTTGGAGACTAGAAATAAAATTTAGGAGGAGCATTATTTACTATAGGAAGATGTATTTATTAAAACTTTGATAAGAAATATTCATTAATATTTAGAATAATTAAATTTGAGTATGTTTTGATTTTAAAATCTTTAATATAAATTATTTAGATAAAATCATATCTTGAGTTTATGATAGTGGTAGTACAATTTTTTTTTGTTATTGGGTGTTAAACCAAAGTTAAATAAATTTATAAAAATGTATAGTGAAAAATTCAAGTTTTAATCATATAAAATATCATTCTATCAAGGATAAAGTTGAATTTTATGATCTAAAAATATAGTATGTTTCAAAAAAGGAGAAGATTGAAGATATCTTGACAAATCTCTTGATAAAGGATGCATTCCATAACTTGAGAGTATTTTTGGGAGTGAATTATCTCCCAAAATATCTTTGAGTATGTGGTTTATATTTTTCCTATTTAATTATGTAATGAATTTTTATTTTTCTATTTATTTCTTAATAATATTATATTATTTATTTTCAGAGCCAGACACTGAGAGGGTGTGAGATTCCGAGGCTCGGTGAGTCTAGAAATGATATTTGAGAAATATTGATTATATTAATATCATGCATGAAAAGTTTTCTTAAAATATTTAATAACTCTTAAACATAGGCTTGGATCATAAATTTGATGCCTTCATTGAGTTTAGAAAATGATATTTACCATAGGTGTGGCATAATCCTTATCGGCATTGGGCGTTTCGGTAATGTTCTATTGCAGATGAAAATAATAAAATAAATAGATTTAATTTATTTATTTATTTATTTTGACACAATGAACTAGAATACTATATTTAAACATGGATACGCCTAATCCCTAGGGTTATTTTCATAACATAGGGATTGATAGGATCCATTGGAGGATCGTTGGTAGATGACATCATATCAAGGATCGTGCACCAACAAAGATTGTGGATCTTGCAAATGAAGACATCACATGATCATTCTTCATCAGTGATCAATACAAAATCTAAGTAATATGTTTGATTTATGAGATTCCATCCCCTTATTTGTCTTAGTTTAATTAGGATCAATTTAATTAATAATAATTTATTCATTCATTGAAAATTTATTTATTTAAGGTATATTTATTTGTTTGATGATTATTCACTCTTCATTCAACTGATTCTTCAATAATAGATTAAGGATGAAATGAAAAAATGCCAAGGTTCATTCCTTGTGTTTGTGGTTTATGGATTTCTTCCCCCGTTTATTTTCACGTCCATCATGGAAAATTTATTTGGCCTATGGTTTGACGAATACTCAGTATTTGATTGTTGTGAAACCGTTCTTCAGCACAATGAATCATTACCATAGGTACAAATTGCGATTGAGGCTATGATTTGAGGATTGATAATGATGGTGGGTGATTCAAGGAGGAATGAGACTAGATCAGTGGTTCCTCATTTCCTAAAGCAGCACACAATGATGTTTTAGAATTAGAGGTGGTTTCCTGGTTTGATTTGGTGGTCAGAATTCGGTGAGAAGGAGGTGGTGAGAATCAGTTGGACCAGATTTGAGATCCTTGGTTGTGATTAGTGGTAGAGGCAGAATATCCAAGCAATGTGTCAAACATGCTGGAATTTATGGGAAATTATTAACAACATGGATTGTATTCTAATGAACACATTTTTTGTAGTCCCTTTTCAATGATGATAGGGTTTTTGAGGAGAAGAAAATATCACATGCCATGTGACACCTTTCATATGTAGTGTGACCCATGCTGGAGGCTCAATGTATATCCTAGAGGATACATGGGCATGGTAAGGCTGAGGTACATGAACATGTCCATAGTCATGTACTTAGACATGAACATGTGTATATTGGCATGGCTAGGTGTACACGGGTTGGTACACAAGCATGACAAAAAATACAAGAGAAAATATAGACAACACATGCAGTGTGCAGATAGACCTCTAAATTCCATGTATCCTTACATGCATGTCTTTTATATGGAGATATACATGCCATGTGAGATATAAGAACATGGGAAGACCGAGGTTTGGCTAGACACACTGCTTACCCCCTTTGAGGGTGTTTGGAGCCCTTCATTTCTTCAGTTTGGACCAGTATCAGTTGAGTATGTTCCCTTCGTCTATCCCCTCAATGATAAAAAGTTTCATTTCATCCAGAACTCTTGATTGTGATCCCCTTTGTAGAATGAGTCTTAACTAGAGTTTTTGGTGTCCCTTCATAAGACCGAAGCGTGATCCTATATCATTCCTTCTTATAACCTAGGTGGGGTTCATGGAATCAGTGTGACCTATTTAGACATGGAGTTTATCCTCTATCTATAAATAAGTTTCTATAGCGTTCACAATATCATTGGAATATGAGCTCCTATACAGCAGGTTGATCCATATTGGGTTTATGGTATCCCCCAACAGTCTTGGGTGAGATCCCTTATCCATGTATCAAGATATCTAGAGACCAATGAGTTTTTCTTAGATAGATTCAAATGATCAAGCCCTATTGGATGAGTGTCTTAAGTGATAGTATGGCTCATGGAGTGAGTTCTCCCAGAACGAGCATTACCTATAAGTTTCAAGCAGAATCCTGTGGCTGACAGTTTGGTTGAGACCACCTGAAGGCATCATTCCCTTCCTCTGTATATCTAGGTTTTTTATTTCTATGTTATTTTTATGAGCCTACCACTCTTCATGATTTATATTTAGCGTTTTCATGGTGTCCTACAAGGTATTATTATAATCACCCCTCTATGGGATTTGCCCGCACACGTCATGTCTTATGCAGACGATGTACCTTTTGATGGTGTACTAGGAGGACATGGAGTAGGTGATGCATAGTTTAGGCTAGACAGACCAAAGTGTTTTCCATTTGGTTTCATTTGATAGTGGTCCCCTCCTTCTGAGTAGGTTATACTCTTAGTAGTTTTTGGTTGGGCTTATATTTAGGCCCTTTTTTTCTTTTAGTATATTTTTGATGTACTCTGATTGTGGGATTATAAATGTATGCATTCATTAGTTTCAATTATTTTATATTTTATCATTGTATGGTCTTGAAGATATGTTAGTGCGTATAGGTATATTAGGATAATGCCTCCCATGTGTGGGATATTTCTACTCAGTACTAGTCATGAGCCCTTGGCCTATTAGAGGCGGGTTTGGGGTAGTCACGACTCAGGCCTCAGCGGATCAGTTCATGACAGTGTGGTATCAACGGGGGTAGATTCTACCTTAGGACCACTATATATGATATTGTTTTGGGATTTTTTTAATAGTGTTAAAGTGTTTTGAGTTCATCTTTCAGGCCAGGGACCTTAGTGTTGGTGCACCAGCTGACATATGCATTCACTAGGAATCAAACAACCTACTTGTTGTGTAACACTCCAAAAATTCTAAAAGAATAGTATTTTATTTGATAGAAATTTTACACACAAAACTAAGTTTATCTTTCATTACCCACAACAATGAGTTTATTTTAAAATATTTCGTTATACACAATGCTAGTTTTATCGAACAACAATATATTATTAATATTATTATTTAATGTGATAAGTTATCACCTAGCCATTGGAATGAAGGGTATGATTAAATAACTAATTAAAATATATATTTTTAAAATATTTATTATTCATCTATTTATTATAAATAAAATAAAAAACATTTTAAGGAAAAGGAAACATAATCTAAAGAAAATAGTATTTTTCAAAAAGTCGATATTATCGTGTTTGGAACACATAATTTTAAATTAATTTTTAACAATTTTAAAAAATTTATATGGAAAAATAAAATTTATTTTTGAAATCAGAATACAAAAATTATCTTAGGGTGAATTTTTGGGAATTTTCTAAGAAGTTGTATTTTTTGATGAATAGTGAAAATACAAAATTTTAGTTGAAAATTTCCTTTTAGTTTAAAAAATTTATAATGTTAAATTATATTTTGAATTAGTTTTAAAGTAAAATTAAATAAATTTTATATCTATTAATTCAATATAGGTTATTGGAATCAATTTTATATTTAATTTTGATATAAATTCATTGTAAAATTTTGAACATTTTCACTTTAAAAACCCGCTTTCTCTTCACATCAGTTGGATTAATTTTAAATTAAATTATGCCACTTATGTGAGTTGAATTTGAAAAAATGTATTATATATTTGGAATAATAACAATTTATATTTTCTGATAAGGTCAAATTAATTTTTTACTATAATGATTAATGAAAATAGATAAAATTAATTATAGTGTTTAAGGTAAAAACGAGTTTACTTAGTGGTTAAACGTCGAATATAAGGTATAAAAGAACATAAAAACTTTTCCAAAAAACATTTAATGGAAATATTTATACCCTTATCACCTTAGTATAAATTTTTATGAGTTATTTGAATACTATTCCATGAAATTGACATATATAATATGTTAAGTAAAGAAAAAGACAAAAAAGGAACCTTCATTGACTTTAATATTTATAAATATTTGTAATAGGGAAAAAGTATCATATGTTTGGTTACAAATATTATTTTTAAATTTAAATAAGTTTTTTTTTTCATGATAATTTATTTTAATTTTTTAGAGATAAATTGATTACTTTAAATACTTAATAAACACCAAATCATGAATTATTTAGTTAATAAATAACTCAAATAAATGATACAAAAAATATTAAAAGTGAGTTAAATTGAATTAATTACTTTCTTAAATTAAGTTTTTAGATTAAAATATCATGTTACACTGGTGTGAAATTAATATATTCAAATTCCATAATTATCTTGATATTTTAAGTTCAAATTAAACAAATAATGTCAAAATTGACATTAATGTTATTTTATAAGAAATGATATTTTATTAAATGATTTAAAATTAATAAAAAGCACAGATTCCTCCAAGTTATTTTTATATGTTTATAAATATTAAATATTTTTCATTAATGTAACAATTTATCTTTTATAATGACATATTTACTAATAAATAATAAAAACTTTGTTAGTGTGGTTAGGGTTAAAACAGTGTTATTGCGCATTACATGCGCGTCTGTTAAAATTAATTTATAACACACATTTGTTTTTAATTTTTTAAATTAGATATCATATTTAGAATTATTTTTTAAAATATTATAATATATCTCAATTTAATTTAGTCTTAAAGGATAAATTACCTAGGTTAGAAAAATAAGTTTCCATGATAAAAACAAAAAGGGTAAAATTGAGTAAACTTAAAGACTAAGGAATAACATGATAAAAATGAATTTATTTTTGTATAGTGGAGGTGATTATCGACTAAATAAGCACTAAAATCCATTATTATTCAATTTTTGAGCCACATGAGGTAAGGAAGACCTCCTAATAGTGAATACTTTTGAGTATTTACAAGAATTCCACTTCTCCTCAACTATAAAAGGGAACTCGCTCTTCCAACTTCCCTACACCTCTCAATCCATTTGGATAATATAAAACCTGACCATATCACTATAAAATTCCCCTAAAATAATACTATAAGACTTATTTTGTGAATAAATTAAAACAATAAAGGGTTTAGTTCAAACCAAAGGAAGATATCTGAAGAAGAGGTAATGTTTTTCAACAAACGTCTTTATTTTATTTCCTTCTCTACTTAATTAAATTTATATTACACCATTATTATATAATAACTTCAGTATCTAAAATATACTAATATTTTTTTATGTTAAGTTTATGATATAAAAATTCACACACTTCCGTCAAATGGGATATATAATCATTGTTCGTACGTATGGCGGACTATCGCATCGTGAACCGATGTCGTTCATTTTTCCATTACCACCTCTCAAGGTTAGATATCATGATGGATATAAAGTATATATATATAATAATTTTTTTATACACATATATTAATTATATCATATATAACTTATTAATTTCCATTCCATAGGAGACATGATAACGTCACTTGTGTGTACGACGGACTACCACCTTGCGAAGCGATGTAACTCGTCTTTCACTAATTCTTTAGATGGAAGAATTAAGGAATATAGTTAATGATTATATGTGATATAAATGAAATAATTATGATATTAATGACATATTTATAATTATTTAATGATAATATAACATTTGATTTTCTTACCTTTTTACTAAATGAAAGACGATAATGTCATTCATGTATGTGTGGACTACCGCCTTCACAGATCAATGTGACTTTCTTTTCATCACCAAAACACATAAATGATATATATAAGTATATAATATGATGATAATTATATTATAATAATTATATAAAGGTGAAATATTACTTACCCCTTTCCATAACGATCATTTAAAAATGGAAAATGTTACTCATGCGTATGTATGACCTATTGTCTCCATGATTGCAACATAATTCATTTTTTCATAACCATCATTCATGATTGATTTTAAAAGTATAATTGACATATATATACGATAATTATTTCATTATGATTATTTTTTAGGTTGTGTAAATATATAATATATATAAGAACCAAAACTTTCATAACTAAACTCACATGATAAAACAAGACAATTAACACTCGAAATAATAAAAATAATGAAAGTTTATTAATAAATGAGTTAGAAGATGTTATAAAATAATCATATATGATATAATAAATATTAATATGGTTATTTTATAAGTTAATAACATGTTTAAAACCACTATAAAGGAGTATAAATAACTTACGATCAAAAATAAGCGTAAGATAAGGGATTTCTTAACTCAATTTTCACTCATTGGGTTAAAATTATAATTTTTTGATTATTTCACGCTAAGATTATTTTTGTAATGATTTTTTATTATATTATTCTGTATTTAATTTTTTTATGTTACATTAGATACATATAATTATTACATTTATTAATTATCACTTCAATGTTATGATCATTTTAAGGGTTTATTTTATAATCTCATTATAATCGATATTGTTTATTCTTGAATATCAGTTGATGGAAATTACTTGAAAATTTCATAATAAAAAATCAAATTTTATTATTTTATGGTTATTAATGAACTCTTTCAAGTAATAGTACCATTTACCCACCCTTTTATACTTAAAATGTTTCATAAAATGTTTTCAATAAAATCTGACTTCATTTATCTCTTCAGTCAAAAATATTTTTTCATCAAAAACCATGTTTTCTAAACATTTTTTCAAAAAAGTTTTAACTTTTTTAAATTGATTTATTAAATTTATTTTCAACCATTTTTAAACTTTACAATTTTTTTCAATAGAATTATTATGTTGTTTTTAAAACAATTCCCATTTGGATTTTATCGATAAAGTGAAAGGAAAATTTATTTTAATGTGTACGACATAAACGTAATTTCCAGCCATCATGACCACTAAAATATTTATAGGTGTATTTTATAAGTTTCAAAGGATTTTTGAAAAGAAAGTTATTTTAAAAATTCTAAAATTTTAGTTTTTAAAAGTGATTTTCAAAGAAAATTATTTTCAAAATGGAAAGGATATTTTGTTCAAGAATGTTTTCTAAGATCTTTTTATGGTATTAATCAATGAAATAAACCATGTATTCTTATTACATTGGGTACATATTGTGTTAATACCATCCTTAATATTCCTTTAGATGGTTTATCATCATTCCGACTAAGGAAATTGTTGACATTCACTTCCTTGATTCATTTTTATAGTCAATAAATTTCCCTTAAAATTTAAACTTTACTATGATAATTGGATATTAAATTAACCATAAATATCCATATTATTTATCATGGATATGATTATTAACTAAATCATATACCATTTTTACATATGGTGTTTACTTTGACAGTTATTTTATTAACTGGGGAAATATTGATAAATTTTTATCCTTTTCCCAATACAGATACTTGATGATAAGGCACAATGTTTATGAATAAAATAATTTTTTCAATATATTAGGAGGGATTTGAATAGGTATGAAATGATTTGGGGTATGATTAATTCTACCCCCTCGATGCATCGGTGGTCTTATGGGACAAAATTAGTTAGAAACAAACCCTTCGCATTTGTAACCAAGTAGTTTAAACTGTCTTATAAAAGGTCTTGATTGTAGTATGTTTTAAACCGTCTTGTGAAAGGTATTGAAGGTAAACTTTTCATATAACTAAGAAACATGGCCTATAATAATTAATAATTTCCTTCATTTGGAATTCAGTTATTATTATCCATGATATTTTCTGTATGATAAAATCTATAAATGCTTTTCATTATTAGTTTATTGATTAAATGGAACGTGTTTACCTTTATTTACCTTGTCATATTGATTATTTATTATCTTATCATGATAGTCAAGTTATTTAAGTGTAATGTGTGTTAAATTATTTACCTTTACTTGTTTATTATGATTATTGATTCCTGATAGATTTCATTACACTTAACCCATACTGAGCATTTGATCTCACCTTTATTTTGTTTTATTTCCCTCGGATTCTATGAAATTTATAATAATAGATATACAAGGATATTCTAGAGGTAATAATGATATTATCAAAAAAAATATGTTGTAATTTGTGTATTCAAATTTAATGTAAGACTTATGAATGTATATATTTTTCTCATACTACTAAATTATTCGGTCATTTAAGATGAAATTCCTTGTATCTTATGCCAATGTAATGGTAGTAGGCACCGACTCTAGGCTTCTGGGGTCTGGGTCTCTATATTTGGTATCAAAGGAAGTTTAGTAGGAACATTGGGAACTAGATTTAGGAAAAAATATATTAGGTAGCATAACCCCATGATATACATTGAGGATAAGTATATAATAACATTCTAAATTTTTGGGATTATACATTATGTTTCATAATTATATGATATAATCTAGTGAATTTCCTTATTTATAAATTCATCCTAGCATAAGTAATGAGAACCTCACCATTAAACATGATCCAAAGAGTGAGAATGATCAAATATTTTATGGGATTAAGAATATCTTTATGAGGGAACTAGTCTCCCAAAAAGTTTCATCATATGATGACATAGTATCATGTTATAAGAAGATAAAAAAACAATTCCCCAAGTCTTATGGATTTAAAGGGAAGAACAAGAAGAAGAGGACAACTAGAAAAAAGATAGATAAAGTGAAAAAGGGAAAGAAGTTTTTCCCACATGTGATAATTGTAGAAATAAATACCCTGGTACTTTCTTAAAAATATTAGAGTATTATATAAGTGTGGAGAGAAAGGACATAATGGTTTTGATTGTAAGGGTAAGAAAAAAAAGTTTCCAATGTACAATGATTTAATTATAGGGAGATGGGGCACTACACAAATGAATTCCCCAAGAATCAAAGGAATATAAATCAAAAGAAGATAATAGATCATGATCAAGATTATTCTATTACCACAAATGAAGAGTATTGATTAATGTGATCATGTTTGGATTCAAGATTTATGTAATTTGAGTATTTTATCAATGATGACTTGGTAATCAGAATTATGAAATATATATAAGAATTTTATTTCAGTATTATTTCATTAAGGATTTGAGAGCATATGTTGAACAGTACTAACGAACAAGAAAAATTATTTAATAACAAGTTGAAATTATTGGAAAACACACAATTGATGGAAATATAACCCTTAATATGTTCTGAATATTTAGATAATAATGATGGGATGAAGATATGATTGATATAGATAAAGTAAATTGGATAGTACTGACTACCTTGGGACTAATTAATGATTTGTTGACAAAGTGGGTTATAATATCATTGATGGAGTTTAAAACATATTTGGATTTGAGGAATATATCCAATAATATGGTTTTTTAGAAATGAAGAAGTATGCATGTTTTCAATAAGGTTTTATGGATATTACCATGTTTCAAGAGAATACATGATGAATGTGTTTATATGTTTGGTATGTGATGGTTAAGAGACACTTTATTTTTTTCTGGAGAATATAATGTTTATTTAGTAACCTTATTATAAGTTTGGTCAGACATATTTTGGATAATATTTAAGGTTAACTATTTATGGAATGAATTAAGTTAAAATTTAGGAGTTATTAGAAAACTTTTTCTAACCATTTTTGTTTTATTAAAGACAGAAGGAATATATTTCTACTATTTTATAGATCATAGTATCTATTAAAGGATAATTTTAGTGATTATAGAATAAAAGTACATTTTTGGATATTAACTTCTTAGAGTAAGGGATGAATTGAAAATTGATATAATCATAACCAAAATATGAAATTGTTCTTATGAAATATAAAGGTATCAAGTAAGTATATTTATTTATATTCTTAGACAGTGAAATAATTCCTGAAATTTAGGAAAATGATATTGTAACAAAACATTTTTCCTATTAAATTCATACACAATGAATGATATGGTCTTTTAAATCATCATATATTTATGGTTTTGATCCCCTTAACTCTCCATTGATCATTTAATTTCTTGTGATCAACGACCTTAGTTACTCTCCATCAATATTTGGGTTCTAGTTTTCTATTCCATATCCATGCTTTCATTTCCCACCCATGTTCTACTAATCAGAAAACTATTTATGTGATTATTATAGATAAATTTTATACCCCCTTTACTATCTTATTAAGAGGATATTTTATTAACCCTTTTACTATGTGGGATTTTCAACAATGGTATTTCCAAATGTCAAACCCCCGATTACCAAGATCAAGTTTAAATTATGAGGACACAATTTATTTAAGGTGGAGAGAATGTAACACCCCAAAAATTCTAAAATAATATCATTTTATTATATAGTGTATGTTACACACAACACTAATTTTATCTCGCATTACATACAATAATGAGTTTCTTTGTAAACTTGCATTATACGCAAGTCTGAGTTTTATCGAACAAAAATCTATTATTATTATTATTATTATTATTATTTAATATGATAATTTACCACCTAGCCATTGGAATTATGGGTATGATTAACTAACTTATGAAAGTATATAGTCTACACGTGTTTATTAGTTATCTATTTATTATAAATAAAATAATAATCATTTGAAGGAAAACAAAATGTTTTCTAAAAAACAATATTTTTCTAAAAGACAGTATAATTATGTTTGGTGCACAAAATTTAAAATTAATTTTTAAAACTTTTAGAAAATTTATATGAAAAAATAAACTTCACTTTTTAAACAGTAATACCAAAATTATCTTAGGGTTAATTTTTGGGGACTTTTCTATGAAGTTTTATTTTTTATGAATAGTGAAAAATACAGAATTTTAATTGTAAACTTCCATTTTTTTTAAAATAATTTATAATGTTAAATTATATTTTGTATTTATTTTAAATTAAAACTAGATCATTTTTATATAAATTGATCTAATTTAGGTCATTATAATCAATTATATATTGATTTTTGATATAAATACATTGTAAACTTTTGAACATTTTCACTTTATAAACTCTCATTTCTCTTTACATCAACAATATTAATTTAAAATTAAATTATTCAACTTATGTGATTTGAATTTGAGAAAATGTATTCTATATTTTTAATCATCATAGTTTATATTATATAATAAGTTAAACATAATTTTTTACCATAATGATTAGTGAAAACAATTAAAATTAATTATAGTGTTTATGGTAAAAATGAGTTTACTTAGTGATTAAACATAAACTATGAGGTGTAAAATGACATAATAACTTTTTAAACACTCAATTTATGGACATATTTTTACCCTTATCATATTATGATATATTTTTATGAGTTATTTGGATACTATTATAATAAAGTGACCTATATAATAAGTTAAGTAAAGAAGAAGACAAAAAAAGAAACTTCCTTACCTTTAATATTTTTAAATATTTTGGATAATGGAAAAACATCATATGTTTAGTTATAAATGTTAAATTTAAATAGAAATAAGTTTTTTATCATGATAATTTATTTTAATTTTTTTAGAGATAAAATTATTACTTTAAATGCTTAAGAAGTACCAATGCATGAATGTTTTAGTTAATAATTAACAAAAATAAATGATACTAAAATTAAAAGTGAGGTAAATTGAATGATTTTTTGTATTAAATTAATTTTTTAGATGAATATATCATGTTACACATTTAAAAACATAATATATTAAAATTAAATCACTTTATTGATATTTTTAAATTCAAATTAAATAAATAGTCTCAAAATTGACATTAATGTTATTTTATAATAAATGATATTTTATTAAATGATTTAAAATAAATAAAAATAATATATTATTCCAAATGATTTTTAAATTTTAATAAATAAAAAATATGGTCTATTATTGGACCAATTTATCTTTCATAATAAATATATTGACCCATAAATAGTAAAAATTTTGTTAGCGCGGGTAGGGTTAAAGTAGTGTTTTTGTGCATTACATGCGCTTATGTTAAAATTAATTTCCAACACGCATGAGATTTTTATTTTATAAATTATATATCATATTTAAAATCATTGGGTATAAATTTTATAATAATTCTCACTTTAATTTAGTCTTAAATGATAAATTACCTAGGTCATAAAAATAAGTTATCATGGTAAAAACAAAAGGGGTAAAATTGAGTAAACTTAAAGACTAAAGAATAAAATGATAAAAATGAATTTATTTTTATGAATTGGAGGTTATATAAAACAAAGAAACCCTACAATCCATTATTATTCAATTTTGGAGCCACATTAGTTAAGGGAGACCTCCCAATAGTGAATATTTTTTGGTATTTACAAGAATGCCACTCCTCAACAATATTAGGGAACTCACTCTCCCTACTTATCCACACCTCTCAATATATTTGGATCATCAAAAACCTTCCCAAATAACTCAAAAAATTCCCTAAAATCATATTAGAACCCTCATTTTTTGAATAAATCCAACCTAGGAATGGTTTAGTTCAAACTAAAGAAAGATATATGAAGAAGAGGTAATGTTCTTCAACAAGCATCTTTATTTTATTTCCTTATCCACTTCAATTAATTTCTATTATACCATTATTATATAATAAACATAGTATATTATATATCATGATATGTTTTTATGTTAAGGTTATTAACTACAACCTCACACACTTCCATTAAATGGGTTATGAAATCATAGTTCGTGCGTACGGTAAACTTCACCCTCGCGAACCGATGCCATTTGTTTTTTCATTACCACCTATCATGGTTGGGTATTATGATGGATATAAAGTATATGTATATATATAATACAAAATTATTATACCTATAGAGTAATTATATCATATATAAATTATTAATTTCCATTCCATAGGAGACAAGATAACTTCTCACGTGTGTACAATAGACTACCGCCTCATGGAGTGATGTGATTCTTGTTTCACTAATGATTTACATGGAAGGTGATAAGGAAACCTTTTAAGGATTATATGTGATATTAACGAAAAATTATTATATTCATGACATATTTATGATTATTTAAAGATAATATCATTTTATTTTCTTACCTTTTCACTAAAGAAAAGACGATAACATCGTTCGTGTATGTGTGAACTATCACATTCACAAAGATATGTGACTCTATTTTCATAAAAACACCACATGAATGATATATATAAGTAAATAATATGGAATTAATGATATTATGATAACTATATAAGGTTAAAAATATTACTTACCTCATTTACATAATGATTACTGAAAAATGGAAAACATTACTCATGTGTACGTATGGCCTACCATCTCCATGATCGTAACATACTTAATTTTTTAATAACCATCACTAGTGATTTATTTTAAAAGTATAATTGATATATGAATATGATAATTATTTCATGATTATTATTCTAGAGGTTATGTGACTATATAATATATATAAGAACCAAGACATTCATTACAAAACATGCATGAGAAAAGAAGACAATTAACACCCAAAACAATAAAAAATAATGAATGATTATCAATGAATGGGTGATAAGATTTAATAAAAGGATCATATATGATATAATAAATATTAATATAGTTATTTTATTAGTTAAAAAAATGTTTAAAACTATTATAAATAAGTTTAAATAACATATAATCAAAAGGAAGAGCAAGGTAAGGGATTTCTTAACTCAATTTCCACTCATTGGGTTAAAATTCTACTTTATTGATTATATAATGATAATATTATGTGTTTAATTAATTTTTAATATATTATATTTTATTTAAACTTTATTTATGATTATTTATAGTGGATACACATAATAGACTCATTTATTAATTCCCACTTTGACATTATGACCATTTTAAGGGTTTATTTCACAATCTCATTCTAATCGAGATTGTTTATTATTGAATATTAGTTAAAGGAAATTACTTGAAAGTTTAACAATAAACCCTTAAATTTTCTTATTCTTTTGTTATTAATTAACTCTTTCAAGTAATAATACAATTTTACCACTCTTTGGTTCTTAAAATGTATTATAAAATATTTTTAAGAAAATTTTAATTTATTTCTCTCTTTAGTTGGAAATATGTTTTATTCCAAAACTTTGTTTTCTAAAAATGTTTTAAACTTTTTAAAATGATTTATTAAATATTTTTTCATCCATTTTTACTATTTATAAATTATTTTCAAAGTAATATTTATGTATTTTTGAAAATAATTCCTATTTACATTTTACCAAAAGTTAAAAGAAACTTTATTTTAACATATACGACATGAATGAAATTTTCATCCATCATGAACACTTTAATGTTTTAAAGATTATTTTATAAGTTTAAAAGGTTATTTTCAAAGAGAATTATTTTAATTTTTGTTTAAATTTTAGTTTTTAAAATTTATTTTCAAAGAATAGGGTTTCAAAATGTTTTTCTAAATGAAAAGGATATTTTCCTCAAGAATGTTTATTAAGATATTTTTATGGTATTAATAAATGAAAAAACCCTATATTCTTACTACAATGGGTATATATTGTATTGATACCTTATTTAATCTTCCTATAGATGTTTTATGATAATTATGACTAAGGAAATTATTGATATTCACACCCTTGATTCATTTTTGTAGTAAATAACTTTTCCTTGAAATGTTTAATTTCTTATGATCACTGGAAATTAAATTTCCCCTAAATATCTATATTATTTATCATGAATACTATTATTTCCTAAAAAATATACCATTTTTAAATACATTATTTACTTTGGTAGTTATTTGATTAACTGAGTAAATATTGATAAATCTATATCCTTTACTCAATACAGATACTTGATGATAAGACACATTATTTAGGAATTAAATCAATTATTCAATATACGAAGAATGGTTTGGAAATGTATGAAATGAGTTTTGGACTCGTTAATGCAAGACCCTTAATTCATCATTAGTCTTATGAGATGAAATCAGTTGAAAACAAACCCTTTGAATTTGTAACCAAGTAGTTTAAATTTTATTGTGAAAGGTATTGATAATAGTATGTTTTAAACCATGTTGTAAAAGTTCTTGACGGTAAAGTTTTCATGTACCCAGGAAACATGGAATCCAATAATTAAGCATTTCCTTCATTAAAAATTCAGTTCATATTATCCATGATATTTTTACTATGATAAAATCTATAGATACATTTCATTCTCAATTTATTGATTAAACGGAATGTGTTTACAATTATTTACCTTTCCATATCGATTATACCTTATCTGATCATGATAGTAAAGTAATGGAATGTGTGTTCAGTTATTTACCTTTCCATGTTGATTATGACTATTCATGATAGTATCAACTATACTTAACCATTACCAAGAATTTGATCTCACCCTTATTTTTTTTACTTTCCCTAGAATTATATGAAGTTTACTATGGAATGTATCCAAGGATATGCTAGAGGGAATGATGATATTCTCAAAAAAATGTTTTAATTTTTGTTTTCAAATGTAATGTAAAACTCATGTATGTATCTAGTTCACCAAGACTACTAAACTATTTGGTCTTTAGGGATGTGATTACTTACATCTTATGCCAATGTAATGGTAGAAAACACTAGATTCGAGTTTCTGGGGTTAGGGTCACTACATGTTGACTCAGAACATGTAGATAGAGGTTGCAGGAAAAGACAATGGTACATGCATCATATAGGAATGGGTTGTGGTTTCCATGTCCTTCTTGAGTCAGCTCCCCAAATATACTCTTTAATCATGGTACATATTATTTATTTTAGGACACATTTTTGAAGATATCCATCTAGGATTCCATTGTGTGATCATGAGGATTACCCACCAAGTGAAGAGGATTCATTATAGGGGCCTGTATAGAGGATAATACGTTTGGGTGGTTTACCACCTATACAACTACCCATTGAGTAGTAGTTAGTGTCAGAAGCACCAGATGAAAATACGTGCATGCTAAGTGTGCTGTATGAGTTCTAGAGGGAGATACCTCCCCAGTTTTGAGGTGATCCATACCCCTAGGTGTCGAAGGGATGGCTAGAGGAAGTTACTCGATTTTTCCTCCTTGTGAGGATGCCTAAAGATCAGCTGGTAGTCCTCACAATGGGTCTTCTTTAGGGATCTGTTGGACGATGGTGGAGTTTAGTGACTCAATCACATGATGAGATAACTCTCTCTTAGTCAGACTTTGAACATCTCTTTAGGTAGGAGTTTTCTCTAGGCACATTGTGATCAATGTGCATCTAAGAACTTCTATATATATAGTAGGGTAGTGTTACCATGGTGAAGTATTTGGTGAGGTTTAATGATCTCTCATGGTACTCTACAGATATGGTGTGAGATTATTTCTTTAGAGCACAAACCTTTGAGTAGGACTTACACTGAGATATTAGGGATTCAATGATGTCTCTTTTCATTCCCACTTATTCTAGAGTGCTTGAGTGGTCCATAGTAGTGGAGAGATTCCTGGCAGAGTAGACACCAATAGTAGGTGCTATTAGTGGGCACCTAGGATTTGAGACCTTAGTAGTAAGTAGTTGATGACATTTGTAGGGATCTAGGCATGTCATATGCTTCAGGAGACGATTATAGGATAGAGGGTTAGT
Source organism: Viscum album (assembly GCA_963277665.1). NCBI lineage: Eukaryota > Viridiplantae > Streptophyta > Magnoliopsida > Santalales > Viscaceae > Viscum > Viscum album. The sequence continues at coordinate 1,841,690,193 of OY728129.1, read as the reverse complement.
GGTGTAGGGATCTCAAGATGGCTCGAGTCAGCTGAGGGATTGATAGTGTTTCTCTTGTGATGATTGGGGACATCTTTCACGAGATTACTCAACCCATCATAAAAATGATTGGGAAATAGTTGAGGGACCACCCATATAGAGATAGTGGTAGGAGTAAGGAGGTCCGTATGGCGGTGGGCATGGAAGATGGGAAGGTAGAGTAGTAGGAGGTGGTAAGAGGTTTGAACTATTGTTACCACCACCACCAGGTGGTCTATGCCAGGCTCAGGGAGCTGTTGGTCAAGGATAAGGATAGCTATAAGCTATGGAGTCCTATAACCTCGAGTCTCCAAGGATGATATGAGGTACAATATGTGACTTTTCTACCTTAGTTTTAGTACTAATATACATAGGTGTGAGTTATTATTTTCTTTCCACTTCAATTTTTTGAGACTTAGAGATTCTGATGGAGCCTTTGGCTCTATCCTTGTGTTTGGAGACTCTGACAGGAGGTGGCTCAGTGACTAAAAACTCCTTCTAATAGTGCTATATGATGCTTGGAGGTGATAAATTCATATGTGATCTCTTTGTAGCAGTAATGAGGCCTTATGACATCATCTTAGGTATGGATTTTCTATCCAAGATTCATACCTAGATTGACTGTTTTAGGTATAGGATGAAGTGTGTTTATGTTGATGGGATGAGTTTTTCCTTTTTGGGTGAAAATGAAACCCTAACAGAGTAAGATGAGCTTAATCATAGGAGAGTGTAGCCAATTAATCACCAGTTTATTATCATGACTCTTGTAATAGTGGATCTATGGGCTACCTATTTGTTGTGGTGGTGGTGAAGTACAAGGACATCATTCCTAAGGATGTGACGGGCTTACCTCTCTACTAAGAGTTATAATTATGCATTGATTTACACCCCAGGAAACCTCGATATCTTCACCATCATATTGAATGGATCTTGCAGAGTTTCATGAGTTGAGGGTAAAGTAAGAGGAATTTTAGAAAAAGGTTTTTATGAGACCCAATGTTTCCCCCTGGGAATCCCCATTACTGTTTTTCAAGAAGTAATATGAGAGCTTAAGGTTATATGTGGATACCAAAACTTGAACCTGGTGACCATGAAGAATAAATATCTACTACCATGGATCTATGATGTTTTCAATTAGTTGAGAGGGGTTTGATAGATCTCAAATATTGACCTCATATCAGGTTATCACCATCTGTAAGTACTGGATGAGGATATATTGAAGACAAAAATTAGATGTCTTTATAGTCACTATGATTACTTAGTGATACCTTTCAGTATGATGAATTCCCTAGTGTACTCTGATTTTAAGGAGGGGCATGCGAGACACTTGAGGATGATCCTAGACACACTCTGAGAGAACTAACTATATGGGAATCTCTTGAAGTGTAATTTTTGGATTCGAGAGGTCCACTTACTGGTACATTTCATATCATAGTTAGGGTTAGTAATGGATTCAATTAAGGTTGAGTTAGTTCTAGCTTGATATCCATCCAAGACTGTTACTAAGGTAAAAAGTTTCCTTAGGTTGAAAAGGTACTATAAAAGGTTTTTACTTGATTTCTCTAGAGTTGTAGTACCTTTGAAAAATCTAACCTGAAAGGGGTAACATTTTTTGTGGATGGAAAAGTGAAAATAAAATTTTCAGGAGTTGAGGCAGAGGTTGATGAGTGCCCCCCATATTGAGATTTCCAGAGGAGGGTGTTGAGTACATTTTGTTTTATGATGCCTCAAGGATTTGAATTGGTTGTATTATTATATAGAGGAAGTAAGTTATTTCCTATGGGTCTAGGTAGTTAAGGCTTCTTGGACATAACTACACAACCCATGATCTTGAGCTAGTAGTAGTAGTCTTTTCCTTGGATGAGTGGTTTATTATCTACTTTGACCACAAAAGTATCAAGTATATCTTATCTCAGAAGGATATTAACTTGACATAGAGGTGATGGATAAATTTTCTCCATGATTATGACTTTGAAATTTTCTATAATCATGGGAAGGGTAATGTGGTGGATGATGCTCTCAATAGGATATCTTATTCTTATTTATTGGCCATAGTGTCAGAGAATTTATCCTCATTACAGTTGTCCTTAATGGAAAGGATGGTGCTTCATATCTTTAGTTGATGGTTTTCACCCCACCAATTTATAGCATATTAGTGAAACTCATCATAGAGATACCAATTGTGAAACCAGACATACTTAGATATCCACTGGATTTTCTCTTGATGGATTTTTTAAATATAGGGAGAACATTATCCCTTTTAGAGGATGAATGATGATACCAGTGAAATTGCTAGAGGGGGTTATGAGGGAGATTCATACACCCCCTTTGGTTATACATTCAAGTGTGGAAAATATATACCAGGACCTCCAACATTAGTATTGGTGTCCATTTATGAATATATGTGTTGAAAAGTTTGTCTCTTGATGCCTCAATTTTCTACAGGTGAAGGATGATCACCAAGTTCCAATGGGTTTGGTTTAACCCCTATAGGTTCTAGAGTATAACTAGGATGGTATATCCATGTAATTTGTGATGGGGTTACCATGTTTTTTTAAAGGACATGATTTTATCTGGGTGATCATAAACCAACTCACCAAGTTGGCCCACTTCCTAGCCATTTGAGAGCATAGTTCACTGAGATATTGAGACACTTGTAGATGTTGAAGATAGTATGGATCCATGTAGTTCCCTCAATGATCATTTTAGACTGTGATCCTCACTTCACATTGTCATTATGGGGAGGATTGTAGGAGGCCTTTGATACTCAGTTGCATTTGATCACAATGTTTCACACCCAGACTAATGATTAGACTGAACAAACCATTCAGGTCTTGGAGGACATGTTGTAGGCTTTCATGTTAGACTTTGGTCATATTTGGGAGGATCACCTACCCTTGGTAGAGTTTTCATAAAAAAATATCCACCATTTCACCATCAATATGGAACTATTCTAGGCCTTTTATGGGAGACCCTGTAGGTCACCACTTTATTAGACCGATCCATAAGAGTCAATGCTCATGAGCCCAGAGTTGGTGAGAGCTACTACAAAGAAGGTGTAGATCACACACCAAATCAATTTTATTCATCTCAATCTTTGTTGGATGATAAATGCAAAGAGTTATTATAATTCCTATGTAGACCAATGACGAAGGACTTTAGAGCATGAGGAGGGATACCATGTGTTCCTGAGGGTCTCGCCTCAATGTGGATTATAAGGATTTATCTAGGGAATAAATCTATCTCTGAGATTCATTGGACCATTCTAGATACCACATATAGTTGGTGAGGTGGCATACCGCTTAGCTCTACCACCACAGTTAGAACAGTTACATGATTTCTTTTATGTTTCATAGCTGAGAAGGTACGTACATGACTCATCACATGTTATAAACTGGGGTGATCTAGAAATCGAGGATGGGGATACCTTTGCTAAGTACCTGGTGGAGATCAAGGTTCGGAAGGAGAGGATCCTTCATGCGTGATCAATTCCCCTTGTGTGTGTCTGGTGGTAGCATGCAAATCATAAGGAGAGAACTTGGGAGTGAGAGACCTAGAGAAATCTCAGTACCCTCATCTTTTTGAGTATGTTTCTTGCTTTTTAGGATGAAAATATCTAAGGTGGGGAGAATGTAATGACTCTAATTTTTCCATGTGTTACTTTAGAATATTATATGAATTATTTTTGGATACAACCACTAAGATATTGTGAGATTATGAGGCCCGATGAGCCCAAAATTGATATTTGAAAAATATTAATTATATTAATATCATGTATGTATAGTTTTCCTAAAAAAGTAGAATAAATCTTAATCAAAGTGTTGGATCAGAAATATAAATCTGTTGTTGATTTCAAAATGTGGACTTTACCCTAGGCATGACATAATATTTGTTGGCATTGGGTGTTTCAGTAAAGTGCTATCATGATCAAAAATAATAAAATAAATAAATTTAATAAATTTATTTCTTTATTTTGATTCATAGGCCTAGAATCCTCTATTTAAACACGACTATGCATAATACCAAGGGTTAGTTACATAACCTAGGGATTGAGAGGAGCCGTTAGGGAGGATTCATTGGTGGATCATTGGAAGATGACATCATAGCGAGATTATATGGAGGATCATGCACCAATAAAGATTATAGATATTGTTAATGATAACAATTCATGACCATTCTTTATTAGCGATCGATCCAAACTCTAGGTATGATATTTGATTGATGTAATTATATCTCTTTATTTATCCTAGTCGAATGTGGATCAATTCTATAAACAATAGTTGATTCATTCATTGAAGGTTGATTTATCTATGGTAGATTTATTTGTTCATTGATTATTACCTCTTTATTCATATAATTCTTTGACAAAAGATCAAGGAAGAAATGAAAAAAAGTCTAATATTAATTCCTCATGTTTTTGGTTTATGGTTTTCTCTCCTTGTTTCTTCGCATGTTCATAGTGAGAAATTTATTTGACCTTTTGTTCGATGAATACCCGATATTCAATCATTACATGAATGTTATTCAGTGAAAATTATCATTACCACGAGTGCGACTTGTGATTGAGGTTGTGATTTGAGGATCGATGATAATGGAAGGTGATTCAAAGAGGAACAAGACTAGATCATAGGTTACTTATTTCTCGAAGTGGCACATAGTGATATTATAGAACCATAGGTGGTTTCTCGATCTAATTTGGTGTTAGGAATCTAGTGAGAAGGAAGAAAAGGGTCTTGTTTGGACAAGATTTGAGATCCTTGGGCGTGATTGGTGGTCGAGGTGGAAGATCTTGGTGAAATGTCTAATAGGATAAAATTTCTGGGAAATTACCAACTACACAACATATAGTCTGATGAACACACACTGTGTAGTCCATTTTCTGTAGTTCTAGGGTTTCCATGAAGAAGAAAAGATTGCGTGCTGTGTGAAACCTATCACATGTTTTGTGACCCATGCTGGAATATTGGCATGTATCTCAGTGGATACATAGGAACATGCAGGTCAAGGTACATAGACACATTCAAAGTACATACGAAGAGCTGTGTACTTAGACACAACCATGTGTACATGAGAATAGACAGGTGTACATGTGTTGGTACACTAGCATGACCAAAAATACATGGGAATGAAAAGAAGACACATGAAGGGTGATAGAATACCTCTACATGTAGTGTATCCTCACTTACACACCGTGTACATGGATATCTACATGTTATATGATACAAAAACACAAAAACAAACTATGGTTTGTATAGAAACACCATGTAACCCTAATACACACTCTTTAAGGGTATTTGAAACCCTTTGTTTCTTCATTTTGGACAAGTATCAGTTGATTATGTTCCCTCTATCCATACACTTGAGGGTAAAGTGAAGCATTTCATCCAAAACTTTGGATTGATATCCCCTATAGAGGATGAGTCTCAGATAGAGTTTGTAGTGTCCCTCCATGATATTAGAGTATGAACCTGTATAATTTATTCTTATACAATAGGTGGGGTTTGTGGAATCATCATGACCTCCTTACATAGGGAATTGATCCTCCATCTAGTAGATTGTTTCAGTAGGGTTCACAATATCATTGGAATACAGTCCCCTATATACTGGGTTGATCCAGCTTGGGTTTGTAGTGTCCCTCAATGGTCCTAGGTGTGATACCATATCTATGTATATAGATCTTTAGATACCAGTGAGTTTTTATTAGGTTAATCATAATGATCATGATCTCTTTGATGAGTGTATCTGATGATATCATGGTTTGTGGAGTGGGTTCTCTTAGAATGATAATTTCCTAGAAGCTTTGAGCAGAATCTTGTAGATGACAGTTTGACTGAGACCTCCTAAAGGCATGGTGTCCTTCCTATGTATATATGGGGTTTTCTTTGATTTTTCATATTCTTGTTATGAGATGACTACTCTTGATACATTATGTTTAGTGTTTTTGGGATGTCATACTCAGAATTTTTATACTCACCCCACACGGGCTCTGTATATAGGTGTCATGTATTATACAGATGATGACCCATTTGATGGTGTCTTGGGAGGATAGGGAGTAGGTGTAGAATAGTTTGGGCTAGACACACCAAGGTGTTTTTTGGGTGGTTTCATTTGATAGTGGTCATCTCCTTCTGAGCAGGTTGGACTCTATAGTTTTTGGTTGGCTTGTATTTGGCCCCATTTTTCTTTTAGTACATTATTAACATACTCTGATTATGGTATTATAGATGTATGCATGCATTGGTTTCAGTTTTTTTACATTTTAGCATTGTATGGGCTTGTAGATGTGTGTGTGTGTGTGTATAGATTCATTAGGCCAATTCCTCCCATGTGTGGGATATTCCTACTCAATGATGGTTTCCAGTCCCTATCCTATTAGAGGCAGGCTTGGGGTAGTTTCGGCTCAGGTCCCAGTGGGTCAGTCCATGGAAAATTACTTTACATTTGTTAACAAATGGTGAGAATATTTTATAGTTTCTTTATAGAATGGGGGTGGGGGATTATGAGTAAAAATGAAGAGAATATTAGAATATCTATGATTCAGAGGGAGTTTAAATACAAATAGGGAGAGTAAAAATACCTCAATGAATTTGAGGAGTTATCATGGGATATTTAAGAGACCTTGAGAAGTGAGTTGACAAAAGAGACTTTGAGTTAAGGAGACTTGGTAAATGTAATAACCTTCATTACAAAGATATATGAAGTTATCTCATAAAATTTACTCGACCTGATAATGTGGTGTTTCAGTAATTTTCACATTGAGAGTATAACATGACTTAGTTTCTTGATTATTGATTCATGAGTTAAGTACTAGTTTTTATGTTGTATTTATTGTTAATATGCTCATGAATTTTCTTGATATTGATTGGAGTTAAACAAGTTACAATGGGATGAATTAATTTAAGGTAAGTACCATAATATTTTAAGATATAGACTACATATTGATTATGAAATATATGAAGAAGGATTCTAAATCATGTGAAAATATTATTATAGTGTGATATAAAAAATTTCATGGTTTATGATTGATAAAAACATATTGTGAAGAAGACTGAAAATATAGTGACCCAAAAACTTAGGGAATGAAAACATAATAAATGGGTGAGCTCAAATGATTAGTAAGGTATGAATAAAAATTTCATTAAGGATGAGTTCATAAGAATAAGTAAAAAAAGATATTAATAGAAATTTCATAATATCATGAGTGACAATCAAAAGACATAAGTGGGCTTAAAAGTAAATAACATAAGAACTTAAATCCACAAAAGATCAAAATGGAAGAATAATAGCTATAACATGGCTTATAAACATTTAACCTCAAACATGAATCATGAGAGAATAAGAAAATAATGAATGACATACTTTAACTATGGAACAAAAATTAGCATAGGGAAACAATAATTTCATGATCCACACCATCAATTACCATGTTTATGAGCAAAAAAATGTACTCTCGAATACCTATCTCATGAGATATAAACTCTTAACCAATTTATTGGTGGGAGATATATGACCCCACCCATCATTTATACATAATTATGTGTTCCACTTAAAAATAATTTACTTTTCACATCATAAAGAACCCATGGAAATAAAATAGGTTTCATAAAACATACAAATGGAAATCATTCACTTTTCATAAAGAACCCATGGAAATAAAGTGGGTTTCATAAAATATTCAATTGTAAATCATTTAATTTTCATAAAGACCCCTAGAAATAAAATAGGTTTCATAAAACATCTAAATGGAAATAATTAAATTCTCATAAATAACCCATGTAAATAAAATTTGTTTCATAAAATTTCCAAATAAAAATAATTTATTTTTCAATAATAACCCATGGAAATAAAATGGGTTCTATATAACATCCAAATGGTATAAAATAACAACATGAATTAAAACAATTGATAATGAAAAATTGATCACCCAAAATAATCGCACAATAAAAGGAAAATTTAGGGTGAAATATGAAGCATAACTCCATTGGAGATAGATCATTTGAAGATAATAAAAACCAAATCACGTAAAAGGATTTTTGATTTTTTTTATTTTATCACTCATAGTTATGAGTTTCTTTTCAAAAAGTATCCTTTTTTTGAAAATACATAAGTGAAAAGAAATTTTTTATTGGAAATTTATTTTGATAAAAATTATTTTTTACTAGAAATAAAAGAAATAACATCAGTCAAAATTGAATTGTAAGAATATAGTTCAATAATAAATTATATAACTCAAATAAAGGAGTTTGAGTTACCAAGTTCCTTACCTTTACCCTCAATTTATAAAAAAGTAATTTAACCTTATGTATCACACAGATAAAAATATTAGTTAATTATTTAATAACCTTATTCATATATATTTACATTTATACTTTTCATTAATAACAATTCTCTCCATTTATTAGATTATTATGATCTATTTTCAACATCATGTGTTAATAATCTTGACTATTTTGAACTAGGTTCATAAAAGTAGTGTCGATATTCCTTATTCTTATAAAGTTAATAATTAAAAAAACATTAAAGGTATTGAATTGATGTTTTATAAATACCTATAATATTATAATTCTATCACATGGGAATTTTAGCTGCATTTTGTGAGACAAAATCGGTGTTGAGCTAGTTTTGGGTTATTTACCAATTTTGATGGATTACTTTATAACGATTGTTACTTTTTGTGTTATACATAAAAAACCATATTCATGATATATATATATATATATATATATATTATATAATCATAAAATATAAACTAAAACTATCCATGAAGGCGGTAGTGAAAAATGGAATGCATTATTCTATGTAGTTGGTAGTACACATGTACACATGTATGATGATTTCATTTTTCAAAGGGAGGAAGAAAGTAGTAACATGGTTTATCATTTTAGGAACTTAAATATGTAAAAGGGAAAGGTGGTTAATTATTATAACATAATAATAATAATATAAAAGTATAATAATTATATATATTTTATCATTTTATGATGGGGTAATATAATTTTAGAAGGAAAAATTTCACACTAAGAAATAGAAATGAGAAAGGAGCGGTTTGAGATTTATACCTCACTTCTTGGATTATCTCCTTTGAAAAGTAGGCTAATCCTTTTAGGGATGGTATTTTGAGAAGAACATAACCTCATTATAGTGTATAGTAATATTTAGGCGAGTTTTTGGTATAATTTAGACTGAACTAAGTGAGTTTTTGTGTGAGGGTGAGTGAAGAGAGGTGTTCCCTTTTTGTAAGTTAAAAAGGACGACATTTTTCTAAATAACAAAATATTTTTAATAAACAGAAGTCACACTCATGGAATTAAGCTAATAAATTTGGAAAAAATGGATATGGGAAGATATATGTTATATAAGAGCCTCAAACACCCATTCCTACACATGTTTTAAAGATTTTTGTGGTATTTTCCTCTTAGTTAAACCATTTTTACCCTTTTTGATTTTTATTGAGGTAACTAGTTTTTACCAAAGTAATTTATCATTTATGCATGAAAATAAACAGGTTATTATTACATAATTTGCAACTAATTATTTTAAAATTTAAATCTATATTATTATATTAATTTTTTAAAAGTTATAAAAATTAATTTTAAAATACTAAATATATAATGTATTAAAAACATTTTTTTTGAAAAATACATCTTAAGTTCTAAAATGTAAAATATGGGCTTGTAAATTAAAACCCACATTTTTAAAATTATTAATTCACTTTTAAAATACATATTTAGTTTTATAAAAAGGTTTAAATAGTTTCCAATTCATACTAATATTCTAAAAATTTCATAAAAGTCATGTTATTTGTAAAAATAGTATTTTAACCATTCATCTAAAGATAATTTTTTTTATAATCTCAAAAATTTATCTTAAGTTAATATTATTATGATAATTTAAAACATTAATTTAAAATTATCAAATTAATCTTCTAAAATTTAATAATTTATCTTTTAAAATAAAATCATAACATATTGTGAAAAACTATTTTTTATAGGAAATCAATTTTTTAGTATATTATATATTCTTCTAAAATTAGTGCTAATCATAAATATATAGGAATTAAAAATTATCAATTTTATAAAATATATTTTAAGAATAATTTTTTTATTAGCTGCTTAGGTGAAATTTTTAAAGTAGTATTAAAAGAGACCACTACTTCATAAGTTGGTTATAGCTATTTGTACCCGCATATTCAACAGACACCATACATTAGAAAATATATATTTTAATAAAAATAATTTTAGCCAATTAGGGTTTTATTTTACATTTGGAGTAAGATATAAAACATTATATTTATTTAATTAGGAATATATCACTAAAATGTTGGGTTGTTATATAAAAAATGACCATGGTTCCTATAGATGATAGGAATAACTCACCATTTTCAATGAGTAGGAAAAATGTGACAGATCTAGAAACCACACCCTAGTTCACTAAAAATATTTGTGGTAAGTTAACATTATATGATATATAATAATATTTTTTGTTTATAAAACATGTCATGCTCAGGAGATGAAACATCTGTGGTTTGAAGAAAAATTCTCATAGCCTGTGAACATGGTTACTAGAAAAGGATACTGATGTCACTATACACTATATAAATAAACTATTTCATGGTTTCATTGATTATATCATATTTTGTAGGAAAAAATATCATGGTTTGATAGTCATGGACATTTAAGGATCTATTAGAGTTCTGGAACAGAAACCATATTAGAGTTCAGAAGGAAATACATCATGATTCTGATAAGATATATGAATATTAAAAAATAAATGACTTAAAAATTATATAGTCTCAATATTTCAACCTTTTTTGGATCTTTGGTTGATATAGTGAAACTATGGAATGTTTTATGAAAATATGTCACAGTTTTTTTAACTTTAAATAAAAATAGATTTCTATTTAGAGAACATAAGAGATAAAAACCCAAACTTTTTAGAGAGATTTATTGGGAGAAAGAGGACGGAATTTGAGAGATGAGTAAATAACACACCTCATTAGTGAATTAAAGGAACTCAAAGTGGAATGAAGAAGATCAAACTTGTTTACTTGTGCTCATTGTTGATCACTATTCATGCTTTATTACCTTTTTTTTCATATTGTAATGTGTGGGAGGAACACTGGTATTTTTAGGATATGTCTTGTAAAGGATTTAGTTTTATGTTATTGTTATATTTTACCTTCAACAATAATTAAACCAAGATAGTGAGATATGTGACATTACTCACTAATCACAAAAGAATTTCCATCTGTAAGTAGTTTGTAAACTATGTAAAAACTCTGGTATTAATGTGTTTTTCTTTCTTGGTTTTCTATCTCTTGATATTTTATAGATCTTTTTGAATATACTACACTTTAACCAATAGTAATAAAAAATTTTATTTGTGGGAATTTTTTTACAGGCAGTAATTCACCCCTCAGTACTCCTCATTCTTACTTGTAAAAATAAATATATAATAAATTCCCTGTATCAATAAAAATTTAAACCAATTTCTCAATATACCTAAAATAGGCATTCAATATGTGATTAAATCTCTCCAAAAATCTAAACACTATTTTATAAATTCAAGAGGTGTGATTTTTCATCTCAATATTCTATTCATTGGAAATGGTTTTCATTAAAGTCTAAATTTCTATTCTAAATACACCTTCTACAATCAATGATTCTCCTGAAAGGTTTTTAAATTTTTTTAAAAAGTTTGAATACAGTGGAGAACAAAAACCTAAAAAAAATATCTTTTAAAAATGGTTTAGATATATAATAATGAAGAAAATAATATATATATACATATATTTCATATTGATCAAAGAATATTCCTTGTAATTTATGGAAACCCCTTAGAAAAAATAGTCCTTAGACTCTTGGATTTTAAAGTAATCCAATAGTTAAGTGAATCATGGTTTATAACCATATAATAATTTTTTCTATCATGATGTACTAAAATATACAATAAGAAAAAGATAAAGGGGGAAAAGAAAGAATCAAACTTTAGAGTTTCAATATCTTTCAGCCACAATATTCTGAAAGTTTCCAACAATCGAGAAATTTCTAGTACATCTGGATTTAGTGATACCATCACAACCAACATATATCTGAAATCTAACTTATGGATTTTTTTATCATTGGATTAATGAATTACCACTAAAAATTTATGAAATAGAAGCTTTATTAGTCTATGAAACTAAGGCATGCATTTGTATTTTTCTCCTACAACATCTTAGTCTAGTTCTGAATTATCCAAGACTCAACTCCATTATAGAGGTCACTCTAAAAATTTAATGAAATTCTATAAGATAATATCCTAGATATAGAATCACCAAAGTATTCATCATCACTGCTTTTTAAAGAAACATGCTTGAGACATGGGGTTGTACTTCTTTTAGAATCAATGTGGTCATGGAAGACTTTCCAAAGGATTTTTAGGTAAGAAAAAAACTTCCCTTTATGAACTTAGACTATCTCTAGAAGATATTAACCTAAATGGAAATGGAATTACCTTGAACCACAGAATGAGCCACATTTTTAACCAGACCCAAAAATCTCATACCATTATTTCCAAAACACACTAGCTAACACCTAAAAAAGAATAATTTTGTTGAAAAATATTATTTCAGTGATCCTCCACAGGTTTATAAGACTTTTCTATTCAAAGTCTAAAAATTCACTTTACAAAACCAAATTTCTAGTGTTCTTGATATAATATTTACAAACTACTAGAAAATATACTAGAAGATCTTTAAAATCTTCCACTAATTTTGAATTCTCCCTCAAACCAGATCCATACTTCAAACCTTATAACTATATTTTAGTACTGTACACGTCATAGTTCTTCTTTAATGAAGATTATAAAACCTTGAATTTAGTTCTTCTCAAAAGTACACCTGTACTTATATGTTGCATCATCAATAAAGGTATAAACTACAACAGACCTGTGAGAAAAACTAAAACTGTACAAGCTTCTAATTCATTAGTTCCTATCCTTATATAAACACCACTCCACTTCTCACTTCCTTGTGAATGAGATTCCCATTCTAAAAAACTCTAATTTAAAAAAAATATTTCTATAAAATTAACACTTATTTCAAAACCCCCCCCAGAATGAAACTCTTCATTTTCACACTTTTCCACAACCATAAAACCCCTATGTGTGAATCCTATGAAATTTTAAAATGTTCATCCTTTTATCTAATTGATCATAAAAAATAACTTCTAAAATATTGGGACCATGCCATAATCCACGTATCTCTGAAAACCTCTATTCTGAAACAAAAACATAACTACCACATTTTTAAATGATCACAAGTACTCCCAACTGAAGCCTATAGAAAAAACACCAACTACCCTTCTTGGAAATTAAGTGATGAAACCCCAGATCTAACAGTCATGAAACAAGCAGGTTAGAAACCAATTGGTAGAAAAAACATCCACCCCTTCTCAGCTATGGGATTTATAGGACCCCTAGAATTTAATCTTATAGAATAGAACTTCCAATTATAGTAATCTCATACCAATATTTTCTTTACAAAATTCTAGATATGGACCGTGCAATGACTGAATGCTATTGAATTGTTCCTCTAAGTACTTAAACAAGCTATAGTGATTTATATATTCCTATAGGATCAAGAACAATCAATCATAGAAACTACTTATAGAAAATAACCTTGTGATTTCTATAATGGATTTATATTATACTAACAAAATAATATCCATTTGAATCCAATCAATGGAGATTTTAGAATATCTAGGAGTAACAAAATATTATTCTCCAAAATTCTAAACTTCCACTTTTGAACCATCAATCCATACCTCACCCTATTGAAATTTTACCCTCCAGAAACAATAATATCCCACTTAATTTAAAAATAATAAATGGATTGGGATTATCTTATGGAAGCCTTTAGTATCCTTACAACCAAGATCCTTATGGTCCTACAGTACAATTTAAGTGGGGATTGGGGTAAATCAGAGTGTCTTGAAATTTATTCTTTTCTTTATATTAATAATATCTTCTCTTCATGTTAGAAAATAAAAATTGAATCTTTCTTATATGTTCAATCAAGTAAAAACTAATAAAGAGAATGAACACATGATTTTACTTGGGTCAACCATAAGGGGATATGTCTAAGGAGAACAAATTAATTATGTATTGATATTCCAGTTGTCCACTACCTTACTTGTATGTGATTATTATATTTAGGAAGAGACCGATCCTCATGTGAGGTCTATGAACTATTCATCTCATATAAGGACTAGTTTCAAGAGGGATAAAAAGTTTATCATCATTATATAGGTAAATCTAAAAAGATAACAATTAAAATAATCAACCCCATACAACTAGGGTGTTTTCCATGTTTCTCCAGTCTTCACCTTGAAATATTTTGATGGTATGAATAATAAATTAATCTTCCATGCTTGATCTTCAATGAAACTTTGATTGATCACACTTCACTTATCAATACCATATATTCAATTATCTTCAAATCGATCATCTATTTCTAGATATTAAAATAAATTCTCTCTTTCTTCTTTAAATGTGATCTATTTTTTTCAACATAGCAACAAGTATGTATACTCTAGAATATTAAATTTAAAATTAAAGATTCAAATCTATGATAACTTTTAATTATAATAGCTTCAATTCCAACCCTTGGATATTCTTCCATCGAATCTCCACCATTGAATTTGAATAGGAAGTTATCAGCTGCTCAAATAATAACCCAACCATCATGAGATTTCCATATATTCAAATATATTTGAATTATTTAGATAATGTAAACCATAGAGTGAAATCCTCATTCATGGTGTGACATATGAATTTCTTCCTAAATTATTTTTATCTTCTAGATGGGTTGTTCCATGTAGCAAGGCTTCACGGTATGCACCTTGTTCCAATAGCTTATCCTCTTAACTAATATTCATCTTCACCACAATTGGACATAATATGGGTAAGAAAACCAAAAAAATGACACCTCATAAATGTAAATATCCCATTAATATAATTTCTCCATAAATCTATTTAATTTAAATATCTTTTCTATTATTGGTAAGTTCTCGATGGTTAGAGACTTTATCCATTCTTTTTCTTCTATATTCTCTTTATATTTCTAGAATTTTCCTTTAACGTTTCACCATAAAAACCAATACCATATTTACTGTTACCTCTTAGTCTTTGATAACCAAACATTTCTTTATAATTTTTAGTGCATTGATCTACCCTTTCTTTAAAAAATTTATCTAATAATATCCAAAATAGAAGTTTCTTCTTTGAACCTTCTATTTTATTATCCAATACAACCTTATTTATCAAGGATACAACTTACTACCTAAGAGTTATGATTTTATTAACTATATCATTTAAATATATATATTAATATCATCAATGATCTTGGTCTATTATTCAATAATCAATATGTAATTCACAACTTCTTTAGATTTCAAAAGATTCTTATCATATTCCTCAACTAATTTTCAAGATGATCAACTTTTTCATCAATTTAATAAATATAAATTGATGAAACTTTTATCAAATATCCATTTTTTATGTTTTTATTTATCTATAGATTATTCTCCTCAAGATACCCTTCAAAATCTACTCAAAGGTCAAAAACTCCCTCTTATTGATCATTTTCTTCTACTTTAGTTTTATAAATATCCACTAAATACATCATTTCATCTTTAATATTTGAGATAAATTTAGTCTCAATTACTTCTAATAAATCTTCATAAGTGACCTCTTCTTCTATGTTAAAAAAATATCTTAGAAACTTATTTCTACTTAAATTTATAGAATTTAAATTCATTATAGGAGGAAAATTCTTTTTTTATTTTGTTGATAATTAAAACTCTCCGCCATATTCATAAAACTTCTTCTAACATCTATAAATGATGTGCCCAAACTTTACACAACAAAATCAATATAAGATTAATATACATTGAAATCATCCTTTACCTATTTTAAACTTACATTTCATAAGTAAAATGAAATCATCAATTATATATATTTTTATTTCAGTGTCCCAAAAATCTTGCTTCTCAATTTCTTTGAATTATATATATTTAGATAAATGTTCTAATGATCTCTATGACTTAACTCTCAATTCATATTCTTCCCAATTACTATGTAAGTAATCAAGTGATGGATATCTAAGTTTAATTTATTCAATTGTTGAAACTTTTAGTTTTTACATTAGTGATCATATTTATATGATTTTATTTACAATTTTAATATCATTGACCTCATTTATAATCCCACATATTGAAAAAAGAACCTCAATGAGATAATTAAATAATAAGTTCACATTTTCACTTAAATTCATCGCAAAATCATTAAATATGTTTTTCAAAACCTGTAGTTTTTCATCTTTCACTTTTATATCACCTTTATAGAGGTCAATGTTTTCCTAAATACATTTTTAAATGGGTAAATACACATCCTTTTTATATATTTGATTAGAAAAAGATCTAAATAAGTCATTTTAATCCATAACATGATTATTCAAAAACTTCTTATCAGCTTCTATCATTGATCTTCCACTAGAATAACTAACTATACTTCCATGAACTAATATTGAGTATATATCCATCTAAATAAATTATATATGTGATCTCACCCCAATTTTACAAATATGATAAATACACACATTAAGTAATGGAACTCATTTAACCTTCATAATATTCTGTATGAAATAATCTTTCCCTTAATAGTTTCAAGAAATAACCAGTGGAACTGATGCTACTTATAGTATCCTATCCCATGTACACCCTAGGGGGGGACTACAGTGCGTTAAATTTCTTATTCTATTTAGATTAATTGTATATTGTCTTCACATTGCAAAACACACTTTGAATCTATCTTGTATGTTCAGTCAAGTGTAAAAATAGTAAGGATCCCAAAAACCTGATCTTAACTGGTTCACCCATAAAGGAATACACTGAAGGATAACATATCAATGATGTGTTGATATTATTATTAAAAAACTACTTCACTAGTAAGTGATTACATGATTTTGGAAGAGCACACTACTTATCCAAAGTATATGATCTCTTCCTATCTTCCATTAACTACTTTTTTGGGGATACAATCTTTATCATCGACATGTTGGTCTATCCCAAAATATAACAATCAAAAGAGTTAAAACCAAATAGTAAAGGTGTTCTCCATGTTTCTCCAGACCTCAATTATATATCTTTCCATGGTATAAAGAATATATTAATCTTCTAATCCTGATCTTAAATATAACTTTATCTAATCATGCTCCAATAATCAATACCAGATATTAAATTAAATTAATCATTGATCCTTTGTTTACAGATTCTGAAAAAATATTTTTCTTCTTTGAATGTGATCTCTTCTTCCTATGTATAAAAATAATCACGTATACTCCAAAATAAATAAAATTTTAATTAAAAATATAAATAAAGATAACATAAATCTATACCAACTTCAATTCAAACCATTGGATCTTATTTTATCACATATCAACCATTGAATTTGAATAGTTAGCTATCAGTTTCTCAAATAACCACCCCACCATCATGATATTTCCATATATTCAGATCTATTTTAATTCTATAGATAACATAAATCACGATGTTACATCATTATTTATAGCCTATCAGGTCATGTTGTTCGTTAACTATTTTAAATATCATGATCTTTCATGACATGTATCGAAGATTTACAACACATACCTTTTTCTAGCGATGAATAACTCTAAGTTCCAAGAATAATGGATAAAAGGATTTTTATGTATGAGTATTATGGAGCATACCTTTTGCACCCTATTTTATGATTAAATTGGCTGTAGTGTGACTCACTTTTCATTCCATGAGATAATTTTTATAGATCCACTAAAAATAACTCTTGAAAACCTTAATGGTGTGATCAAACATATCACGACATGACTTCTATTTTCTTGTATCACTAGAAAAATACCCAAGTATCCTTCATGGAATGAAGTTTTTTTTCATAATGTGTAACTTGAAACACCAAATTTCACAAAGGAAGACAACCTCATGATCTTGGGTGAACAAGCTTATGAAAAGTTCTTTGTGGCACAACCTCTGTGATCATTGTGTGAATAAATCTTATGATGATCCAAATAAACCTTATTAAACACATACTCATGGAATGAAACATAGGTTCATGACATGATATTATATTTTCCTATAACCCCTATAATCAACTTCAGATTGTTTAAGATCCTTCATAAAACATCCAAATAACTTCTTATTGATAAAAAACAAAATATTACAATATATGGCTATAATAATCTGAATTTCAACTCTATAATGGAATATGATTCCAAGAAAAATTTCATTGAAGTATTTAGGAAAACCTAAAGACTCTTGTA
This sequence comes from Viscum album, assembly GCA_963277665.1. Classification (NCBI taxonomy): domain Eukaryota; kingdom Viridiplantae; phylum Streptophyta; class Magnoliopsida; order Santalales; family Viscaceae; genus Viscum; species Viscum album. The sequence continues at coordinate 1,841,671,823 of OY728129.1, read as the reverse complement.
CTGCCTCAATATTATTAGTGAAATCCTTTTTTAACTTAGTAAAATGATCACTAAGAACTACTATATGCTTCTAAAATAAAAATTATGACACCACTTATTACTAGAATCACAACCTTTATCTATTATCACTCATTGGGAAAAATTTTCCTTTAAAATTTCATATGAAACTCAAGTGTCAAATAATGGTTCTAGGGTTCTAAACTAGAGAAATAAAATTAGACAACCTCCTAACACTAGAAGTTTTTTCTTGACCTCAAACATAGAACATGGCCATCAGAAGGTCTACAACATCACAAAACACCCTTTCGAGTTCAATTTATATAATTTGTAATAGTTCTCACCATAAACACCATATTTACTCTCTAAATACTCTTTTTATATCTCTGAATTTATCATAACATGATCTTCCAACAAATATAACGAGCATACAAGAATAATCACATGAAAAAAGAAACAAATCAAGTAAAACGCATAGGAAAAATGTGGTTTGGATACAAGTTTATCTAATGACCATATATACAATGAATATATATCCAATATGTATATTTATAATGACTATATAACCAAGGGTCATGTATATATATAAAGATCATATTACATTATTATATATATAATTGCATACATTTATAAAATCATTCATCATATTATCTAATTCCCTTTCCAAAATATTTATCATATTTCTAAAATATTGTATTCTTTATATAATTATTATCAATGGTATGATATTTATAGAATATTGTGATGATGATAATTTCTACCTTGTAGTAATTTTATTTACTTTTGGCTTCATTCCTTTAGTAATTTTACTACTTATGTTTCATTTATTTATCTTGTAATATATTTCATTTTGTATTATAATATTATATCATAATTAAATAAATAATTATTCATTTTGGTTTTGTATTTAATATATCACAAGTTATATAAAACACTATATTTATTTAATGTTAAATATATACTAAATTTAGGGAGTGTTACATTCTAACCCCCCAAAAAAGATGTACTCAAAATTTCACTACTAAGAGGAGAACAAAATGATGGTACTTTTGTCACATTAGATATTAAGGTTCCCACATTACTTCCTCAAACTTATGATTACTCAATAGAACATTGACTAGGTGAGTGGTCTTTTTTCATAGAACTTTATCTTAGTGATCTACAATTTACACCAACTATTCCACATAAGAGAGATCATGTTCAAATTATACAACCTCTGAATTTATTACATGTGAAGGGTCAAGTATGTACTTCCTAAAGAGTGATACATAGAACACATAATTCCCTTAAGAGAGTTAGGTGGATATAAAATGTGATAATATACCATCCCCACATAATAGAGTATTTTTAAGGGGTTAATGTATATCAAGATCAAATTTACATTCTTCCCAAATATCATAACCCTCTTCCATGGTGATATTTAGAGGAATACATTGTATATGACTTCAAGCTCCAAATATCATTGAGGATTATCAATATAAATATTCTATCAATTTTTTAAGATTTAATGTGTCACTAAATGGTTTGAATATTATCTAAAATTTATTGAGGGAGAAGTTAAAATATAGAATGGATAAGATATTAATATCAATAGTTTTTGTGATCTTAGTACAAGTGGATTTTGTAAATATTTTAAGCTTCATAATTTGAATTGGATAAGAGATGAAGGGAATTTAGTTCTTTTGTTTTATTGTTTTCAAAATATAAATCATGTTCAAACTAAATTGATACATGGTGTTTCATTTTATGTGAATTTTGTACAAGGTTTTATCATGATTGAAATTACATAAAAGGTGTTTTAGTGTTGAAGAGTGGGTTTTGATTTGTTTGGAATGCATTTAAGAAAACCATAATAAAATAAAAAATGGATGTGGAACTAGTATGGGAAGTGAAATGGTATGGATTCTCAAGAAACAAGCATTTTAGGAATCCATAATCTGAGGAAAAAGACCAGAGTATTCCAAGGTTTTATGGATTATATACTATAACTAGTGAACATGGATATAATAAATTAAAATAGAAATTTAGAAGGTATTTCAGTGAATAAAATTTCCTTTAATAAATAGAGAGATTCATACATGACATGATTTAAGTAGTGGTGACCCATGTAGGATTAATTTGAATGAATCTTAGAATGTGGTGTCTTGCATATGATTTATCTTCATGGGATTAACATGGAGTAAAAGTAGTGTGTCTATGATTAACTAGAGGAAAATTGGATCACATATGATTAATCTGGAGAAAAAAATAACATGGATGGTATAATGATAAGTTAAAATGGTGACTAATTATATATGGATATAAACAGACTCTACCAGGAAGTGGTTAATATTTAATGGTTTTTTTAGAATTCCTTGAAATTTCAAGGAGGATTGTACCCAAGGAAGTGAAATGACTTGAGTATTATACGAGGTACAACATTATGGAGTCCTATAACATGGAAAATTCCATGGTGTGATAATAAAATGCCTATATAAAATGTAGAGTGGAGAACACACCATGAAACAAGGAATTTTGGAAGAGGTTTCAAAGCAATTTAGAGAAGTTGAACTAAAATAGAATGAAACACTCCATGGTAAAGTTGAATAGGTTTTGGTCAGTGAAGCATTACATATTTGATTGGATTTGGTGATGTGGATAATTTTATGACTCAAGGGATACTCATAGTTGATCTATAAAGTCTATAAATAAATTAATGGTGACTAAGAGGCCTTAAATGATCCAAAAGATAAAAATAAAATGGGAGAAGTTGAAGAGAATTTGAAGGAAGTTACAAGTTTTAATTTTAATTTTAATTTCAAATTTTAACTTAATTAGAGTATCTTGATATGTATTATAAATTATAGGAGTATTGAAATAATTGAGATAGAGAAGAATAGAGAGAATCATGTAAGGGATTATAAAAGAATATGAAGGATAAGAATAAGTGTACACAAAATGTTTTTGCATTGGAAGAGAATTCATCACAACATTGTTTGTGTGTTTATTTAATAAGTGTGGAATAAGTCACACCAATTTTATATTAAATAAGTATAGGAACACTATACATTATTAGGATACAATCAAATTCAATTAAGTAAGATAACACCTACCTAATTTAAGTACAAGAAAAAAATGTATCTTTTCTAGAGAATTTTCTCGATACCAAATTTTTTATATTCATGTATTACGAGCCATGGATATTCCCTTCTTGTTTGTATACACAATGAAGATTATCATGAAATTTGTGATCAAAGTTTTTACAAGATCATTCCATGGATTTGGTAGCTCATTTTGAGTAGTGAACATTATACATCCGGTGTTCCTTATTTTCTTTCTTTCCTTGGAGTGTGATATAATTTCAACTATAAGGTTGTTCACTTTAACAAGTGTCAGAGGATGATTTAATAAGAAATCATAAAAATGAATAATGAGATATGGTTAAATAATTCAGCCCACACTTAGTAAACTAACACCATATATTGGGGCCTCAAAATTTGTATAAAAGAATCCAAGGTTCACTTCAAAGATGATAAGATATTTGAGGAAATATATCCCACTGTGTGTAAGGTTTTTTTCTATGAACTTCTATTGTGATCATAGAAAATATTAATTAAGTGGATGACAAGGGATTTCTCACTTTATATGACAAGAATAATTAATTTTAAAAACATGATATATTTCCATATCATTTATCAATTAGTTTGGATTATTTAGAGGATTCCACTGAATGTATTTTTTCCCATACTGAAGGTGTTATGATGATGAGAGTTGATAGAAAGAATTGAAAGAATGACGATTGTTCTCTAAATGATATATATTTTCAATATTTTATAAAATTATTTTCTCTAGGTTAATGGGATCAATATAGAAAAAATAATTTGGAATAAGTTTAAAAATATTTATAAAGGTAATGCAAAAGTAAAATAATCCAAGCTACAAGTGTTTGGTAGGAATAATACAAAGATGCATAAGAGGGGGGGGGGGTGAATTGTGCCTTTTCAATAAACTTTACAGATTCTAGATTTTCATTCTCTTTGTGATTAATGTAGATATGCATCATTTTATACTCTAAGTAATTGAGTATCAGATAAATAGAAAATAAGAACATGGAGTTTTTTTTCATGGTTCGGGTACAAATATCCCCTAGTTCATTCCACCAATGCTCTCTCTATGAGCATGGTGATTTTTCACTAGAAATGTTCTCTTATCAGAAGACCTTAAAATCCAAAACTGCGATTAGGAAGTTGACACCTTCACAACAAGGCTTAATAGAGACTTCAAGTTCTTTTACAAAAACTGGTTATCCAAAGCTTAGTCTGAGAAGATGATAGTCTACCACGATTGAGTTCAAGCATTTGAAAAATCCAATAAATCAAAAGAGTTTGATTTGTTGAGAGAACAAGTTGATATTAATAGTTTTAGCTGCAACTAATAGAATATGGATCTTCTTTATCGATAAAAATCTTCAAGTATGAATAGATTTGAATAAATCCTTGTTAAAATGATCTTGAATAAAGTATACCAACAAAAAAAATAGCAGTATAAGGTTGAAAATTATATCTTCAAAGTGTAGACTCTTTTAGAAAATAATATAGTCAATTGTTATTTATAGAAGATCTGTAAAAATATATTCACATAAATTATGCAGTTTTTATATTGAATTGTATCATGATCGAATATCGCATATCAAAGTATTTTTTTGAAGACAATCTGATAAAATATATAGAAAAAACAACTTTTCTTTTGGTTTCACAGATCCAAGAAAGTCTCCTGATAGATAAAAAATATTCAAATTTAAATCAACTCGGAGATTCTTAACTTTCCTTATAAGTAGGAGTGATTTATACCATTGAATATGGTTATTTGAATCGATGATAATGATCATTTGAATTGGTCACAAGTGAGCTTTGAATCAATATTCATTTCTGTCAAGACCATTAAAGAAATCTCGGATGAAGTCATGAATTTGAAATCTACACCATTGAATAGTCAAATGTAGGGTTCCATTATAAAAATACAAAATACCAAACATAGGGTTGACAATGTGGGGTTTATTATAATAGTATGGTCAATGTACCATACGTATTTTTCCTCAAAATTAGGGTTCCTTACTTATGTAGGGCTTCTTAACCACACTTTACCTTCTTATAAACCTAATCTTCCATCTAATTGTAGGGTTCTTTATCCACACTTTCATGGATGCATAGGGTTCATGATCTATATGCGATGCTCTGAAATGTAGGGTTCATTCTTTACGCTACACTTACCAATATAGGGTATGAAAAATGTTTCCATAAAACAGTAAAACGTGTTCTCATCACTTTGAAAAATATTCCTTGCAGATTAATAACTTGAAAATAATTCCATAATAAATATTTTAAAGAATATTAAATTCCAAAAATTCACTTAAATTATTATCATTAGTTAAAGAAAAAGGGTATTTATGAGTATCAAAATCTATATTATTTATAGATAATTATTGGGAAAATACATTCCCAACAATCTCCCATTTTTTAATGATCACAAAACCCATAAAATAATTTACAAAAATATAAGATTTTTTAAACACTAAGGAAATGATATTTTAAATTAAAATACATGAAGTTTTGAAAATTAATTATTTCGATACATTATTTTGAAAGAAAAAAAGATACTCTTAATTTGAGAATGTTGTGTTTACCTAATTTTATCCCCCTTTTGTGGTATAAAAAATAAAGTATATGAAATTGACTTATAACACATTCATTTTTTGTACAGAACAGTAAGTGAACATTACATTCTACTTTATAAAAAAATAAACTGGTGTTCTGGTAGTGGAGATGAACAAAAAATAAAACATATATATTATATATAGAATATCAAAAAATCATTGGAAATTTTATTATAATGACTGTATAAATACACGAGTGGGTTTGGATTGAGGAAAAGTTTTAAATAAGGGAATGTAAGATGGTGAAAGGTTTTGATGAGGAGAGGTTTTTGCCTCTGGAAAATCCTGAGAAGCTAGAAAAACTTTTTTGAACTCTACTATCTATACTTGTAACTTTTTTGAAATATTTTTAGCTAGATTCCTTATCAAAATTTTTGAATCATAACTTACTTTTAAATTTTCAATAAAATTGAGTTTTAGAAAGTGATGCAGATTTTCCTTTATCTACAAAAATTGAGAAAACTTGTCACTAAATTGATTGGGAAGAAATATAATTCCTCGTTCACTTGAAGTCAATTTCTTGATAAGATCCTTCTGATTATCCAGTAACACATTAAAAGGTGAACTATTAAACCGAATATATTGAAGTCTATAATTACTGAAGTGATTGCTTGAAATCATCTAATCAAATGTGGTGATGTTGGTGGAGCATAATTAGAATCTATTGATTGATTTATAGTTCCTTTTATTAGTTCAAATTGACTTCCCAAATACCATTTTAAATATATAAAATATTTTTTGGAAATAGATTCCAATTTAATCTTTCCAAACTAATCTAGCATATATCTCTTGAAAGCATCAAAATAACTTTTTGAAACAAAAATTTATCTGAATTCTTGTAACTGATTGTAAATAGATTATAATTCCAATTTTGAAGAATTCGAATTTCTTAAATCTTATAAATAGTACCGAATATATTTTAATTCTTGTCGAAGACTGAAGTTCTCATCATGTGCCTTATTTAATTTAATAACCAAGTCTTCTATTTGATTTTTCAGAGAATCATATGTTCCTTCATCTGGATTCTTTGACTGAGTACTTACTTCCACAATAACTAAATACTCAACCAAATTATTTTTGCTTGAAAAATAAACTTCATCAAGGATTTATGTCCTTTTACTAGATACAGAAACTATTCTTTCCATGGATTGACCAATGGCATAGAAATCCTAAAGCTCAATAATTTTAGTAGTTTTAGTTATAAATTTCTGAACTTGATCTCCTTCTTGAGCATTATCTCTTTATTGATCATATTTATAGAAAAATTGGTATTCTTGAATTTGGATTTTAGCTTGTCGTTCCTTATAATGATCTATTTATCCCAAATTCACTAATAGAGTCTTATCCCTAGATCCAGGTGTTTCTCTCTCTGGATCCTCATGCTGAGGTTCTTCTCTGATCCTAGTCCATGTAATGAGTTCCTCAATGGATATTACTTCAGAAAATTCCTCATCATGATCTGTAGTACTGTAACCAAGATTTCTTTGAGTAATATGAGAAACACCTTATATTCCAGATTCTCCAATTTATTCATTTCTCAAACAAAATGATCCTATAGACTTGATATTTTCTTACTCCCCCTGAGAAATAGGACCTGATACATGATGATCAGTTGCAGTCACTAGAAACAGTTGAACTTTCACTATGATCCAAAATAAACCTAATTTTCTTAAGGTACCAACATTTATAACATTGATATGATGACATATAACTCAAGAATAAATATATTAATCGTGGAAAAAAGAGGCGGAAGAAATCCTCTCACTGAAGTCATCACGGGAGAACGGAAGCAAAACCATAGCACTGTAGATCTGGGGATCAATGATGCTAGGTCTTTTGTCGAAGTAGTTGCGTGTAGATTTCCTCACTCAGAATCGAAGACCTCTGATATCATTTCTCCAAAAAGTATAGGAACATAGGTTTATCGGTGATTACATTTTAGAAAGATGAGGTACTCAATCTTTCCTCTAATCTTCTCTTTGTGCTTGTTGGAAGTTTTGTCAAGAACCGTCCCTCGCTTATAATTCTATGAAAACCACTGGAAAACATCAGTTTCATTAATTTTCATATTGGTCTGATGAATTCAAAGCATGCTTTATTTCATTTTTCTTCAGAGAATTACTATTATCATTTCTAGACATGGGGCTCTTGGTCCTTTGTAGGGTCATTTATGAAAGTTTTCAAGTGGTCTCCGGACATCAACATTGGAACTGAACCTCCTATCGCTCCTGTCTGGATTGGGTTCCCTGGTTTACCCTTTCATCTTTTCAAGAAGCATGCTCTCTTTGCAATTTATAATCTATTTTTAATTCCAATTAGACTTGACTTAGATACCTTGAATCTATCTCGGCCTTTAGTAGCTAGGATTTTCACTGAAATTGATATCTCACGCGAACTACCTTCTCGTTTCTAGATTCAAAATGGAGATTCTGGTTTTATTTAGGACTTTGTTTTTGAGAATGTTCCAAATTAATATAAATTATTTTCTAAAATTGGTCATTTGATGACTGATTGTGAGTCTCAAAAGTTTTAACCTCATCCACCTTATTCCAGGCTCATTTGGGTGGAAAGGACTACTTCCAAAAAGTATCAAACAATAAGGACTGCTGCTAACACACCACCACCAAATCCCATTGATATCCCTATGCCTATCACTGAGACTTTGTCCTCTAAGGTCACTCTATACAACCAAGAAGATAGGACAAACACTCCTTTGGAACAGGGTGAGCATTCTGATAAGGACAAGGTAGGTCTCATTCATCCTTCAAATAATCCCAATAACCATAATATGGTGCTTTCAACCCTAATTGAGGAATAAGAGAATCACCTTGAAGTCAATGAATCTAAAAATAAGGATAAAAATGATGCTTCTAATTTTGAAAGCTCTTCTCAGGAGGCCGACGACCAGCCTAGTCAGATTGAAGAAACCTATTTAAGTTCAAGAGCCAGAAAAGGAAAAAACCCATGGTTGATGCTGATGGCTTCATCACCCCCAATCCTAGAAAAACTATAAAGCATATAGACTATTTCCAGATGGAAAGAACTATTGTTACAAGGTCTCTGTATCATGCTAAGATGGAAAATTCCGATCTTCCAGTGCCCCAATTACTGGATGATGCCCCTTCACATTCCATAATTGTAGAACAATCAGCTACCTCCTCTCAATCATATGACTCAGATTGATCTAAGAGTTGTCATGAAAATGACCCCACTTATAGGGATTACTTCCAAATTGATAAGAATTTGGATATCTCTGAGGAACTCAAAGCTTGGATGTATGATAATGACATACATGCATTCCGACAATACAAGAATGGGGAAATGACGGCTGGAAACTACTTACAACTCTGGAAGAGAATGTTCCTAAGAGTGGTGGAAGAATTTAAAAGGAATCCTCATTTTGATTTAAATGCTATTCCTTGGGAATAATAGTTGTTTGCAATCAATCCTTTATGATTTGATGTTATGAATTTGACTTGCATCGATCTTGCTGGGACTTTGAGGACTCTTTTCAGTTTCTATCTCCATTTTTGATCATATGTCATGGAAGATTGTATTCTTGGATTTCACTTTGTTGGTTGCATTTTAGTCTGTCAGTTATCAGACTTCCCAGGTGCTCTTAGAATCATATGGAGCATTGATGTTGGTATAAATTTTGGATCAAATGTTGGTTATCAGTGCTACTATTTCCTTACTGCTGGATATTTATGTGGTTTAGCAACATGAAGAAGACTCTGCTTGACTCCTCGGGTCTGGTCTTCTTGGTTGGATGGGAGTTGATTGGTTCTGGAGCTTTCTATCTATATCTACTTGTGGTTTAATTAACACTAAAATTCTATAGACTCTCGGTTTATACTATTCTTGTGTAGGAAATATCTTCACAGGTTTCATATTCTAATGTGGGGTGCGAAGGTGGTCATTATTGTCGACAGTTTTTTTTGTGTATTGTTGGAGTTTCTAGAACCCCTTTTTTGTTCCACTAGTTTGATGCGGTCTACAATACAGTTGAGCTTGGATGTTCTCTTTTTGGAAAAGAAGAATTCTCTCATGAAACAAAGAGAAGGTATGGAAACTCCTTTTTTCTCCTCTATTCTTCATTGTCTAACCTGAATTATCTCTACAACTTGGTGACAGTGTAAGCGTATTACACCTCGTGTTTCCATTGTAGCATTTTGATTTAATAAATTCCCAAGGCATGGACTGGTTTTCCAGTTCATGTCACTTTAAAAAAAATCAATATATTAAATCTTATTCTTTCTGAACATAAGAAGAGAAATGATTTGGCCATAGGGATATAATGAAATTCTAGCCTCTGATTAGAAATGATTATTCATGTATCTCAATATATATATAGGGATGTTCAACTTAATATCCCTGATAAACAGAAACATTATATACATTTCTAGATATAAAATATTTTCTAACACTTCATTCCTTGGAATGATAGCAGTCTGAATAAACTTTACCTAAACTCTCTTTTCATCCTCAAGATCTTTTACAAACATTTTTCTAATATTGGTTGAACCAAAAATAAAATACATGATATCTTATGATTTGTGATCCTGATTTCCAATTGATTACAGATCAAATTAGAATACTCCTTCAAGAGATAATTTTAAAATCTGAGTAATTTATACCAAGGAGATTGAAAATTCCTTATTATACATTCATGAAGACATTATATCCTCCATTTCACTGAAACTAAACAGAAAATTTTGTTAAAACTATTTCAGTTCTATTTCATAAATGAAATCTATATTTTCTTCATTAAAAAGAAATTCCAAACCTTGAAAATCAAGATCTTTCTTGAGAAGAAGGTTAGTCTGATACAACCATTCAAAATCAATGACTTTTCCTTGAATAATCTCCCTGAAGGGGACATGCTAACTCTTCAGATCACTTGATTCACCCTCATCAGTTCAATTTGTCTTCATCATTGTTTAGAATATGAAGGTTGGAGGTATTCAGATTCTAGGGTTTAGAAGAGAGATGAGGGTTGTGGAAGTTGAAATGGTTTGAAATCAAAGGGTAAGGAGAGATAAAGATATTTCTGATGTATTGGTGACATAGTCTAGTTTCTCATACTGATTACGTAGGGTAATCATTAAATTTTATTTTTGAAAAGATACACTTTAAAAACAAAATTGAAATAAACATTTAATAAAATAAACAAAAAACTATTAAATAAACAAAAATTATTGATAAGGTAATTAAAAAAATAAAATAAAATAAATTAATAATTTTTTTAAAAATTAAATATCCCTAGATCCCCCTCAATAGAACCAAAACTTTCATTAGGGAGTGGTTTAGCAAAAATATCAGCTAATTGATATTTGGTATTTATAAATTCTATAGTTATATCATTTTTAAGAATATGATCTCTTATAAAATAATTCCTTATATCAATATGCTTAGTCCAAGAGTTACTTATAGGATTTTTTGAAATATTTATCACACTAGTATTATCACATAACATAGGTATATTATTAAAATTTAGTCTAAAATTCTGTAGAGTGTGTTTCATCCACAACAGTTGTGCCCAATAGATGCCAACAGAAACATATTCTTCCTCAACTATTAATAGAGTAATTTTATGTTGTTTCTTACTTGAACACGACACTAAAGGTTTTCCTAGAAAGTGATAGGTTCCTGAGATTCTTTTTCTATCTAATTTACATCCTCTAAATTTAGCATCTGAATGTGAAATTAAATTAAAATTAGAAGTATTGGGGTAAATAAGATATTGAAAAATAGTTTATTTTAAATATCTAAGAATTATTTTTACAGTAGTAAGATGAGATTCTTTTGGATTTGACTGAAATATAGCCCATAGAGATACAAAAAACATTTTTTTGGTCTGATAGTAGTTAAATATAATAAACTACTAATCATATCTCTATATATCTTACTTTCAACTAGTTTTTTAGATTCATCCAAATCAAGTTTTACATTAGTACACATAGAAGTTTTATAATTCTTACTATTTTATAGTCCAAACTTCTTTAATAAATCAGTAATATATTTACTTTGTTTTAAAACATTTCTATAATCTTTTTGATAAATCTGAAATCCTAAAAATAAATTCATTTCTCCCATTATACTTAGTTCAAATTCTTTTTTTGCATTATATTTGAGAAATCATTACAAATATGTTTATTTGTTGAAAAAAATAACATCATCAATATAAATTTGAACTAATAAAATATTAGAACAAACAATTTTCTTAAATAGAGTAGGATATACTAATACCACATAAAATTCATTTTCCAATTAAAAAGATCTTAATATTTAATACAACGCTCAAGGTTTTGGTTTAACTCCATAATGAGATTTTGTAAGTTTAAAAATAGAATTTGGTTTGAGTGGATTTTCAAAACCTGAGTACTTTTCAACATAAAATTACTTCATTGAATATCCATTTAGAAAGGAAGATTTAAAATCCATATGATATAATTTAAAATTCATATGATATGCATAATCTAAAAGGATTATGATGGATTCTAATCTCACTATAGGTGAAAAAGTTTCATCATAATCTATTCATTCTTCCCAATTATATTTTTTTGCTACTAAACTAGATTTATTTCGGGATATTATCCCTTGAACATCATGTTTATTTATAAATACCCATTTAGTTCCTATTATTGGATAATATGATGGTATTTATACTAATCCCCAAACTTTATTTCTGGTGAATTGGTTTAGTTCTTCTTGTATGGACAATAACCAACTCTTATCAGCTAAATATTCTTCAATAGACTTATATTCTAACTGAGATATAAAGGAATAAAATTCAACTATGTTTCCTACATCTCTTCTAGTTCCAACTCTCGTGTCTAAGAAAGAAACTTTCAGGTTCTTCAGTTTTATATTCTTCTAGACTGGACTGAATTTCCTTTATATCATTTTTAAAACTAGCTTTAGGAGTTTCAACTCTCATACCATCTAAAGAGTTAGTTTTATCATATGTTTGATATTTCTCCTTAATAAAAGGTTTAGTTTCGTCAAACTAATCATGAACTATTTCTTCAAAAATCCTTGAATTTTTTTAAATACTTTATAGGATTTAGATATAACAGAATATCCTAGAAATATTCCTTCAGAAGCCTTTGGATCAAATTTACCATGGTTGTCCTTATTATTCAATATATATACATTACATCCAAAAATATTAAAGTAATTTACTTTAGGTTTTCTATTATTCCAAAGTTCATAAGGTGTATTTTTAATAATTGGTATTATTAAATCTCTATTCATGATATAGGAACTTTTACTTACAACTTTTTCCCAGAAATAGGTAGGAAGAGTGTATTCATTTAGCACAATCCTTACCATTTATTGAATATTTATGTTTCTTATTTCAATAATTCCATTTTTGAGGTGTTATTGGTGTAGATAAGGTGTATTTAATACCTAAATTTGAGAAAAAATAATTAAATTCTTGATTCTAAAATTCTTCACCATGATCACTTCTCAATGAAATTAGTTTCAAATCCTTTTCATTTAGAACAATTTTTAAAAGCTTTCAAAAACATTGAATACTTCACTTTTATGATTTAGAAAATAAACGCAAGTAAATCTTGAAAAATCATCAAGTAAAACATAAACAAATAATTTACCAGCCAAATTTTCTACCCTATATGGTCCAAAAAAATCCATTCGAAAAATATTTAATGGTTTAAATGTATCAATTTTTTTAATCCATTTGAAAGATGATTTGTATTGTTTATTGATTTATAATGCATCATAGAATCTATCATTTTTAAATTTAAGACTAGTAAAATAAAAAATTAATAGATTCTTAGTTAAGTTATGTAAAGTATATATATTGTGATTTCCAATTATTCTATGCCAGATCCATGACTCATTTGACTTAGAAGTTAAAAAACTCAATTTTTTTTACATAAGAAATTGAGATCTAAAGTATAAACTTTTTTAGATCTTGGTGCTCTAAATTTAAGCTGTTTATCTTTAAAGACAGAGTATGAATTGTTAGATAAATCATCAAAAAATATATTGTCACAAAGTTGAGAAATACTTATCAAGATTTTCTTTATCCCTTGTACATACAGTACTTTGTTGATTGAAATTGACTTTGAATCTCCAATAGTTCCAACTCCAACAATAATTTCTTTTTCATTGTCTCTAAAGGTGACTAGACCTCCATCTATTTGTGAAAGTGTATGGAAATTTGTAGAGTCTCCACTCATATTTATAGAGTAGAAACTTTCCATATATCATATAATTTTTTTCCTGTGGCCTTTCTCCTGTAAAAATATTTAAACATATGTTTGTTTTGGTACCCATATTTTCTTGGGTCCAGCTATGTCAGCAAGAAAATATCCGTGAATTCAGATATTCCTTATCTTTCCAAAATTTGTATTACTAGCTTCAAATGTATTTTTGGAAATAAAACCCTTTTTAATACCACTTATTTGAGGATTTCATAAATAACATTTTTTTAGTATAATGATCTTTTATTCCGTAATAATAGAAGATAACATTTTTTAAATTGGGCACAATTTTTTTTTATAATTTTGATTTTTCACCCTTTATTTTTATTCTAAGCTTTTCTCTTTTAATAAAATTATTTCCAATAATTTAATTCAATGTTTTCTGTCCTTTTATTAAAATACTAGAAGAACTTTTATAAGATTCCACTTCACTCTATAATTCTTTTGTTTTATTTTCATGAACAATACAGTTTGATGTAGATGAATTAAAAATTTCAATTAGTTCTTGATGTTGTTTTAGCATTTTTTCTCTTTAACCTAAAACATAATTGTGAATATTTTTTAATGATTTATTATTCTTTATTAAATAATCATATTTTTCTTCTAGAATTGAATAGTATGAAACTGATTTATTATTAGACCAACAATCAGAGTTAGAATCAAAAGAGTAATAGGTTTGTACCTATTTTTATTCCATAACCATAAAGCACATACTAGCTTTGAGATATTGTGGATATTTCTCTAAATCAAATTTTGAAGAGGTACTGTATTATTCAAATACACTCTAAAAATCTTTTATGGCTATTTTTACTTTATGTTCATAATCATATTTCTTATGATATTTCTTTTCTATCCTTCTTCTTTAATCTTTCAATTGGGGAAAATCAGGTTTGATGTGTCCTGTATTCTTTCATTCGTAACATATTAGTTCTCTAGGTTCCTTTTCATCCTTCTTAAAGGATTTCCTAAACCCTTGTTTCTTCTTGTATAATTTTCTAAACTTTCCATCTAGCTGATCTAGTTCCATTTTAGAGTCTAAATAGTCTGAATCTTTGTCAATTTTGTCATCTTGTTTTGATTTTCTTTCATGCTTCTTAGATGTTACCTTAAGGGAAATGTTCTCCCTTTTTAGAATCTTTTGATCTACAAATTTAGTTAAAATATATGCTTCATACATAATAAATGTTCCAATTAATTCCTTCATAGCAAAATTATTGATAGGTGATGATTGTCGAACAGCTGCAGATATGCCATTCCATTTAGAGGGAATTACTCTAAGTACTTTCAGTGCTTGATCTGATTGTGAAATTGGTTCTCTGAAGGCAGTAATATTATTGAAAATTTATGTTAAACATCCATTCATTTGAGTAATGATTTCATCGTCAAAAATTTTAAATGTGTCAAACTTTAGTTTTACAGTAGCATACCTCATCTGTCTGATGTTATCTTTTCCTTCATATGCGATGACTATTGTCTACCACATTTCATAGTTAATAAGGAATTATGATACTTGACTAATTTCATCAGGTCTGAGTCCATAGATGATATCATTCATTTCCTTTGATTTGATATCATATTTAGCTTCTGTTATGGAATCCCAAGTTTTTAGTTTCTCAAGAATCGCATAAGAAGTGATGATCTTTGAATAAACTTTGAATCCTATATTCTTTAGATAAATTATCATTCATGATTTCTAGTATCCATAGATGTCACCATTAAAATATAGAGTACGAATCATTGAAAACCCTTATTTCGGATCATCCATTGACATATGATTTATATTGACCTTATTCTTTTAATATTTTTAGAGATTTTTTACAAAAGCACACCTCTGATACCAATTTTTAGGTCAGAATAATACAAATATTTACAAGATGGGGGGAGGAGGGGTGAATTGTGCCTTTTCGGTAAACTTTATAGATTCTATATTTTTCCTTTTCTTTGAGATTAATGAAGATATGAAACATTATGTACTATAAGTAATTGAGTAGTGTATAGAAATAAAATAATAACATGGTAATTTTTATAGTGGTTCAGGGCACAAATATTTCCTAATCCACTCCACCAACACTCTCTCTATGAGCTTGATGATTTTCACTTGAAAGGTCCTCTTATCACCGGACCTTCAAATCCACAACTAAGTGCAGGAAGTTTACACCTTTACAAAAAGGATTAACATAGTCTTTTGGTTCTTTTACAAAAACCAATTATCCATAGCTTAGTCTGAGAAGCTAATACTCTACCATGACTGAGTCTGAGCATCAAAAACTCTAATAAATCAAAAGATTTTTATTTGTTGAAGTAATAGGTTGATCTTCACAATTGTAGTGGAAACTGAAAAATACAGATATTCGTTATCGATAAGAATCTTCAAGTAGGAAGATATTCTAATAAATCCTTGTTTCAGATGATATTCAAGAAAGAATAACAACAAACAAGTAGCAGTACAAGGTTGAAAAATATATCTTCAAAGTGTAGCCTCTTTTATAAAATAGCAGAGTTAATATTTTTTACAGTAGATATATAGAAATATATTTATAGATTTTATTCAGTTTTTATATTTAATAATATTATTCTTGAATACTATATATTAGTGTATTTTTCTCTAAAATTATCTGATCAAATATATAAAACAAACAAATTTTCTTTCGGTTGCACGGATCTAAGAAAGTCTCCTGAAAGATTGCAGATATTCAAATTTAAATCATCTAGAAGAGTTGTAATTTTCCTTAGAAGTAGGAGTGTTTTATTCCATTTAATACAATTCATTGAATCTATCATAATAATCATTTGAATCGGTCATAAACGAGCTTTGAATTGATCTTTATTTATATTAAGACTGTTGCAGAAATCTCGGATAAAATAACAGATTTAAAATCACCTTTGTTGAATAGTCAGATATAAGGCTCCTTCATAAAATGAAAAAAAAACCAAATGTATGGTTGAAGATGTAGGGATGATCATAAAATTAGGGTTTATGTACCATATTCTTTTTCCCTCAAACATTGGGTTCTTTAATTATACTTTTCCTTCTTACAAACGTAAGGTTCCATCCAAATGTCAGGTTCTTTAACCACACTTTCATGGAAGCACAAGGTTCATGATACATACACACTGCTTTGAAATGTAGGGTTCATTTCTTACGATATGCTTACTAGTGTAGGGTATGAAAAGTGTTTCCAGAAAACACTAAAACACAGTCTGAGTGCTTTGATGAATATTACTTACAGATTAATAACTTGAAAATAATTCTAGAATAAATATTGAAAAGAATATTAAAATACTGAAATTCACTTAAATTAATATCATTAGTAAAACAAACAATGGTATTTGTGAGCATAAAAATCAATAATATTTATAGACTATTTTTGAGACAATACATTCCCAACAACAAGTTTTGATATTGAAGCATGAAAACCTCAAGATTAATGATGATAAAATAATAGATGAATACATTTTTAGAGTTAATGAAGCTGTTAGTACCATCAGAGGTTTTGGTGAAAAATTGGATGATTCTTTGGTTGTTGAGAAGATATTATGTGAATTTATAAATATATTTAGGCAAAGGTTTCAATACTCAAAGTACATGATTTTGGTACACTTTCATTGTAAGGGAATTTCCATCAAGAAGAAGAGCAATGATGATAGGGAAATTTACTCTAATTATTTTATGTAAGAGAGTAGTAGGTAATAAATATATAAATATGTGTAATAATATATCAATGAATTTTTTTTGAAATGAAATTCTACAAACCCATGTCATTCATTTCAAGAAGTGTTAAAATAGGTAAATGAAATATTCAAGGAAAGATTCCAATGAAATGTTTCAAGTGTGGAGTTATTAGAAATTTCATAGTTTTTTTTGAAATTTAAATTAAATGAATATTGTGATGATGAGGATGATAAAATAATGAATTCCCTAAAGAATAAATCATCAAAATATTCTTCAAATGAGAGAGGTAATAGTTTCTCTAATTTTAAGATAAGTAATTTATTGTCTAAGCTTGAATATGAAGATAATTGTGTGGATGAAGATGTTGATGATACTTATAGTTATGTTGGTCAAAAAATGATGATTGAAAATGTGAATGATGAAATATTCACTAGAAATGGGAGAAACAATGATGGAGGAGATAAAGAAAAAAATGTAGTTCATGCTGAACTGGGAATTCCAAGTGTGTCTCTTGAAGATCTCCCAATTGTAAAAGAAGAAAAATGATTTGAAGAAGTATTGTCATCTGTTTTTCAAAAATATCTTCATACATATCGAAAGAGAGTAAAATTTGATAAATTAGATTAATTAATTGAATAATTTACTTACTTAAAAGAATAAGTTGAATTTTGAATTTAAAATGATGGTCAAAGAAAATGAGAAATAGATTGAATTTGTTCAATATAAATTGAATGAAGTGGAAATATAGTTTGAAAAATTCAAATTCAAATTTCATAATTCAATTCATGATGTTGAATAAAGAACAAAGATTATGTCGGTTGAAGTTGTTGTTGTGATAGTGCAAGTAGAGAATATCAAATTTATGGATAAGAAATTCAATTCCTAGAAATTTTTAAATTCCGAGAACACTAATTTTAAAGTGAAATATATAATAAATGGTGAAAAATAGAGTAAAAAAGTAATTCTAGAATAAATAAATAATTTTTGGTAATCTACCACAATTTTTGTTTAGTTAAATGATCCAAGGTTAATGTAAAATGAGTAAAAGAGAAACAAAAATCTACTTATATACAACAATAAATCTATAAAAGTATAGTATTCACTTTATAGTTACTATAGAGAATATGTAAATAAGATGTTGGTTCAATTAAAAATATAACTATTAGTCCATAGTTTATGAAATACAAATATTTAGGGGGATTCAACCCACTCAAATAAGAAAAATTATGAAGGAATATGAAAATCGTAGAATGAAAGTTTTGAAAAAGTTATAACTAATGGAGAAAGTTTATGGAAGATGTGACCATACATGTCACTTTACTTATAGTTGTATCACCATTTTACTTTCCCAATTGATTATGAATCATAATACACAAAAATTCCAAAAGAATAAAGATAAAGGAAATTAGAAAGCATTTCTTATTAACTTTGGACTCAGAAAATCTCAAAAGGATTGTCCATAGATCTTGGATAGTAGAGTTTATTTACGTATGATAATATATTTAAAGATACTAAGGGTTTTTGAAAAGTTAAAATAAGGTTTGGTGACATTTGGAAATTATGTATCACTCAAAATAAATTGCATTTGTTTAATATTAATTAGAGAAGAGAGCTAAAATTTAATAACACTTTATTTGTTAAGGGGTTAAAATAGAAATTGCTGAGTGTATCTCAACTATACAATGAAGGAAATGAAGTGGTCATTCAAAAATATTAGTTTTTTTTAAAGATAATTAAATATTTAAGTATATTGATGAGAAGGTAATGAACAAGGTATAACTTTTTTAAAGTTGATGATGTTAAAAATTCATGATACTTGAGTTTGGAAGAAGAAAATCAAATATGGAATCAATGAATTGGCCACATTGTTCAAAGAAAAATGAATAATTTTACCCCAGGATAGAATTTTTATAATTGGATTAATGAACTCACACTGAAGAAATATGAAACGGAATCTTTATTAGCCTATGAAACCAAGGAATTCACTTGTATTTTTCTCCTACAACATCTTAGTCTAGTTCTGAATTATCCAAGACTCACCTCCATTATAGAGGTTATTCTTAAAGTTTAATGAAATAATGTAAGATTATTTCCTAGAGATATAATCACCAAACTATTCATCATCACTCTTTTGTAAAGAAACATGCTCGAGACTTGGGGTTGTACTTCTTCTAGAATCAATGTGGTCATGGGAGACTTTCCAAAGGCTTTTTGGGTGAGAAAAAAACTTACCCTTATTAACTTAGAGTGTCTATAGAATATACTACCCTAAATAGAAATATAATAACCTTGATCCACATAATGAGCCACATTTTTAACCATAACCAAAAATATTATACCACTATTTCCAAAAAAAACTAACTAACACCTAAACTAGAAGAATTTTGATGCAAATTTGTTTTCACAGATCCTCCACATGTTTCTCATAATTTTCTATTAAAAGTATAAAAATTCACATTACAAAACCAAATTTCTCATGTTATAGATATAATAATTAAAAACTACTAGGTAATGTACCGGTAGATCTTTAAAAACTCCCACTACTTTTGAAATCTCCCTCAAACCAGATCCATACTTCAAACCTTATCACTATATTTAGGTAACTTACACACCATAGTTCTTCTTAAATAAAGATTATAAAACCTTAAATTTATTTCTTTTGGAAAGGAAACCCATACTTATATGTTGTATCATTGATGAAGGTTCAAAGTACAATGGACCTGTGAGAAAAACAAGAACTGTACAAGCTTATAATTCCCCAGTGACTCTCCCTATAGAAAAACCACTCAAATTCTCAAATACTTGTGAATGAGATTCCCATGCCCCAAACTTGTAATTAAAAAAAATATATTTCTCTAAAATTAAAAATTCTTTCAAAAAACCCACTAGGTTGAAATACTCCATCTTTTACACTTAACAACATCCATCAAACGTCTATGTGTGAATCCCATGAAATTCAACAATTCTCACCCTCTTCTCTAATTTATCATATAAAATAACTTCTAAAATATTGGGACCATTCCATACTCCTTTTATATCTAAAATACACTTTTCTGAAACCCAAAAAACTATATCATTTTAAAATGATTACAATCACTCCCAAATGAATCATTTGGAAAAAACACACACTCACCTTCTTGTACATTAAGTGATGAAACCCTAGATCTAACAATTATGAATAAAGTGGGTTGGAAACCAATTAGTAGAAAAAAATTTACCCATTCTTAGTTATGGGATTTACAAAACCCCTATAATTTAATCATATAGAATAGGAATTCCAGTTCTAGTAATCTCATACAAATATTTTCTTTACAAAATTATAGATATGGACTGGGAACCAGTCAAATGCTATTTAATTGTTCCTATAAGTCCTTAAATAAGATATAGTTATTTATATCTTCCTACCGGGTCAAGAAACATCAATCATAGAAACACCTTATAGAATATACCCTTGTGCTCACTATCATGGATTTATGTTATACCCAAAAAATAATTTCCAATTAAAACCCATAAATGGAAATTTCAGAATATCTTGGAGAAACAAAACCAGTATTCTCCAAAATTTTAAACTTCCACTTTCAAACCCTCAATCCAAACTTCACCCTATTAAAATGTTATATTTTGGAAACAATGATCTCCCAATGAATCTAAAAATCATAAAGGGGCCAGGATTGTCTTATAGAAACCTTTAATAGCCTTCCAACCAAGCTCTTTATGGTCCCACTTTATAATCTAAGAGGGGGGGGGGGTGAATTAGGGTGTCTTGAAATTTATTCTTTACTTTAGAATAATCAAATATTCTCTTTATGTGAGAAAATAAAAATTGAATATTTATTTTATGTTCAATCAAGTAAAAAAACAATAAAGAGAATAAACACATGATTTTACTTGGTTCAACCATAAGGGGATATGTCTAAGGAGAACATATGAACTATGTGTTGATATTCCAGTTAACCGCTACCTCACTAGAATGTGATTACAAGATTTAGGAAGATCTTGTTACTCATCTGAGGACCATGACCTATTACTCTCATCTACACACTACTTTCAAGATGGATAAAAATTTATCATCAATATATAGGTCTATATAAAAATATAACAATCAAAATAATCAACACCAAACAACTAGGGTGTTTTCCATGTTTCTATAGTATTTAAATATAAATATTTTGATGGTATGAACAATATATTAATCTTCCATTCCTGGTCTTTAATGAAAATTTTATTGATCACACTTCACTTATCAATAATAGATATTCAATGATCTTCATAATTGATCCTGTATTTCTAGATATTAAAATAAATTCTCTCTTTCTTATTTGAATGTGATATATTTTTTTTCTACATAGCGAAAAGTATGTATACTCTAGAATATTTGAATTTAAAATTCAAGATTCAAATCTACGATAGATTACAATTATACTATCTTCAATTCTGACCCTTGGATATTCTTTCATCGAATCTACACCATTGAATTTGAATAGGTAGGTCTCAACTGCTCAAATATTAACCCAACCATCATGATATTTCCACATATTCAAATCTATTTGAATTATCCAGATGAAATAAACTATAGAGTAACATCATCCATAATGGTTTGACATGTGAATTTATTCCTTAAGTATTTTTAGCTTCCATATGGGTTATGGTATGTAGAAAGGCTTCACGGTATGCACGTTGTTCTAATAGACTCTCCTCTTAAATAATATTCATCTTCACCACAATTGGACATAGTATAGATAAGAAAACCAAAAAATAGACTCTTTATCAATGGAAATATCCCGTTGCTATCATTTCTCTATAAATATCTCAATTTTAAATATTTTCTCTATTATTGGTAAGTTATCGATGGTTGAGTACTTTCTCCCTTATTTTTATTCCTTGTTCTCTTTATATTTATAGAATTTTACTTTGATGTTTCACTATCACAACCAAGACTATTTTTACCCTTACCACTTAGTCTTTGAGCACTAAAAAATTATTTATAAGTTTTAGTGCCTTGATCTACCCTTTATTTCAAAACTTCATCTAATAATTTCCTAAACTAAATTTTCTTCTTAGAACCTTCTATTTTATTCTTCAATGAAACCTTATTTATCAAGGATATGAATTCCTTCCTAAGTTTTCATATTTTATTAACTAAATCCTTGACATATATATTAATATCATAAATGATCTTGGATTTTTCTTCAATAATCAATATGTAATTCACAACTTATTAATATTTTACAAGATTCTTATCATATTCTTCAACCAATTTTTCATGATAAACAACTTTTTATTCAATTTAATCAACATAAATTGGAGAATATTTTTGAAAATCTCTAATTTTAAGTTTTTATTTATCTCTAGATCATGCTCCTCAAGAGCCCCTTCCAATTATACTCCAAGGTCTACAACTCCCTCTTCTTGATCATTTTCTTCTAAATTAGTTTTAGAAATATCTAATGAAGCTATAATTGAATCTTCAATATTTGAGATGAATTTATTCTCAATGACTTATAATAGATCTTCCTTAGTTCCCTATTATTCTTTTCTAACCAATTTTTTTTTTGAAACTAATTTATACTTAAATTTATAGAATTGAAATTCATTATAGGAGTAAACTTATTCTTCTATTTTTTTGAGAATTAAAAATTTCCATCCTCTTCATAAAAATTCTTATGAAATATATAAATTATGTGCCCAATCATTCCTCAAAAAAAGCAATATAAAGGTAATATAATTTCAAATTATTATTTACCTCTTTTGAAATTCCATTAAATAAGTGAAATGAAATCATCAATTACATATTCTTTGATTTTAGTGTCCCAAAAATCTCACTTATCAATTTATTAGAATTATATCTCTTTAGATAAATGTTCTAAATAGCTCCAAAACTTCACTCTAAATTCATATTCTTCCCAATTACTATGTAAGTCATCAAGTGATGGATATCTAAGGTTAATTTCTTCAAGTGTTGAAAATTTTAGGTTGTACATTAGTGGTAATATTTAGATGATTTTATTCACAATATCAATATCATTGAACTCATTTATAATTCAACATATAGAAAAAATAACTTCAATGAGATAATTAAGTAATGGGTTCACATTTTCATTTAAATTCATCTCAAAACCATTAAGTCTGTTTTTCAAAAACTATAGTTTTTCATCTTTCTGTTTTCTATCACCTTTATAGATATTAGAAATTTTATCCTAAATAAAATTTTCAATGGGTAAATCCATCACCTTTATATATATTTGATTATAAAAATCTATAGATAAGTCATTTTAATCCATAACATGGTTATTTAAAAACTTCTTATTAGCTTCTATCATTGATCTTAAACTAGAATAACTAACCACAATTCCATGAATTTCTATTGGGTATATATACATCTAAAGAAACTGTAGATGTGATCTCACCCCAATTTTCCAAACATGATAGTTACACCTATTGAATAAGGGAACTCATTTAGCACTCATAATATTCTATATAAAAGCATATTTTCCATAACGGATTCAGGAAATAACCAATGTAACTGGTGCTACTTATTTTACCCTATCCCATATACTCCCCAGTGGGATTAGGGTGCCTTGAATTTATTATTCTCTTTATATTAATTGCATATTGTCTTCACATTGGAAAAGAAATTTTTAATATATCTTTTATGTTCAATAAATTTTAAAAATAGTAAGGATCCCAAACACACGATTCTACCTGGTTCAACCATAAAGGAATACACCCAAGGATAACATATCAATAATGTGTTGATATTCTAATTAAAACACTACTTCACTAGTAAGTGATTACATAATTTTGGAAGAGATCACTGCTTATCCAAGGTCCATGATCTCTTACTCTCTTCTATGAACTACTTTTAAGGGAGATACAAACTTTATCATTGACATGTTGGTATATCCCAAAATACAAGGAAAAAAAGATTCAACACCAAATATAAAACGTGTTCTCCATATTTCTCTAGACCTCACTTCTAGATATTTCAATGGTATTCAATAGATTAATATTCTAAGACCGATCTTCAATGTAACTTTATCTAATCACACTCCACTTATCAATACTAGATATTCAATTAACTTCGCCATTGATTGTCATGACCCATCCCCCAGTGCCTATATTGTGAATACCCCAAGCCTGCCTTCCATAGGCCAGGAGCTGGTGACTAGCACCAGAAAGGTGAAACCCAAAAAGGGAAGGCATTGCCTTTAAACCTGTACACACACAGATAGGGAGCACTTTATAAAAGTAAAACACGACGGAAAAGATAAAGTATAACCACTACTAAAAACCACCACTAAGAGTAAAAGTAAGTACTAAAAGTAAAGGGGCCAGTATACAAGCCCAACTGGAAAGAAAGTACAACAAAAAGGGGAAAACATGCTTTGGAGGTCATCCACCAAGGATCCTACCAAAAGGGTAGGTACAAATCATCGTCTGTCGTCATTACTGCTCACCCCATCTATCGATCACCTCTGAGCACCATCTAGCCCCAGCCCCCCGAGTCTCAGTCAAGCTATCCGTCATCTGCACAAGACACAATAAGGTGCGGGCAAAGCCTGTAAAGGGGTGAGTATAACAATAATCAGTAGGGACACTGAGACCCCCGGAGGTCTCTCATAATTCCAGAAAAAAACCAAAAATCATGATCACAATCACAAATCACAAAGTAAAAGACAACTCACACTAGATATACAACTTAAAGAACATTAATAAAGATGATTAGTCAAAAAGATATATCATCTTATTCTGTCCAAAGGCTTTTGCTGCTAGACCACACAAGGTGGATAGGTGATGACCCATAGAGGATCTCTAGGTGATGACCCATAGAGGATTTTTAGGTGCTGACCCACGAAGGATCGCTAGGTGCTGACCCACGGAGGATCGCTACATGCTGGCCCACAGAGGGTCGCTAGGTGATGACCTACAGGGGATCGCTAATTGTTGACCCAATAGACTTGATAAGTGATGACCCATAGATAATTTGTAACTAATGACCCATATAGGATCTCTATGTGTTTACCCACAGAGGATAACTAACTGATGACCCACATAGGATCGCTAGGTACATCATCACGTCACAACCAACCACTAGTTTCCTGCACTTAGCACGCTTGATTCTGAGAGGATCCACTCCTCAAGCCATCAGTTATACCTCAATTTCCATGAAGTCCCATTAATAAGTAACCCAAAGAACCGCCTTGTCATAAGGGTTCCAACGCAATAGACGTCACATCAATCAGATGCCCGATCTGTAAGTTATAGGAATTTTAGTATCGAGGGCTTGGTTGGATTTGAGCTCGATCAAACCCGCCCGTAATCCAAATTTCTTCAAAACTCAAGTGGATTATCCAAAAAGGACAACCTTATCGCGAGAGTACTCATTATACTAACAACGTGTCAAACAGGCACCCAATATGTGAGATTCACCTTTTTTAAGGAAATGGGGCCAGTTGGGTCTTGGTCTGATAGGGGTTCGGCCAGCCTCGAAGAACCCAGTTCGCATGTGGGCCGGTTGATGGTGCACCAACTAGATGTGGAGTGTCCGGTGTGGCCAGCTGGTGGCACCAATGGGCGTCTCCCCCTCTTTCGAAATGGCTGGCTCAGCCGATCGTTTTCTCTAGCTGAGTGGCCCGAGCGGCCCACTCCTCCCTCTCCACACGACGTGACGGTGCCATACCCTTCCACCACCACGGCCTGGCTAGCCGCTGATCCTACCGCCGCGGTGCCTACGAGCACTGATCCTCCCCACTGTTGGCTCGACTGACCGCCACCGCCGCCACACCGGTGGTACCGTGCCGGCGGTTGCCTCCGCGGTCCACCATAGATGCTCTGATGGTCCGTTTTTCATCTCATCTGCATCTACGGGTCTCCTGGGTTTCTTCCTTCCATGCAAACCCTGGGAAACGCCCTACCTCCATGTTTACCAGTCGCACACAAGAAACTCTCATAAACCAAGAACAAAGGGGGGGGGGGTCCGTACCTTGTTTGTATTGGCCCACACTCTCCACTTAAGTGTTCTAACATAGGGTGATAACAATAATAAAAAAGGTTGAAAATCCACAATTTAAGACCCCACAACAACCACCCACATGAACGAATGAGATGCGGATCAGCCCGTTAGTCAGTTGGTTCGCGTTCATTGTATTTTCCAAGAATGAAAAAAGATGGTACATCAAAGTAGAAGATTCACGTTTGTAGACGTTCCATGTTTGTTGGCGCTCACCGTCACCCATCAATGTCCGGTTTGAATCCTACAATGGTCATCGATCAAAACTCCATTCTTCATTGGAGGAACTCATTGCCGGAATTTTATCAGAGGTTCCTCTCAAAGGTTCACAAAACCCATGTCAAAGTTATATTTAAATAAAAGAAAATGAACCACCCATGTTGAGTTCATTAATGTTGTTCATTAATGAACCACAATTAATGATCCATTAATCCTACGAGCATCGCAGTTACGCAACCGAAGGGCCATGCGATTAAATGTCTCTTATTCAATGCCAAAAGTTACACTGAAGTCCCTCTAAATGCCACTCAATGGTTGGAGAGAGAATAAAATAACTCATTTAGTTATTTTATTATTTTTCTGTAAAGCCCAAAAATTAATTTTTTCATCTGAACCTTTACAGTCAATGTTAAGATTCGCCTAAGCGAATCCTGGTGCTGTGAATTCAATGGTTCCCTCATATTTTTAATCTGAGAACTGGTTCAAAAGATAGAAATCCCCGCTCGCAAGTTTATTGAATTTACCTTAAAAAAGTTCATAAATAATTAACATTCACCCTCGACCCGCACTGGTCGAGATTAGGCTCCGCCTAAGGGGAACATGCCCCCACAAACTCGACGTTACTCTTTTATTTTCAATCCAAGTTACCATTTATAAGTTAATAGATTTAACAATAAAATAATTGTTACTTAATTATTTTATTTACGACCAAAAATTAACTTCCACTGTTGGTCCATGCCGGCCAATGTTAGGATTTTCCTAAGGAAATAATACCCTCACGAGCTCAGCAGTGGTATCAGATTTTTTATCCGAGTCACCATTCCTGAGTTATAAGAATTTGAAAAATAAAATAATTTTATTTAATAATTTTATTTAGATTTATTCCATTTTCAGGTTTTCTTATCGGATGCCTACGCCGACTAAACTTAAGTGGCGCCTAGGGTAAACCCACCATCCTGAATGCAATGGTGCCCTCATATTTATGATCCGGGAACCTGTTTAAGAGTTATTCCACCTTTTCAGTAAAGCCACTCATGGATGCTATTTAAATCATAACATTGTTCGATAGATCATTCTAGGAATTCTCTACCTCAGAATCATTCCGGGCATTCTCGACCTTATGGATTTACATCCCTGAAAGCCACAATAAAGGCTAAGAAAACAAATGGGGGGTACTAAGCACGAATCTGAGCCTCCCACTCCCATGTCTCTCCTAGAGGTTCTCGTGCTTCCACCTAACTCACACTAGAGGTATCGACCATCCACGAAGGAACCACTCCTGTCGATCCTCTATCTCCACTGGGAACTTCACAAAAGTCGCCCCATCATCAATGTCCAGCTTGCCCTAGTCGATGACGTGTGATGTATCATGCACGTATATCCTCAGTTGTGACACGTGGAAAATGGCGTGCACCCTATGCATCTGTTGGGGAAGAGCTAGTTGGTATGCCACCTCACCAACTATAATAAGAATCTAGAAAGGTCCGATGAACCTCGAAGGTAGATTTATACCCAGGCCAAATCTCCACAATCATCATCCAGGTGAGACTCGTAGGAAGACATGGTCTCCCTCCTCGAACTACAAGGGTCTTCATATTCTACCATCATACGACTTTTTCCTACTCTGTGCAGTCTTCATATGCTCTTGGATGATCTAAACCTTCTCAGTGGAAGCCCATACCAACTCTGGACCCATGAGTACTGACTTCCCTAGGTCTGTCCAGCATAGGGGTGATCTGTAAAGTTTCCTATACAAGTATTCAAATGATTCCATTCCAATGGTGGAGTGATATCTATTTTTATACAAAAACTCCACCAGTGGTAGGTATTCCTCCCAACTATAACCAAAATCTAGGACACAAGCACGAAGCATGTCCTTCATGGTCTGTATGGTCCGTTCCGTATGACCATCTGTTTGGGGGTAAAAGCTGTGCTCAAACGTACTGGAACCTGATGCTATGCTTTTACCTACTGAAAAGTTAGACATAGTGAATGGACTCTACTACTACTTCCTTCATCCTTGACAACCAGTACTAATTTCGGAGGACCTGGTACATATTTGGTACACCAAGATGTACCACCAAAGGGGATGTATGGAATTCCCTCAACACCTCCTCCCATAACGTCACTGGTACCATGGTGCATCCTATGAAAAGAATGACGTGCTCCCCACCTATCAAAAAACCATTTGGAGAAATTACTGAGGATATCTGAGCACGTAGAGCCTTGCAGTCAACGTCCACAAGATGTGCACCCCTAAATTACTGTAAGAGTGGGGGAGTGACAGTCATAGACTCGAGGTAAGCTTCTCCATCACTATCCATGAAGGATATCTATATCATGGCTAGCAGCTCTGTCGCCCCACTCAGATTCTGTAAACTAGACCTCCGGGTGAGTGCGAAAACAACCACATTCCCCTTCCCAAGAGTATAGAATATCTCAAAGTCATAGTCTTGGAGGAACTACAGCCATCACCACTGTCTCAACAGCTGTAAGTCATAAATACACCTTTCCATCCATGCGAAAGGCTACCCATTTTAACTGAATGATGTGACCATAAACCCTTTGGTAGTGGGTACTCATTCTCCACGACCACTTGGTTAAAGTGCCAGTAATCCACACATAACCTAAAACACTAGGTCTTACTAAGACCTTCTTCTACAAGTCTCCCAACTATACTCTCTTCTCCCATAGCTCCACGAGAGCCATCCGATATACAATTGTGGATATCAGTGTCATCCCTGGGTACAAGACAATTAAGAAGTCCCTCTACCTATGGGGAGGTAATCTTAGAAACATATTCTGAAAGGATGTCCTCGTACTCTGCCACTATTTTTGAGAAATAAAAACTAAAAATACCTGCTGCCACGAGGGTAAGGCGGACCTAATCAAGAGTGATCAGTTGCACCCTTTTATGCATGAGTTTATCCTATGTTTCCTGGGCTTCCTTTTTTGTCGACCAAGGAAATCCCATTCCAACACTGTGGATATAAAACATCCTTTTTCCTAAAGCAGTCAATCTGAGCATGAACTGTGGATGACCAGTCCATACCCATACTAATGTTGTAAGGCCTTGACGATGCCACCAAGAGGTTCTAACTAAAACTCTCGCATCAAGGGTCAGATCACACCGTCATCATAAGGGTGATTATCGAGTATCCTCCCATGGGTATCTCTAGATGGAAGGGTCAAGTCAATGGTTTAACCATAAACTCTAGGTCTTGAACAAGATTCATGAAAATAAGGGATGATTAGTACCTATGTCTATTAATACAACAACTAGTAGTAGACACAAACCATACCTCAAATCATTTTTGGATCCCTTGGGTCACACTCTTTGACCGCATGAAGGTACTCCATCACCCTGTCCTCCAGCTCCCTAAGCCTTGTGGGGACCACATTGGGGTGGTGGTTGTAACATGTCAAAAGGTTTAACACCTCCTGCTGCTCTTTTATATCCCTTTCCATGTCTGGTGCCTTGAATATTCATCGGTCCCTATCACTTCCTCTTCCTTAAACATTTTACACATCCAAGTCTCTGAGACTGATGTTGGTTTCCTACTTTTCCACTGCTAACATTCACTGGATATATCTTCCCAGCCAAATAATTTTCAAACACAAAGGTTCTATCTAGTACCCTAACATAAGTAGTAATGCATAGAGGAATAGTTCTAGTTCATATGTCCCTAAACACATCTCACTCTGAGGTCTGAGCCCTGAAGCACTGGTCATATCATATTCATCGAGTAACTGGAATGGTCAGTACGCCTCGACAAATACTCAATTACCGACATGTTGTCCTGTCGAAACTTTAGAAGCTCTTGGGAACACAAACCCCTTAGATTTTTATGGAAAGAGACCCCATTCTCCAAGGAAGGTTCTCAAGCTCTGTCCATAGAAAATTCACCTCATCATAAGATAAGGGTAATCTAAACCCTTCCATCACCCTGTTGAGCCACGTAGAATTCTCATTTCCAGGACCACCACCTGATCTGATGGTTCCCTAGCTAGATGGAAACTCGATCACCACCTCAGGCTAGTCCTTAGACACCTATGATTCAGTCTCGCCTCAGAACCTGAGGGGTACTATCAATGAAACTCGTGTAAGGCACTGAGCCTACATGTGTCTTCTACTGGTAGTGCCGGTAGTAACTGCTGACCAACAAGTAGTGGTATCACTAGGAAGCCACCTGAAGGTACCATCTCAGGCAACATTCCTTGTACTGAAGTCTCATCACTTTGTGGACCATCCTCATGGTCACACATTGGAATCTTGGCTGGCTATCTATGTGGAGGCATCTTGAAAGAGTATCAAGATGAGACACGATCATTAAGTTATACTCGACGAGCTAACTCAAAAGAGATCAAGAGATTTTTTTTAAAACACATGCAACTAATGTTTTCATGTACCAAGTCAGAAATTAGAATTTAGGGTCCTGGTGTATGGATACATCAGCCACCATACCAACACTGGACTCTCCAAACTGAAACCCAAACTCAATACACTTACCACTATTGCTCCATTGAAAACATATACTCTTAGTTATTCTGGTAGAAACGACCGCCCTTTGATACCAAATTGTCACGACCCATCCCTGGGGGCCGTGTTGTAACTACCCCAAGCCCACCTTCAATAGGCCAGGGGCTGGTGACTATCATTGGAAATGAAAAACCCAAAAAGGGAAGGCATTTCCTTTAAACCTGTACACTTGTAGATAGGGCACACTTAATACAAGTAAAAAAAGACGGAAAAGATAAAGTATAACCACTACTAAAAACCACCACTGAGAGTAAAAGTAAGTACTAAAAGTAAAGGGGCCAGTATACAATCCCAACTAGAAATAAAGTACAGAAAAAAGGGGGAAACATGCTCTAGATTTCATCCACCAAGGATCCTACCTGAAGGGTAGGTATAACTCATCATCTGTCATCACTACCGCTCACCCCGTCTATCAATCACCTCCAAGCACCGTTTAGCCCTGACTCCCCGAGTCTCAGTCAAGCTTTCCATCGTCTGCACAAGACACAACAAGGTGCAGGTGAAGCCCATGCAAGGGTGAGTATAAAAATACTCAGTAGGGACCCTGAGACCCCCGAAGGTCTCTCAGAATTCCATAAAGAAAAACAAAAAATTATGATATCAATCACAAGGCATAAAGTAAAATATAGCTCACATCAGGGATAAAACTTAAAGAATATGAATAAAGATGATTATTCATAAAGACAAATCATCTTATTCCATTGAGATAATTTTGATTCTAGACCGCACAAGGTCGCTAGGTGCTAACCCACAGAGGATATCTAGGTGCTAACCCACAAAGAATATCTTGGTGCTGACCCACGGAGGATTGCTACGTGCTGACCCACAGAGGATCACTAAGTGCTAACCCACAGATGGTCACTAGGTGCTGACCCACAAAGGCTCGCTAAGTGATGACCCATAGAGGATCGCTAACTACTAACCCACAGAGGATCACTAAGTGCCGACCCAAAAAGGATCACTAACTGCTGACCCACAGAGGATCGCTTGGTGCTTCATCACGTCACAACTAGCCACTGGATTCCCACACTTATCACGCTTGATTCCGGGAGGATCTGCTTATCAAGACATCGGTCATACATCAACCTCCACGAAGCATTATGAATAAGTAACCCAAATAACCATCATGTCATAAGGTTTATAATGGAACAAACGACACATTAATTGGAAGCACGATTTGTAAGTTATAGGAATTTTAGTACCAAGGGCCTTATTGGATTTGGGGTCGATCCAACCTGCTTATACTCAAACTTTCTCCAAAACCCAAGTGGAGTATCACAAAAGGACTGCCTCCTCACGAGGGTCCTCATTACACTGAAGACATGTTAAACGAACACCCGATATGTAATATTTTCTCATTTTAGGGAAACAAGGCCGGTTGGGTTTGGGTCCGGTTGGAGTCTGGCCCGCCTGGAAGAACCCAGCTTGCAAGTGGGCCGGTTGTTGGAACACCAACCAGATGCAAAGCGTCTAGTGTGGCTAGCTGGCGGCGCTAGTGGGTGTTTCCCCCTCTTATGAAATAGCCGGCTAAGCCGTCTGTTTTTTCCAACTAAGCGGATTGAGCGGGCCGCTCCTCCCTCTCCGTGCGGTGTGACGACGTCGCGCCCTTCCACCGCCGTAGCTCGACTAGCCGTAGCTCCTGCCTCCACTGGGCCTGTGGGCGCCGCTCCTCCATGCTGCCGACTCATCCGATCGGCGCCTCCATGCTGGCGGTTGCCTCCGCGGGCCCCCGGAGATGCTCTGGTGGTTGGTTTTTCTTCTCGTCTACATATACAAGCCTCCCGGGTTTCCACCTTCACTGCAAAGCCCTTTAAAATGCCCTGGATCCATGTTTCCCGGTCGCGCACAAAAAACTCTCATAAACCCAGAATGGAGGGGGGTCCATACCTTGTTTGGATTGTAATTCACCCTCCATGTTAGTTTTCTAACATGTGGTGATATCAATAATAAAAAAGGAAGAACAATCCCCAATTTAAGACCCCACATCAACCACCTGCATGAACAAACGAGACATGGATCAACTCGTTAGTCGGTTGGTCCATGTTCATTTTATTTTCCAAGAATGGAAAAAGAGGGAACATCAAATCACGTAAACCCCCTACCTGAAAATGGTGTTGCGGTCAAAGGAGAAGATTCACATTTGTAGACGTTCCATGTTCGTTGGCACTCACTGTCACCCGTCAATGTCTAGTTTGAATCCTCCAACGATCATCAATCAAAACTCCGTTATTCGTTGGAGGAATTCGTCGCCGACATTTCATCAGAGGTTCCTCTCGTAGTTTCCCAAAATGCATGCCAAAGGTTTTTTTAAATAAAAGAAAAGGAACCACCCACATTGCGTTCATTAATGTGGTTTATTAATGAACTACAGTTAATGATCCATTAATTCTATGAGCGTTGCAGTTATGCAACCGAAGAGTCGTGTGATTAAATGTTTCTTATTAAATACCTGGCGTTACACTATGGTCCTACCAACTACTGCTCAATGGTTGGAGAAAGAATAAAATAAAACATTTAGTTATTATATTATTTTTACGTAAAGTCCAAAAATTAACTTTTTCGTCCAACCCTTGCTGATCGTAGTTAAGATTACCCTAAGCTCATCCTAGCACTAATAATTCAAAAGTGCCCTTGGATTTTCAATCTAAGCACCATTTTAAAAGATAGAAATCCTCACTCGCATGTTTACTGAACGTACCTTAAAAAATGTTAAAAAATAATTAACATTCACCCTCGACCCACACTAGTCGAGGTTAGGCTCCACCTAAAGGAAACACGACCCCACGAACTCAATGGTACTCTTGGATTTTAAATCTGAGTTACCATTTAGAAGTTAAAGGATTTAACAATAAAATAATTGTTACTGAATTATTTTATTTACGGCCAAAAACCAACTCCCACTGTTGGCCCGCACCAGCCAATGTTAGGATCTACCTAAGGAAAGAATACCCTCACGAGCTCAGCAGTGGCCTCATATTTTTAATCCAAGTCACCATTTATGAGTTATAATAATTTGAAAAATAAAATAATTTTATTTAATTATTTTATGTACAGTTATGCCATTTTCAGTTTTTCTCATCGGAAGCATGCATCGACTAAACTTAAGTCGCGCCTAGGGTAATCCTGCCATCCTGAATGCAACGATGCCCTCAGATTTCTGATCTAGGTACCTATTTAAGAGTTATTTCACTTTTTCAAGAAAATCACTAATGCACGTTATTTAAATCTTAACATTTTTCGATGAATCATTCTGGGCACTCCCGACCTCATAATCACGTGCCGTCAAATTTTGCGGTCTCAAAATAATTCCATATAATAAAAAAAATTATAAGGAAATTCCAGGTATTTACATTGATCCTTTGTTTCTAGGTCCTAAAAATTTATCTTTCTTTTATAAATGTGATCTATTCTTCTTCTATATAAAAATAACCTTGTATACTAATAAATAAATAAATTTGTAATTCAAAATCTAAATATAAAATAACATAAAACTCTAATAGATTCAATTCCAACCATTAGATCTTATTTTACACAATATCAACCATTGAATTTTAATAGTTAGATATTAGTTTCTCAAAATGACCACCCAACCATAATGAGATTTCTATATATTCAAATCTATTTGAATTATCTAGTTAAAATAATTCATGAAATTATATCCTACTTTATAGAATTTTAGGTTAGTTTTTTCTTTAACTATTTTAAATATCTATATTAGTCATGACATGTATCAATGATTTACAACACATACATTTTTCTAGTGATGAATTGGACAAATTTCCAAGAATAATGGATCTAAGTATTTCCATGGATGAGTATTATGGAGTGTTCCATCTACACTATATTTTACGATTAAATTGACTACAGTGTGACTCACTTTACACGTTATGAGATATTTTTTATAGATCCACTAAAAAAATCTCGTGAACAACTTCATGGTGTGACCAAACATATCACATAATGACTTCTATTTTCTAGTCGCATAAAAAAATACCCAATTACCCTTCATGGAATGAAGTTTATTTCACAATGTGTAACATGAAACACCAAATTTGACAAATGAAGTCAACATCATGAGCCTGGGTGAACAAGATTATGAAAAATACTTTGTGGAACAACCTTTGTGATAACTATGTGAATAACACTTACAATGATCCAAATGACCCTTATGAAACACATCATCATGGAATGAAACACAGGATCATGACATGATCTTATATTTTCCTATAACCTATAGAATCAACTTTAGATTGTTCAATATTCTTCATGAAACATCCAAAAAACTTATTATTGATAAAAAATAAAATAATAAAATATATGGATATAATAATATGAATTCCAACTCTACAATGGGATATGATTCTCTGAACAATGTCGTGGGAGTATTTAGAAAAAACTAGAGACTCTAGTACCACCATTATCTTTCTAGTGACATTCTTTTAGAACTTAGTAAACTGATCACCGATAACCACCAGATGTTTTTAAACGAAAAATTATGATACCACTTATTATGGTATTAGTCACTAGAATCCCAACCTTTCTCTATTATTAATTTTTAGGGAAACTTTTCCTTTCCAATTTCATCTGAAACTCAAGTGTCCCATACTACTTCTAGGGTTCCGAACTAGTGAAATAGAATGAGACAACCTCCTACCACTAAATGTTTTTTCTTGACCTAAAACATATAACAATGCCATCATAAGGTTAAAAAACTCACAAAACACCATTTGGAGTTTAATTTCTATAATTAGTAATAGTTCTCACCCTTACCATCATAATGATTCACCATATTATGGTTTTAGGTCTTAGAATTTCTCATAACAAGATCTTCCAACAAATATAATGTATAGACAAGAACAAACACATGAAAAAAGAAAAAAATCAAGTACAATACATAGGAAAAATGAGGGTTTGATACAAGTATATCTAATGAACATATATCCAATGAATATACTTCCAATATCCATATGTATAATGACCATATAACCAAATTTCATATATATATTACAATCATATTACATTCCCATATATAGACTTACATAAATTTTTAAAATCATTCATTCTATTATCTAATTTCCTTTCCAGCATGTTTATAATATCTCTAAGATATTGCATTCTTTCTATAATTATAATCAATGATATGATCTTTATAGAAGATTGTGATAATGATAATTTCTAACTTATAGTATTTTTATTTACTTTTGGCTTTATTCCTTTTGTAATTTTACTAATTATGTTTCATTTAGTTATCCTGTAATATATTTCATTTTGTATTGTAATATTTTATCCTAAATTTTAGTTTAGTATTTAATGTATCACAAGTTATTTAACACACTATATTTATTTAAAGTGAAATACATACTAAATTTAGGGAGTTCTACATTCTACCCCCTAATAAAATTTGCACTCAAAATTTCAATAATAAGAGGAAAAAAATGATAGTACTTTTGTCACATTACATATTTAGGTCCCCACATTACTTACTTAAAATTATGATTCCACTATAGAACATTAACTATGTGAGTGGTCTTGTTTCATAGAACTTTATTTTAATGATCAAAAATTTACACCAACTATTCATCATAAGAGAGATCATGTTCTAGTTATACTACCTCTGAATTTATTACATGTGAAGGGTAAAGCATGTACTTCCTCAAAAGTGATACATAGGAAAAATCATGCACTTAGGAGATTTAGGTGTAAATCCCATGTGAAAATATACCATCTCCACATGTAAGAGGATTTTGAAGGGGTTAATGTATATCGGGATCAAATTTCCCTTCTTCCAAAATATCATAACCCTATTCCATAGTGATATTCAAAGGAATACCTTGTCTCTAACTTCAAACTCCAAATATCATTAAGGATTATCAATATAAATATTCTATAAATTTTGTGAATATTTAGTGTATCACTAAATTTTTTGAATCTTATCTAATTTTTTTAGAAAGAAGTTGAAACTTAGAATGGGGAAGATGTTGGTATCAAGGGTTTTTGTGATATTAGTACAAGATGAGTTTTATAATATTAAAATCCAGAGAATTTGAATTGGAGAAGAGATTAAGTGGGTCTAATTATTATATTTTTTTTAAAACATAAATAATGTTCAAAATCAATTGATTAATTTTGTTTCATTTGATGTGATTTTTACAAGGTTTTAGAATGATTGAAGGAACACAAAAGGTGTTTTAGTGTTGAAGAGTGGGTTTTGATTTATTTGGAATGCATTTGAAAAAACCACGATCAAATAAAAAAATAGGTGTGAAAATGGTATAGGAAGTTAAATGGTATGGATGCTCAAGAAACAATCATTTTAAGAAGTCATAGTCTGAGGGAAAAGACCCGACCATTCTATGGTGTTATTATTTATATAATATAACCAGTAAACCAGGATATAATCAACTAAAATTGGAATTTTAAATGGTATTTTAGTTAATACATTTTACTTAAATAAAAAAAGATATTCATACATACCATGATTGATGTTGCAGTGTCCCATTTAGGATTAATTTAAAGGAATATTTGAATGTGATGGATTGTAAATTATTGATCTCTTTAGGATTAACAAGGAGTAAAAGTATTCTATGCGTGATTAACTAGAGGAAAAGTGGCTCACTTATGATTAATATGGAGGAAAAAAATAACATGGATTGTATAATGAACAGTGAAAATGGTGAGTGATTATATAGGGATATAAATGGAATCTACCATAAAGTGGTAAATCTTCGATGGTTTTTTTGTGAATTCCTTGAAATGTCAAGGAGGATTGTACCTAGGGAAGTGAAATGTATTAACTATTGTATGAGGTAAAAAATTAGGGACTCCTATGAAATGAAATATTATATATATTTATTATAAAATACCTATCTAAAATGGAGAGGGGATGACACACCATGAAACAAGGAATTTTGTAAGAAGTTTTAAAGTAGTTTAGTGAAGTTGAATTAAAATGGAATGTAACATGCCGTGGTGAATTTGAATAGGTTGTGGTCAGTAAAGCATTCCATATTTGATTTTATTTTGTGGTATGGATACTTTTATGACTCAATTGATACTTTTTATCGATCTTTAAAGTGTTTAAAAAAATTAATGGTGACTAAGAGTCATTAAATGATCTAAAAGATCAAAATTAAATGGGAGAAGTTGAAAATAATTTGGAGGAAGTTATTAGTTTGAATTTTAATTTTAAATTAAAATTTTAACTTAAATATAGTATTTGGATATGTATGATAAATGATAAGGGTATTCAAATAATTGATATAGATAAGAATAGAGAGAAGTATGTAAGGAATTAGAAGAGAATAGGAAGGATAAAAATAAGTTCAAAAAAATGTTTGTGTGGTGGAAGAGTGTTCATCACAATATTGTTTGTGTGTTTATTGAAGAAGAATGAAATAAGTCTCACTAATTTTATATTAAATAAGTACAGGATCAATATAAATTACTAGAAGACAATGAAATCATAGGAATAAAGGATAATCCCTACCTCATTGAAGTACAAGATAACAATGTAAATTTTCTAGATAATTTTTCAAAGACAATATTTTCAATATTCATGTATTATGAGTCATAGATATACCCTTATCATTTATATCCACAATTATGATTGAAGTAGAATGTGTAGTCAAAGGTTTTACTAGATCATTCCATGGATGTCGTATCTCATTTTGAGTAGTGAACATTATACATACGATTTTTCCTATTTTTTCCCTTATATTGTGATAAAATTTAAACTATAAGGTCCTTCACTTTAAAAAGTTTCAAAGGATGATTTCATCAGAAATCATAAAAATGAAGAATGAGATATGGTTAACTAATTCATCTCCATAATTAGTAAACCAATACTATATGATGGGGGCTTTAAAAGTGGTATAAAATAATCCTAGGTTCACATCAAATATGATCAATTATTTTAAAAAGTATATCCCATAGTGTGTGAGGTTTTTTCTCTAAATTTCTATTGTGATCATAGAAAATGTTAATTAAGTGATAATAAGGGTATTACCACTTTATGACAAGAATAATTAAATTTTAAAAGATGAGATATTATCATATCATTTACCAATTATTTTTCGGTATTTTGATGTATTCTATTGAATGTCATTTTCACCATACTGAAGTTGTTACAATGATGATAGTTGATAGAAATAATTTATAGATTGATGTTTGTTCTCTAAATAAGATATTTTCCTCTCTTTTATAAATTTAGTTTCTCTAGGTTAAAGGGATCATGATAGAAAAAATAATTTGGAATAACATTAAAAATATTTATGAAGGTAACATAATAGTGAAATAATAAAAGAAATAATTTTTGAGACTAAAGAATGAAGACCTCAAGATTAATGATGATAAAACAA
The DNA here is from genome assembly GCA_963277665.1 of Viscum album. NCBI lineage: Eukaryota > Viridiplantae > Streptophyta > Magnoliopsida > Santalales > Viscaceae > Viscum > Viscum album. The sequence goes on along the minus strand of OY728129.1, from coordinate 1,841,632,101 downwards.
TAGATGAATTTGTTTTTAGAGTTAATGAAGTTGTTAGTTCCATTAGATATTTTGGTGAAAAAAATGGATTATTATATGGTTGTTTAGAATATATTATGAAACTTTATGAATATATTTGAGGAAAAGGTTTCAATACTCAAAGTCCATGATATGGGTACACTTTTATTATATGATTTTCACAGTATTCTAATTATTTATGAAATATATAAGGAAAGTTCCTTAAAAATAAAGGAAATTTTGATAGGGATATTTACTATAATGTTTTGAAGTAAGAAATTATTAGGTAATAAATATATAAATATGTTTAAGAATATATTATTAAAGAAAATTTTGAAATGAAATTCTAAAAACTCATGTAATTAATTTCAATAAGTGTTAGAATAGTTAAAGGAAATATTCAAGTAAAGATTCTAATTAAATTATTCAAGTGTGGGGTTATTAGACATTTTATTTTTTTTTTGAAATTGAAATTAAAGGAATATTGTGAAAATGATTATGAGAATATAATAAATTACCCAATGAATAAATCATCAAAATACACTTCAAATGAGATAGGTAAGAGTTTCTCTAATTTCAAGATAAGGAATTTATTGTCTAATCTTGAAGATTGTGATAATTGTGTGGATGAAGGTACTGATGATAATTATAGTTATATTGGTCAAAAAATGACGATTGAAAATTTGAATGATGAAATATTCACTAGTAATGGGAGAAACAATGATGGAGGAGATAAAGAAACAAAATTGTAGTCCATACTGAACTGGGAATTCCAAATGTGTATCTTTAAGATCCCACAATTTGAAAATAAGAACAAAGATTTGAAGAAGGATTATCATTTTTCTTTCAAAAATAACTTCATAAATACTTAAAGAGTGTAAAAGTTAATAAATTTTATTAATTAATTGAAGAAGTTACTTCCTAATAAGAAGAATTTTATTTTTTAATTTAAAATGATTGTAAAAAAAAACGAGAAATAGATTTAATTTGTTAAATAGATATTGAATAAAGTAGAAAGAGAGTTTGAAAAATTCAAATTCAAATTTCATAATTCAATTAATGATGTTGGATAAATCTGAAATATTATGTTCCTTGAAGTTTTTGTTGTGATAATTCAAGTAGAGAATATCAAATTTATAGAGAAGAAATCCAATTCTAATTTTTTTTTAAATTATGGGAACACTATTTTGAAAGTGAAATCTATTATAAATGGTGACCAAAAAGAGTAAAAAAGTAATTCTAGAATAAATAAATAATTTTTGTGAATCTACCATAATTTTTGGTTTATATGAATGATCCAACGTTAATGTAAAAATAGTAAAAGAGAAACAAGAATCTACTTATATACAAAAATAATTATACAAAAGTAAAGTATGATCTTTATGGTCACTGGTGGCACTGTGGAGTTTTTGGGAACATGGAAAGAAGATGTTGGTTCAATTAAAAATATCACTATGAGTCCATAGTTTATAAAATACAAATATTTATTCGGATTAAACCCACTGAAAGTTGAAAAGTTATGAAGGAATATGGAAATCATATACCACTAGTTGGGCAAAAGTTATAATTAATGGGAAGGATTTATGGCATATGTGACTAGATGGGTCACTTTAATAATAATTAAGTCGCCATTTTACCTTCCCAATTGAGTATGAATCATAATACTCATAAATATCAAAATAATAAAGATAAAGTAAATTTGACACATTTATTATTAAATTTGGACTCAAAACATCTCAAAAGGATTTTCCATAGATCTTGGATAGTAGAGTTTCTTCACATATGATAGGATATTTAAAGACAATAAAGGTTTTTGAAAAGTTAAAATTAGGTTTGGTGGCCTTTTGAAATGATAGATCACTCAAAATATATTGATATTTTTCAATAGTCATTAGAGATGAGAAACTAAATTTGAATAAAAATATATTTGTTAAGGGATTGAAACCCAACTTACTGAGTGTATATCAACTAAGTGATGAAGGAAATGAAGTGGTAATTCAAAAATATTTTTTTTAAATATAATGAAATATTGAAGTATATTTATGAGAATTAAATGAACAAGATGCAACTTGTTTCAAGTTGATGATGATGAAAATTCATGCTACTTGAGTTTGAAAGAAGAAAATCAAATATGGAATCAATGAATTGGCTACATTGGTCAAAGAAATATGAATAATCTTACCCAAGGAAAGATTTTTTATAGTTACCCTTTTCCAAATAGAAATAGAAATTAGATATTTTATATATTTCAAAAGGGTAAGATTGTTAATTTTTTACACAAGAAAGTAGAGATTCAAATGTATCACCCATTGAAGCTCCTTCATTATGATGTTTGTGGGACTATGAAGAAGAAAAAAAATAAAGATAAGTATTTTATTTCCTTTATTTATTACTTCACTAATATAACTTTTATTGTGATTATGAAACATAAATCTGATATATAGAATATTCCGAAAATTGTTAAAATAAGTGTAGAAAATTATTGTGGTTTCTCCTTAAAGAAGTTAAACATGGACAACCGTTATGAATATACAAGTGGAAAATTGGAATCTTATATTAAAAAATGCATTATTAATCATTAATCCAATATATATTATACTCAACACAAAAATTATGTTGTTTAAAATAATAATATATACTTTGTGTGAATGGATCGCACAATATTGGTTGAGAAAACACTTCTTGATTTAATTGGTGGAAAGAAATAAGTATAGCGATTCAAATTAAAAATCATTATTTGTTTCTAATAAATTCTAATTTAACATTATTTGAGGTGTATTAGAAGAAAACCCCGTTATTTAATCACTTTAAGTAATTTAGAACCTCTTGTATTATCAAGGTGAAAGGTGAAAATCTAGTAAAGTTTAAACAAATAAAGGTTGACATTATCTTCTTCGGTTATTCTCTAACTTTAGGTGGATATCATTGTCACAATAAGTATATAAGTAATATTGTGGGTAGTGATGTTGAAAAATAACAAGAATACTCAACTAATGAAGTTATGTAACACCAAGAAAGATCTATAAGTGGATATGATAAAGAATAATCAGTTAATAAGCATGATGAGGGTTTTGAAAAAGATATAAATTCAGAAGAAGTGAAAGTTTAAGACAATGATTAATCCATTTCTACCGACGAGGATAAATCTTACTCAGCTCATTCAAGTATTAGAAAGTAGGTGGAGGTTCATAATATTATTGGAGATCAAGGAAAACTAATTTAAACTATAAGAACTTTTAGGAAAAAAATCATACCTCATTGTTTTCTCAGGTTGAACTGAAGGATGTGAAAAACATTTGGAGCATCAAAAGTGGATCGATTCTATGAATTAGGATTTGGACTAGATCAAGAAGATAACACTTGGGAGTTGGTACCCAATCCAGAAAAACAGAATTTTGTAGGAATAAAGTGGGTGTTCCATAACAATTTGAATGATAACGTATAGGTGATAAGAAACAAAGAAAGACTCATGTGAAAAAGCTATTCACATGTGGAATTAATTGATTTCAATAATACTTTCACACCAATTTCTAGGATAGAGACCATTATAATTTTTCTTGAGTTTGGAATAAAGACAATGAAATATATTTTAAATGGATTTCATGTCATCCTTCCTAAATATATAATTGAAATAGGAAGTGTACATTGAGAAACCAGATGGATTCTTATATGGAGAAGTGTGAGGATATGTTTTCAAGTTGAAGAAGTCACTACATGGCTTACATTAATTTCCAAGAGAATGGTATTAAAAGCTAAATTTATTCTTGAAGGTACTAAAGTTCAAGAAAGGATCAGTGGATATAAATGTCTCCATAAAATAAGATAAATAGGTAACCTTGATTTTTATATTATATATATATATATAATATAATTTTTTCTAGAAATGATGAACATTATTGTGAGACATTTTATTTGGATATGAGATTTACATTCTTATAGAGATGAGATATTGCTTGGGTTTATAAATTTCTCAATAAAAGAATAATATTTTATTATCTAAAGAGAAGTATATATAAGAACTTTTAAAGAAGTTTGGAATGAATAATTTGAAGTGGATTTTTACCTAAATTTCAATGGGAACCAAGCTATCTGAGGATGAAGGATGAAAAGAAGTTGATTTAAGGGAGTTCATGAAAAATTATTTGGATTTTACTTTACCTAATAGCTTTAAAAACTAGATCCTGTATTTTTTATTACACTTTGTGTTAGATTTCAAAGTGAACCAAATGAATCACATATTATTTCTATATATAGGATACTAAAATATATCAAACACATAGTGAATTATGGGTTAAAATATGATAGTAATGGAGGACCTGATCTATTTAGATATACCAATATGGATTGGGTTAGAAATGTTAATGACAGAAGGTCTACATCCAATAGAGCTTTCTTTCTAGGAAAAAAATGTGTGTCATGGAATACACATAAGAAATATTCAATGACCTTGAGTACTAATAGGGAATATTATCTTTTTGATACTCAAGTAAAAACTCAATTAATATGGATAATGACTCAATTATAAGATCTCAAGGTGAATGTAAAGTTTCTACTAATCATGGGATGTGGTAATAAAAATTATATAAAAAATATATCAAGGGATCTAGTTTAGTATTATTTATATAAGTACATTTATATTAGATATCACTTTATTAAGGATCTTGTGGAGTAAAAAGTGTTGAAAATAGAGTTTTTTCCAACAAATGATAAAATAGTGGATGTGTTCACTCAACCATTTCCAAAGGATTCATTTCAAAATTTGAGGTTGATGATGGGAGTTCAACCTTATTCCACTTACAGATAAGGTATGGTGACCTAGTACCCTATTCCACTTGTTCTTTGTATATTTGTTTTCAAATTGGGAGAAAGAAACATATCTATCATTCGTTTTCCTTAATTAAAATGGATAAATGAATAATATAAATTCAAATAATATGAATTTCCTTAAAATGAAGTACATATTTATGGGGAATTTTTAATGGGGTAATATATGAAGTCTTTATGTGTTTGTGTCAGTTTTGTGAGTTCTGAACCATTCCAACATGTTTGTTGAGGATGTATTCATGAACTTGTTATACACAGGTTAGAAGTGTAGTATAGTAACATGAAAAAATTGACATGAGGAAATATAGTTATGAATAATTGGATGTATATTACTTTAATGAAAAGTATGATATTATTAGTCAATATTCATTTTCCTAAATTGAGTCCATTCATGTAGGATTATAATTATTAAATGATGATTTATTTATAAGTGTGTTGAGTTTGAAAAGTGATTTATTTTTAATGGTTTCCAAAACAATTAGGGGGGGTTGAGACCTATAATGTTGAAGATGTTGAGATAATTATTTTTTGTGTTTTTAGGTATATATTTAAGATCCAAACAGTTTTTTTGAGTTTAGAAGCTAATGAAGTTGAATTAGAGAATATATGAAGTGGATATGGTTCTTGTGTTAACTTCTTTTATCAAAACATAAATCATGTTCAAACTCAAGTGTTATATGGTGTTTAATTTTAAGTGAAGTTATTTATAAGGTTTTTGAATCATTTAATGAACATGGAATGTGTTTTGGTGCTGAATAGTTGTGTTTGAGCTGTTTGAGGTGCACGTGACATCACCATGTTGTAATCAAATATAAAATGGGTGCGATGTAGGTCTAGAAAGCGAAAAAATGGATACCCAGGAAAAATTAATTTTGGTAATTCATAGTTTGAGGAAGTTCACCCAACTACATCTTGGAATAGTAAAGTACACACCATAGTCATGAAATGAGGAGGTCATATTTTGAAACAAGTGATTTAGATGGAATTTTAGTAGAAAAGTTACCATATAATAAATGATGAGCATGGTGCACAACATGTTAGAATCCATGGTGTATCATGTTGGATTAATCTTATGGAAGGAAAAAAACATTGTGTCTCATGTATGATTTAACTTTGTGTAATTAACCTAGATGAAAAGTGGTATGTGTGTTATTAAACTGGATTAAAAGTGGATTATGCATGATTAATATTGAGGAAAATCAAAATGGATTACTTGGTGCAATGACTAGTGAAAATGGTGAGTGATTGTATATGGATAAAAAACATATAACAATCCATGGTAATGATTTAGTGTCCATTTTTATAAGTCCTTGAAATTTCAAGAAGGCTTGTACCTAGGGAAGTGAAATGACTTGAATGTTATTTGAGGTTCAAATGTAAGGAGTCCTGGGTTATGGAATATGACATGGTGTGAGAAGAAAATACCTATCTATAATAGTGAGGGTAGAACACACTATAGAATAAGGTTTTTAGAAATCAGTTTCAAAGATATTTAGAATGGTTAAACTAAAATGGCATATAACATGCGATGTTGAAGTTAAATGGGTCATAATTAGTGAAGAGTTATAGATTTTGAGTGGATTTGATGGCATGCATATTTTGATGACATGACTAATTTGATGACTCAAGGGATACTCTAACTCAACCTAAAATGTCAATAAATATGTTAATGATAACTAAGAGGTCTTTAATGATTCAAGTGATCAAAAATATGTGAGAGAAGTTAAAGGTAAGTTGAAGGAATTTGTGAGTTTGAATTTTAGTTTGAAATTAAAATAAAAAATTAAGAAATAGACTTTATTTATTTAAGGAAAAAGAAAGGGGTATTTCATGAATTAAGATACAAAATAATAGAGATAAGCATAAAAGATAGTTGAAGATAAGAATAGGATAAAGAAAAGTACACACAATGTTTTCATGTTGTAAGAATTTTCATCATACCATTATTTTTTTTACTAAAGTGAAGAAGAAATCACACTAGTTCTATATTGAATAAGTGCAAGAGAGATACACATTTTTAGGAGACGATAAAATCAAAGGAATAAGGATAAAACCTCCCTCATAAAAGTGTAAGACAAAAGTGAAACTTACTGAGAGACCTTTTAGGATTTTTTTGATATTATTATATTGTAAGTGATGTATATACTATGATCATTTGTATCCACAATGGTGACTCTAGTGTAATGCATGATCATGGGTTTTACCAAATAATAATAATAATTAAGCTTCATATTTTTAGTTTTGAAATGTGTACTTTATGATTTCTCTATTTGTTTTCTTTCCTTAGAGTATGGGAGAATTAAAAAGTAAGTTATTTAACTCTAACAAGTTATATATCATGATATCACCATAAGTAATAAAAATAAAGAATAAAATATGGTTTATTGATTCACCCAATATGTTGGATTTCTTCACCTCTTCCCATATTGAGCCTCATATAGTGCCATCAACCAGTATCTCATCATATCCTCTATGTTTTGAATTATACTTTCTATTTTACCATCAATTCGAGGATGATAAGATATATGAAAGATTTTGTATTTAGCCAATAATTTTTGAATACTTCTCAAGAACTTCAAGTTAATCCTCATACCTTGATCAAATATAATTTAGATTGGCACTCCATGTAGCCTTACCATTTCAGTTATGTATATCTTGGAAAGTTTATTAACCAAAAAATATTCTCAAATATAAATTAAATGAGCTTAATTCATATGGTGATTAACTATAAATGAAATGGTAGTATATTCTTTAAAGGTATTAACAATATCTAATGCAAAATCCATGGCTATGTTCTCCCATTTCCATATAGGGTAATGGTTTCATCATCCTATTATACTTCTATCATTCGGAATTAACTTATTGGCATATAAAGAATCAAGATATATACTTTTCAATATCCCTATTGATATCCTACCATTAGAAATTATCCACGAGATTTCTATACATATTTTTAGTTCCAAGATGAATATAGAATGATGAGCTATGTGAATCATCCAACAACTCATTATATAATTCTAGTATTAAAGTGAAATATATTCATTTCCCAAAATATTTTAATTTCATCAATTTCAAGATTGAATTGTAGAATATTCCTTACCTTTTTTAACTCAATATCCTTCTTTTTCACCTCATTAATATTCAAGTGGATGGATGATTGAGAAGAAATTTAGGAAATATAGGATTTATCACATTCCCTCAAGATTCCCAAGTATATCCTTTTCAAATCCATGGGTGTTGGGTGGATTTAAATTCTCATAATATATAAGGTTGCCTCATCCACCCTACATAGAGAATAAAAAACATTTCTTTTCTTCTAAGGGTGGTAATTTATTGAGTAGTCATATACCTTGATCAAATCTAACCATTTAATTCGGTGAATGTTTAATTCATTATGTGTGAATATATAATTTAATCTCACTTTATTAGTATATATTTCACATTTTTCACTATAAAGATAATGAATCCATATCTTTACTACAAATATTACCATTGATAGCTCCAAATTATGTATCAGGTAATTTTTCCCACAAACCTTTAATTGAAGTTAGACATAATATACCGCCAAGTAATTTTGTATGTGGACACATAACTATATATCACAAACCATTCTCCGCTACAGGACAATGTGAGTATAGGTGTAGTGAATAAATTTATCATAAGCCCTTGAAATTTTCTTCATATTCTTCCATCTAGATGAACTTAACTCCCTTCCAAGTTAACTTGGTTAGTAGATTTTATAGTCACAAGAAATTTTAAAAAATGCATTGATAGTATCAAACCAATACTATAAAACTATGGATCCATATTATAGTTTTTTGTGCCATTTTTTAGTAACCTAATTCTTTGAATGATCTAGAGATATACCCTTTATTATGATTTCATGGCCCAAGAATGATATTTTCTATAACCAATATTTACATTGACTAAATTTTTCATAAAATCAATCTTTTCAATAGGTCTTCAGTGAAATTGTCAAATAATATTCACAGTCTTTATTTATCATGGAATATATGAGAATATCATCTATTAATACTACCGTATATTGATCAATTTAATATATAAAGAATTTATATAACAATCAGAATCCAAAAACCTAGAGGTGATAGTTATATCATATTATTGGTATAGAGTACAAGAGTTCGCAAAGGATATAGAAACATAGTAGTCTTTGAAGACTGTACACATACAAACATTACATTTGAAAACATACCATACAATATAAAAACATTTAGAGAACATTATTATACCTTCCGTCATATCCCTGAAAATTACACATAGTTATCCTCAGGTTTCTTGGAGAAATAAAAAAATAAGGGTGATATTATATGCTTAGTATGGGGTAAAATACAATGGATGTTAACATAATATAAACTTGGTACAAGTGATATGGTAAGAATAAATAAAAAAATGAATCCATAATCAATTAATACTGAGAGAATAATATATCCATTGATAAAAATAAAAATAATTAGATCAAATGGATAACAATAACTAGTTCCATAATATTAAAATGCATAATTCCAGACAACTAATCCCACACCATATTCCAAGACATCATGATCTTAACATCAAGGTAATATCTTGTTCTAGGTAGACATAGACAAAAATATCCAAACAAGTCTGTCTCATGAGACCTGAAAATGCATCTTTGAGATATATAATTTCAGGTCCCACCCATTAATTTTTTATGTCCAATGCATTTATCATATGAATAAATGAATAAATAACTCATAATAAAATTTTACAATAATAATATTCATTAGAATAACAACATAGAGAATTCAAATACTTTTATCATGTCAATTAAATTGATAACATGATCATAACCCATCCAAATAAAGAAGATGGATGGTTAAACAATACATAATAAACATAAAAATAATCAGGTATTATCTATGTAAAATTAAGCACCCTTATCAAATAAATAAAGATAATTTAGTGGTGAGGGGTAATTTTGAAGTGTTGGGTTATCAATAGAAGGTATTAATTGAGTTCAATAGTTTTTACTTATAGGAGACCATAATAATGGTAGAAAACAATCCTTCATCATGGTTTATAAAGAGAATGTGAATATCGAAAAACATATCTCCCAGGAGTGTCTATCCAAGTGTGTAGTATTAGACCCACTCACCATGAATTAGGGTGATGGTTGAGTCAATGTATCAAAAATCCCTTTTCAGGGTGATTAATTCTAGATGCATATGTGCCACAACCGCATCCACATTCTAGTATCTAGATAGAGATTTAATTTCTAGGAAAACCATAAACTATTTACTTTCCTAAAATTTAGGATTTTTGGGAGTTATGTCAACTTATGAAAAATATTTAATGAAATTAAATATCATTGTTGATATATAAAATGGTTATAATTACAAATAATTATAATCATGATGACATTACAATAAAGGTTTGTAATTGAAAATGTAAGGGGTGGAATGAGATCTATTTTATAATGACATAGGAAAAAAATGATATAGTGAGAGGGGATAAGTAGCCTATAATTAAAAAATATAATATGGAAGATAATACCATGAAATTTCAATCAAGGAAATTTGTAAAAATTGTATTGTAACAAAATCATTTTAATTAAAAAGGAAAGAGAAGGATTGAAAACCCTTGCATTGATAAATAGATTATTCAAACTTGGGAGGAATACTTAGAACCTTAGGAACTCATTGGGAGGGTTTTAGAGAGTTAAAATGAAGGGAAATTCATTATCAATACATTTTAGGAAGAGTGGGATGATATAATGGGTGGGAGTGAGATATTTTTATAGGTGAAAAAATCATGGTTTTTTAATGGAAACTAAAGTTAGGTAAGGGGTAAGAATGGAGTCACTTGGGTGTTATGCTGGTTAGGTGAGTTAGGTAGATATGTGGTAGATGAGAAAGATGGGTATGAGTTTCATACCTAAAAATTATTTATATAAGGTGTAAGTTAAATTTTAATTATTAATTTTTTTGATACTTTATTTACCCATTTTAACCTTATTAATCTTGATTAAAAATTAACCATAATAATCATTTTATTACTAAAAATATAATATGACCTTATTACAAATTTTTTAATTTTGAATAAGAATTTAGACTTAATTTAATCTAATTATACTTATAAATATCAGAAAATAAAAATTTAAATTAAAACATAAGATATAGGAAAAATTATTTTTATTGAAAAATTAATTTTTATATATTAAGTGTTTTTTATTTAATATTAATTATTAATTGAGTGATTTATTATACATTTTTTTATATGTTTAAAAATAATATATGATTAATAATTTAAAATATATTAATCTAATTTATTTAGATGAAATTTATATAACTCTTATAAAATTAATTCTTTGAAAACAACCATTTTACTCATACTATATTAATTAATATTTAATTTATTTTCAATGATTAAAAATAAGATTCACCTTGTTACATAATTTATATCTACTATGTATAAATATAATTTCCATTTTATAAATTAAAATCCATATATTTCGGTAAAATTAATTTTAATATCAGTGCACATAAAGTATGTTTTTTGACAATGTGTATTTGTATGCATATAAATGATGTTTAGGATAAAATTATCAAGGATTTTTATTTTCATGACATAAATTGGATTATTATAAAAAAATAAAATTTATGTAGATTCCAAATAAATACAAAACCTATTTTTACCAAAATTATATTTAATTAAAAGAAAAGTTCAAAAAAATTCTTTTTTTGGGAAGTATTACTTAGGTTCATAAAATATTAAACATAGAATTTATAATTTAAGAATAGTATTTAAAAAATATATAGTTTTACTACTTAAAAACATATTTTGAATATTTAAATGGTTTAATAATAGTCTAGGTCATTATTATATAAATTCATAAAATTTAAAGTTTTTGTAAAAACTGTATTTTTCACTATTCACTTAAAAATAAAAAAATTATAAAAAATGCCAAATTTTCATATTAAGATAATATATTTATGAAGAGTAATAATATGAAATTTATTTTTTTTAAATCAAATTCTAAAATTCATAAATTAAACTTTTAAATACACTCATGAATAAAGTCTCTTTAGAGGGTGCATTGTGTTATAGTTTATGATATGGTGTTTACCTGCTATAGTAGAATATCGGGTATTCCATTCCCCCCACTTAAATACTTTATTCCTAAAAATCATGGGTATATATTAGAAATGGAACAAATATGGATATTCCTTCGTCATAGCTTCTTCAGGATCCCGTACTACCTCTCCTTGTTTGTGATTTCTCTAAAGGATCTTCACCAATTGAGTTATCTGATTCTACAACACTTGCTCTATAGTAAAAATAATCCATGTAGGCTCTTCATTATAAGAAAATCTAGGCTCCCAATGTATTCCATTATATGTGATAACATGAATTGTATCTGGCATGTATTTTCTCAATAATGAAACATGGAAGATGTCATGTACTTTAGAAAGGAAATGTGGCATAACCAATTAATAAGCTACAAATATTATTCTTTCTAGTATTTCTATATACCCAATATACCAAGGGATTAACTTCCATTTTTTTACCAAATATTACAACTCAATTCCATGAGGAATCCTTCAAGAATGTATAATCCCCCATTTGAAATTCTAATTCTTCCCTTTAATTATCAACATAACTCATTTTTATGCTCTGGGCTTCTTGAATATGATCCTGAATATTCCACACTTTAATATTCATCTCCTATACAATCTACAAGACAACTAGTTTTATTTATCCAACTTATTCTCTAGAGGTTTGAGTATGAACCCTCTTCCCATACAATGCTTTATATGACGCCATTTGGATGCTTGAATGGAAGCTATTATTGTATAAAAATTCCACCAAAGTTATATAATGATCCTACATAACTTGGAAGGTAATAGAATATGATCTCAACATATATTTCAATGTTTGGATATTTCTTTCAGAATACTCATTAGTTTAGGGATGATAGGAGGTATTGAGATGTATCTCAGTGCTGAGATCCCTTTGAAGATTCCTCCAAAATTTTGATATGAACCAAGGGTCATGATCAAATAGAATTTATAGAGCTTCCATATTAATCCTTACAATTTTATTGATATAAATCCTAGAAAGGTTCTCAAGGGGTATATATTCTATTATAACTAAGAAATTAGTAGACTTAGTAATAGGATAAACAATGACCCATATAACATCATTCTTCCTTAGTGTCTTTGAGAGTATAATTAAAAATTTGATCATAATATTCATCTACTTCCATATAGGTATAGGTAGAGGTTTCATGAATCCATTAGGGTGCTATCTTTTAGTCTTTACCAATTGGAATACTAAGCATATGTACACATAGTTCAAAATTTTCTACATCATACAAACCCACCATAAATATTCTTTTAAATCCCCATACATCTTTGTGCTTCCATGATATATTGAGAAATTTAATATATGTGCTTCATCAAGAAGTTCCCTCTTTAGTTTATGTATGGATGAAACACATAACCTCTTTCTAAACCTCAACACTCTATCCTTATATATGAAGTTCATAAATTTTCCATAATTCACTACTTTCATCATTCTTTATATATCATTATCACAATTTTTGGAGTTTTCTATATTTTATAGTAAAGATAGTCTATAAATTTCTTAGAAAATGAATGATGGATTCCCTTGCCTATAAATCAGTATATCTATGCTTATTATATTTCTATATATATGATCTTTATTAATACTCATCATTTTCAAAACTCTATGGTGCCTCCTAATAAATTCATCAACTATCTTTTTTGCCTTCCCAGGGTGGTAGTGTATCGAGAAATCATAGTACTTAAGTAGTTACAACCATATTCTTTGCCTCATTTTTTTCTCCTTATACGAGAAGATATATTTCAAAATATTGTGGTATATATATATGTTAAATATTTCACCATAGAGGTAGTGTCTCAATATTTTCAAAGTAAATATTATGGATACCAGATCAAGGTCATGAGTAAGATAGTTTTGTTCAGGGATTTTCAATTTTCTTATTATATAGTCAATCAGACTATCATTCTGTATAACTACACATGAAATTACTTTTTTGATGTATTAATATGTATTAAAAATCCTTACTATCCTGATGGTAAAGTTAATAATGGTGCATTAATCAGTCTCCTATTCAACTCCTTAAAACTTTCCTCACATTCCCTTAACTAAGTGAATCTAACCCCTTTATGTGTTAAATTTTCTAGTGGGTTGGCCAACTTGGTGAAATATTGAACAAACCACTGATAGTAACCTTATAATTTTATGAATATATATATTTCAGTTATATTTTTTGATGTAGGATATTTTTTTACTACCTTTATCTTCAAAAGGTCAACCGATATTCCATTCATAGAGACAATATGTACAAGAAAAGAAACTTCATTTATCCAAAATTTACAGTTACCATATTTCCTATATAGTTACATTTTTTTGAGAGTCTCTAGAATTATTTATATATGACTCTAATGATCTTCATAGATATTATTTTATATAAATATATCATTAATGAATACCACCAAAGAGTTATCAATATAATCCTTAAATAATATATTCACCATATCTATAAATATAGAAGGTGCATTAGTCAATCCAAAAGGCATTACCATAAACTCATAATGCCTATACCTTGTTTAAAAATCCATCTTTGGTATGTAATCCTTATTCACCCTTAGACGATGATAACTATAGTGAATATTGATATTTGAAAATATTAGGCCCATTGAATTTGATCAAACAAGTCATCCAAGCATGGTAAAGTATACTTATTCTTTATAGTAATGGAATTGATATCCCTATAATCTATGCACAATCTCATAGACCCATACTTATTTTCAATGAATTAAATATCCCCCCATGATGAAATATTAGGTAATATAAATACCTTATCATAGTACTCTTGTAACTGTTTCTTCAACTCCACTGAATCCACTAGTTCCATTCTATAGGGAGTTTTAGATATAGGTATTGCATCAGGAATGGGTTCAACAGAGAATCTTACTTCACTCTTAGGTGTATGACCATGTGATTCATATAGAAAAACATAAAGTAATTTTCATACTATGAGTACATCCTCTATTATTAGGATATCTTTCTTGTCTACATATCACTCTTGATCTTCCACTCTTCCCATAATTTCATTAAGGAGAGATACTGGAGGAGGATCAATACATGTTTTTAATGATGAATTCCCCCATATAATGAAATGATATTCCACTCCACCTTATAAAATTGTAATTTCTTTCTCTTGGAAATAATTTTTTTCATTATACATTGAAATCCAATCGATACTAAGGACTATATCAAAGTCAACCATAGGTATAATAATCAAGTTTGAAAATAGGGTACGTCTATGAATCATAATTGGAACTAACTAACATATTATTATTGTAACAATCAAATATTTTAGAATATACTCATCTTTAGATAGATTTTATTTCTTTGATATATTACATTATATGTAACACTAAGTTTAAAAAAACTATGATATACTATCAAAATATTATTATTTAATGTGACAGTTGAAACCTAGCTATTAAATTAGTTTGTATGAATAATACTAACTAAATTATAAAAATTATATGGTTTACACATGTACAAAATAAATTCATTGGTTATAAATTTATTCAAAATAAAAATAAAAATCATTTGAAAGTAAAAGAAATATTTTTCTAAATTGTTTTATGCGCATAATGTGTTTCTATGTTAATAAATTAAATTAAACATTATTGGTGAATGATTTTAATTAAATTTATATATTATATATTCCATGAAAAATTTTATCATTCATATAATATTATTTACAATCACAGGACAATAATAAATCCAGTATTACGCTTGAAAAGTTTTTTTTTTCTAAAAATCAGTTTCGTCGCATTTTCATAATTATTATAAAATTAAAATTTACCAATTTTATAAAATTAATTTAAAAAAATCGACTTAATTTTTTAAATAATCAAGTCAAAATTATCTTCTAGTGAGTTTTTGATAATTTTATGAAAATATTATTTTTTCGATGAATAGTGAAAATATAGATTTTTATTGAAAGCTTCCTTTTCATTTAATGATTTTTAAAAAGGTAAAATATGTTTTAAAATTGTTTAAAAAGTAAAATTAGTTCAAATATATTATTATTAATCTAATTTATATCATTTTAATCAATTTTATCTTGAAATTTGATATAAAATCATTATTTACTTAAGAAAAGTTTTCTTTGGAAAACCACTTTTTTGTCGCGTTTATGAGTTTAATTTTAAATTAATCTCGTCCACTTTTGTGAATTGAATTTTATAAAATATCTTCCAAATTTGTAATCTTAATAATTAATATTTGGTAATATAGTCAACATAATTTTCAGTTATAATGAATAGTAAAGATATTAAAAATTAAATTCTGCGGTTAAGATTAAAATAGTGTTTTGCACGTTACATACACCTGTGTTAAAATTAATTTTCCACACACATAGAATTTTTTTTATGATAAATTAGATTTAATATTTATAATTAGTGGGTACTGTAATGACCTGAAAATGTGAATAAATTTTGTTTCCTAACTTTGTGTGTTATACTCAACAAAACTATTTCATTTAATAAAATGAGTATAATCAAAATAAGACCATTGGGTTTCAAATGTTATATGACCATTGGTCAATATGACCGTTGGAAACTAAATGTTGCAATTATTGTCTATAAATACAATTGATCTTGATTAATTAATATAGAAATAAGATCCAATGGCCCCATCAAGTAGTCTCAGGCCGATGGAAGCCCATCTGACGGAACTCGGGATGGAGGTAGCACCTTTGGGCTTTGCTCTAGACCAAACCCAAGATGAACTTCATCATGTGAAGCTGGAATAGAATCGCCTTCGCGAGAAGTTCAAGCTGATAGAAATCACTACTCAGTCAATGTTGGTGGAGCCACCCTCGTATTCTCTCACCTTAGCACACCTTACACTTAGGTTCTATGCTGGGGTTATAAGGGGCTATGTAACGAGACCGTAGCTACTTTGTGCAATCCATTGAGATAAAAAAATTGTGATTTATTCCTATGGTGAAGTTTGTGTTTTTTTATCAGATGTTCAAATAAATATTGGATGTATATTTATGAATTTTGGGAAAAGGGGATATTTTAAAATATTTATGTAAACCTTAAATAATTAATGATGTGTAATGATTTTCAAAAAATGGTCTTCTTGAAATGTGTTCAGTAAGAAATTTAGAATCTAATAAGATCAACATAATTTTTTGTGAATAGTAAATTATGAATAGTGATTTTATGCTAAGGATTAGTAATGTGACCGAATGGAGTAGTAATATCACTTAAGGAAAGTATTAATATAATTTAGGCACTTTGATTAAGTAATGTGATTCAATAAAATAGGTAAATAACTGTTACATAAATTATTAGTCAAGTATTAGTTTTTTCGGGTGAATAGTGTTTTTTAATTAAAAATTAAATTAAAAATATTTAGAATTTTTTTTATAAAATGGAGTTCATTTTTTAATTTAGAGCATCGATATTAGGTTAAGATGATTTTTAAGGATTTTTCTGAAAAAAATGAATTTTCAGTGAAAAGTGTTTTTATTTTAAAATTAAATTAAAAATATTTAGAAAATTATTTTCATAAAATTGAGTTAATTTTTGGAATCATAGCATCGATAATTGGTTATGGTGAAATTTTGGTATTTTTCTGAGAAAGTTGAATTTTCGGTGAATAGTGAAAATACAGTTTTTGAGTTTCAGGTGTTTAATTACATCATTAAGGACGTAATAATTATGAAATAATTCTAGTCGACTTATGAATAGTAAGATAAGGTATGAGGTGTCCTAAGTGTCCAATACCATGGGCAAGCCCATGGTTTTTCCAATACCACCGATGAGGTGTCCCTTGGCAATTAATGCTTTGTTTCTTCACTTTTCCTATAAATACCAAGCCTTTCCCTCATTCATTTCACTCCCAACTCCCCCTCAACAAAGATCTAGTCTCATTACCTCCCAAGGAGTTCTCCCAAGGTTCCCCCAATCCCTCAAGGTCCCGACCATTGAGTTTTAAGGGTTACGTTTTAAGGTAAGGGATACTACCTCTCTCTTTCTTTTCAAGTACTCTCTTTTATGTCATTTATTTTATGCTCCATGTTCTTATGTTGGAATATGTACTTCTATATTTACCTTACTGAAATTTTTATTTTCATATGACGAGAGACCCCCTCTTACTCTCATCAATTCATTTTAAGAATTTTTAAGTGGCGTCGTTATGCTGCTGAATTTTTGTAAGGGATTCTTTCACCCTTCCCATTTTCAAAGTTCAATTTTCATGTCAAGTATTTTAAGTTCCTTTTTCTTATGTTGGGATATTATATCTATATCCATCATACTTTCCTTTTATGTTAATATTATTATAAACCCTATTTTATCTCATCTATTTATTTTTTAGAAGTTTTAAGTGACACCGTTAGGCTGCTGAATTTTTATAATAGAAATCTTATTTTTGTCTTCCTTTAATGTTTTTCATTTCATATGGTATGTCTTTAAAATTTCATTACCATGTTCTTATATCATTTATATTCTGTCCCTCTACTGTTTTTTGGATCATTTATGAGTGGGTAACCCATGTCCCCTCTCTTTTCAATGTTTTTTAAAACCCTGTTACATAGCCGTTATGCTGCAGAATTTTCATCTCAAAATGTCTCTCTATTTTTCTCAAATTCTTTTATTTTATTAAGTGAATACTCAAAACTCTTTATTCTAAAGGGTTATTTACACATATATAAAAATTATCTATTTTAAATTCTTGTATTTACATACATGAAACCCGCTTTCATTTTCCGTGGGTTTAAAGTGACATACAGATCACGTCTTTAAAGCAGTTTTTAAAATGTTATGACTATGAAATGAAACCCATTTCTTTTATGATATATGGGTTATTTATGAAATTATTGATGATGATATATGTGGCTCACATGATAATAAAGTAAACTTAAGGGTACGACCTGATAGCGCTCCAATGCATTGGGTAAAGACTTAATCTCTAGAGATGACCATTTTAACGATACCTTGGTGAATAACCTGGTAATTTTTTTTAATGACACCTTGGGGATGGACCTTGGTGACACGGAAATTCTTTTATAAGTTAAAGTTTGTATCCACATCTTCAAGTTATGAAACACATTATTTTCATTATGATATGTCTCATGATCTCTTTCTCAAGCCTTAAAGTTATTTATCATGACTTTATTGATGTATCTCAAGTTCACATGTAAAATGTTTCCCTTGCTTCCCTTAATGGGACTTCTTCTCACCATTTTCTTTGATGTATGTTCCGAGGTTATGAGATATAGTAATGAACTTAGGATGAACAAATAAATAATCATTTCAAGTGTTTAAGAAGATTTTTTTTATGTTTTCATGTATTAAGTTCCTGGTTTCCAAGACACTAAACCTTAAAGATCCTTGATTTTGTATAATGTAATGAAAGTTTATGTGTTAAAAAGGTGGATTCCATAGTTGGTATCAAAGTATGGTTTAGTTATTTGTGGAAATTAGGATTTGAGAACATTACAAGGTTTCTTATTGAAAATATTAAATATAGGAAAACATCCTAGTATTTTGGCGAAGTATTGAGTAAGTTGTTTCCAAAAAAATAAATCCCTTTCTGGATAAGAACAAGTAGAGGTGGCTATGGAACATATGTACCTAGGAGTGAAAAATATGACAAGGTGTTTCGGGCTTGACCTGGGGTAACCTGGTGCATGAAAATGGGCCTTGATGCACTCTTGGTTTGACACTCCCGGGGGATATGCTTTAGTTAATTCATAAGCTTAGTATGAACCATTATTAAAGGAACAAAGATAAAATAAAATAAAGATTCACATAAGAATATATGATCATGGATAACCTAGATTGGATCCTAAGGGATCACAAGTTTTGATATACTTTTCTTCTACAAGTTTATCCTTATATTCTTAAAGTTTCCTTTTCATGATTATTGCCTAAGTATTTAAGCCCCCTAATTATACTTTATTTACTTAGTTAATGGCGAGAAATAAAAGAACATTTCCCAACAACCAATGTGATAGGAAATGTGACGATTTCCCTATTAATATGACAGAGACGACGAGAGATCAAGTTGAACATATTGTGATTATGCCAAACCAGCTATCAAAAATCACAATTAATAATTGGTACCTAGTTGAATGCCCAAATTCATCCAGGAAGAGGAAGATGAAGTCTCAAGGATGTTCATCTGATAAAGGTGATAATGGAAAGAAGACCCAATTTCATTTGTGAAAAAAGTGTGGAAAGAGGCACCAAGGGAAATATCACAAAGGAATTGGGAGATGTTTTAAGTGTGGGATGATAGGGCATAAAGTAGCCAATTTCTTTAAAAAATGGGTAATGTGATGAATGGAGATAAGGTTAAATCTAATGTACCATATACTATTCGATGTCGTAAATGTGGAGAAGTTGGACATTATCCAAGGAAATGATCTCTTGGAAGGGATGAGAAGCATGATGAGCATCAACAATCTTCTAGGACAAGGGAACAATGAAAGTCTTATGCTGAGATGGATCATGATGACTGAAGTACATGTAACTTCTTCGCAATGATTGTCTATGTCATGTTGTATTTTAGTTCGTGCTCTATGAGTATATCTTAAATGTTTTCTAAGAACATCGAGTCACTACCTAAGATGGTTTTATATCATTAAGGAAAACATCTATTGTTATGTATCACATGTTGATGTTGTGAAGCTGTTCTTCTTGAAAAAAAATGATCAGGGGATTAAAAGATGAATATTATTTTGGAAGACGTTCACTAATTTGGGAACCCTATATGATCAAGGTAAATAGATTACTACTATATTTTCTTTTAGAAGTAAAGGTTGACTTATATTTTGAATAATCGATGAATTTAAGGTGAACTTATGATAATTTTGGATACATATGGAAATGATTAACCTATCTTGGGGAAAATGTGATTAGTTTAGTTACTTTTGTTATAAGACGGTAAGAGTGGTTGATGTTGTTTGGAGATGAATGATAAAGTTTATCTTAGAATACTATGTTATCAAATCCTTCTGAGTTTTGGGTTCCAATCTTAGTTCAGATTATTCTGAAGAATTTTAAGGATGATTGTGTATTGAATGGTCTTTCTAGAACTTTGGGTACTTTTGTTGAATTTTGGATATTAATAGTCATATTTCTTTTTATAAAGGATTATCCTTTTTGGGGATTATATGATCTCGAACTAACCATTTTAGTTTTAGTTGATGACTAAAGACAAGGGAAAAATATAGTTATTCTTTTTTGGATTATGTGATTCTCTAGAAGTTGATTCTTGTGATTTTGATGAGACCAAGTCCTTTTGAATGCTCATTGTTTGGAGAAAAGATTAGTCTTGGTGGAAACTTATTTAGGGATGAAACTCTAATTGAAGGTAAGTATATTTCCTTATGTTTTTATTCTATGTAGTAAATGAATTCCTTAAAATTATGAAAAGGAACATAAAACAAAAATGTTGTTGGTTTACGTTTCCTACTGGGTAATCAAATACCGTTTAACACATCTTATGTTTGTGATCTTCTTGTGGTTAATTTTCTCCTAATCATGTTTTCTATCACTCTCCCTCAAAATTTGACCCGTTGTTTTCTCTTCCATATCCATGTTTTCATACATGGAATCCTAGTATGGGTTAACTTGAGTGACCTTTGTACTTCCCTTTATTTCTTTTAAATTAATATTTTTACTGACTCTTTTCCAATGTGGGACTTTCAACAAAATTTCCAAGCCCAATTTTAAAATTGCGAGGACACAATTTCTTAAGAGGGGAAGAATGTAAAGACCCGAAACTTTGAATAAATTTTGTTTCCTAACTTTGTGTGTTATACTCAACAAAACTATTTCATTTAATAAAATTAGTATAATTAAAATAAGACCATTGGGTTTCGACTGTTATATGACCGTTGGTCAATATGACTATTGGAAACTAAATGTTGCGATTATTTTCTATAAATAAAAGTGATCTTGATTAATTAATATAGAAAGAAGATTCAATGGCCCCATCCAGTAGTCTCGGGCTGATCGAAGCCCATCTGAAGGGACTTGGGAATGAGGTAGCACCTTTGGGCTTTGCTCTGGAACAAACCCAAACCGAACTTCATCATGTGAAGCTGGAATGGAATTGCCTTCGTGAGAAGTTCAAGCTGATAGAAATCACTACTCGGGCAATGTTGGCTGAACCACCCTCAGATTCTCTCACCTTAGCACACCTTACACTTAGGTCCTATGCTGGGGTTATAAGGGGCTATATAACGAGACCATAGCTACTTTGGGTAATCCCTTGAGATAAATAAAATTGTGATTTCTTCCTATGGTGAAGTTTGTGTTTTTTTTTCTTCAGATTTTCAAATAAATATAGGATGTATATTGATGAATTTTGAAAAAAGGGGATATTTTAAAATATTTATTTAAACCTTAAATAATTAATGATGTGTAATTATTTTCAAAAAATGGTCTTCTGGAAATGTGTTCAGTAAGAAATTTAGAATCTAATAAGATCAACTTAAATTTTTGTGAATAGTAAATTATGAATAGTGTTTTTACGCTTAGGATTAGTAATGTGACCGAATGGAGTAGTAATCTAACTTAAAGTAAGTATTAATATAATTTAGGCACCTTGATTAAGTAATGTGATTCAATAAAATAGGTAAATAACTGTTTCAGAAATTATTAGTCAAGTATTAGCTTTTTCGGGTGAATAGGGTTTTTTAATTAAAAATTAAATTAAAAATATTTAGAAAAATATTTTTATAAAATTGAGTTCATTTTTTAATTTAGGGCATCGATATTAGGTTAAGGTGATTTTTGAGGATTTTTCTGGAAAAAATGAATTTTCAGTGAATAGTGTTTTTATTTAAAAATTAAATTAAAAATATGTAGAAGATTATTTCCATAAAATTGAGTTCATTTTTGAAATCATAGCATCGATATTTGGTTAAGGTGAAATTTTGGGATTTTTCTGAGAAAGTTAAATTTTCAGTGAATAGTGAAAATGGAGTTTTTGAGTTTCGGGTGTTTAATGACGTCATTAAGGATGTAATAATTACGAAATAATTCTGGACGACTTATGAATAGTACGATAAGGTATGAGGTGTCCCAAGTGGCCAATACCATGGGAAAATACCATGGGCATGACCATGGTTTTGCCAATACCACTGATGAGGTGTCCCTTGGCAATTAATGCTTTGTCCCCTCACTTCTCCTATAAATACCAAGCCTTTCCCTCATTCATTTCACTCCCAACTCCCCCTCAATGAATCTCTGCTCTCATTACCTCCCAAGGAGTCCTCCCAAGGTTCCCCCAAGCCCTCAAGGTCCCGACCTTCGAGTTTTAAGAGTTACGTTTTATGGTAAGGGATCCTACCTCTTTTTTTTTTCAAGTACTCTATTTTATGTCAATTCTTTTATGCTCCATGTTATTATGTTGGAGGATGTAATTTTATATTCACATTACTGAAATTTGTATTTTCATATGTTTATAGACCCCCTATTACTCTCATCAATTCATTTTAAGATTTTTTAAGTGGCGCCTTTAGGCTGTCGAATTTTTGTAAGGGATTCTTTCACCCTTCTCATTTTCAAAGTTCTATTTTCTTGTCAAGTCTTTCAAGTTCCTTTTTCTTATGTTGTGGTATTATATCTATATCCATAATACTATCCTTTTATGTTCATATTATGAGATACCCTATTTTATCTCATCAATTCATTTTTTAGAAGTTTTAAGTGACGTCGTTAGGCTGCCGAATTTTTATAAGAGAAATATTATTTTTGTCTTCCTTTCATGTTTTTTATTTCATATGGTATGTCTTTAAAATTTCATTACCATGTTCTTATATCCTTTATATTATGTCACTCTACTGTTTTTTGTATCATTTATGAGTGGGTAACCCATGTCCCATCTTTTTTCAATGTTTTCTAAAACCCTGTAACATAGTTGTTATGCTGTATAATTTTCGTCTCAAAATGTCTCTCTCTTTTTCTGAAATTATTTTATTTTATTAAGTTAATAATAAAAACTCTTTATTCTATAGGGGTATTCATATATATATCAAAATTTTCTATTTTAAATTCTGGGATTTACATACATGAGACTCTGTTTCCTTTTCCGTGGGTTTAAAGTGACATAAAGATCACGTCTTTAAAGCAGTTTTTAAAATGTTATGACTATGAAATGAAACCCATTTATTTTATGCTCTATGGGTTATTTATAAAATTATTGATGATGATATATTTGTCTCACATGATAATAAATAAAAATTAAGGGTGCGCCCTGATATCTCTCTAATGCATTGGGTAGAGACTTAATCTCTAGAGATGGCCATTTTAACGATACCTTGGTGAATAACCTTGGTAATTTTTTTAATGACACCTTGGGGATGGACCTTGGTGATACGGAAATTATTGTCTAAGTTAAAGTTTTTAGCCACATCTTCAAGTTATGAAACATGTTATTTTCATTATGATATGCCTCATGATCTCTTTCTCAAGCCTTAAAGTTATTTATCATGACTTTATTGATGTATATCATGTTCACATGTAAAATGTTTCCCTTGTTTACCTTACTGGGCCTTCTGCTCACCTTTTCCTTTGATGTATGTTCTCAGGTTATGAGATACAGTAATGAACTTAGGATGAAAAAATGAATAAGCCTTTCAAGTGTTTAAGAAGTTTTTTTATGTTGTCATGTATTAAGTTCCTGGTTTCCAAGACACTAAACCTTAAAGATCCTTGGTTTTGTATAATGTAATGAAAGTCTATGTGATAAAAAGGTGGATACTATAGGTACAAATTATCTAATAAGGATCATTTAATTTTATTCTTAAAGGATAAATTATCTTTTTAAATAAAAAAACTAGTTTCCATGGTGAAAACTAAAATGTTAAGAATAAGTAAACTTAGAGGATAAGGAAATTACATGTTTAAAAAATGTTTATTTTTTATTTTTTTGGGTGTTTATCAAACTTAAATTCCCCCTAATCCATTATTTATAAATTTTTTAGGTCCTTGGGTTGAGAGTGACTTCCCATTATTGGATAGCTTTGGGTATTTACAAAAATGACACTCCTTGACTATAAAAGGATACCTCATTCACTTACTTCTTCACATCTCTTAAAATATTTAACTTGATAAAAACCTATCAAAATATCTCCCAAAATCATTATCTATGTTATATATCTTCTGGTTTTCCCAAAATACCAACCCTAGTTTCCTTAATACGAGGTCTAAAGGAGTGTTTTCTAAGTGAACATAAGTATCTTCACTAAATGATTTCTTTTTTACTTATTATATTACCATCATAATTAATGTCTTAAAAATTATAATATAATAACACCAGTATCTAAAATATAATTATATACTATAATATTGATGAAATAACCTATTTCCATCTACTCTTATATCTAATGGGAAACAAAATCGTCGATCATGTGTAAGATGGATCACCGCCTTGCGAACCGATGTATTTCATTTTACATCATCACCTTTCATGGCTAGATATAATGGTGGATTTAATTAATATATATGATATTTATGGAATAATTATACTTTTTTAATTATAATATCATATATAATTTCTTACATTCCAATCCATTAATAAATGATAATGCCACTCATGCATACGTGTGGACTACCACCTCCCCGAATCGATGTGATTAATTTTTCATTTCTAATTTACATTGATGGTAATAAAGATGGATTTATTGAACAAATAATATTTATATGATATAATAATGATCCTATAAATATGAATTATTATTTTCCTTTCTTTCATTTCATTTATAAAAAAATTAAAACAATATTCATGCGTACGTACTACCTACCATCTCCATAAACAATGCAACTCATTTTTATATCTCCAAATTTTACGGGAAATTATACATAATTATTGTAAAGAACCCTTAACTAGTATACCAGAGTTGGTGGTTACTTTATTAAATTGGTACTAAGTACAAGAGATTTTAATTATAAAGGAATGAATAGTTTAATATCTTTGGAAAAATAGATACAAACATAAGTTTTACATTACAAATTAAAATAAAATACAACATAGTAACTCCATTGGAAACACCCCTATTCTCCTATATTATAACTATATTACAATCCTTAAATACATCTTGGAATATTGGGGGGAAAATAGGAAAGGGGTGAGATAAGATTCTCAGTAAGGGTAATCATACAACATAAGATATCATAAATAAAAATAAAAAAATTAGGTGAGGTGAATAGCTATATGCCATTAAAACATAATCTTGAGCATAATATTGAAGGAATAAAAGATGATCAAATAATTCTATATAAATAATCACATGAGAATGAAAATTAACCATGTATATTATAATAGTAGAATAATCACTTGGATTATCAATAACTAATATCATAATAAGGGAATACATAATGTGATACATCATAAATATACTGTCAAGGCTTCGTCTAACACACCATACATAATCGGGTAATATATTAGCCAATACCAAAACTAGTTTGTCTCATGAGACCCACCAATGCGTCGAGGGGCTATAGAGGGCCCCACCTATCACTTACTAAGTCTAATTCATTACTCATATGAAAGGGGTGAAACATAATCAAAATATACATTCATATTGATACTATCATATGAAATAATATTTCCAAAACAATAATCATAATCATAAACCGTCTAGTGAAATATGATGAATGATATCAAAATAGAACATACACAATCAATATGATCATGAAAAATTCAATAAAATATAGTATATGGTATCATAATATATCAACATAAATTAATCATAAGATCCAAAAAATGGTGTTGACATATATGAAAACACACTAATAAAATAATTGAGAAATTATTGAGAGAAATACCACTTTACTGTGAAATCATTTATTTAGAAAGTTGCATAATTATAAAAGAAAAACTTTTCTTTGAAAATAACCTTATAAAATTGTAAAGGATTACTAAAGACATTAAGTCATCATGAAATCAAGAAAATATTCTCATGTTATATAAGTTAAAAAAATCCATTTTAAACTTTCAAAAAGAAACATTTATAAGATTATTTTTAAAAGAAAGTGTGAGAGTTAACCAAATGAATCGATTATGTCTATCAACAATAAATCCACATACAATAAGTGTAAATAAAACATAAGATAAAAAAATGTTGTTTCACACATAATAATTTCATGAAATAATCAATAGAGTATAAGTTTAACCCAAATAATGCAAATTCGGTTAAGAATCCCCTTACCACTTTGTAAATAGTTGAACTGTATGATCCATAATATTAATGATCAAAAAATGAAATGCTGAATTCGATGAAGATAAATATTTTCCAAAATAATACAATAATATTCATTAACTACTTAATTCAAAACCTATTCAATATATATATTTTATTTATTATAATTTTATTAAGATAATTTATAGAAATTTTGATGAGTTATAATGTTTAATTTCATTGTTCCAGGAGCATTCGTTTCTTGGTTTTATGGTCGATTCCCTCGAGTCTAAATATGGGAGTTCATGTCAAATGAGAATAAATTATCTAGATGTGAAATTATTTAGTATTAATTATATTCAATAATTTTAAATTGTCTAATATATCATTTGGTTATATTGTATGAGGATGATTTATTAAATAAAATTTTGATGAAAATGTCTTAATTTATTTTGACAGTTTTATGAAAATTAGGAACTTGTGTCATTTTATTTAATATTATGTTTATATATTGGTTCTAGAACATGATATAAATTATAATATTTATATTAAAATCTAATTTAAACATAATAATGGGTTTTATGACCATCCTTTAAGGTGGTAATGGAAAAGGAAAACTCGTCATCCTTGAAGGCGGTGAATCAACACATCACGTACGACGTTTTCATTTTTAAAATAAAAGGAGAGTAGAAGTTATTTTATGATGGATAATACATTAGAAAAATAAAATTCTAGTATATATATGATACTGAAGTTACCATGCCACTTTGGATATAACGACCCTTTTTTTATTACACACTTAAACATGATTTGTTACATAAACTTTCACTTAAGACAAATATGAGGATCGAGAGATATAGTGTCTTGGGAAATTAGGAACATTACCTAACAAATTAGGACATAAAAACACAACATCTTTATTGAAAAATTCTTTTACATGACAACTACATTCCTTCATACTTAGCATTGCATGGGATAACCTGAGGACATGCATAAAAAAGGGTGAGCTATAAAGCCCCATAAGGGATTAAACAAGAAAGAACATGAAGAATAAAGTACATGTTAAGAAATAGGCCTATCAAAGGATCATAAGAGAAAAATGAACATAAAGACATGATATAGCATGATTATCATAACATGGAAATGTGACAACAACACATAACATGGTATTAGCATGAGCCAAGGATCATTGCACATGGAGAATGAGTAAACCCTCATTGCACTTGAATTAGCATGAGTAAACCCTCATTGCACTTGACTTATCATGATACTAATCTTTACCCAATGCATTGGAGCACTATTAGGGAACACCCTTCTTAAACATTTTATTTCATGCATAAGTGTTCCACATAGATCATACAACATGGATTCATTAAACATAAAAATTTATTCCATGAATAAGTGATGTTGAATACATAAATGTAAGTCCTCAATAAAAAATTACATGTGCATAAAGGTTAACACACTTGATAAAAAATGGGTATGGTATTCACTTACACGATGAATTTGGAATGGAAATTATGGTATAACTTTGGCAGCATAACGACGTCAAATAAGAATCATAAAAGAGGTTAATTAGAGAGAAATGATATCTCATCATTTATAAATGAAATGGATAGTAATTGGGGTCATCAAACATAATATTCCTATATAATTCAATATAATTGAGATGCATAATATAAAATAATTTCTTAAATGTAAATGAGAAGAGAGAAATTCCTTACGGAATTTCGGCATAGTAACAAGTGTACATAAGAGGAATTAATGAGATATAAAGGGTTATCTCATCATTAAAACATAAGGAGGGAAGTATTTGGGAGGTTTGAAATCATACCCCAACATTTATAATTGAAAATAAAATGGAATAACAATATAAGTAAACTTGGACATAAATAAAGAAGGAATCCCTTACTTGGAAGTGTGATCCCAAAGGCTTGGGAGGGGATTGAGAGAGGATTATTTGGAGCTTGGTGAACCTTGGGAGGATTCTAGAGATAGGAGGAAAGTGGATGGTTGAGCTATAAAGGCTTTGAGTGGAGGAAGTGAGAGCTTGGGTGGGTTTATATAGAAAAAGATAGGGAATTCTTTATTATTTAGGTTTTGGACAACACACATTAAACTAATCAAAACCACAAATGAGCCCATGTATTTTCCTAGGATTTTTTACAAATGGGAGTGGAAAAAATTATTTCATAAGGACAATATCCAAAATTCTTAAAATATTAGGCTTTCCTATGTGAATAGAGTCACACTCTCAAGGAAATAATTTTAAAAAGACAAAATGTTTTATAAGTCTTGGAGGGTCCAATAAAGCTTTGTAAAATATATAAAACAAACCTAAAATCCCATTATTTTAATGGTAAAATATATATTGGCCAAACCTAATTTTTATAGTATTTTATTACATAAATATTAGGTCATTATGATGTCATAAAATGTATTATATATTTAAAAGGTATTTAATTTTTACCCAAAAATTCGAATATCTCAGAAAAGTATGAAAAATTCACCATTGGATAATTTAGACAACCTAATTAAAAAAATAATATTCATTTTATCTAAATAATTTTATAAATATGTGATTATTTATTTTTAAAATAAAAACCGACATTTATAAAAAATTCATGGGTTTTGATAAAAATAGCTTTCAAACCTTAATAAAAGTCACAATTGTATTCATAAAAATTATACAATAATTTATATTTAATAAAAAGTAATTTAGTAAAAATATTTTATTAAAATATTATTTCATTAAAAAATTCATTAATTCATCAAAAAAGATTTCTTAGTTGAGTACTAAATAAAAATATTGTTTGTGCTTTAAAAAACTATTTACAAAGTAAAAATAATAATGTAATGCCCCAACCCCAGTTACCCAGAGTCGGTGCATTATTTTAATACATTGGAATGATGACAAGGAATCAATTCCCGAAGGACCGATCAATTTAGCAGTCTTGGAAAATAGATTATATACAGGAATGTTACATTACACTTTAAAACATACAAAAAAACATAAATAATCCTTTATGAATGCCATTGTTCCCTTGGCTTAACCCTCCATATCAATCATAATACAATTCTTGGAATCCTGGGAAAAATAAAACATAGAAAGGGGTGAGCTCAGATGCTCAGTAAGGATAAATATATAGCGGAAACTTTCATAAATAAGCATAAACATTTAAGGCAATGTATAACTAAAACAAAAGCCTTTTAAACTTGAACTTCAACATAATATGGAAAAATTAAAATGAAATAATGCCATTTACTTATTCAAATGAATATTATACTAGTCGAATAATCACATGAAATATCAATAACCACTTTCATAGTGATGGAATACATAATGTTGAACTTTAATTTCCTTGTCAAGGCCTCGTTCCAAGACCTAGGGGCTAACTGTAACCGGAACCCAACCCGGAGAGCCTCTCTAACCGAACTCCAACCCGAAGTGCCTCTAATAACCAGACACCAACCCGGAGTTCCTCTAATAACCGGACACCAACCCAGAGTGCCTCTAATAACCGGAAACCAACCCGGAGTGCCTCTAATAATTGGAAACCAACCCGGAGTGCCACTAATAACCGGACACCAACCCGGAGTGCCTCTAATAAGTGGACACCAACTCGGAGTGCCTCTAATAACCGGACACCAACCCGGAGGGTCTGGTGTAACCAGAACCCAACATGGAGGGCTTACTTTTACCGGTCCCCAACCCAAAACATACTAGTCCAATACATTCATCTTAAGAAGAGGAAGAAGTATAACATAAACATTCATATTAAAACTAGCATAAGGAATGCCGAAATATTAATCATAAAAAATTAATGGCATAAAAATAACTCATCCATAGTCAAACATATCACAAACCCTTAAATACAATATGGATGATTTGTATCATAATAACTCAACTTCAAATAAGTTTAAAATCCATCAAAGGATGTTGACATAGATGAAATTAAAACTATTTGAGAGAAATATCTCATTTTTTGAAATCATTTAAAAGTCACATAATTATAAAAGAAAACATTTACTTTAAAAATATTCTTATAAGCTTGTAAGGGAATCTTTGAAGATTTTATAAGGGCGGAAAATAGCCTCACCCACCGTATAAGTTAAAAAAAAGACATTCTTACCTTAATTCTTTCAAAAAGGTTAAAAAGGACATTTTTTGGAAAATGACGGAAAGATTCCTTTATAAACCTCTTATAAAAATTCAAAAAGGGTAAAAATGACTTTAACCCATATTCTGTAAAATAGTAAGAATGTTGGGAAATACATTTTTAAGAAACATGGATGTGGATGATAAATAATTCCCAATAGATAATTACGTATAAACAACCTCGGATAATGAAGATATTGTGAAATAAACCCTTACCAATTTGGTAACTTAAGAAACATACAGCCCATGAAAGAGGTATCATATAATGAATATGTAAATACACATAAATTAAAGTGTATTACACAAATAATACAATTATGGGCAGTACATACACCAAACAAAAGGTAATAGTGGCAATATGGCATGAATCCCACGGGAATAAGGAGTGAGATGAAAACCCCTTACCTTGCACTTTCCTTTATTCGAGGGTACATTTACCCTCCTCTTCTTCGGGTTCTTAATTTTGATTTGATCAAAAGGGATCCTTAGGTTGGTTTTATGATCAAAATAATTCCCCTAGGATGAAGGGAGGATATTTTAGAGGGTATTTGGGCAGGGGTTGGCCGAGCCAAATGGCTTAGAAGGTGTGAATTAGAGAGAATGGGGAGTGCCCTTTTATAAGAGGGGTGAGGGGCACCTTAGGAAAAACTTAAAATATTATTTTATAATAAATTCATATTCGGTTTCTAATGGCTCCAAAGTTGATTATTTAAAGTCTAAGGTGGGGATAGGTCGAAAACAACTCAACTAATAAGTTTTAGACAAGTTTAGGTTACTATTTTAACCTTATCATTTATATATAACTTTAAGTTAAATAATTTAATTTTTACCGTGTATTCTTGTATTCTTACACTATATTGTTAATAAACTTACTATATACTGCCAATAGAACCCCAATTGGTTCATTAATGTCATATATATTATTATATAAGTCTTTTGGCCGAACCTTAGATTTTTATAACAATTATATCAATTAATAATATAATATTAGTTTTAAAAACTATTTTATGTCAATTTTCACACTATTTGGTATTTGTTTTTTGTTAAAATAATAAAAACATGATTACTTCAAAAAAAATACATTTAATCAATCCTAACATGTCATATTAACCTAGAAAATTCATTTATGTCATAAAAACATTGAAATTATATTTATTTTAATATTTATAATACCATTTATTTGATTCTTTCATGAATAAGGTAATTACTACATCATCATTGTGTCAAAAATAAATAAATTTATTAAATGTATAAAATTTATAAATAAAATACTATGATGTAGTAAATATTTTTAGATTTTTAATTAATATTTATAATCTAATTTATCTTATGTAAAACCCTATATTAAAAATGTTTTAGTTATTAAACTTTGATTTTAACTATTTTAACTCTTCTTTGAATTAAATAATAATAAATGTCCCAATCTAATCCAAGTGGACCTAAATGATAATATTTTATTCCTAAGGTTGTTTTTGGTCGAGATAAACTTGTCCAATAGAATTAGGACATGTTTGATGGTAATATCAATATCATTTTTACCCTTAATTATCCTGTTTACTTTTAACCGTGGTGAATAAAAGTTAAAAGTTACTATTCAACAAAAATTATTTTCATCTCATTGAACCACATTTTACTCCTTGATATTAACCATATCTCTCGTATTTTCTAAATTCAGCTCAAATAAGCGGTAAAATTAAGTTTTATGTGAATTTGCAAATTCTCCTAGGAGATGGGTAAAAGACGGTGAAAAGTTCAATAAAATTTTTGTAAGTCTACAATTATTATAAACTGACTCCAATGAATTAAATTGAACATATATAGGTATTATGTATCTATTTTGACATTAAATAATTTAAATAAAATAAATAATTATTTAAATAAAAATTCGGTTTTAAACTAGAACTCAGTGTTTTTCACTATTCATCAAAAATTAAAAGTTTTCAAAAAAATACCAAAAAGTTACCCTAAGCTAATTTTGATATTCCGAATTCAATAATGAAGTATATTTTACCAAATTCAAAACATTGAAGTTGCATTTATTAATTTAAAATTAATTCCCGTTGTCAAAACAAAAAACGTGTTTTTAAGAAATAATAACTATCAAAAGATCGACACGTGTTTATGTTTGGTTTAAATGTGAAATTATGTCCAACGACCAATATTGGATTAAATTATAAAAATATATTCTAAATATAATTTAAAACCACTCAAATTCATAATTTTTTACTATTAATTATTTCGATTAAAAAATTTGTTTTTAATTAAAATTTAGTAATTTTCACTATTCATCAAAATATGAAAGTTATCAGAAAAGTACAAAAAATTAACCCTAAGCTAATTTCGATATTCTGAATCAAAAAATGAAGTCCATTTTGAAAGATAAAATTTATAAAATTTCAAAAAGTGGGTATTACTATTCATAACGGCTAGTTTGATTGGTTGTGCTGTGTGTTAGAACTCGAAGTTGGGTACAACACACGCTTCTGTATTATTCAAAGAGAAGCGTACCGTGGAAGCTTGGGGTGTTACATTCTCCCCTCCTTCAATAAATTGCATCCTCGCAATTTATGCTCGGTATTGGAAACTTGGGGTTGACATTTCAAAATATCTTAGTTGAAACCCCACGTCGAAAAATGGATTAATGAGGCCTCTATTTAAATTAAAGAGTGGTAAGTATGAAGGTTACTGAAAATAACACATACTAGGGTTCCATGTAGGAAAATATGGATATGGAAGAGAAATTTAACCATCAATATCTGATGGGGAGTGGTAGAGAACATGGCTATAAAAAGGCCAACAATCACAAAGCCATAAATTTGTGATGATCTAAGGCACCATCTAGGACAACATTTTTGTTCTAAGTTCCTTTTATTAATGTTGAAGAATTTATTTATGAGATTGTCTAAGATCATAACGAGATATACTTACTTTATAATTATAGTTTTATCTATTCATAAATTTCAACCACAAACTCATCTTTCACTAAAAAACATAATACAACTCAAAAATACTCTATTTATCCTAATCGTATAGGGTTCAAAATATAATGAATGTATAATTCACATATCAGAACTATTAAAAAAAGAAACTACATTATAAAATCTAGGGAGTTCACGTAGTCCAGTGGTAGGCGATAAATCCCAATCTCACTATGGTTGTGGGTTCGATTCCCAAAGCTTTGTCTGACGCGACGGGTTGTCACATGGTCTGCGTGTTGTCCTTTTATAAAAATCCAAAAATAACCCTTCAAACTTAATCCATTCCAACCATTAAACGTATCCAAAATACTACTATTCAAACTCACAGTCCAAAATTTATAAGGAAGTTAAACACAATGAAGATCATTTTTTCTGTGTAATAACATGTGAACACCTTCACCATGTATTATTTTAAAACATGGTAACATCCTGAATTACTATAAAACCTTATTGATTACATTCATGCTTCCTTATTATTTATAGAATACTGGATATACTCCTTATATAAAAAATGTTGTAAACTCCAACGATGAAAAATCATTAATCAGTTTCAAGGTATTCAAGAATATCCAATATAATTTACCCAAATCAACCATATCTTATTCCAAAATCAGTACCTCAATATTAGGACCATATTAAGGGTTATCTTTCCTTCTACCATGTAATTTCCAAAAAAATTAACTTGCTGTAGAGTCACTTTTATTAGTACCATAAAATCTCAAATCCTCAATGAAATAGTACTGCAGTACAATCCTTATTTATTTCCAGAACATCATTGATACAACACTTAAATGAAATAATTCCAAAATAACAACATAAGAACACTAGTCATTCCTCTTCATTTGTGGTAGTATCATAACTTGATTATTATCCAATAGCATCATTTGCAGCATAGTCTGATGACTGTGATATTGGTTCGCGTAGTGTCCAAACTCCTTGCAGATGAAGCATTGTACATTTGAAACCTTTTTCTTACACTTGTAGTCACATACTTGGTGTCCATTTTCTCCACACTTATAACATACTCTCATTCCCTTCAAGCATTTTACAAGGTGATTCTTTCCACAGTTATCACATATGGGAAAATCCTTCTTTACCTTCTTCCCTTTATCTTTCCTTCTCTCTACCATCCTTTTCGTCTCTGGATTCCCTTCAAAGCCATAGGACTCTGATAATTCTTTACTTATCTTACCAACACATGATATTATTTCTTCATATGATGATAATATGTGGGAGACTATTCCCCTTCTAAATTCTGGCTTAGGACCATGAAAGATATGATCCTTCTTACTCTTTGGATCATGTGTATTGCTGGAGTTCTCATTCCTTCTACTGGGCGCCATTTCTAGACAATAGTATACACTAGATTAGTTTATGAATAGCAATACCTAATCCCGAACTTGTAAAACACTTAACAGAAATTAAACAGTTTATGGATATAATCCATAATTATAATTTTTTTTTATTTAAGTAAGTATATACTCATAAGCCCTTCATAATGGTTTGTAAAGAAAATTAGAATTATCCTAAGCATATCCACTGGGAGTATCGTAACTAAGAGTGCAGCAAGGCCCGTTGTCGTGCACCAGTTCCCATTCGAGTCTAGCTCAAAGTGGTGTTTTTGGGTTTTACCCCTCGGTACATCTGTGCCAGAGACACCTCTACCTGGTCGTATCTAGACAGGGATGTATTTCTCAGAAAACTCACAAAATCTCTACAATATCACAATTCTAGGAAGTTCTTCTCTACTAATACTCAAATTTGGTCTTAGGAATATGTGCTCTAATCAGAGTTTATCTAAATCTAGCTTCCAAGGTTATTGCTAAACTTCCTTTGATACCAACTGTAACTCCCCAAACCCAGTTACCCAGAGTCGGTGCATTATTTTAATACATTGGCATGATTACAAGGAATCAAGTCCCTAAGGACTGATCGATTTAGCAGTCTTGGAAAATAGATTACATACAGGAATGTTACATTACACTTTAAAGCATAAAAAACAATATAAATAATCCTTTAGGAATGCCATTGTTCCATTGGATTAACCCTGCATATCAATCACAATACACTTCTTGGAATCCTGGGAATAATAAAACATAGAAAAAGGTGATCTCAGATGCTCAGTAAGGATAACAATATAGCGGAAACTTTCATAAATAATCATAAACATTTAAGGAAATGTATAACTAAAAAATCCTTTTAAACTTGAACTTCAGCATAATATAGAAAAAATAAAATGAAATAATGCCATTTACTTATTCACATGAATATTCTACTAGTCGAATAATCACATGCAACATCAATAACCACTTTCATAGTGATGAAATACATAATGTTGAACTTTAATTTCTTTGTCAAGGCCTCATGCTAAGACCTAGGGGCTAACTGTAACCGGAACCCAACCTAGAGATCCTCTGTAACCAGACTCCAACCCGGAGTGCCTCTAATAACCAGACACCAACCCAGAGTGCCTCTAATAACCGGACACCAACCCGGAGTGCCTCTAATAACCAGACACCAACCCGGAGTGACTCTAATAACCGGACACCAACCCGGAGTGCCTCTAATAACCGGACACCAACCCGGAGTGCCTCTAATAACCGGACACCAACATGGAGTGCCTCTAATAACCAGACACCAACCCGGAGGGTCTGTTGTAACCGGACCCCAACCCAGAGGGCTTACTTTTACCGGTCCCCAACCCCGAACATACTAGTCCAACAAATTCATCTTAAGAAGAGGATGAAATATAACATAAAAATTTGTATTAAAACTAGCATACAGAATGCCAAAACATTAATCATAAACCATTAATGGCATAAAAATAACTCATCCATAGTCAAACATATCACAAAACCTTAAATACAATATGGATGATTTGTATCATAATAACTCAACTTCAAATAAGCTTAAAATCAATCAAAGGATGTTGACATAGATGAAATCAAAACTATTTGAGATAAATATCTCTTTTTTTGAAATCATTTAAAAGTCACATAATTATAAAAGAAAACATTTACTTTAAAAATATTATTATAAGCTTGTAAGGGAAGCTTTGAAGATTTTATAACGGCAGAAAATCGCCACACCCGCTGTATAAGTTAAAAAAAGACATTCTTACCTTAATTCTTTCAAAAAGGTTAAAAAGGACCTTGTTTGGAAAATGACAGAAAGATTTTTTTATAAACCTCTTATAAAAAGTCAAAAAGGGTAAAAATGACTTTAACCCATATTCTGTAAAATAGTAAGAATGTTGGGAAATACATTTTTAAGAACCATGGATGTGGATTATGAAGAAGTCCCAATAGATAATTACGTATAAACAATCTCGGATAGTGAAGAGATTGTGAAATAAACCCTTACCAATTTTGTAACTTAAGAAACATACAACCCATGAAAGAGGTATCATATAATGAATATGTAAATACACATAAATTAAAGTGTATTACACAAATAATACAATTATGTGCAGTACATACACCACACAAAAGGTAATAGTGGAAATATGGCATGAATACCATGGGAATAAGAAGTGAGATGAAAACCCCTTACCTTGCACTTTCCTTTAGTCGAGGGTACATTTAGCCTCCTCTTCTTCGGGTTCTTCCTTTTGATTTGATCAAAAGGGCTCCTTAGGTTGACTTTCTGATCAAAATAAGGCCCCTAGTATGAAGGGATGTTATTTGAGAGGGTATTTGGGTAGGGGTTGGCCGAGCCAAATGACTTAGAATGTTTGAATTAGAGATAAGGGGGAGTCCCCTTTTATAAGAGGGGTGAGGGGCACCTTAGAAAAAACATAAAATTTTATAATAAATTCATATTCAGTTTCTAATGGATCCAAAGTTTATTCTTTAAAGTATAAGGTGGGGATAAGTCGAGAACAACTCAACCAATATGTTTTAGACAAGTTTAGGTTACTATTTTAACCTTATAATTTAGATTTAACTCTAAGTTAAATAATTTAATTTTTACCGCGTCTTCTTGTATTCTTACACTATATGGTTAATAATATTACTATATACTGCCAATAGAACCCCAATTGGTTCATTAATGTAATATATATTATTATATAAGTCTTTTGGCTGAACCTTATATTTTTATTACCATTATATCAATTAATAATATAATATTTGTTTTTAAAACTATTTTATGTCAATTTGGACACTATTTGGTATTTGTTTTTTGTTAAAATAATAAAAACATGATTACTTCAAAACGAAATACATTGAATCAATAATAACATGTCATATTAACCTATAAAATTCGTGGATGTCATAAAAACTTTGAAATTATATTTATTTTAATATTTATAATACCATTTATTTGATTCTTTCCTGAATAATGTAATTACTGCATCATCATTGTGTCATAAATAAATTTATTTATTAAATGTATAAAAATTATAAATAAAATACTATGATTTAGGAAATCGTTTTAGCTTTCTAATGAATATTTATAATCGAATTTATCTTATGTAAAACCCTATATTAAAAATGTTTTAGTTATTAAACTTTGATTTTAACTCTTTTAACTCTTCTTTGAATTAAATAATAATAAATGTCCTAATCTAATCCAAGTGGACCTAAATGATAATATTTTATTACTAAGGTTGTTTTTGGTCGAGATAAACTTGTCCAATAGAATTAGGACATGTGTGAGGGTAATATCAATATCATTTTTACCCTTAATTACCCTATTTAATTTTAACCGTGGTGAATAAAAGTTAAAAGTTACTATTCAACAAAAATTATTTTCATCTCATTGAACCAAATTTTACTCCTTGATATTAACCGTGTCTCTTTAATTTTAGAAATTCATCTCACAGAAGTGGTAAAATTTAGTTTTATGTGAATTTGCAAATTCTCTTAAGAGATGGTAAAAGACGGTGAAAAGTTCAATAAACTTTTTGTAAGTCTAAAATTATTATAAATTGACTCCAATGAATTAAATTGAACATATATAGGTATTATGTATCTATTTTTACATTAAATAATTTAAATAAAATAAATAATTATTTAAATAAAAATTCAGTTTTAAACTATAATTCAGTGTTTTTCACTATTCATCAAAAAGTAAAAGTTTTCAAAAAAAT
Source organism: Viscum album (assembly GCA_963277665.1). Taxonomy (NCBI): domain Eukaryota; kingdom Viridiplantae; phylum Streptophyta; class Magnoliopsida; order Santalales; family Viscaceae; genus Viscum; species Viscum album. Next base: position 1,841,592,793 of record OY728129.1, on the reverse strand, counting down.
ACCAAAAATTTACCCTAACCTAATTTTGATATTCTGAATTCAATAATGAAGTCTATTTTACCAAATTAAAAACATTGAAGTTTCATTAATTAATTTAAAATTAATTCCCGCTGTCAAAACAAAAAGCGTGTTTTTAAGAAACAATAACTATCAAAAGATTGACAGTTGTTTATGTCCGGTTTAAATGTGAAATTATGTCCAATGACCAACATTGGATTAAATTTTAAAAATATATTCTAAATATAATTTTAAACCACTCAAATTCATAATTTATCACTATTAATGTAACACCCCGAAATTTTATGAAAAATATTCTTTTTAATTTCATTAATGTCTTGTGTTGTACGCTACACCAAAAGAAGCTTTCACAACACGCATCCTTGACTTGCCTTCCATTACACGCAATCGTGACCTTCCTCGATAGCATGTGTAGTACGCAATAACGAGTTTCACTAAACAGCAATATGCTATTAAAATATTATTAAAACTAGCCGTTATGAATAGTAATAACCACTTTTTGAAATTTTGTAAATTTTATCAAAATGGACCTTATTTTTGGATTCGTAATATCGAAATTAGCTTAGGGTGAAATTTTGGTACTTTTCGGATAACTTTTATTTTCTGATGAATAGTGAAAATTACTAAATTTTAATTAAAAACAACTTTTTTAATCGAAATAATTAATAGTGATAAATTATTAATTTGAGTGGTTTTAAAGTATATTTAGAATATATTTTTACAATTCAATACAATGTTGGTCATTGGATTTAATTTCACATTTACACCAGACATAAACAAGTGTTAATCTTTTGATAGTTATTATCTCTTAAAAACACGCTATTTGTTGTGACAACGGAAATTAATTAATGCAACTTATATGTTGGGAATTTTGTAAAATAGAAATCATTTTTGAATTCGGAATATCAACTATAGCTTAGGGTGAAATTTTGGCATTTTTCTGAAAAATTTCAATTTTTGATGAATAGTGAAACTACTAAGTGGTAGTTAAAAAAATTAATTTTTTCATAAATCTTAATTTTACCGCTTCTGTGAATGGAATTTCAAAAATCCGAGAGACACGGTTGATGTCAGTAAGTAAAATGTGGTTCAATGAGATGAAAATAATTTTTGGTGAATAGTAACTTTTTACTTTTATTTACCACGGTTAAAAGTAAATAGGGTAATTAAGGGTAAAAATGATATTAATATTACCCTAACACATGTCCTAATCCAATTGGAAAAGTGTATCTCGACCAAAAACAACCTTATGAATATAATATGACCATTTAGGTCCACTTGGATTAGATTATGACATTTAATATTATTTTATTTAATGAATAGTTAAAATAGTTAAAATCAAAGTTTAATAAATAAAACATTTTTAATATGGGGTTATACATAAGATAATTTCGACTATAAATATTCATTAGAAAGCTAAAATGATTTCCTACTTAATGATATTTTATTTATAATTTTTAGACATTAAATAAATTAATTTATTTATGACACAACGATGATGCAGTAATTACCCTTTTAAGGAAATGTTAACATAATTGATGTTATAAATGCTCAAATAAATGTAATTTGAGACTTTTTATGAATTACACTAATTTTCTAGGTTACTATGATATATTAGTGTTGATTTAAGCAACTTGGTTTGAACATATAATTCTGTTATGACTTTCACAAAAATCATATATCAAATAGTGTCAAAATTGACACAAAATAGTTTTAAATCAAATATTATATTATTAATTGTTATTTTATTCCTAAAAATATAAGGTTAGGCCAAATGACTTAGATAAGGATATATATATATTAATAATAAACAACTTGAGATTCGTTTTGCATGTTATAGTAAGTGTATTAACCATATAGTGTAAGAAAACAAAAAGTCACGGTAAAAGTTAAATTATTTAACTTAGAGTTAAATCTAATTGATAAGGTTAAAATAATAACCTAAACTTGTCAAAATCCTATTGGTTGATAGGATTTCGACCCATCCCCACTTTACCTTCGAAATAAGACCCTTTGGAACCATTATAAACCGATTTTGACTTTAATATAAAATAATATTTTGAGATATTCCTAAGGTGCCCCTCTCCTCCCTTATAAAAGGGCACCTCATCCCCCTCCTCCTCACACCAATTGGAGCACTCAAGCTCGGCCAACCCCTGACAAAATCCCTTCTCCACTTCCCTAGAATAATCCTAGAGGTCCTGGTCTTCTTTAAAGACCAATCTTAGTTATCTAAGTGGAGGATTCAAAGAGGCGTTTCAAAGAAGAGGTAATATCCATTACCGATCTTTTCAATTTCTTTCTTCTTCAAATTGTTCTTCTTTAGTTGTTTCATGATAAAGTAATGACATCAGTATTACTTACATAGTGATATTTTATTATAAATATTAAACAACTCTAATTAACCTTCTATCCATCCTACGGAAAAAGGAAATCACCGCGCGTGCGTACGTACGGAATACCGTCTCCACGCCGTGGTGTAATCTATTTTCCGCCACCTACTTAATTGGATGGGTATAATGGTGTAAGGAGTAACTATATATGATTATTATAGAGTGATATTGATACTGAAATAGTATACATACACTTCAACACAATTCCACGACCATGTGAATGATATCATCGCTCGTGCGTACGTACGGACTACCGTCTCCACGACGCGATGAGATTCATTCTCCATGTTAACCATTTAAGAATAATTATAAAGTATATACAAGAAATAATAATGAAATATATGAAATTATAAGGATACTGGATTTATGTATATATGTATGTCATCTACTTACTTCCATTCAAGACAATGAGGAAAGGAAAACAACGTTCATGCGTACGTACGGACTACCGTCTCCATGAACGGTGTGTTTCATTTCATTTATATATTTATTAAATATATATATATACTGAATATATATGATATATAAATCATGTTTTATATTCTGGAAGTAAGTAAATCATGATATAAGTAATAATAATGTCAAGAACAACAAGTCCAAACACCTACGATAAATGAAACGATTTTACCCAAAACGCTTCTTTAACATGGAATTTACAAAAGAACGGGTAATATAAAGTCATAAGTGAACCATATATGATATCATAACAATGAATATGATTCTGTAATAAGTTAATGACATTATTTAAATCATTATACAGGAGGTTCGAACACTTACAAAGCAAATCGGACTTAAGGTAAGGGAAAATATCACAATCTCATTTTTATCCGAGACTGTTTATAATTTGGTATTTATTGGGGTGTATTTTATCATCCACATCCATGTTTCCTTAATAGGTAATATTATTTCCATCCACCTACAATTGTTTAAATCCAATTTTACCCTTTGGTGAGTTTTTAGTAAAAGATATGAAAGGAATCTTTTGTCGTTTTTTTTGTACGAGGTACTTTTTGACTTTTCCGACAAAAGTGCGAAGAATGTTTTTTTTAACTTATACAGCATGAATGGATTTTTAAAACCTTATTTCCAAGAAGATTCCTTTACAAGTTATCAAGTTTATTTTTAATCAACTTCTTTTAGTTTAAAATTGTATGACATGTTATGAAAGGATAAATGTTTTTGAAGAAGAAAGGATATTTCCCTCAAGAATGGAGTTCAAGTGTTTTATAAAAATTATTTTCCACCTAAGATTATTAAGGGTTCTGTTTTTATTCCTATTATTACATTGATTTGATTATGTTGTGATGGAATTATTTTTATGAATTCCTTTATCTTATATGAATTGTATTATGATGTCATGATGTTTAAGATTCCCATTTGTATTACATGGGTTATGTAATGATGTATGATTTATGATTTTGTGGCACACATAAGAATGGTATCATTATGAGATGGGTGGGACCTATATCTCCCTCCAATGAATTGGGTAAAGATTTTATATCTCATGAGATAGACATGGCTGGAACGGTAGGTTATACCGGTTCAGTGAAACAGGACTGAAACGAGTGTGACTTGGTTCAGAAATGGACTTTGTCCACTAAGATAGTCTTGGCAATGAGTCTTGACTAATAAGATATGATTCTCTATGATTATGTGTGTATGACACAAAGTTTCATGTTTTAAGTTATGATTATTGGGATTTCATTTCACTACTATGATTTATCCCATGTTATGAAATTATGCTCTCTTTTGTAGGTTAAGATTTTCAAAAGTTATGTTCTTATGAATATGATGTGATTGATTTTTCTTTTCTTTACCCTTACTGAGCATTTGAGCTCACCCTTTTATGTTTTCTTTTCCCCAGGATATAAATAAAGGTTTTAGGTAAAAAAAGGGGAAGATCTTTATGGGAGATATTGAAGATCTTTCACCACGATTAGAAGATTAAGTTCTGAGTTTCCAAAGACACTAAACTATTACGATACTTGTGTGTGTGTTTTTTGTTATGTACTACGTATTCCGCAAAAGCAATGTAATGTCCATGTACGTCAAGCTTCGGGTCTCTACAGTTGGTATCAGAGGAAAGGTTTAGTCAACCTTTGGAAACTAGGATGCGAAAACGTTAGTGAGATCCCTAGAGATATTTCTAAGGTATGTCTAGGGATGTCCCTATGGTTAAGTATACGTATAGGTTATAGTACTAGAATTACGCTAACGATCATAGAATTAAACCTAAGATGTTAGATATTGAAGGTACTCCCCCTTTATTATGTTGTTTTCCCTAGCATGATTTTTGCCTCTCACACTATTCTTTTTGGGTTTTAGATGATGGCTGGAACCCGAAGGAACCGTGTTGATCAATGCAATGGACAATGCAATGATTTCTCTCCTGAACAAACAAATGTTATGGGAGATGGAGTGAAAAATCTTATTGCTATACTTACACAAGCTATGAATCATTCTGGACTTCCAAATGAGCAGAGAAGGGAACAATATTCTATTGATTCCTTCATGAGGCAACGTCCACCTTCTTTCAGTGGGTCTTCCGATCCACTTGTTGCTGAACAATGGATCAGTACCAGTGAAAAGATATTTTCAGTTCTTCAATGTTCTGAGCATGATAAAGTCATCTTAGCAGTATATCTTTTGGAAGGTGAAGATGATCAATGGTGGAATCTTATCAAGAATACGAGGCCAAGAGTTGAAATTGAGTCCATGGAATGGGATGAGTTCAAGAACTTGTTTTTCAGTAAGTACTTTCCTCGTATTCTTCGAACAAAGATGGAAAAGGAGTTTCTTGGTTGAAGCAGAAGGATGATGATCTTGTTGGTATATACGAAGCGAATTTTACAAGACTTGCAAGGTATACATCTGGCATTATCATCCAACCTGAAAGTAAAGTTGATCGATTTTTCAGTGGCTTAAAACCAAGTCTTCGAAGGGCATTAGCTATAAGAGACTTCAGTAGCTATGAAGAAATTGTGCGTTGTGCTATCAAGGTAGAAATGGAAGTTGGGGTTACATATCCATCTCATGGTTTTGACAAGAAACGAAATATGGAGTTCAAGGAGAAATCTCAGAATAATGGTGAAAAGAAGATGAATGTTTCCTTATGCACAAAGTGTGGAAAGAAGCATGGTGGAGATTGTCTTAAAGGGACTAGAAAATATTTTAAGTGTGGAAAAGAAGGTCATCGAGCAGCTGAGTGTCGAAGTAATGGAAAAAGGGTTTCTAATGATGTGAACAAAGAAAACACTGCAGAGAATGCACCACCAACACTTCAATGCTTCCAGTGCAAGGAAATGGGGCATTATGCTAATAAATTCCCTAATCCAAGGGTTAGTGATGATCGACATGAGCAACCACTTAAGGCAAAGGACAAAGGGAAGTCACATGCGATCACTATTGGCGATGTTTAATATGACAACGATGTGGTGGAATGATTAAGTGTTTATGTAATGGGATTCCAAAATAATGTTGTATCATGGAGTATTGGAATATTTATGTATTGGTCTAATGTGGTATTCAAAGTGATTGAGATATTTTTGGAAATAAGATGATATGCGCATAATGAAGGGAAAACGAGAAAATGAAATGTTTAATAGTATTCATGAGCTCATGATTGATATAATGACTAAGTGATATCATGGTTTGAGTATATAGAATTTTGAGGATTTTGGTATGTGGAAAGTGTTAACTTTTAACTGCATTCATGTTTTCACTAAGGTTCAATGGGTATTCATTCTTCAAGAGAATACGTGATTAAGGTATTCACATGTTTGTAATTTAACCAGCAAGATATATCTTATGATATATGGGGGATAAATGATGGCATTCACGTGATTGTTCTGTGACATTTCAAGTAACCATTTTCTTTTTACTATGAGCTTGGACCGAAGTATTTTAGATAATCTTAGAATGGATTATGTTGGACATAAGTTAGGATAAAACGTTTTTCGATATTATTGATGGGATGTTATAATAATATAGCTTTAGAAAAAGGACAACCTGCAGGACGGGCGACAACCCATCGCGTCGGACAAGGCTGTGGGAATCGAACCCACAACCGAAGTGCGACTGGCCTTTATCGCCTACCACTGGACTACATGAAGTCCCTTTTTAGTAGAAACTAGTTTTATTATATTAAGCAGTATGATATATGAAGTATAAGTCCATTTTAGGAACCATATATGATTAATCTCACTATAGATCGACTTATGTATATAATTTTTGCTAACCTTTTGTTTGAGACAGATGGAATGACCCGTCATTCTATCACATGATCTGCTAACACTTCACGAATAACAAATTCAACTTCATTTATTTAAGAGATGAAGTGGAAATTGTTCAAGTCACGAACAATAGTGAGATTGTACCAAAATAAAGTAAGTATTTATTCTAATTCAAATTTTCAACTTTAGGGAAATGATCTTGAAAACCAAAAATGTTGTCCTAGTGCACTTATATCCGATGAATCAGATGGTACCCTAGATCATCACAAATTTATGGCTTTGTGATTGCTGGCTTTTCCATAGCCATGTTCTCTACCACTCTCCATCAGAACATGATGGTTAGATTTCTCTTCCATATCCATATTTTCACCTATGTGGAAACCCAGTGATTAGTTTAATTGGGTAACCGTTACGTTTCATACTTTTGTTTTTAAAGATTGGTTTTGGTATTCCTTTTTACGATGTGGGTTTCTATTAAAGAAACTTTCGAATAGTAAACCATTTATAACCCCGACGAATTTCGAGGGCGAAATTCATTTTAAGGGGGGTAGAATGTAACACCCCGAAATTTTATGAAAAATATTCCTTTTAATTTCATTAATGTCTTGTGTTGTACGCTACACCAAAAGAAGATTTCACAACACGCATCCTTGACTTTCCTTCCATTACACGCAATCGCGACCTTCCTCGATAGCGTGTGTAGTACGCAATAACGAGTTTCACTAAACAACAATATGCTATTAAAATATTATTAAAACTAGCCGTTATGAATAGTAATAACCAATTTTTGAAATTTTGTAAATTTTATCAAAATGGACCTTATTTTTGGATTCGTAATATCGAAATTAGCTTAGGGTGAAATTTTGGTACTTTTCGGATAACTTTTATTTTCCGATGAATAGTGAAAATTACTAAATTTTAATTAAAAACAAATTTTTTAATCGAAATAATTAATAGTGATAAATTATTAATTTGAGTGGTTTTAAAGTATATTTAGAATATATTTTTACAATTCAATACAATGTTGGTCATTGGATGTAATTTCACATTTACACCAGACATAAACAAGTGTTAATCTTTTGATAGTTATTATCTCTTAAAAACACGCTATTTGTTGTGACAGCGGAAATTAATTATAAAATTAATTTAATGGAACTTATATGTTGGGAATTTTGTAAAATAGAAATTAATTTTGAATTCGGAATATCAATTATAGCTTAGGGTGAAATTTTGGCATTTTTCTGAAAAACTTCAATTTTTGATGAATAGTGATACTACTAAGTGGTAGTTAAAAAAATTAGTTTTTTCATAAATCTTAATTTTACCGCTTCTGTGAATGGAATTTCAAAAATCCTAGAGACACGGTTGATGTCAGTAAGTAAAATGTGATTCAATGAGATGAAAATAATTTTTGGTGAATAATAACTTTTTACTTTTATTTACCACGGTTAAAAGTAAATAGGGTAATTAAGGGTAAAAATGATATTAATATTACCCTAACACATGTCCTAATCCTATTTGACAAGTGTATCTCGACCAAAAACAACCTTATGAATATAATATGACCATTTAGGTCCACTTGGATTAGATTATGACATTTAATATTATTTTATTTAATGAATAGTTAAAATAGTTAAAATCAAAGTTTAATAAATAAATTTTTTTTAATATGGGGTTATACATAAGATAAATTCTACTATAAATATTAATTAGAAAGATAAAAATATTTACTACATAATTATATTTTATTTATAATTTTTAGACATGAAATAAATTAATTTATTTGTGACACAACGATGATGCGGTAATTCCCTTTTAAGGAAATGTTAACATAATTGATGTTATAAATTCTCAAATAAATGTAATTTGAGACTTTTTATGAATTCCACTAATTTTATAGGTTACTATGATATATTAGTGTTGATTTAATCAACTTGTTTCTAACATATAATTCTGTTATGACTTTCACAAAAATCATATATCAAATAGTGTCAAAATTGACACAAAATCGTTTTTAAATCAAATATTATATTATTAATTATTATTTTATTCCTAAAAATCTAAGGTTCAGCCAAATTACTTAGATAAGGATATATATATTAATAATAAACAACTTGGGATTCGTTTGGCATGTTATAGTAAGTGTATTAACCATATAGTGTAAGAAAACAAAAAGTCACGGTAAAAGTTAAATTATTTAACTTAGAGTTAAATCTAATTGATAAGGTTAAAATAATAACCTAAACTTGTCTAAATCCTATTGGTTGATAGGAGTTCGACCCATCCCTACTTTACCTTCGAAATAAGACCCATTGGAACCATTATAAACCGATTTTGACTTTAATATAAAATAATATTTTGAGATATTCCTAAGGTGCCCCTCTCCTCCCTTATAAAAGGGAACCTCATCCCCCTCCTCCTCACACCAATTTGAGAACTAAAGCTCAGCCAACCCCTGCCAAAATCACTTATCCACTTCCATAGAATAATCCTAGAGGTCCTCTTCTTCTTCAAAGACCAATCTTAGTTCCCTAAGTGGAGGATTCAAAGAGGCGTTTCAAAGAAGAGGTAATATCCATTACCGATCTTTTCAATTTATTTCTTATTCAACTTCTTCTTCTTTAGTTGTTTGATGATAAAGTAATAACATAAGTATTACTTACATACTGATATGTTATTATAAATATTAAACAACTCTAATTAACCTTCTATCCATCCTACGGAAAAAGGAAATCACCGCGCGTGCGTACGTACGGAATACCGTCTCCACGCCGTGGTGTAATCTATTTTCCACCACCTCCTTAATTGGATGGGTATAATGGTGTAAGGAGTAACTATATATGATTATTATAGAGTGATATTGATTCTGAAATAGTATACATACACTTCAACACAATTCCACGACCATGGGAATGATATCATCGCTCGTGCGTACGTACGGACTACCGTCTCCACGACGCGATGAGATTCATTCTCCATGTTAACCATTTAAGAATAATTATAAAGTATATATAAGCAATAATAATGAAATATATGACATTATAAGGCTACTGGATTTATGTATATATGTATGTCATCTACTTACTTCCATTCAAGACAATGAGGAAAGGAAAACAGTGTTCATGCGTACGTACGGACTACCGTCTCCATGAACGGTGTGTTTCATTTCATTTATATATTTATTAAATATATATATATACTGAATATATATGATATATAAATCATGTTTTATATTCTGGAAGTAAGTAAATCATGATATAAGTAATAATAATGTCAAGAACAACAAGTCCAAACACCTACGATAAATGAAACGATTTTACCCAAAACGCTTCTTTAACATGGAATTTACAAAAGAACGGGTAATATAAAGTCATAAGTGAACCATATATGATATCATAACAATGAATATGATTCTGTAATAAGTTAATGACATTATTTAAATCATTATATAGGAGTTTCAGACACTTACGAAGCAAATCAGACTTAAGGTAAGGGAAAATATCACAATCTCATTTTTATCCGAGATTGTTTATACTTTGGTATTTACTAGGGTGTATTTTATCATCCACATCCATGTTTCCTCAATATGTAATATTATTTCCATCCACCTACAATTGTTTAAATCCAATTTTACCCTTTGGTGAGTTTTTAGTAAAAGATATTAAAGGAATCTTTTGTCGTTTTTTTTGTACGACGTACTTTTTGACTTTTCTGACAAAAGTGCGAAGAATGTTTTTTTTAACTTATACGGCACGAATGGATTTTTAAAACGTTATTTCCAAGAAGCATCCTTTACAAGTTTTCTAGTTTATTTTTAATAAACTTCTTTTAGTTTAAAATTTTATGACATGTTATGAAAGGATAAATGTTTTTGAAGAAGAAAGGATATTTCCCTCAAGAATGGAGTTCAAGTGTTTTATCAAAATTATTTTCCATCTAAGATAATAAAGGGTTCTGTTTTTATCCCTATTATTACATTGATTTGATTATGTTGTGATGGAATTATTTTTATGAATTCCTTTATCTTATATGAATTGTATTATGATGTCATGATGTTTAATATTCCCATTTGTATTACATGGGTTACGTAATGATGTATGATTTATGATTTTGTGTCACACATAAGAATGGTATAATTATGAGATGGGTGGGACCTATATCTACCTCAAATGCATTGGGTAAATATTTTATATCTCATGAGATAGACCTGGCTGGAACGGTAGGTTATACCGGTTCAGTGAAACAGGACTGAAACGAGGGTGACTCGGTTTAGAAATGGACTTTGTCCACTAAGATAGTCTTGGCAATGAGTCTTGACTAATAAGATATGATTCTCTATGATTATGTGTGTATACCACAAAGTTTCATGTTTTAAGATATGATTATTGGGATTTCATTTCACTACTATGATTTATCCCATGTTATGAAATTATGCTCTCTTTTGCAGGTTAAGATTTCCAAAAGTTATGTTCTTATGAATATGATGTGACTGATTTTTCTTTTCTTTACCCTTACTGAGAATTTGAGCTCACCCTTTTATGTTTTCTTTTCCCCAGGATATAAAGAAAGGTTTTAGGTAAAAAAAGGGTAAGATCTTTATGGGAGATATTGAAGATCTTTTACCACGATTAGAAGATTACGTTCCGAGTTTCCAAAGACACTAAACTATTACGATCCTTGTGTGTGTGTTTTTTTTATGTACTAAGTATTCCGCAAAAGTAATGTAATGTCCATGTACGTCAGGATTCGGGTCTCTACAATTAATTATTTCGATTAAAAAATTTGTTTTTAATTAAAATTTAGTAATTTTCACTATTCATCAAAATATGAAATTTATCAGAAAAGTACCAAAAATTCACCCTAAGCTAATTTCAATATTCCGAATCAAAAAATGAAGTCCATTTTGAAAGATAAAATGTATAAAATTTAAAAAAGTGGGTATTACTATTCATAACGGCTAGTTTGATTGGTTGTGGTGTGTGTTAGAACTCGAAGTTGCGTACAACACACGCTACTATATTATTCAAAGAGAATCATACCATGGAATCTTGGGGTGTTACAAATAAAATTAATGTATACTATTTATTATGTACAAAAATAATGTACACAATCATAGTACTAGGGTATCGTTACATAACCCCTTATAACACCCGCATTAGACTGAAGGGTAAGGTGTGTGATGGTGACAGACTCTTGGGGTGGCTCGGATAACATCGCTCGGGTAATAATCTCTATCAACTTCCACTTCTCCCATAGGTGTTTCTGCTCGAGATTAATGTGTTGAAGCTCAGATTGGGCTTGGTCAAGAGCGAAGCCCAATGACGTCACCTCCTTTCTGAGCTCCGACAAATGGGTTTCGTACAGGGCAAGTCTATTGGATGAGGTCGTCACTTCCTTTATCTGAGTAAATTGGATTTTTTAAAGCCCAATATTTATACTAATCATGTGATCACTGTTCAACGACTATATTAGCAATAGTAACGATTCTTAATGGTATTTTGAAATCCAATACCATAAAACCAAAGAAGTGCATATGTTATATAACCATTTTAAAAAATAAGACATTTAATTAGATTAAGAGGGATTTTTATTAATAAAAGTTTGGGTCGTTACAATATCCACCCTTACAAAATTTCACCCTCGAAATTTCCTTTTCCCACATTAAAACAGATGCGGGTAACTCCGCTTCATTACTTCCCCTGATTCCCATGTTGCTTCTTCAAACATATGGCTTCACTACAACACCTTGAGGCGGGTCATTCTATTATTTTTTATAACTTTTCCCTATGGTATAAGATCTTCATCGTCTTCTCTACATATGAGAGGTTATTCTCCAATGGTACCACCTCTAGAATGAGTACATGCGATAGGTCAGGTATTCTCTTCCACAAGAGTGATACATGGAATACATCATGTACTTGAGATAGGTTTGGTGGGAGTTCTAGTCGATAGGTCACTGCTCCAATGAGATCAAGGATATCAAAAGGGTTGACGTACCTTGGAACAAGCTTTCCCTTCTTACCAAATCTCATAACTCTCTTCCACAGTGATATGCAGAGGAATACCATTTCTCCAACATCAAACTCTAGTTCTCGTCAACGATTATTAACATAGATCTTTTGTCGAATCTGAGAAGCTTTAATGTGCTACTGGATAGTCTTAACCTTCTCCACCATTTCTTCAACCATTTCTAGACCTAGGAGTTTTCAATCCCCAACTTCATCCCAACATGTTGGTGTTTTTCACCTCTTACCATAAAGGGATTCATAAGGATCCATTTGGATGCTTGAGTGGAAACTGTTATTATAAGAGAACTCAACTAGAGAAAGATGTTGATCCCATACTCCTTTGAAGTCCATTTAGAATTCCCTCAACATGTACTCAAGTGTTTGGATAGTTTGCTTAGATTGGAAATCAGTTTGAGGATGATAAGCCGTAATAAAGTTCAGCTCAGTATTTAGAGCATATTGAAGACTCTTCTAAAACATAGAGGTGAATCTTGGATCTCAATCAGATACAATTGATAGTGATACTCCATGCAGCCTTACCACATCTATGACGTATATCCATTCCATTTGATCCAATGAGAAATCCTCCCGAATTTGAATGAAGTGTGCAGTCTTTGTAAGATGATCCACAACAACCCAGATAGAATTGTTTCCTTTGGATTTCTTCAAAATTCCAGTGACAAAGTTCATGGTGATGTTTTCCCATTTCCATGTTGGTATGGGTAATAGTTACATCATCCCCTTATAATTCTTCCTCTTAGACTTCACTTGATGACATACCAGTCACTTTGATGTATACTCAATGATCTCCTTCTTCATGTTATCCCACTAATAAAGCTCTCAGAGATCTCAATACATCTTTTTGTTTCTTGGGTGAATGGATAAATTCAAACTATGTGCATCATACAAAAGTTATTTCTTTAACTACGGATTTTATAGAACACATAGTCTTGACCCAAATCTCACAATTCTTTCTTCATTAACATTAAACTCCAAGGATTTTCCTTTTATGATAGTTTCCACTTTTTTCTGAATTCCCACATCATCCTTTTGAGCATCCTTTAACCTTTCCAAAAGAGGCAATTGAGCAATCATTTGTGAAAGGATTGATGATGTTCTATTCTTTATTATTTCTATATCCATATTTATCAAATCTAATAAGATTTGATCCTTTTCAATTATCATCAATGATATAATCGCTGGGTCCTTTTTACTTAGAGAATATTACACCTTGTTTTCTTTCCTAGGGTGGTAATGGATTGAACAGTCATAGTCTTTGATCAGCTCTATCCATATTCATTGGCACATATTGAACTCTTTCTTTTTGAATATATAATTTAGGCTTTTGTGATCTTTATATATCCACAATTCTCCCCAAATAGGTAATGCCACCAAAATTTTAAAGTGAAGATCACTACATCCAACTCCAGATCATGTGTTGGATAGTTTTTATCATGAAATTTCAATTACCTTGAAGCACATGCAATGACTTTGTCATTTTGCATCAACACACAACCCATGCCCTTCATCGAAGCATTAATAAATACCACAAAAATTCTCCACTTGTGGGTAGTATGAGCACGAGCATAGTGATTATCCTCCTTTTCAACTCCTTGAAGCTCTCTTCACATTCATCACTCTAAGAAAACTTGACTCCCTTCTGAGTTATCTTGGTAAGAGGGTTTGAAAGTCATGAGAAATTTCTCACAAATCAAAGATAATATCCAGCTAACCCCAGGAAGCTACGGATATCTGTTACCGATATTGGCCTTGACCATCCCTCAATTGCAGCTGTCTTGGAGGGATCCACAAATATCCCATTGCTTGTGATGATATGACCCAAAAATGAGACCTCCTTCAACCAGAACTCACACTTTCTGTACTTTTCATAGACCTTCTCCTTTTGCAAGGTCTCTAGTACAATGATTAGATTCTCCTCATTATCCTCCATTATTTTGGAGTATATTAGAATATCATCTATAAATACTACCACAAAATTTTCAAGGTAATATATAAAGACTCTATTCATCAAGTCCATGAATATCAATGGATCATTAGTGAGTCTAAAAGGCATTACTATGAATTCATAGGGCCCATATCTTATACAAAAAGAAGTCTTGAGGATATCCTCCTTCTTCACCCTTACTTGGTAATATCCCAACCACAAATCAACCTTGGAGAAGTATTTTGCTCCACACAGCTGATTGAACAAGTCATCAATTCATGGAAGAGGATACTTGTTCTTTATCATGATTTTTTAAGCTCACGATAATCAATGAAAAGACACATTGACCCATCCTTCTTCTTGATGAAGAGGACTGGTGCACCCCATGGTTAATCACTTGGGTCTATAATCCCTTTATCCATATTCTCCTATAATTGTTTCTTTAGATCCTTAAGCTCAAAAACAACCATTCTATACGGAGTCTTGGATATTGGCAATGACCCAGGTATAAGATCAATTGAGAATTCAACCTCTCTTCTAGGAGGAACACCAGAAAATTACTCAGGAAACCCTTCAACAAATTCCCTCACAATAGGCATGTCTTCAAGGATGGTTTCTTCGTTGGACTAAATAATATGTGCAAGATACGCATTCTCATAGGGCAGTAATATCCATGATAAAGATGATGGTTCTAAAGAAGATTCATCTTTATCCCTACACTTGTATAGAATCGGGGGTTGATTTTCCATATGGAGAGTGAATTCCCTCTCATGGAAATTTATGTTGGCTCTATATAAGGAAATCCAATCCATGCCAAGAATTTCATCAAATTCCACTAGAGGGAGTATGACGAGGTTCTCCGGGGAGTTCAATCCACAAATTATGACAGGGGAGGAGTTATATTCATGGGATAGAATGATTGTGCCATTTTCCATTCTCACCAATATCTTTACTTCCATGATTTGTGGTGGTGTTGGAATTTTTCTACTAAACTTTCGGGATATAAAATAATGCATAGAACCAGAATCAAAATGTACGTTTTCTATTCTTTAATGAATAACTAGAGTACCTATCACCACTTTGTTGTTGGGGTTCACTTCGGTGGTAGTGATGGAAAAATCTCTCCCTTGTTGCCTTGGAGGTTGTTGGTTGCCTCTGAAAACCCTTAGATTAGGGAACTGATTTGCAAGGTTCCCTGGTTATTTGTAGTTGAATCAATGAACAATGTGTTGAGGGTCAAATAGAGCATTCCTTTCCTTTATTGCAGCTGTGGGTTTTTCTTGTCGTCAAATAATGGATAGGTTCCCATCTCTTCCACACCTAAAGAATTTCCTCACCCACTTCAAAAAAAATTTTAGGTGTTTCTTTCCACACCTTTGGCAAGTGGGGTACATGATTTTCTTAGCATCGTTGGATTTATCCATTGGAACACCAGAATTTAATTCCACCTTACACTTCTTATCCCCATGATACCCCTGAGATTCGCCGATCACCATTTCAACCTTGAGGTAATATCAGAAAATTTCTTTATAGCTATTGAAGTCATGGATCTCCAGGGCTTTCCATAGGCTAGGTTTTATCCCACCAAAGAAGTGGTAAACCTTGCATTTGGGTAATGAAAAAGCTGGAGGCATATCATGGATGCCTTGTGAAGTTTGGCTTGTATGCTCTCAAAGATTTTTTGTATTTTTTTCTTGAGTAAAAAAAAAGTCCCTTTCCATCTTAAGTTGGAGGGTGTGAGGAAAATATTTATCGAAAAACATTTTCCATAAATCCTTCCATTCCAACGCCTCGATCTCTTCCTTAGGCTTTGTATTTTTGATCAATGTCCACCATTGATTGGCTTCACCCTCCATACGATAATCATCAATAATAAACTTCTCTTGTTTGGAACATTTAAGGATGGAGAAGATCTTTTCATTGGAGTTGATCCATTATTCGGCAATTGAGGGACCAAATGATCCATTAAAAGTACGAGGCATTTGTATCCTAAAGCTCTTGATTGTGACTTGTTCTTTCTTAGGGGGAAAAACGTTCCTCTTGACCCATGTTTCTATTCAAATATTGAGTTAACTGAGAGAGTATCACGACAAAGTTTGCGATTCCCGCTCCCATTATATTGGGAATCTCATTAGAATGGTCATCACATTGATCTCCACATCGGTTGTTAGCCCGAGTACTCCTATTACCGGTCATTGGCTAGAATAAAAGGAAAGTTAGGGGTAACACATAAAGGGAAATCCAAGGACAAAAATAGATGACTTATAAATAACTTTTATTTCCTTATCTTATGAATCTATATGATTCAATCTATGTTATCCATGATCTAATTCCAAACATTTATTCTTAGGGGCATTTGTTCCCTTACCAATGGTTCATACTAAGCTTGTGAATTTACCAAAGCATATCCCCCATGAGTGTCATAACCAAGAGTGAAGCAAAGCCCGTTGTCATGTACCAGGATACCCCAGGTCAAGCCTGAAATTCCTTGTTGGAGTTTTCACTCCTAGGTACATCTGTGCCAGAGCCGCCTCTACCTGCTCGTATCCAAATAGGGATGTATTTTCTTGATAAAACACTTACTCAATACTCACCAAAATTTAGGGATGTTTTTATTATACTTATTATTATATCTAAGGCTTCACTAGGTTTTTCTAATCCTAATCCCAAAAATAACTAAACCTCCATCTGATACCAACTATAACAACTCTGTTTTTTATTACACACTTAAACATGATTTATTACATAAACTTACACTTAAGACAACTATGAGGATCAAGAGGTATAGTGTATTGGGAAATTAGGAATATTACATAACAACTTAGGACATAAAAACACAACACATTTATTGAAAACTTCTTTTACATGACCACTACATTCCTTCATACATAGAATTGCATGGGATAACATGAGGACATGCATAAGAAAAGGGTGAGCTGTAAAGCCCAGTAAGGGAGAAAACAAGACATAACATGAAGAATATAGTACATGTTAAGCAATAGGCGTATCAAATGAACATAAGAGAAACACGAACATAAAGGTATGATATATCATTATTATCATAACATGGAAATGTGGAAACAACACTTAACATGGTATTAGCATGATCCAAGGATCATTGCACATGTGGAATGAGTAAACCCTCATTGAAATTGAATTTTCATGAGTAAACCCTCATTTAACTTGACGTATTATGATACTAATCTTTACCCAATGCATTGGAGTGATATCAAGGCACACCCTTTTTAAACATTTCATTTAATGCATAAGTGTGCCACATAGATCATACAACGTGGATTCATTAAACATCAAAATTTATTCCACAAATAAGAAATGCGGAATACATAAATGTAATTCCTCAATAAAAAAATTACATTTTCATAAAGGTTAATACCCTTGAAAAATAAATGAGTATGGTATTCACTTACATGATGATTTTGGCATAGAAATTATGGTATAACATTAGAAGAATAACGGCGTCAAATAGGACTCGTAAAAGGGGTTGATGAGAGAGAAATGGTATCTCATCATTTATAAATGAAATGGACAGTAGGGGGGGTCATAGATCATAATATCCCAAAATAATGTAATGTAATTTAGATGCATAATATAAAATAATTGCTTGAATGAAAATGATAAGAGAGAAATTCCCTAAGGAATTTCGACATAGTAACAGGTGTACATGGGAGGCATTAATGAAAGAGAAAGGGGTATCTCATAATTAAAACATAATTAGGGAAGTATGGGGGAGGTGAGAAATCATACCCAAACATTTATAATTGAAAATAAAAGGGCATAAAAATATACAGAAACTTGGACATACATAAGGAAGGAAAGAATCCCTTACTTGGATGAGTGATCCCAAAGGCTTGGGAGGGGCTTGAGAGAGGCTTCTTGGGAGCTTGGGGAACCTTGGGAGGTTTAAGAGAGAGGAGGGGAGTGGATGGTCATGATCTAAAGGCTTCGAGTGAAGAGGAAGTGGGAGATTGGGTGAGTTTATATAGGAACAAAGAGGGAATTATTTATTATTTAGGTTTTGGAGACCACACATTAAACTAATCAAAACCACAAACCAGACCATGGTTTTTTCCAAAGGGGAGAGGAAAAAATTATTTTATAAGGAGAATTTCCTAACTTCTTAAAATATTAGGCATTATTATGTGGAGGTGAGTCACACTCTCAATGAAATCATTTTAAAGAGATAAAATGTTTTATAAGTTTTGGAGGGTCCACTAAAGCTTTTTAAAATAAATCTAACAAATCAAAAATCACATTATTTTAAAGGTAAAAAATATGTTGGCCGAAAATAATGTTTATAGTATTTTATTATATCACTATTGGGTCATTATGATGTTATAAAACATATTACATATTTAAACGGTATTTAATTTTTACCCAAAAATTCGGCTGTCTCAAAAAATTATGAAAAAATAACCGTTGGATTATTTAAACGTATTGATTCAAAAAATGACATTCATTTTATCAAATTTTTTTCTAAATATGTGATTTTTACTTTTAAAATAAAAACCAATATTTATCGAAAATTCATGGGTTTTGATAAAAATGGCTATCAAACCTTAATACAAATCACAATTGTATTCATAAAAATTATATGATCAATTATATTTAATAAAAATTAATTTAGTAATAATATTTTATTAAAATATTATTTAATTCAAAAATCCATTAATTCATCAAAATAGATTTCTTAATTGAATATTAACTAAAAATACTATTTGTACTTTAAAAAACTATTTACAAAGTAACAGTAATAAAATGAATGTATACTATTTATTCCATACAAAAATAATGTACGTAATCATAGTACTAGAGTCTTGTTAAATAATCCCTTATAACACCAACATAAGACCAAAGGGTAAGGTGTGCGATGGTGAAAGACTCTTGGGGTGGCTCGTATAACATCGCACAGGTGGTAATCTCTATCAACTTCCAATTCTCCCGTAGGCGGTTCAACTTGAGCTTAACGTGTTGAAACTTGGCTTGGGCATGGTCAAGAGCGAAGCCCAATGATGCAACCTCTTTTCCGAGCTCCGAAAAATGGGATTCATACATGGAAAGTCTATAAGATGATGCGATCACTTCCTTTTTCTGAGTAAATTGGATTTTTTAAAGCCCTATATTTATACTAATCATGTGATAACTATTCTATGACTATATTAGCAACAATAACAATTCTTAACGGTATTTTGAAATCTAAAATCATAAAACCAATGAAGTGCATATGTTATATAACCATTTTTCATAATAAGACATCTAATTAGATCAAGAGGAATTTTCAATAATAAAAGTTTGGGTCGTTAAATTGGATTGGGTAGGTGAGGATAAGATAAGAAAATAAAATAAATTAAAAGGGAAAGAAGGTGGATTTTACCTCTTGAATATTGTCTTTTGGGGAACCTCCTTAAGACACTTGGATTTGGTATTTTGGTAAGACCAGTAGGTCTTAGATGTAGGGAAGATTATTATAAAGGTAATTGGGATTAATTTAGACAATATTCAAGGATTAGAAGGTCTGAGGAGAATGGGTGATGAGGGGTGGTATTTATAGGGGAGGAGAGGTGTGTTTTTTATTATTTTATTCATTTATTAATTATTTTAGCCCATGACTATCAATAGTGTTGATTATTGAGACTATGTAAAGTAAATAGTGCATTAGAGTTTTAAATAATGGGTGATTACATCATAAATTAATAAAAAATTCTTGTATATAACTTATAAAGTTAAATACCGTAAATTACTGTATTTCACTATTTATAAAAAATTAAACTATTTTAGAAAAATCCAAAAAATCGCACTAACCATTTTTTGACATGTATATTTAAAAAATAGACTCTATTTTATGAAAATAATATTCTAAATATGATAAATTTAATTTTTAAATAAAATCATCATTTATTCTAAAAATACAGATTTTAATATTAGAACCGATTTTATGACACTTTGAAAAATTAATTATGGTCTCATAAAATTATCTTTTAATTATAATGAAAAAATATATTATTTTATGAATATATTTTATGAAAATAAATTTTCCTTTAAATAATCATATTAATTATAAAATTTTAAATAAACATTTATGTTTCAAAAAAATAGCAACACATAAATTATCATTTTTAAAACATTTATTTACTTATTCCATGATATAAATATATCATATTTTCATTTATGAGATAGTTAAATTTTATTTATAATTTCATAAGTGAGGTTATTATTCTAATGACCATATTACTATTCATAATAGTCACATTAATATTCTAACGATTATGTTAATATTTAATAGTATATCATGGTTCGCTTAATCTCAGTGTTGCGTGCAACGTAACCTATCAAATAAATTGAATTTATTTAAGAAGATACCTATCATAAAATATTTATATGTTATAATTATATAATTAATGTATATTATATTTATATCATGGATAATATTATAGATATTATGGAACCATGATCAAAGTACATGGACTGAAACCACCAAACCAAAACATACATAAAAGGTGGAGCAGTTTTTACCCAAAATAATGATTTTTTAACAAACAATTATTAATAAAAGAGATATACAAGATTATAATTACACCATATAAGGTATGATATATATGAGTAAAGTTGTGTAATATATGTATAAAAAATCTATATGTACTATACAGGAGGATCAAACACATATAAAGGAAATCAGACCTAAGGTAAGGGTTTATCGTCTCACTTTTAATTTTGTGATACATATGCCATATTAACCACTTATTTATTTTATGGTGTATATGATTTCAATTTGATATGTGATATCATGAATCTATTTATATTCATGATATTTAAAATTTTATTTTAATTTATTTATTTTATGGGGGTTATAATTCAAAAGTTACGAAAGTGGTAAGGGTTTATTTCACAATTTCATCATTATTCAGGATTGTTTGTTTTTAAGTCTCGATTGGGGGAATTTTTTGGTATTTATATCTCAAAACCAATGTATTTTATTATCCTTTGGTTATTCATGAAATTTTCATGTAATAGTACCATTTTCCTTTATTTGGTATTTAAAATTATGGAGGGAATTTTTTAAGAAAAGATGACTTTATTTATGTCTTCAGTCAAAAATATTTTTTCTTACAAATTCATGTTTTATAAAAAAACTAAGTAACATTTTTAACATTATCAGAATGTTTTATTAAATAAATTTTTACCCATGTTTTATTTTTTACAAAATAGTTTGAAAGTAATCTTCTTGTCATTTTCCAAATGAAGTACTTTTTAATATTTTTACAATAATGTGAAAGGAATATTTTTTTAACATATAAAACTTATATGAAATTACTTGACATCATTTATGATCATTTATTTGAAGATTCATATACAATTTTAATTGATTATTTTTAAATAATATATTTTTTCTTATTCTAGGAATTTTTTATTTTTTAAAAGTGATTTTCAAAGTGAAATGATTATTTTTCTCATGAAATTTTAATGACATTTTTACGGTATTTATATTCATAAAAAACAAAAAACCTTATTTTACTTATACTGAATTAGGGATATATTGTAATGATACTATGATTATTATTTATCTAGATGGTTTATGATTAGTTTAACTAGAGATGTACTAATTTGATTCCATTCTCCATATTAATTTGTATAGTTATTATTATGTTTATTGATTGGGGGAAAGTATTAACATTTCATATTATAGTTTTTAAATATAAATGCTCACATTGATTATTTTTACCCCTTTCATATGAGGAATTAATTATATTTATTAAGTGATGGTCAGGGTTTTTTACAACCCCTTGATGAATTTATAGGTCTAATGAGACAAACTAGCCTTGGTATTTGGCCAAAGACTTACACATTTATATAATATGTCTTGGAATGAGGCCTTGATGATTGGTTTATAATGTCATCCATTATGAATTTCATCATTATGATAGTATATATTGATGTTCATGTGATTATTTTAATAGTTATTATATCCATAGATAAGTTTCAATATCATGTGATTAGTTATATGAAATTATTTGATCATTATGTATTCTTGCTATATTATTTTTTGTTACCAAGTTATTGATTAAATGGAATGTGTTTCCTATTATTTAAATTTCCATATTAATTATTATTTATTGAATCATGGTATATTTTTCTATATGGAACACTTATTGATCATATGAGCTCACCCTTATTTTGTTTCCATTCCCAATGATATAAAGAAGGAATATTTGAATGAGTTAAAGGATGCATAATATTTAATTTCATAATATTGTAATTTATTTTTTAAAATATAATATGAGAATCAAGTATGTCTATAGATTACTAAGAATACTAAATTATTTAGTTCATTAGGATGCAATCACTTGTATCTTATTCCAATGTAATAAAGTTTCCACCAATTTTGGGATACTAGATTTGGGATATTTACAGTTGATATCAGATAAATTTTAGTAAAAACCATTGGAAAAGATATAGGAAAACATATATTAGAGAACATAACCCTACTATTGACATTATGGATAAGTCTAAGTAAAGGATAACATCCCAATGTTTTGGTATGGTAGAGATTACGTGGTTCTGCTAGAAATAAATCTTTTTATGGATTCTATAAGTGGGTGTGGCTCTAGAATAATAATACTTAGGGATTATAACTCCAAGAAAGTACATATTGGGACTTGAATCAATCATCACTTGGTGCATGAAAAAGGGCCTTGCTACACACCTAGTTTGACACTCTTGGGGGATATGATTCAGTTAATTCATATTTTCTTTAGAAACCATTATGGAGGATTTTAATGATAAAAATTAATGACTTAGGTTAAAACCTAAGGTTTATTATATTTAAAATAAGGTTTTATGAATTATAAATCCTATAAATGAATATGTGGTTTCCCACTATGATTATTATTACACATACTATGGTTTTTGGTTTTAGTCAATGGATGAAACTATAAGGAATCATATTAATGATGAATATGATGGGAAATGTGGTGATTATGAGAAACCAATTGGGATGAAAACTAAAGTAAAATATATTTTGATTATTCCTAATTAGTTATCTTGATATATGATTAAAAATATATACCTTAATCAACTCTTGGACTCACCAAAGAAGAGAAGGATGAAGTATGATAAGCGATTGAGTAGTGGAGACCATGAAGGAAGGAAGGATCAATTTATTTTATGTCATAAGTATAGAAAAATACACCCAAGATAATGTCCCAAAGGAATGGGAAATTTTTTTATGTGTGTAAAATAAGTGCATAAAGCATTGAACTGTTGAGTAAAAATGATGAGTACGATGGAAGGAAATTAATTTCATCCTAAGGATCCATTTATAATCTGTTTTATTATATATGGGGATCCTAGTAATAATCTGATTCAATAACCTTTTTTAAAGGCTAAACCCTATACCAAATAATTACCCATGTTATACCAATCATTTAAGTAAATTGGTGGATGTATTTATATATTGGTATTCAAGAATTATGTTTCAGAAGTATTTTTAGTAATGGTATTTTGGTCATAAGAATCATGAAACATCTAAGTATTGTGTTGTTTTTTGGATGAATATATGGCTTCACCTAAAATTATCTTAAAAGTTATGGATACCTTCCAGGGTTTATGAGTTTATGTTTTATCATAAGTTAAAATTATTACACATACCTTTTGAGCTTTTAAGTGATGGCATTTTCATGTAATTAATGACATTTTGGGAGATATTTTATTGGGTTGAGGTATATATAACCCGTAGGTTCAACATGAAGAATTATTTTAGGAATAATTCTCTTTTAATAAGTTTTAAGGTATTGATAACCTTTAAGGTCAATATGATAATTATCGTTAAGGTAATAATAGTAAATTAAGATTATTTGATTTTGTGGGAAAAATAATTTGTATAGAAAACCATAGTGGTTAAAAAATTATTTAACGATTAATGTTATTTTTGAGGGGTTTTATCATATTTTTTTGGAATTTTATAGGAATATAATTTTAGAAAAAGGAAAACCCGCAATAAAAAGGAAAACCCACATATCGGGTGACAACACGTCACATCTGGGAAGGTTGTAGGGATTGAACCCACAACAGAAGGGTGACAAGGGTACAATGACTACCATTGGCCTACGTGATCCTCTGGTTAATATGACTTTGTTTTTACTTAAATTATTTGATGGATAAATATTTAGTTGAACTTTGGGTGTTAATGTTGAGGTTTAGGGATTAAAATATTATAATAGATATCTTTTGATAACCATTTTGGTTTTGGTAAATATTTAAAGATAGACAAAAGACTTGTCACTCTTTTATGGATCTTAAAATATATTAAAAGTTAATTTTAGTGCTTTATGCATAAAACTTTCATCATGTATATTCATTTCTTGGAGTAATAAATTAATTGGAAGTTTATAAAAGCACAACCAAAGGATGGAATTGTTCTTATGAAATAAAAAGATATCAAATAAGCATATTTTCTAGTGTTTTATATCTTAGTAAAAGAATCCATCAAATTCAAGAAAAGAATCTTGAAATAAAAATGTTATACATTTTCCTTCATTTTTGATGAATCAATGGACTTTCCACCAATCAAATATTTTTGGCTTTGTGGTCATTAACATTCTCTTGATCATTCAATTTCTTATGACCAATAATCTCCATCACTCTCCATAATTATTTACACTTTTCTTTCATGACCACATTTACAATTCCCACTAATTGTTTTATAATTGTTAACCTAGTAATGTATTATTCTAGATGTCCTTCATACTTCCCTTTCTCTGTAATTAAGAGAAAATTGTATTAACCCTTTTTTATAATGTGAGTTTTCATAAATGTTTAGAACATTGATCACCAAAATAGAATTGATAGGGAAAAATTTATTTAAGGGGGGTAGAATGTAACATTATGATATTTTAGAACATATTCCTCTTTACATAAATTTTATTTATTTGATAGTTTTTATTACATGCAATATCGAGTTTAAACATACCATGATATACTATCAACATATTATTATTTAATGTGACAGTTATTACTTAACTGTTAAATTGGTGGGTATGAATAGGAATAACTAAATTAATAAAAGTATATGGTTTAAAAATGTATAAAATAAATTCATTTGTTTAAATTAATTATAAATTAAAATTAAAATCATTTTAAAGTAAAAAAATGTTTTTCTAGAAAAACATTTATGCGCACAATATGCTTTTATCATAATAAATTAAATTAATAACTATTTTTGAATTAATTTAATAAAATTTATATATTATATATTAAAAAAATGTTTTATCATTAATCTAATATTTTCTCTATTCATGTGATAATAATAAATCCACTTTTATGACTAAAAAGTATATTTTCCTAAAAAGAGGTTTCGTCGCGTTCTACACAATTATTTTAAAATTAATTTTTATAAATTTTAGAAAAATAATTTTAAAAAATTAATTTAATTTTTTATTTAAAAATTTAAAAATTATATTAGAGTGAATATTTGATAATTTTATTAAAATATTTCTTTTTTATGAATAGTGAAAATACTTATTTGTATTGAAAACTGTCTTTTTTGTATAAAGAATTTACAAAGGTCTATTTTGTTTCAAAATTGTTTTAAAAGAAAAATTTCTTAAATTATATTATGATGAATTAAATTTAGATAATTATAATAAATTTTTAAGAGAAATTTTTTATAAAAACTTTTTGTACTTTAGAAAACTTTTCCTTGGAAAATTGCATTTTTATCCCTCTTGCGTGTTTAATTTTAAATTAAATTATGAAACTTATATGAATTTAATTTTATAAAATCCATTACATATTTATAATAAAAATAATTAATATTAGGTACTATTGTGAGTTTAATGTTTTTTTCATAATAAATAGTAATGATAGTAAAAATTAATTACCGTAGTTAATGTTAAAACTAGGTTTTGTACGTGACATGTGCCTGTGTTAAAATTAATTTTCCACACGTACATGAATTTAATCTAACAATTTTGATTTCATATTTATAATAAGTGGGTAAAAAGTATCTAATTATTTTAATTTATTTTTATTCTATATGGATAAATTACCTTGGTAAATAAGAGAACTAGTTACCGTGGTGAAAACTAAAATGGTAAAAATAAGAAAACATAGAGGATAAAGTAATAACATGTTTAAAAAATGATTATTTTTATGTGGTGGTGATTTTTATTGAAATTAAATTCTTTAAACTCTATTATTTATCAATTTTTTAGGTACTTGGGTTCAAAGTGACTTCACATTATTGAATAGTTTTAGGTATTTATAAAATTCCACTCTGACATATTTATAAAAGGGCACCTCCTCCCCTCACTTATTTTACTCCTGTTAAGAAATTTATCATTAAAAAACAATAAAAAATAACTCCCAAAAATACTTAACCTTATTATAGAGCTTTTGGAATCCCTAAAGGAGCACCCCTAGGATCCTTAATAAGAGATCCAAACAAGGTTTTTTAAAGTGAAGGTAATTGTCTTCACTAAGCTCTTTCTTTTTACTTCTTCTCTTACCGACTTAATTCATGTATTAATAATTCCAATATAATATAACCAGCATCTAAAATATATTGAGATTTTATTATACTTATATAATAACCTATTTCCATCTTCTCTTCCATCAAATGGGAAACCAAAATTTCCGATCATGTGTACGATGAACTACTGCCTCACGAACTAATGTAATTCGTTTTACATTACCACATATGATAAATGGATAAAATGAAGGATTTAATTTATATATATTATATTTATTAAATAATTTTAATTTTAAAATTATAAATAATATCCAACTTCTTAATTTCCAATCCATTGAAAATGTTAACATCGCTCGTGCGTACGTGTGGACTACTGTCTCCATGAAGCGATGTGATTCCCTTTTTGTTTTGGATTTACATAGATGATAATAAATTTGTGTTTGATAAAAAATATGATGTAAATTATATAATAATTATTCTTTAAACATGTATTATTATTTAACTTTCTTTAATTCTATCCATAAAAAAATGAAAAAACATTCATGCATACGTACGACCTACCGTCTTCATGAACATTGTAACTCATTTTTCTATCTATAAATTTTATGGTATATTAAATTAATTATATAATTAATATATATGATATTTATATCATGGATAATATTATTGATATTATGGAATCATTATAAGAATTCTAGTACCAAAACTGGCAAACCAAAAATACTTGAAAAATGAAGTAGTTATTACCCGAAACAATGATTTTTTGACAAAGACTTGTTAATAAACGAGTGATAAAGATTGTTAATAAATAAGATAAGGATTAATATATATTTTTATTTTTCTATATTATATGTATAATAAATATATTTTTATTTTAAAAGAGGGTTTAACACATACAAATGAAATCGGACCTGAGGTAAGGGTTTCACGTATCACTTTTACTTCCGTAAGACATATGCCATATTCACCATGTATTTCTTTTGTGGTGTATATACTGACTCTTTAATATGTTATATAATGAATCTATTTAAAATTATTTAGTTTAAGTTTTTATTTTAATTTATTTCTTTCATGTGGTTTATGATTCAAAAGTTACCAAAGTGGTAAGGGTTTATTTCATAATCTCATCATTATTCAGGATCATTTGTGTTTAAGTCTACCTTGTGGGAATTATTTGATATTTCTATATTAAAACAAATATATTTTATTCTCCTTTGGTTATTCATGAAAATGTCATGTAATAGTTCTATTTTCCTCTCTTTGGTACTTAAAATGATTAAGATTTTTTAAAATAAAACATAACTTTATTTTTCTCTTCGGTCGAAAATATTTTTCTTCTATATCCATGTTTTCTAAAAATATTTTCAAGAATTTTTTAACATTCTATAAATGATTTTTAAAGAAAATTTTACCCATTATTTATTTTCTATTTTTTTTAAATGAATATTCTTATCATTTTTAGAATGAAGTGATTTTTAACCATTATAAAGTAGCGTGAAAAGAATGTTTTTTTAACTTAAACGTTGTGTATAAAATTAGCTTCCATCATGACCAATCATTTAATTAAATATTAATTTAAAATTTTCTATGATAATTTTCAAATATAATATTTTTTTCCTTGATATTCTAAAATATTTTAGTTTTTAAAAGTTATTTTCAAAGTGAAAAGGGTATTTTCCTGAAGAATGTTTTTATAACATTTTTATTGTATTTCTATTCATCAATGTAAAAAAACTTATTTTTTCTTATGAAGCATTATGGATATGTTGTAATGATACCATACTTGTTATTTATATGGTTAGTTTATGATAATTTTGACTGCTGATGTACTATTTTTATGTCATTT
Organism: Viscum album; assembly: GCA_963277665.1. NCBI lineage: Eukaryota > Viridiplantae > Streptophyta > Magnoliopsida > Santalales > Viscaceae > Viscum > Viscum album. The sequence continues at coordinate 1,841,563,867 of OY728129.1, read as the reverse complement.
TCCATATTACTCTGGATAGTTTATAATTATTTTTATTAATTGGGGAAAGTATTAACATTTCGTATGCTAGTTTTTCAATATGAATATTTAATATGATTTAGTTTCCCCCTTTAATATGAGGAATTAATTAGAGTTATTAAGTGATGGTAGAGTCGAGCTACAACCCATTGATGAATCGGTAGGTCTCATTATATAAGGATCTAACCTTAAACACCACATAATATAGTTAATTCAACTAGAATTTACTTTCCTACATTCCAAAATATATTTTAAGTTTAGAGTTTTAGATAATTTGGAAATTATTCATAAATATAAACCCACAAGAATATAAAGCAGTTATAACTAAAACAATATCCATTTCTTACATAATAATTTTTTTAATAAAATATGAAATATTTCCTTGAAAAATATTCACAACATTCATCTTGGATTCTTCTTTTCTCTTACCCATCCTTAAAACCCTGTGAAAAGAATTTTAAAAACTGAGATGAGGACAAAAATATCAGAAAGGGAAATATGAAGGGAAAGGAACAATTATTCTATGGATACTTATGAACACATGAAATCATTTTCACAAATACATACTTCTCACCCATAAAGTATCATATACTTTGTGAAAATAAGAGATTTCCATAAAACATAAAAAAACATAAATAAACCATTTAGATAACTTAGGGAATTAATTACTTAAGATTGTAACCCTTTTGAATAATATATTATTTTTAAACCTCATGAATACCTTACAATTTAACCCTCACAACTACCTTATGATGTAACCATCACAACTACCTTATGGTGTAACCATCACAGTTACAATTGGAGTAACCATTACGGTTGACCTCCAACATAAAAATAACCAATGAGTTGGAGGGATATATAGGTCCCATAATTCATCATAAACAATTACCAAGAACCATAACATAATCATAAAACAATAATACTTTCATCATAAAGAAAATATTCCTTTTGAATTTTGTAAAAATAGAAATCTAAAAGAGGTTTTTTTAAAGAAAAATCCACTACCTCGAGTTTTTCTTACTTAAAACATGTTTAAAACTCCGGTATAATTGTTTAAAAAGTGTTATTAATTTATTAAATAACTATAATCTTGTTTATACTACCTTATATGACAAAATTATAAAAACTTTCCACCCATTTATTAAAAATATTTTGTTATTTACATCATTTCAGGTGTGTTCTTTTCATGGTTTCCATGGTTGGTTCATTATGAATTATTTTGTCGAATGGAAGAAGAACTCCATAAGTGGAAAGAAATGATATTAATATTTTTCTATAATTTGAAATAATACCATAATTATTTTTTAAATTTTAGGATGAATCATTAGATAAAACATTAATGAAAATGAATTAGTTTATTTTGGCAGTTTTTACGACTATAATGAACTTATATCATTTTATTTAATATCATGTTTCTATAATGGTTCCAGAAAATTATATAAATTATAATCTTCATAATAAAATATGATTTAACCTTAATAATTTTTTATGACCAAACTTGAAGGTGGTAAAGGAAAATTAAGACACATCATCCATGATAACGGTAAATCAACACATCATAGACGATGTTTTCATTTTTTTAGAATAATATGAGAAGAGGAGAGGTTTGATGATGGATATTCCATTAAAAAATATAATTCTATTATATGTAAGATACTATATTTATCATGTAACTTTAATGAGGGGAGGTGAGGAGATAATAAGAAAAGATAAGAAATTGAAAATAAAATAAAAGAAAATGAAAGAGGATTTTACCTCTTGAATTATTCTTTTTGATAACCTACTTAAAGAAATTAGTTTTGGAATTTTTTTGATACCATTAGGTCTTGGAAATGGGTAAGTGGTTTTTAAGGTAATTGGGTATAAATTAAACAACCTACAAGGATTTGAGGTGTGAGGAGTAGAGGTGGTGAGAGGTGGTATTTATAATGGAGGAGATGTATATTTTTTTGATTATTTTATTCATTATTTTATTATTTTGGATCAAGATTATGAATATTTTTTATTACTATGACTAAATAAAGTAAAGAGAGAATAATTTTCTGAGATTTTGGGCATACATCATCCAAAAATAATCCATGAATCAATAATTCATGTATTTTTTAAATACCGTAAATTACCGTATTTCACTATTCATAAAAAAATTCAACTATTTTAGAAAACTAAAAAAAATGAAACCTATATTTTTTTGATGTGTATAATTAAAAAATGGAATTAATTTTATGAAAATAATTTTATAAATATGATAAATTTAATTTTTAATTAAAATCATTATTTATTCTAAAAATACAAATTTTTAAAATTATAACTGATTCTATAGCACATTGAAAAATTAATTAAGGCCACATAAAATTATATTATAATCATAAAACAAGAAAATATTACTTTAAGTTTATATTTTATAAAAATAAACTTTCTTTTAAATCTTTATATTAATTATAAAATTGTAAATAAAAAATTATGTTTCAAAAAAATACCAACACTTAATTTATCATTTTTAAAACATTTATTTACTTAATCCATGATATAAATATATCATAGTTTCACTTATAAGATATATAAATTTTATTTATATTTTCATAGGTGAGGTTACTATTATATTTGTATAGATTCCTAAATTTATGTAAATACAAAATATTTCATTATACATTTATAAATAATTTAACAATTTCTTTCCAGAATGAAAAAATTATTTTATAAGTACCTAAGTTGTTACACATGAGACAAAATATCCTAGGTATTTAGTTGTGGACTTACCCATTTATATAATAAGTTTTGGAATGAGGCCTTGCTGGTATGTTTATGATGTCAGAAATTATGTATTACATTATTATGAGATTAATTATTGAGGTATATATGATGTTTTTAATAGTTATGATATCTACAGATAAGTTTCAATATCACGTGATTAGTTTCATGAAATTATTTGATAATAATTTATTATTTTGATATTATTATTCATGAAAAAGTTATTGATGAAATGGAATTTGTTTTTCGTTATTTACCTTTCCATATTGACTATTATTTATCGACTCATGATAACTTCTAGCGTATGTAACACTTACTGAGAATCAAAGATCACCCTTATTTTGTTTGCTTTCCCTAGGATATAAATAAGGAATATTTGAATGTGTTCAAGGATGTATAATATTTAATTTCACTATGTTGTAATTTATTATTTAAAATATAATGGAGAATCAAGTGTATATCTATTTTACCAAGAATACTAAACTATATGGTCCTTTAGTATGTGATTTCTTATATCTTATGCCAATTTAATAATGTAACCACCGATTCTAGGCTACCATATTTGAGATATTTACATTTGTTGCAACAAGAGTTCCAATTGGTGTCTTAATTGATAGCTCACTTACTAAAGTTATAAGGAAATGTTTTATATTCCTGGAAAACATAGAATATATAAAATAGTGTGAAGATATAGAATCAAATAACACATTGGATTGTTTTGAGGTTAAAATCAAAGTACCTGATACTACATCATTACGAACCTTAACTTCAACTATGGTAATCAGATAATATTTTCCATGATTCATTGTCCCTTTTTGAGGTAAATTCCTTTCATGTTTGTGAAATTGGTTTGTATAATGTCCCTTGTCTTTATAGTTTAAGCATTGAACATTAATAGCTTATGTATTTCCCTTTCAGTCACAATCTTGATGACCTATTTCTACATATTTGTAAAAAATAATGTAACACCCAAAGCTTCCACGGTATGCTTCTCTTTGAATAATATAGTAGTGTGTGTTGTACGCAACCTCGAGTTCTAACACACACCACAACCAATCAAACTAGCTGTTATGAATAGTAATATCTACTTTTTGAGATTTTATAAATTTTATCTCTCAAAATGGACTTAATTTTTGGATTCGGAATATCGAAATTAGCTTAGGGTGAATTTTTGGTATTTTTCTGAAAACATTAAATTTTTGATGAATAGTGAAAAAACACTAAGTTATAGTTTAAAACCAAATTTTTATTTAAATAATTATTTATTTTATTTCAATTTAATTAAGGTCAAAATATATAAATAATACCTATATAAGTTCAATGTAATTCATTGGAGTTAGTTTAGAATAATTTTAGATATATAAAAATTTTATAGAACTTTTCACCGTCTTTTACCCACCACCTAGGAGAATATGGAAATTCACATAAAACATAATTTTACCACTTTTGTGAGTGTAATTTCGAAAATCCAAGAGACATGGTTAATATCAAAGAGTAAAATGTGGTTCAATAAGATAAAAATAATTTTTGGGGAATAGTATCTTTTTACTTTTATTTACCACGATTAAAAGTAAATAGGGTAATTAAGGGTAAAAATGATATTAATATTACCCTAACACATGTCCTAATTCTATTGGACAAGTGTATATTGACCAAAAACAACCTTAGGAATAAAATATTATAATTTAGGTCCAGTTGGATTTGATTAGGACATTTATTATTATTTAATTCAAAGAAGAGTTAAAAGAGTTAAAATCAAAGTTTATTAACTAAAACATTTTTAATATAGGGTTTTGCATAGGATAAATTCGATTATAGTTATTAATTAGAAATATAAAATGATTTTCTACATAATGGTATTTTATTTATAATTTTTAGACATTAAATAATTTAAATTATTTATGACACAATGATGATGCAGTAATTACCGTATTAATGAAAGATTAAGATAATTGATATTATAAATACCCAAATAATTGTAATTTGAGACTTTTTATAAATTGAAATAATTTTATAGGTTAATATAACATATTAATATTGTTTATATAAATTTTATTCTAAGTAATAATGCTGTTATGAATTTATCAAAAACAAAATACCCAATAGTGTCAAAATTGACATAAAAGAGTTTTTAAAACAAATATTATATTATTAATTAATATTCAATTCCTAAAAATATAAGGTTCGGCCAAGATACTTATATCATGATATGTGTATCATTAATGGACCACTTGGGTGTCTCTTGGATATATATGGTATGTTTATTAACTATATAATATAAAAATACAAAGTGACATGGTAAATGTCAATCTAATTAACTAAGAGTTAAAACTAAAAGATAAGGTTAATATAAAGACCAAAACCTATCTAAAATCTATTGGTTTAAATGATTTCTAACCATAACAACCTTAGACTTTGAATAATACACTTTGGATTGATTATAAACTGAATATAAATTTATTATAAAATAATACTTTAAATTTTTTTAAAGAGCCCCTCCCCCCTTTATAAAAGGACACCACTTCTAACCAATTCTTCACACCTTCAAAGCCTTTTGGATCGGCCAAAAAATACTCAAATACCCTCTAAAATAAACTCCCTTCATCCTAAAGGCCTTTTTTAAGTCATAAATCAAACCTAAGGAGCCCTTTTGATCAAATCAAAAGGAAGAACCCGAAGAAGAGGTAATGTTTTCACCACCCTCTTTCAAGTTCCTTTCTTCTTCAACTTCTTCTTTCTTTGTTATTCCCATTATAAAATAATAACTCCAGTATCTTCTATATACTTTGATGTTATTATAAATATGGTACAACCATATTCAGTATTCTATCCATCCTTTGAATGACATGTCACCATACGTGCATACATACAACTTACCGCCTCCACGTCGTGGTGTAATTGTTATTAAAAACATTATTATTGTGACGGGTATAATAATGATGTGTAATTAATGTAAATATTAAATATAACATGATAATTATTCTATATATATGATATAACATCCAATTATATATTATTTTAATATCAAAATAATGATATTGTCGCTCGTGCGTACGTACGGACTACCGTCTCCACGAACGCGATGAGATTCATTCCCCATCGTATCCATTCAAGTCAAATTCTCATTTGATGATTAAAAATAATGTTTAAGGAATTGATATAATTCTAGATATTAATAATATACATCCCATCCATAAAACATATGGCTCACATAACAAAGAATATAAAGAAAAACGAATCCGTTAACACCCAAAATGATGATAATACTAAGATATTATTAACAAATCAATGTTAAAAGATCATATATGATATCATATTAATGTATATGATTATTTTATAATTTAATAACAATTATTTCACCATTATACAGGAGTTTAACCTACCCTCAACCAAGGAAAAGTACAAGGTAATGGTTTATTTCGCAATCTCTTCATTATCCGAGGTTGTTTATACGTAATTATCTACTGGGACCTCTTTATCATCCACATCCATGTTTTTTAAAAATGTATTTCAAAAAATTCTTACTATTTTACAGAATATGGGTTAAAGTCATTTATAACCTTGTTTGATTTTTTACAAGAATTTTATAAAGGAATCTTTCCGTCATTTTCCAAACAAGGTCCTTTTTAACCTTTTCGACAAAATTAAGGTAAGAATGTATTTTTAACTTATACGGCGGGTGCGGCTATTTTCCACAATTCTAAAATCATTGAAGATTCCATCACAATATTATAAGAATATTTTTAAAGTAAATTTTTTCTTTTATAATTATGTGAATTTTAAATGATTTCAAAAAATATATATATTTCTCTCAAATAGTTTTGATTTCATCTATGTCAACATCCTTTGATGGATTTTAAGTTTATTTGAAGTTAATTTATTAGGATACAAAAATTACATATTTTATTTGGGGTTTTGTTATATGTTTGACTGTGGATGTGTTATTTTTATACCATTCATGGTTTATGGAGAAAGTATTGACATTTCGTATGCTAGTTTTAATATGAATGTTTATGTTATGTTTAAACTTGTTCATATGAGGAATGTATTGGACTTGACGGGTGGAGCCTTCTATAGCTCCTCGATGCATCGGTAGGTCTCATGAGACAAATTAGTGTCTTGGCACAAGGCCTTGACAAAATATTATTTGTATTCTTGGCTCAAGGCCTTGACTTTGTGGTTATGATAGTCTGGCATTATGCATTCATTCATTATGAAAGTGGTTATTGATATTGCATGTGATTATTTGACTAGTAGAATATCCATGTGAATAAGTAAATGGAATTATTTCATTTTATCTTTAACATATTATGTCGAAGTTCTTGTTTAAAAGGCTTTTGTTTTAGTTATACATTGCCTTAAATGTTTATGTTTTTTATGAATGTTTCCGCTATATTGTTATCCTTACTGAGCATCTAAGCTCACCCCTTTCAATGTTTTAAATTTTTCCCAGGATGTGAAGAACTAATTTATGAATGACCTATAGGGAATGTATGAGGGGATATGAAGAAAAGATGTTGTAGTAGTTCTTTTCACTTTATGATGTAATGAAATACTTATGAATGTATCTAGTGATTCCAAGGCTACTAAACTAATCGGTCTTTCAAGACTTGATCTTTTGTGATCATGCCAATGTTATGTAATAATGCACCGACTCTGGGTAACTGGGGTCGGGGTGTTACAGTTGGTATCATAGGAAGTTTAGTACAAACCTTGGAAGCTAGATTTAGATAAACTCTGATTAGAGAACATAGACCTAAGATGGACTTTGAGGATTAGTATAGAAGAATTTCCTTGAATTTTGGTATTGTAGAGATTTTGTGAGTTTTCCGAGCAATAAATCCCTATCTGGATATGAGCAGGTAGAGGCGGTTCTGGCACAAACGTACCTAGGGGTAAAACCCAAAAACACCGCTTTGATCTAGACTCGAATGGGAACTGGTGCACGACAACGGGCCTTGCTGCACTCTTGGTTACGACACTCCTGGGGGATATGCTTAGGATAATCATCATTTTCTTTACAAACCATTATGAACGGTTTATAAGTATATAATTCCTCAAAGAAAACATTTTTATGATTATGGATTATATCCATAAATAGTTCAATTTATGTTAAATGTTTTACAAGTATGGAATTATGTATTTTTATTCATAACCTGATCTAGTTTATGCCATTGTTTAGAAATGGCGCCTAGTGGAAGGAATGGAAACCGTATCAATGCACACACTCCATGTAGGGATTTCACTCCTTATCAAGATAATTATAGTGGAGCTGGTGATGCAACTGGTGCTGATCATCTTATCACCATACTGGGACAACTCACTCAGGTTATGAATAATAACCGTACCCATATGAAGCACCCTGATCCACAACATGGAGGATCAATGTTAGATTGCTTCATGAGGAAACAACCACCAACATTCAATGGGAGTACAAATCCATTGGTAGTAGAGAAATGGATATGTTCCCTAGAGAAAATATTTCAGGCTTTGGGGAGTAGTGAAAGGGAAAAAGTTATCATGGAATTTTACCACCTCACTGGAGATGCTGATCAATGGTGGTCATTGATTCAAAACACGAAGGAAGATGATGAAGTATCAAATATGGAATGGAGGGAGTTCAAAGATTTGTTTTTAGAAAAATACTTTCCTCGTGACCATCGAGCAGATATGGAAAGGAAATTTTTGAGTCTGAGAAAAAAGGAGGATAAGAATGTCCCAAAGTATGAGGCTAACTTTACAAGGTTAGCAAGGTATGTTGGAGATTATATACGTAACCCAAGAAGCAAGATTGATCATTTCTTGGATGGGTTAAATCCATTTCTCCGTTGAGCATTAGTCTCACAATCCTTCTCATCGTACGAAGACATTTTTCTCATGTGCTATCAAGAGAGAAAAGGAATTCTCTAAGTCTTATGAATTTAAATCAAAGCAAGAGAAGAAGATATTTGTTGATCAATATGGGAATGGAAATAAGGGGAAGAAGGGAAAAGTTGAATATCCATCCTGCAATAAATGTGGGAAGAAACACCATGGTACTTGCTTGAAGGGAATGGGGGTCTGTTACAAGTGTGGTGAAAAAAGCCACCAAGCTCGTGATTGCAAGGGGAAGAAATAAGCTATCGATGTTCAATGCTACAACTGCAGTGATATGGGACATTATGAAAATGAACATCCTAAGCGTCAGAGGAACTTACCTCAGAAAAGGCCAAGGGATCAAGGCCAATCTTATGCTATCACTACTGCTGAATTAGAAGCTCCGAAAGACGTGGTGGCAGGTAATTTAATGGTTTTCTCATGTTTAGAAAATGTATTATTTGATTCTGGATCATTGCATTGTTTCATATCTTCCTAGTTTTCTAAGAAAATTAGATATTTTCAATTTGATTTAACAAGGGAGTTGTTAGTTAAAACTTCTAAGGGAAGTATCATTGCAATAATGTTTTGTGAATCAGTCCCCATTAGAGCACATAAATGTTCTTTATCCACTGATCTCATCATCATACCTATGATTGAGTTTGATATAATCCTCGGTATGGATTGGATTTTAGACCATGATGCAAAACTTTATTATAAGAAGAAGGAGGTTATGATTTTTTATGATGATGATAAAAAACACCTTATCTTTAGAGTAGAATATTCACCGCCTAATTCTTATCTAGATCAACCCCCAGTAGCTCAACTAAATTCAATTATTGGGGAGGAAGAGAATGAAATGACTGTGGGTGAGGAAAGGAATGTTCAAAGAGAGGATGTACCTATTGTGAGAGAATATGTTGATGTGTTTCCAGAAAATTTACCTGGACATCCTCCAGAACGAGAAGTTGAGTTTTCCATTGATTTAATTCCGAGATCAAGGCCTATATCGAAGAACCCTTATAGAATGGACACTATAGAATTAGTTGAACTAAAGAAACAACTAGAGGAATTGAGTAATAAGGGATTTATTCTCCCTAGTGTTTTTCCATGGGGAGCCCATGTCCTTTCTATTAAGAAAAAATATGGATCTATGAGGTTATGCATTGACTACAGGGAGATCAATGCTATAACAATAAAGAACAAGTATCCCCTACCTCACATTAATGATTTATTTGACCAACTACGTGGAGCTTAATACTTTTCAAATATTGACCTTCGATTTGGATACCATCAGTTGTGTGTGAAGAAGGAATACATTCCGAAGACAACATTTCGAACCAGGTACGAGCATTACGAGTTTACAGTAATGCCTTTTGGATTGACAAATGCACCCTCTATATTCATGGATCTAATGAATAGAGTTTTTAAGGAATATCTTGATGACTTTGTAGTGTTATTTATTGATGATATCTTGGTATACTCCAAAAGCTACAAAGATCATGAGAATCACTTGCGCATTATATTGAAGACTCTAAGAAGACATTAATTATATAAGACGTTTAGAAAGTGTGAATTCTGGCTTTAGGAGATTTCTTTTCTTGGCCATATTGTCTCTAAAGATGGAATCTCTGTTGATCCTTCTAAGACAAGAGCAATCCAAGAATGGCCAACACCAACAACTATAACCGAGGTACGCAGTTTTATTGGCTTGGTAGGTTATTATCGGTGTTTCATCCAGAATTTTTCCAGATTGGCTAACCCATTAATGAAGCTCACATGTAAAGGGGTTAAATTTTTTTGGACAAAAGACTGTGAAGAATTTTTTGAAGAATTGAAGAGAAGATTAGTCAATGATCTTATATTGACTCTACCATCGGGGAATGATGGATTCGTTATTTATAGTGATGCATCGAAGAAAGGACTTGGTTGTTTCCTTATGCAGAATGATAGGGTTATTGCCTATGCATCACGACAGCTAAAAATTCATGAGAAAAACTATCCTACTCATGATCTTGAGTTAGCTGCTATAATATTTTCTTTGAAGATATGGAGACATTATCTCTATGGTGAAAAATGTGAGATTTATACTGATCACAAGAGTTTGAAATATATTTTCTCACAGAAAGAACTCAACATGAGGCAAAGGCGATGGCTTGAACTACTCAAGTATTATGATTGCATGATACACTACCACCCGGGGAAGGAAAATAAGGTGGCTGATTCTTTGAGTAGAAAAGATCATGGAGTTTTGAACATGATGAGAATTGAAAGAGATCCTATTTTTATGGATCTAGTGAAGTTGGATATGGGAATTACCATGGAAGGTAAAACATCAATGATTTTTCAAATGGTTTCCAAACCATATTTACTAGAAAGTATTAAGAGTTCTCAGACCGATGATGAAGAATTTCAAAAGAAGATTAAAGCTGTGAATGATGGGAGATTGAGAGACTTTGTGTATGAAGAAGGAAATTTGAAATTTGGGAAGATACTTTGTGTTCCCCATATACCTGATCTGAAAAGGGAATTGTTAGATGATGCTCATAGTTTTAATTTCTCTATACACCCTGGGAGCACCAAAATGTATAGAGATTTGAAGGAAAATTTTTGGTGGGACAACATGAAGAGGGAGATTGATGATTTTGTCTCAAGATGTATGGTTTTTCAAAACTGAAAGCTGAAAGGAAACAACCTGGAGGATTCATGCAACCTCTTCCCATGCCTGAGTGGAAATGGGATAATATCACAATGGAATTTGTCATGGGACTACCAAAGACTCCTAGAAGGAACGATGAAATATGGGTTATTGTTGATCGTATTACCAAGTTAGCACATTTTCTTGCTATAAGGGAAGATTTACCACTCGAACACCTAACCGGACTATATATTAATGAAGTTTTGAGACTTCATGGAGTACCCCTATCGATTGTTTCTGATCGTGATCCCCATTTTACTTCAAGATTCTGGAAAAGTATTCAGAAGGCTTTGGATACTGAACTTCATTTGAGCACTGCCTACCAGCCTCAAACAGATAGACAATCAGAACGGACTATTCAAACCTTAGAAGACATGTTGAGATCATGCTCACTTGACTTTCAGGGTATTTGGGATCAATATTTACCTCTGGTTGAATTTTCCAATAACAATAGCTTCTAATCAAGTATTCAGATGGCACCATATAAAGCGTTATATGGAAAGAGATGTCGCACAACAACCTGTTGGGATGACGTTGGTGAAAGAAAACTTGTAGGCCTAGAACTGTTGGAGGAAACGATGGAAAAGGTAAAGGTAATACAAAACCACACCAAAGTAGCTCAAAGTAGGCAGAAGAGCTATGCCGATAACCGAAGGAAGGATTTGGAATTTCAGGTAGGATATCATGTTTTCATGAAGGTATCTCCATGGAAGGGAGTTATACATTTTGGTAAGAAAGGTAAATTGAGTCTCAGGTACATCAGAACATTCAAAATTCTAGAACGAATTGGGGATGTAGCTTACCGTTTGGCAATTCCGACAAGTCTCTCCAAAGTTCACGATGTGTTCCACGTATAACTGTTGAGAAAATACATGACTGACCCAACACATGTACTCACTTACGAAGAATTAGAACTAGAACCTGATCTGTCTTATTGTGAAGAACCCATTAGGATTCTTGATACAAGAGAACAAGTACTAAGAAACCGGACGACTCGTCTGGTAACAGTTTTGTGGAGAAACCATAAGATGGAAGAAGAAACGTGGGAACCCGAGGAACTTATGATGAAGAACCACCCGAGTCATTTCATGTAGTAGTATTCTAGAAATTCCGAGGACAAAATTATTTGAAGGAGGAGAGAATGTAACACCTCAAGCTTCCACGGTACGCTTCTCTTTGAATAATAAAGTAGCGTGTGTTGTACGCAACCTCGAGTTCTAACACACACCACAACCAATCAAACTAGCAGTTATGAATAATAATACCCAATTTTTGAACTTTTATAAATTTTATCTTTCAAAATGGACTTCATTTTTGGATTCAGAATATCAAAATTAGCTTAGGGTGAATTTTTGGTATTTTTTTGAAAACATTAAATTTTTGATGAATAGTGAAAAAACACTGAGTTATAGTTTAAAACCGAATTTTTATTTAAATAGTTATTTATTTTATTTAAATTTAATTAAGGTAAAAATAGATACATAATACCTATATAAGTTCTATTTAATTCATTGGAGTTAGTTTAGAATAATTTTAGATATATAAAAATTTTATTGAACTTTTCATCGTCTTTTACCCACCTCCTAGGAGAATTTGGAAATTCACATAAAACTTAATTTTACCGCTTCTGTGAGTGGAATTTTTAAAATACAAGATACACGGTTAATATCAAGGAGTAAAATGTGGTTCAATAAGATAAAAATAATTTTTGGTGAATAGTAACTTTTTACTATTATTTACCACAGATAAAAGTATATAGGGAAATTAAGGGTAAAAATGATATTAATATTACCCTAACACATGTCCTAATTCTATTGGAAAAGTGTATCTCGACCAAAAACAACCTTAGTAATAAAATATTATCATTTAGGTCCACTTAGATTAGATTATGACATTTATTATTATTTAATTCAAAGAAGAGTTAAAAGAGTTAAAATCAATGTTTATTAACTAAATTTTTTTTAATATAGGGTTTTACATAAGATAAATTAAATTATAAATATTAATTATAAATCTAAAAATATTTCCTACATAATGTTATTTTATTTATAATTTTTAGACATGAAATAATTTAAATTATATATGACACAATGATGATGCAGTAATTACCGTATTAATAATGAATTAAGATAATTGAAATTATAAATACCCAAATAAATGTAATTTGAGACTTTTTATATATTAAAATAATTTTATAGGTTAATATGACATATTATGATTGTTTATATAAATTTTGTTCAAAGTAATAATGCTGTTATGAATTTATCAAAAACAAAATACCCAATAGTGTCAAAATTGACATAAAAGAGTTTTTAAAACAAATATTATATTATTAATTGATATTCAATTCCTAAAAATATAAGGTTAGGCCAAGAGACTTATATCATGATAGGTTTATCATTAATAGACCACTTGAGGGTCTCTTGGATGTATATGGTATGTTTTTTAACTATATAATATAAAAATACAAAGTGACATGGTAAATGTCCATATAATTAACTAAGAGTTAAAACTAAAAGATAAGGTTAATATAATGACCAAAACCTATCTAAAATCTATTGGTTGAAAGTATTTAGAATCATAAACACTTTATACTTTGAATAATCCACTTTGGATCCATTAGAAACTGAATATGAATTTATTATAAAATAATACTTTAAGTTTTCCTAAAGAGCCCCTCCTCCCCTTATAAAAGGACACCACTTCTAACCAATTCTTCACACCTTAAAAGCCTTTTTTCTCGACAAAATCTTCCAAAATACACTCTAAAATATCCTACCTTAATCCTATATTCTTTAATTTATTCAGAAAGCCAACCTAAGGATCCCTTTTGATCAAATCAAAAGGAAGAACCTGAAGAAGAGGTAATGTTTTCACCACCCTCTTTGAAGTTCATTTCTTCTTCAACTTCTTCTTTCTTTGTTATTTACATTCTAAAATAATAACTCTAGTATCTTCTATATACTGTGATGTTATTATAAATATGGTACAACCATATTCAGTATTCTATCCATCCTTTGAATGACATGTCACCATACATGTGTACGTACGGCTTACCGTCTCCACGTCGTGGTGTAATTGTTATTCAAAACATTATTATTTGGATGGGTATAATAATGATGTGTAATTCATGTAAATAATTAATATAACATGATAATTACTCTGTATATATGATATACCATCCAATTATATATTATTTTAATATCAAAATAATGATATTGTCGCTCGTGCGTACGTATGGACTACCGTCTCCACGAACGCGATGAGATTCATTCCCCATCGTATCCATTCAAGTCTAATTCTCATTTTAAGATTAAAAATAATGTTTAAGGACTTGATATAATTCTTGATATGAATAATATACATCCCATCCATAATAAATATGTCTCACATAACAAATAATATAAAGAAAAACGAATCTGTTAACACCCAAAACGATGATAATACTAAGATATTATTAACCAATCAATGTTAAAAGATCTTATATGATATCATATTAATGTATATGATTCATGTATAATTTAATAACAATTATTTCACCATTATAAAGGTGGTTAACCTACCCTCAACCAAGGAAAAGTACAAGGTAAGGGTTTATTTCGAAATCTCTTCATTATCCGAGGTTGTTTATACGTAATCATCTACTAGGACCTCTTTTTCATCCACATCCATGTTTCTTAAAAATGTATTTCAAAACATTCTTATTATTTTACATAATATGGGTTAAAGTCATTTATACCCTTGTTTGACTTTTTATAATAAGTTTATAATGGAATATTTCTGTCATTTTCCAAACAAGGTCCTTTTTAACCTTTTCGACAAAATTAAGGTAAGAATGTCTTTTTAACTTATACGATAGGTGCAGCTATTTTCCACCGTTATAAATTGTAGAAGCTTCCCTCACAATCTTATAAGAATATTTTTAAAGTAAATGTTTTCTTTTATAATTATGTGACTTTTAAATGATTTCAAAAAAAGAGATATTTCTCTCAAATAGTTTTGATTTCATCTATGTCAACATCCTTTGATAGATTTTAAGTTTATTTGAAGTTGATTTATTATGATCCAAAACTTCCATATTTTATTGAAGGTTTTGTGATATGTTTGACTGTTGATGTGTTATTTTTATAACATTCATGGTTTATGGAGAAAGTATTAACATTTTGTATGCTAGTTTTAATACAAATGTTTATGTTATGTTTAAACCTGTTCATATGAGGAATGCATTGGACTTAATAAGTGATGGATGGATTCTGCTATAGCTCCTCAATGAATCGGTATGTCTCAAGAGACAAACTAGTGTCCTGGTACAAGGCCTTGATAAAATCTTATTTTTAGTCTTGGCACAAGGCCTTGACTATGTGGTTATGATAGTCTGGCATTATCCATTCCTTCATTATGAAAGTGGTTATTGATATTGCATGTGATTATTAGACTAGTAGAATATCCATGTGAATAAGTAAATGGAATTATTTATTTTTATCTTTTCCATATTATGTCAAAGTTCAAGTTTAAAAGGATTTTGTTTTAGTTATACATTTCCTTAAATGTTTATGTTTTTTATGAATGTTTCCGCTATATTGTTATCCTTACTGAGCATATGAGCTCACCCCTTTCAATGTTTTAATTTTTTCACAGGATGTGAAGAAGTAATTTATGAATGACTTGTAGGGAATGTATGAGGGGATATGAATACAACATGTTGTTTTAGTTCTTTTTCACTTTATGATGTAATGAAAGACTTATGAATGTATCTAGTGATTCCAACGCTATGAAACTAATTGGTCTTTCGAGAATTTATCTTTTGTGATCATGCCAATGTTATGTAATAATGCACAGACTCTGGGTAACTAGGGTCTGGGTGTTACAAAACATATTCCCTTACTGCACTTCCTAAAGTGTTTATTCCCTTTATTATTACATGTGGGAAATCTCATCCTTCCTTTCTTTCCCCTTTACCATACTATTCTTCCCATGATTCTCATCCAACCTCTCCTTCACTTGATTTCCCTAAAATATATATGTCCTAGATAACTCTTTTTACATATTTATGATTCTTGATACTATATCCTCATATGATAAAACATTCTAAGAGACCAACACCCTTTAAAGGATCAATTTTCTCCAATAAATGAAAATAAAAATATTACTTTATGGTATACTAACATAGTCTAAAAAATGTCTAGATAAACTTATAAAGTTATCCTTATACTCAACAACATTTTACTCCTTCTTTCTAATATTGAGAAACAAAATTTCCATTTCATATATTTTCTCACCAGGAAAGTATTTTTTATAGAATATCTCTAATAAAGTTTCCTATTCATTATAGTTTATCTCATATTCATTTTTAATTTTTTGGATTAGTTACCACCATTTTTCTACATCTCCCTTCATATGATAGACTAATATGATGATTTTTACTTTTCAATACTTCCTAAGGAGAGAAAGATATTCTCTAGGGACTTTATCCATTGTTTATATACCAATAGATTAGTAGTTCCATTGACTTTTGGATGTTATTGTCACATGAATAGGTCCAATATAGTTACACCATGTTATATTTTAGTATAATACTATATGTGAGAAATGTTATTTTTTATAAACTTGGTCAACTACCCTAATATGGTTATAATTTGATTATCTTCAACTCAATCTTTATTGAATTTATCAGGGATAAGATCCCTACATTGAGTATGGGGTTTGATATAGTTTGCATTTCTTCTATTAGTCTCTATATCTTAAAAATGGTATATACATAATTAGAAAATGATATTGAATTGGAAAATAAAATTAATATTAAGTTTTATAGAGTGTTAGATAAAAGTATTGAGGGTGTTTCATAGTACTTGTGCCTTCTAACTATGTTCCTTTTAAATATAGTCCTCTAGGTTCCTACTAAAATTCCTTTGATACTAACTATAAAAACTCAGAATTCATAAACGTAGAATTGGTAGTTATATTACATTATTGGTACAAAATATAAGAGTTCCTAAATGATCGAAAAATTTAGTAATTTTGGAATACTATATATATATATACATTGCATTTTAAAACATAAGATAAAGTATGAACACTTTGCGAGAAAATTATTATCCCTTCCACACCATACCTAAAAATTACACATAGTTCGCGTCTATGATTCTTGGGGAAAGAAAAATGAAAAAGGGTGAGTTCAAATGCTCAGTAAGGGGTAACATAAAATAGAAGATATCATAAGATAAACTTGGCATAAGTGATATAGAGGGAATAAATAAATAATTTAAATCCACAACCAATTAAAATTGAGATGATAATATATCCATGGATAGCAATGAAAATAAATAGATCGCATGGATAACAATAACTGATTATTTATATAAGAAATTAATAATTATAGACATCTAATTTCACACCATAAGATAAGACATTGTGATATTAGACATCATGATATTACCGTTAAGGAAAAATCTTGTTTTTGGGAAACATACACCAAATTACCCAAAAAAATTTGTCTCATGATATATATTGATGCATTGAGGGGCTATATAATATTAGGCCCCACTCATCAGTTGTTTAAGTACAATAAATTCATAATATTAGAATATGAATTAAAAATTAATAATCAACTTTTCTAGTAATCATCAATATTGGAATAACAACATAAAAAATTCTAATACTTTTCCTATATCAATAAAATGGATAACATGATCCTAACCTATCTAGATAAAGAAGGTGGATGATTAAACAAAATATAATCAACATATAAACTATGATGTATTATCAATGTAAAAGGAAGTACCCTTATCAAATAAATAATGAAAAATTATTAGAGAAGAGTACTTTCAATGTGTTGGGTTATCAATAAAAGATAGTAATTTAGTTTAGTAGTTTTCATTAGTACTTTTTTTAAAAGGTTGGGGATGAAGCCTCATTTTATTATTAAAGCAAAGCAAAGACCTCTTTTAACTGGGTAAAGGGAGACCCATTACATAGCCTGATGGCCCAGTGGGCATGTAGCCCATTACAAAGCCCGTAGGCCCAAATTTTTGGCCTAAAGCCCATTCTGTGAATAGTAACCTGACTGCTACAGTACCAGTCGCTACTACAGTGCCCTGCCGCCGCTATAGTATCATGCTGCCGCTACAGTACCCATCGATCAATAGTACCACCACAGCTATAGTACAACTATAGTACATGCGCCCCATGGGTTTTAAACCCCCATTTTTCATGTAGGATTACGAGGTGATTACCACTAAGCCAAACCCCAACAATTAGTAGTTTTCATTAGTAGAAGACCATAACAATGGTAGGAAAAATCCTTCATCATGGTTTATAAAAAGCATGTGAATATCCCAAATCATAACCCCTAGAGTGTCTAGAGAGGTGTGTAGTATTAATCCCAGTCATCGTTTATCAGGGTGATGGGTGAGTCAATTCTTCAACCAACCTTTTTTAAGGTGATTACCCCTAGGCGCATATGTGCTACAGATGCATGCATTTGATAATATCCAGACATGGATTTCATTGCTAGTAAAACCAAAAACTCTTTACTTTCCCAAAATTTAGGATTCTAAGGTATTATGATGGATTTGGAAAAGGATTTAATGATAGGAAATATAATGTTTTATGTATATAATGGGTCATAATTCTATATAATTATAGGCATGATGAAATTACAAAAAGGTTTATAATTGAAAATGGAAGGGGTGGAAAGAGAAACCTTATGAGGGCATAATAAAGGCATAGAAAAAATTTCTAGAATGAGAGGGGATAAATAGCATATAATTGAAAAAATATAAAATGGGAGATAATAATATAAAATAAAAACCATGAAAATATGTAGAAATGATATTATAATTAAATAATTTCAATTAAAATGAAAGTAGAAAGATTGGTAACCCTTACCATGTTAAGTAGCTTCTTAAAGCTTAGGAGGAATACTTATAACCATAAGAGCTCCATGGGAAATATTTAGAGAGGTATAAGGAAGGAAAATTAATTATAAATGACTCTAGGGTGGATTAGGATGAGATACTGGGTTGGAATGGGCTCCATTTATAGATGAAAATAGGGGGTTTTTCATGGAAACTAAAGTTAGATATGGGGTAAAAATGGAATCACATGGGTGTTAAGTGGGTTAGGTGAGTTAAGTGGATACGTTGTGGGTGAGATATATGGGTATTAATTTCATACCAAAAAATTATTTCTTGACATTTTAATTATAAAAAAATTAGATACTTTATTTAGAAATTTTATCCCCATTAATATTGATTGAAAATTTACCATAGGAATTATTTTATTACTAAAAATATGAGATGACCCCTATTACTAAATATTTAAATTATTAATCTCAATTTGGAATCCATTAAATCTAATTAAACTTCTAAATTTTATATAATCAACTTTTAAATTAAAACATAAGATATAGGAAAATCTTTTTTATAGAAAAATGTCATTTTATACATTAAGTGTTTTTATTCTTATTTCCTATTAATTATTAATTAAATCATTTTATATATTTTTTTTTATATATTTAAACATCATATTGGAGTCATAATTTAAAATATATTAATCTAATTTATTTAGATGAAATTTATATAACTCTTTTAAAATTAATTATTTGAAAACAACCATTTTACTTATACCGTGGTAATTAATCTCTAATTTGTTTTCATTACATAAAATTAATATATTACTTATTAAATAATTTGTACCTACAAATTAAAAATATAATTTTCATTTTATCAACTAAAATAAAAATATATATACACTGAATGTTTATTTTAACATTAGCATGCATAAAACTCATTTTTATAAATAGTTTTTTTCTGCATATTTTTTTTATGATAAAATTATTAATGATTTCGATTCTCCTAACATAAATTGTTTAAAAAAATTCTATCAATATTCAAAAGTAAGAGAAAACTGAATAGTACAAAAACAATATTTAATTAATATAAAAAACCAGAAATTTTTTCTTTTATTGTAAAATATTACTGAAGTTCACAAAATATTAAATATAAGTTTTATAATTGAAGAATAGTATTTAGAAAACATATAGTTTTAGTCCTTAACAATTATTTTACCATTTAAAAGGGTTTTTAACATCTAGGTATTTCTTATATAAATTCATAAAAGTTATAATTTTGGTGAAAATTGTATTTTTTTATTATTCACTTAAAAATCAACTATTTTGGAAAAATCCCAAAATTTCATCTTATGATAATATCTTTATGAAGAGTTCCAATAAGAATTTTATTTTGTTAAAATAAAATTGTATTATTTATAAATTAAAATTTAAATTATACTCATCAATAAAGGCTCTTTAAAGTGCGCATTATGTGATAGTTTAGGATATGGTGTTTACCTGTTACAATAGGGTCTCAGGTATTACACGATATTTATCAAATCTAGGAATATAGTGGGGCCATTTGTAAATTTAAGAGGCATATGTAATGTCCCAGAATTTCCATGTATTTTTTTAATTACATGGAATTATTTCAAAACCAGACTTGGAGATGACACGCGATTCTGAGGCCCAGAGAGACCAGAATGTATTTTAGATTTTTTAAAGTACGTTAAGTAATCGTGAGAGCAGGTTTTTATAACTTTTGAACCAGTACCCAGATCAAAAATTTGAGGGCACCGTTGAATATAAAATATTAGAAACTCCTAAGAAGGGCCTAACCTCAACTGGCATGGGTCAACCAAAAAGGATAAATTTCAGACTTTTAGTGAAAAATAAAATAAACTTAAAAGTTTATTTTATTCAAAATTTTTCCGATGTGACGCAATGACCAGTCAGCGCTACGGTGTAGCGACAGGATGATGCTAAATCATTAATGAACCTCATTAATGAGATAGAGTGGTGACACAAAACGTGTCTCATTTCTTTAATTAAACGAGGATCCAGATCTGAAAAACAACGCTGGGAAATTCTCTGACGAACCAGAATTCTCTATCTCTCTCTATTTGATGATGAACTCCATTGATGAAAGCTATCAAAGAACGCCGTCGAATCAAGGATCGATAAACACCTATGGAACAGATCTGAGAGAAGACAAATGGTTATGAATAATAATAAATCGAGGATCGACAACCACTCAAATCTTCATCCCTCATGAGAAATGGATCCTCAAACTAGGTAGTGGTTTAATTGTTTTAAGTTTTCCCCATCCTTATTCTAAAACAATGAATGCAGATCAACCAATGAACAGGCTGATCTGCAGATTGTGTGTTCTTTAGGGAGGATGTTTACCTTGTGGTTTTTGTACTGGGATTGATTATTATATGATAGAACTACGATCCTAAAACTCCCATGTTTTTTAAAACTTCTAACGTGGAGGGTGTGGGCCAACACAAACAAGGAATGAACCCCTATGCTTGTGCGTTATTCATGGACGCATCCTCGAAATGGAGGCAAGGTGGATCTGAGGCCGTGGCAGTGATGGTGGCGACCCGAGAGGCCTGAGGGTGCAGTCAGATTTGATATTGGACCACCAAATCATACCCAGTGGACAGCGTAAGGTTTATCTAGTGCAGCACCACTGATGCGGCATCGCCAACCGATGTCGCATGCAGGATGAAGTGGCAGGCCCTCGCCGGCCATGCTGGCGGAGGCGGCGCGCTTGGTGTTTACTGCAGCAAAGTAGAGCCACGACCCATCGGCCACAACGGCTATCTGGATACAATGCTAGTGTGTAACCGCATAGAAGGAGTAGCTCGCTCTATGCGGGTTGCGTGCTGACCATGGGGGGAGGCTGGCTTACTGGCCGCACACACCCCAACTAGACTAGTTGAGATGATCGAGGCTAAATCGGACCGACTGTGCCGGTCCAGGCTAAATCAGACTGACCGACCCACCAGGATGGGCTGGGCTAGCGGACCGGGCCGACTGAGCGGCTCGACTAAACTTTCAAGTTGGCTTGATTTAGAGGACCGAGCCGATGGGATAAAGATGGGTTGCACTGTGGCCTGCGATAAGAAAAAAGACGGCCTGCCAGTGCGGGCTGAGCCGGATAAATTCGGGTCACTGGGTGACCAAGTGGATTGGACCCATGACCAACCTCAAAAAGGTCCAGTGAGGCCCAATGGGATAGTCTAATGGGCCAAACAGACACGATCAGGTCATGTGGGACCCGAGGTTGGGTTGGTCAGGTTGGTCCGAACCAGTCATACCGGGCTCGGATGTAACCGAACCCTGTTTACAAAAAAGGACGTATCCTCCAGACCGTGCGTCTAATTGATGTGCTGTCTGCAGCGTTGGGACCCACATGATGAGGCAGTCCTTATGAAATCCTCTAAGTATGATTTCATGGAATCTACCTAGAAAGTCTTTGTGACTTAGCTATTAGTGATACTTTGTGACTCATCTACCCATCAATACTCCCTAACTCAGCTATCAGCAAGACTCCATGACTAAGATACCCAACGGGACACTGTGAATTAGTTATCAGCAAGAATCTGTGACTTAGCTACCCAGTGAGACACCATGACTTAGCTATCAGTGAGACTCCGTGAGTCATCTACCCAGCAAGACTTTGTGACTCATCTATCAATGAGACTTCAGGACTCAGCTACCTAGTGAGGATTCATGACTCAACTATCGGTGAGGCTCTATGACTCAGGTACCTAGAAAGGCTTTGTGACTCAGCTAATGAATAGGTCTAGGTGACCTAGCTAGCCTAAAGGACTCATTGGGGATGAGTTCCTTTGTAGTGATTTATGTTCATTGTAACATCACAAGTAAGTAATGAATAATATATATTCTTATCTATGTCTATTTATGAATTAGATAGTGTTTTAGAGGCTTAAAATGGGAATAAATCAAATTTTAAGCATAGAATTCACTAATATTTTTAAAAGATTGTTTTACCGCCTTTTGATGGAGAACCATATTTAAATCAATATTTTGACAATTTTATAATCTCTATTTTTCAAAATAAACTTATTTTTTATGATTGGGACATTGAAATTTACATTGGATAATTTTTTGGTATTTTTCTGACAATGTTCATTTTTTAATTAATAGTGAAAAATACTGCATTTTACATCAAAACTGATTTTTCATATAATTTAATTATGTGGTTATATTATCTATTTAATTGGTTTTAAAGTGTAAATAGAATATATTTTTACCATTTAATACAATATTGGTCATTATAATTAATTTCACTTTGAAATTGGGCATAAACTAATGCGAAACTTTTCATAGATGTTGTTTCCAAAAAACCCGCTACTTGTTTTGACAACGGAAATTATTTTTAAATTAATTATTGAAATTTATGTGTTTGGAATTTGGTAAAATGGATTCCATATATGGAATCAGAAGGTCCAAATTATGTAATTAAGACTCTTTTTTTGACTTCGTGAATAGTAATGACGATAATTATTGTAAATTATCTTGATTAATTAGTAATCGGGTAGTTAAGGATAATAAAATAATATCATAATAATAAAAAATGAAACAAAAATGTTTCCTAATTCCACTGGTTGTGTCATTTACAACCATGTTATAACTTGTGCCAAACTTGGGGACCCCATGGAATCACTTTTGTGTGATAATGACTTTTTATCTTTTTATTTTTTAAAGAAAGTAAATGTAACAAAGAATGTATCACCTGAGTAAAACATTTTTAATTTTGTCTACATAAATGATATCTAGGACTATAAATATTCATTGGAAAGATAAAAATATTTCCTACATCATAGTAGTTTTTTTATAATTTTTAGACATTAAATAAATTAAATTATATGTGAGACCATGATGATGAAGCGATTACCTCATTATTTAACAATTTAAATAAAATGAAAATATAATGTAAAATCTATGACCTAAACATGTCAAAAACCTATTGGATGAGTGTATTTAGAACCCTTATCACCTTATCCTCGAAATAAATCAATGTGGGACCTTTAAAATTCGAAACTCATTTGAAAATAAAGTAACATTTTATACCTTTCCAAGAGTGCCCCTCCTCTCCTCTTATAAAAGGTCCCCACCTCTACCTCCTTAACCACACCTCTCAAGCCTTTGGCTCGGCCACGATCTACTCATTTTATCTCTACACATCCTTCTACTCATCCTAGAAGCCTTAACATAGGCAGGAATCTCTTAAATAAACCTTTTTGGTTCAAACCAAAGGGAGTTACTCGATTTGAAGGTAATGTCTTCACTTGTGTTCTTTTGTTTTATTTTGCTTCTCCAACCCCCTAAACTCTTTTTATTCATTTATTTTGTAACAAAACCAATATATTAAATATAATATGATGTTTTTATAAGAAGTATTCTAGCTACACTTACACACACCTACATTGAATGGTTAAAGAACATACTGTTTCTGTGGATGGTGAATTTCTGCCTCACGAAACGATGATTGTTCAATATTATTCTAACACCTTAAAAGGTGGACATTAAGATGTCACTATATTTATATATGATATATAATATTTTTATGTTTTACTTAAGCTTCTATATTTTTCATTTATGACATACCTTTATGGTTTCCATTATGGGTAAATGTGATATCTTCATTTTAGGAAGCGCGGACTACCGCCCCCTCAAAGTGATTTGATTCGTTAATACCATATGTGGTACGTATAAAGGATAGATTTAATGATATTATATATGATACCATACTTAAGTTATAATACAATTATGTATCATTATGTTTTAATTCCATTAAATATGAAATAGAAATGGAAGTAGCGTTCATGCGTACGTACGGCTTACCGTCTCCAGGAACGGTGCATTTCATTTCTTAACTCTAAATGTTATGTAATATTATAAATGCATGTATATAATGGATATATATGATATATATGATATCTACATAATGAATATAATTCTGGTTATAATGGATATTTTACCCCATGAACAACTTGTAATTATAAAGTGTTTATTTTTGACTCAAGTACCAATGATCGACAAAACAACCATTATTAACATAAATAATTACATAGTATTAATAACAGGGTAATAAGTGATATAAAAGGAATAATGAACTTGAAAAAGGTTCTTAAGAAATTATAAATTAACTCAAGTTTATTATTCAGGATTTTAAAGAACGATCGAGTCAAGTTGGACCCGAGCTATAGGACTTCGTCTCAATCTCCTTTCATTGAGGCATATTTTGTTTTATACACAACTTTATTTTATATGGTGTATAAATCTCTTTTACTTTTATGTTTATTCAAAAGGAATATTTTTTTATACGAAGCGTTTTACTAAACGACAAAAGGAATTTTTTTTGTCGTACGTATGCGGCGACAATGACTTCTTCGCCGTCGTGACCATTATTTGAGATTCGGCTTCCTCTACAAGCCATAACTTTTTTTTAAATGAAAAATAAATACCATGTTTTACTTTTCTTTTATTTTGGTATTGAAAATGGTTTTGAAAATGTTTTTATTATATCAATGTGTTGTATTGATATCTTGTGATTGAAATGTGGAAATTTTATGTTTTCTTTATGCATGTTTTATGTGATATGATTTTGTTATGGTTCTTGGGCATTGTTATGAAGACGGGTGATTCCGTGATAAACTAAGGGCGGGTGAGCCCGATATAGCTCTCCAATACATTGGGTAACGTAAAAGAGTTAAATGTTAAGGTTTCTCCGAAGAGATTTAGGGAATATATTGTGATGGGTATTCCAAACGTAACCATGAGGGTTACTCCCTACGTAAGAATATTATGAATGCATCAAGATACCTTTATGTCTTATGATTTCTATGATTTATTCATGATTTGACGAGGTATGTTAAAATGCTTATGTTTTATGAGTAAAGTATGATTTCATACATGGACTAATGTTTTCTTTTCGTACTTTTATATCCCTTACTGAGCTTTTTATGCTCATCCCAAGTTTTTGAAATGTTTTTCACAGGTCAAGGGAAAGGTACATGATGTGATGATAGTGTCAAGGAAGTGTCAAGAAAGAATCCATGTTTTATTTTAAATATGTTTTCATTGATGGAAAAAATGAGTACTATCATTTATGTAACCACTTTGTTTAAATGTGGAATGTAATGCATGTTTTATGATCTAATTCTCTAAAACTCTAAACCCGAAAATATCCTCAACGTGTAATCTTGAAATAAATCAAGATTAAGTAATGTTTAAGGATGGGGCCTTATATTCAGTTTTTGCAACTGTTGATTTTTCTATCAACCCTTTAAGTTATTCCCGTGTTGAGCTGACTCTAGTGACTATAATCCTTTTGAATTATTTTGTTATTTCATTTATGAATTTATTTGATACCCAATTTGGTTTTGGGGTCCCTACTAAGTATTGTTATGCTCACCCCTACACAGGCTTCACCTGCACTGGTTGTGTCTTATACAGATGATAGAAAAATTTGACTGGGATCTTGGAGAGCCAGGGCCAGGTGGTGCTCGGATGTGGATCTACAGATGTAGTACGCTTCAGTGACATCTGATAGTGAGCTACACCCACCCTTTAGGTTGGATCCTTGGAAACCAACCTCCAGAGCTTATACTTCCTTTTACTGTACTTTTCTTTTTAGTTGGGATTGTATTCTGGCCCCATTTTTCCTTTTATTTTCACCTTTACTTGTATGGTTTCTTCCTCATGTGACGTAATTGTTTTTGGTATCCTAGTTTCAAATTTAATTTCCACAGTATGGGCTGTGTGTGTGAACAAGTTTAAAGGTAATGCCTTCCATTTTTTGGGATATGCCCTTTTGGTGCTAGTTGCTAGCCCATGGCCTATAAAAGGTGGGCATGGGGTAGTCACGACACGGGCCCTGGGGGAAAATTCATGAGAGAGTGGTATTAGAGGTGGTTTGTTCTACCTCGAATATTGAGAGTTTTTTTTTGTTTTTGGGAAATAGTGTAAAATGTTTTGAGTTTGACTTTCAGATTCGGGGAGTCCAGTGTTTGTGTGGCGACTGGGGTATCCATACACTAGGACCCTGAATTCTTCTTTCTGACTCAGTTCATGAAAACACTAGTTACTTGCATCTTTTAAATATTTTTCATGATCTATTTGAGTCAGAGTCAGCTCACCGGGTATAATTAACTGACTATGGTTCATCTTGATTTCTCTCAGGATGCCTCCATGTAGACAACCAGTTAGGATCCCAGTACAGGATCATGACGATGGTCCACCGAGCAATGATGAATCAGTGTTGCGACCAGTTCCTAAGATGGAACCCCTAGGTGGTGTACTAGAGGCACCACCACCCGTCGATCAAAAGTTTCTACCAGCCTTACCAGTAGAGGATGCATGCCGACTGAGCGTGTTGCACGAGTTACAGAGGCAGAGGCCTCTCAGTCTTCGAGGTGAGACATATCCTTAGGCAGCTGAGGATTTTCTAGAGGCGGTGATGTTAATTTTACTCCTAGTGAAGACACCTTCAGACCAGATGGCGGTTCTAGCCACTAGCCTTCTATAGGGTGCGGTAGGTAAATGGTGGATCTTGACACTAAAAAAGCATTAGGAGGTGACCCTCACCTAGGAAGACTTTGAGTGCCTTTTGGGGGAGGATTTCTTCCTCATGAACTTGTTCTTAGTATGCATACATGAGCTTCTCCACTTACGGTAGGGAAACATGACTGTGGTTGATTACTCTTCAAGGTTCATAGACCCCTCCCGATAATCTTATGATATGGTGCATAACCCTTTCTTTAGGGGTTGAACCTTTGAGAAGGGGATCATACGGGAGATCAGAGAATCAAAAACCTCTCTTAGAATCCCTACATAGGTTGGGGTACTTGAGAGATCCCTTCTAGTGGAAATATTCCTAGCAGAACCGACACCGACTGTGAGAGCAACCACTGGACGGTAGGTAGAGGATTCCTTGGTAGCAGGAAACCGATAGCTAACACAGGGGTCCAAGAGGACCAGACACTCCAAGGAACAACTCCATGATACTGGATCAGCAGAGTGAAGACCCATGTGTAGTGGACACTAGCAGAGGAAAAGGTTGTGCTTCACGTGTGGCGGGTAGGGGAAAAAAGCTCGATATTTCCTGACCCACCGTATAGATGATCAGCAGGTAGTCGAGGGACTGCCAAGGCATAGGCAGAGAGTAGAACAAGGCAGTCCATAGTGAGGTGGATGTGGTAGGGGAGCAGACAGAGTGGCAGATGGTGGGAGGAGATACAATGTACTACCACCACCACCCATAGGGGATCCACTATAAGCTCCGGGATTAGGTGGATAGGGGCAGATCTAGCTTCAAGCAATGGAGGCCTACGACCATGGTGCTCCAGATATGATTAGAGGCATGATCTGTGTCTACTATACTTTAGATATAGTTCTTATAGACATAGGTTTTAGTCACTCTTTCCTTTCCACAAATCTTGTTCGAGGCTCAAAGATTCCGGTGGAGCCGTGGGCTCGATCCTTACGATTAGAGACTACTATGGGAGGGTATTTGACGATTACACACTATTTCTGGCAGGGTGATCTTACTATAGGAGGTGAGAGCTTCAGCTAGGATCTCCTAGTAGTAGTACCGAGGCCTTATGATGTTATCTTGGGTAAGGAATGGTTATCTATAGTCCATGATCTGATCGAGTATATTAGGTACAAAGTGTGGTGTGTCTGGAAGGATGGGAACATGTTTTCCTTCATCAACAATAAGAGAATTTTTGTATCACAAGATGAACTTTCTTAGAGGAGGGTGAAACCGACCACTCACCAGTTGGAGAGCCTCACCCTCTGTGTAGTGGACCAGAGGAGTCCGAGATTTCCTATAGTGGTGGACGATTATAAGGATGTTCTGAGACTACCTTCTCACAGGGAGGTAGAATTAATCATCGAACTATACCCCATAACAACACTTATATCCATACCCACATATCAGATGACCCCCGTAGAGATTCGTGAGTTGAGGGTACAATTGGAGGACTTGATGGAGAAGGGCTTCATGAGGCCAAACGTTTCACCATGGGCAGCCCCAATGTTGTTTTCCAAGATGGAAGACAGGAGCTTGAGGCAATGCATGGACATCCGGTGCCTGATCTAGGTGACCGTGAAGAACAAATATCCACTACCGAGGATTGATGACCTCTTCAACCACTTGAAGAGAGTGAGGTGGTTCTCGAAGATTGACATCAAATTAGGCTATCCTCAGCTTCGGGTACGGGATAAGGATGTACCAAAGATATCCTTTAGATATCGGTATGGAAACTATGTGTTTTTTGTGATGCCTTTAGGCATAAAAAATTCCTCAGTAGTGTTATTGGGACTCATGAATAGGATATTCCAACCTTACCTTGACTGATTCATCATAGTCTTCATTGATGACATCTTGGAGTACTCAACATCAGAGGAGCAGCACGCTATACACCTATGGATAGTCCTAGATACACTCTGAGAGAACCATATTTATATTAATATCTTGAATTACTAGTTCTGGATTTGGGAGGTCCACTTTCTAGGACACATTTTCTCGAAGGATGGAGTTTCAGTGGATCCAGTGAAGATAGAGGTGGTGCTTTCTGGGGAGACACCTAGGATCATGACTGAGGTGCAGAGTTTCTTGGTGTTGGCTGGATACCACTAGAGGGTTTTTCCCAATGTTTCCATTGTATAATAACATTTATCATCTTTGACAAGAAAGGGAATGCCCTTTTTCTAGATAGAGAAGTGCCAGTAGAGTTTCCAGGAGCTAAGGTAGAGACTGAAAAGTGCCCCTATCTTGAGACAACCAAAAGATGGAATTGGGTATGTGGTCTTCTACGACACATAAGGGACCGAACTAGGTTGTGTTCTGATGAAGGAGTGAGCAGTGATTGCCTATGACTCCTGGTAGATGAGTTATCATGAGAATAACTACATAAACCATGACCTAGAGTTAGCAGCTGTGCTCTTTTCCTTGAATATATGGAAACACTACTTGATGGGTGAACGGTTCACCATCTACTCTGACCATAAGAGTTTCAGGTATATTTTCTCACAGAAGGAATTGAGCTTGACACAACTAATATGGCTATAGTTCATCTAGGACTATAAATTTGAGATAGTCTATACTCCTAGGAAGGAGAATGTGGTGGCAGACACGCTTATCAGGAGGTCTGATTTATAGCTGCTGAGTGAGGTGATGGAGTAGCTATCCACGATGCATATATCCATAATGGATGATGGTGGAGCATCTTACCTTCAGTTTATTATTATCAATCCTCTACTCTTAAAACGAGTCTGGGAGGCACAACTTGTGGATGTCTACTACAAGGCCCGATGTGCTTAGTTATCCTCAGGGTAAGCTCCTGATGGATTTTCTATAGGTGGAGAGAACGTCATCCTTTTCAAAGGATGCATGATAGTACCAATCATGTTGTGGGAGGATGTGTTGAGAGAGTTTTACACATCCTCTTTAGCGGTACATCTTGGTGTGGTGAAAATGTACCAGGACCTCCGATGTCAGTACTAGTGTCCAGGGATGAAGAAAGAGTTGGTAGAGTTCCTTTCAGGATGCCTCGCTTGTCAGAAATTGAAGGCTAAACATCAGGTCCCAATAGGCCTGGCACAACCACTTGAGTTACCAGAGTACAAATGGGATGATATCTTGATGGAATTTATAATGGGGTTACCACGCATGTCCAGGGGTCACGATTTTATCTAGGTGATCATCGACTGAATCACCAAGTTGGCTCAGTTCCTACACATCTGGGAGAAGGGATCAATAGAGGGCTTGGGACACCTCTACGTCTAGGAGATAGTGCGGCTACATGAGGTGATTTCAATGATTGTATCAGACCATGATACACACTTTACATCTCGGTAGTGGAAGGGATTGTAGGAGGATTTTGGGACTCAGCTATGCTTGAGCACAACCTTTCACCCCCAGAAAGATTACCAGATAGAGCAGACCATTCAGACCTCGGAGGACATGCTTCATGATTATGTCTTGGATTTTGGTCAAAGTTGGGAGGAACACCTACCACTAGTGGAGTTTGTGTACAAAAATAACCATCACTCCAACATTATCATGGCACCATTTGATCCCTTGTATAGGAGGCCTTACAGATCACCTCTATGCGGGATAGACTGAGGGGAGTCAGCACTCATGGGTCTGGAGTTGGTATGGGCTACCACTGAGAAGGTATAGATCATCCAAGAGTGGATGAGGACTGCCCATAGAATGAAGAATCATATCCTGAAAGAAGA
Organism: Viscum album; assembly: GCA_963277665.1. Classification (NCBI taxonomy): domain Eukaryota; kingdom Viridiplantae; phylum Streptophyta; class Magnoliopsida; order Santalales; family Viscaceae; genus Viscum; species Viscum album. The sequence continues at coordinate 1,841,532,425 of OY728129.1, read as the reverse complement.
CATGGACCATTGGAGTTTGAGGAAGGAGGCCATGTTTTCCTTAAGGTCTCACCCCGACGGGGATTGCAGAGATTTTGAAAGGGCAGCAAGTTATCTCCAAGGTTTATCGGACCTTTTCAGATTTTGAGTAGAGTTGGCAAGGTGGCATACTGCCTATCTATTCCCCCATAGATACACTAGGTGCACGATGTTTTCCATGTGTCGTAGCCAAGAAGGTATGTGCATGATCCATCACACGTCATCGACTGAGGAGAGATGGACATTGATGATGGGGCGATGTTTGCGGAGTTTCCAATGGAGATAGAGATCGATAAGAGCAAGTCCTTCATGGATGGTCAATTCCTATGATGTGCATTCGGTGACATCACAATAACCTCCAGGAGAGCACATGGGAGTGGGAGGCTCAGATTCTCACTCAATACCCCCATTGGTTTTTAGCCTTGTTTTGGATTATGAGTATGTGAAGCCCAAAAAGGAGGAAGTAATGTAATGTTCTGGAATTTATGTGTAATATTTTTAATTACATAGAATTATTTCGAAACAAGTCTTGAAGACGACACCTGATTCTGAGTCCTAGAGAGGCTGGAACGTATTTTATAATTTTTTTCAAAGTACATTAAGTAATCATATGAGAGGGTTTTTCTAACTTTTGAACCAGTGCCTGAATCAAAAATCTGAGGGCACTGTTGAATTCAGAATTCTAGGATTCGCCTAAAAAGGGCCAAAACTTGACCAGTGTAAGTTGACTGAAAAAGATAATTTTTAGACTTTAGGGGATAAATAAAATAAACATAAAAGTTTATTTTAATCAAACTGTTTCTGATGTGACACAATGACTAGTTAGTGTTGTGGTACAGCGACTAGGTGATGTTAAATCATTAATGAACCTCATTAATGAAACAATGTGGCGATTCACAACTTGTCTCCTTCCTTTAATTAAATAGGGATCTAGAGTTGTAAAACAATGCTGGGAAATTATCTAATTAATGATAATTCTATCTCTATATCTCTCTCCGATGACGAACACCATCGACGAATGCCGATGGGACGAATCCAAGAGATGAAAAATGATGATGAATGCTAATGGATTTAGGATCAATGATGACTCAGAGCTTTATCCCTCGTCAGCGACGGATCCTAAAACAAGATAGGGGTTTAATTATTTTATGTTTTCCTCATCCTTATTCTAAAAAAACAAATGCGAATCTACCCACGAACAGGTTGATCTATGGATCATATGTTCTTGTGGGAGGGTGTTTACCTTGGGTTTTTTTTCATTGGGATTGTTGATTATCTGAAAGAACTATGATCCCAATCCTCCCCTGTTTTTTTAAAACTTCTAAGGTGGAGGGTGTGGTCTAGTAGAAACAAGGCCCGAGCCCCTCCTCTTGTGCATTATTCATGGACACATCCTCCAAATGGTGGAAAGGTGGATTCGAGGCTACTGTAGTTATGACAGCGACCTGAGAGGCCCAAGGGCGCAGGTGGATTTGATATCGGGCCACCGAAGCGGACCCAGTGGCCCACGGAAGGTGCCGTCGGCACCGCACCATTGGTGAGGAAGCGCACTCAGTGCCCACCATGGAAAAGGAGATCCATGGACCTTCGTTCATAGTAGCTGGGTAGATGTGGTGCCTGCATGGCAACGTGTAGGATGAGCGGCCTGCTCCATTCGGGATGCGTGCTGACCACGAGGGGCGGCCGGCTGACCGGTCGCGCGTTCCCCAGCTAGACCGATCGAGAGGCCCTACTAAACTTTTGATCCAATCCTCTTTAGTAGGCCTGGATGACTGGATAAATATGGGCCGCACAGTGGCCCGATCTAGGAAAAAAGACCGACCCTCTAGTGTGGGATGAGCTAGATAAATTCGGGTCATTGGGTGACCAAGTAGACTGGACTGAAGAACAACCTCATCCAAGTGAAGTGAGGCCCAATGGGCCAGAACAATGGGCTAGACACACAAGATTGGGTCATGCGGGACCCCTTGTCGGGTTGGTTGGGTCGGTCCAAACAATTCGGGCCGGGCCCAGATGCAACCGGCCCCTATTTACAAAAAGAGATGTATCTCCCATACCATGTGTCCAATTAATGCGCCATCTAAGACATTGGGACCCACATGATGGGGTGGTCCTTATGAAATACTATAAGTAATATTTCATAGAAGCTACCCAGTGAGGCTTTGTGACTCAACTATAAGAGATACTTTGTGACTTAGCTACCCAGGGAGACTCTGTGACTCAGCTATCAGTGAGACTCCGTGACTCAGCTACCCAACGAGACTCTATGACTCAACAATCCAAGGAGACTCTGTGACTCACCTATCAGCGAGAATATATGACTTAAATACCTAGTGATACTCCGTGACTCAGCTACCAGCAAGACTTCATGACTCAGCTACCCATCGAGACTCCATGACTCAGCTATCATCGAGACTTTGTGAGTCATCTACCCAATGAGGCTTTGTGACTCAACTATTAGTGAGGCTCGGTAACTCAGATATCCAGAAATTCTTCATGAATCAACTATTGAATAGGTCTATGTGACCTAGTTGGCCTAAAGGAATCATCGGGGACGTGTTCCTTTACATTGATTGATGTTCAGTGTTTTCAACCATTTATTTTTCTATCAACACATTAAGTTATACTTATGTCGAGATGAATCTAGTGAATCTAATCTTTTTACATTATTTTCTGATTTCATTTGTGTATTCTTGTGAGACATGAGTTGGTTTCAGGGTCCCTACTAAGTATTGTTATGCTCACCCCTGCAAGGGCTTCACCTACACCTGTTGTGTCTTGTGTAGATAACGTACAACTTCGACTTGGATCTTGGAGATCTAGGGCTAGGTTGTGCTTGAAGGTGGATCTATAGAGACCGTATGCTTCAGTGACATCCGAAAATAATCTATACCTACCCTTCAGGTAGGATCCTTGGTGGAAGACTTATAGATCTTGTAATTCCTTTTACTATACTTTCCTTTTCAGTTGGGTTTGTATTCTGGCCCCGTTTTCCTTTTAGTTTCACCTTTACTTGTGTGGTTTCTTCCTGGTGTGACATACTTGTTTTTGGTATCCCAGTTTAAGATTTATATTTCGTAGTATGGGCTATGTGTGTACAGGTTTAAAGGAAATACCTTTATGTTTTGGGATATTCCATTTTGGTGATAGTCGCCAGCCCCTGGCTTATGGAAGATGGTCTTTGGGTATTCATGGAACATGCCTTGGGGAATGGGTCGTGACAACATAACTATGAATTTATAGTGTTTATTCCTTATATAAAAGTGTTTCTTTGACATATCCTATCTTTTCACCCTTAATTGATGATATTTATATCAAAGGTCAATGTTTGAGATGTATTTAGAAGCTCGCGGTTGATTAAATAAGTTTTCCATACAAGGTAGAGAATAATTTTTCTTGATCAAGATATTGTCAAGTTTATGATAACCAATGAATGGACACATTAATCCAATGATCTTATTAACAAAGAGGATTAGTGAAACCCATTGTGAAGAAAACAGTCAAATAAAACCCTTATATAGATTTAGTTTAGTTTCTTTCTTCAATTTCTCTAATTATATCAGTGCTATTCTATAAGAAGTATTTAATATATTTATAACACTAAGTATTTATTCTATTGAAAAATCAACCTCAAAATCTAGGAGAAGTCCATAAAATATAAATTCATCAACATATTCCCATAAAATAGGCATTTCTTCAATATTGAGTTTTTCCCAACCATTTGCATTAAATATCCCTCATTATAAGGTATTAAGACCCATACAAGGGACACAAATTCATCAGAGAGTCCATGGTTAGCCTTGGACTAATAGATGACCATAGGTTTCTTTGGGATATGAATTATGATTTACTTACCTCATTAATTAATATGAACTATAAATAGGGAGAACCAACATATTCCTAAAATCACATGGAATTAAAATATAGGGAGAATAATAATATTTTCATCAATCATATTCCGAAAAAAATCTATTAGAGAGGATTTATAGAATTATTATATAATCATAATACCACTAGGAGTTTTTCACTGATAATTAAATATCTAATCATTTTGGCGGTGGATTTATTATCTTAGAAAACTTTCATAATCATAAGAAGTATGTGGGGCCAGAATAAAATAATACATTTTTAGTTCTTGAGTGGATTATGGGAGCACATTTCACTACCTCATCTTCATGACCCACTTCAATAGTTGTAATTATATATTATTTCCCTTTCTCCCTTGTCTTTGGAGGTTGTTTAAATCATTTTTAGTAATAAACCCTTGGCTTAGTACATTGGTTTTCATAATGTGTTAGAACCAAGGTTGTTCTGTAATGAAAATAGAGTATGGTTTATGATTTTTTGTCCATCCTCATTAGAAGATCAGGAAGTTTGCAAGGAAAGGGATCATATAGTTCAAACAGACAATAATGTTTAAGGTGACATTGTTTCCCAGTGTTTGTCAAAATTTTGGGTCTAAAAATTAGAGAATAGAGAAGAGTGTTTTTGATAAATCATGTTTCACGTAAGATTGATGGACATTTGGAAATGTGCGTGAAAGGAATGATTTGGGATCAATGCATCAAAATATTTAAAAGGAAAAAATTTCATGCAAGATTTAAATGTTCGTGAAAGATGAGGTTGCATGAAAATATCTTACGTAACCAATACGATGTAAAAACGGGTTTTGCGTGTTCAGAAAAAATCTTATGCGCAGAGACAAAGACATGTCAAAAACTTGTGCACAGGGTCATCGAGGCTTCTAAATAGGTAGATACCCCCATAGAAGAATAATTTTTTTTCCAATGATGATCTAGTTGCTCTACCACATGAAATATTTCTATGTGAAAGATTTTGAGAGTTAATCTTGCCCGCAAGATGTTCCTTTAGTCTAAAAATATAAATTGAACCCTATGGTATAGTTTTGTGAAAGATCAGGGTTTCACAAAAGTCACTTTGCGTGAAAAATCTCAAATATTGCATCCAAAAGTAGATCTTGTGTGAAAAAGGAAGATGTTGCACACAAATGTAGTGTGGAGATTCTAACTATATTTTAATATTCGGTTTGTTTGGTCAGGGATTCCAAGTAAATCCATTAATAAATTTGATGAAAGTAGTGTCTCATGTTGTACAAAGAGAAATACTTCAATGCCAATATTTTGGAGAGACCTTCATGTCCCTAAACCGAGTAATACTTATCCCAACGTAGCGAGCTAGGGGAGTCAATAGAAGTGATCTGAGGGACGAAGTGATCTATCCCTGAAGAATTGTAAAGGTAGTGTGACTAGAACAAAGTTATTATGTCTGAAACATTTTTAATCCAAAACTAGTAAAGAATTGTAGACTTTGATACGATTGAAAACCTGTCACCTTATGCTCCTTAGACTAGATCTTTTTGGTGAACCAAGTAAAAATTATTATGTCATATCTTTTCATGTGATAGTTTGTTTTCTCATCTTTTGCATCAGATAGGTTTAATGGTTTCCTACCAATGTGGGGAAGAGATCCATCATGTTAAGAGAAAAATTTAACAACTTGATTCAAACCTCCCCTCTCAGGGTATTCCAGGGTCCTTCATAATGTACATACTTAATATAATTGAATAATTAAGGTTTGAGTGGTGCATTAGGCTCATATTTCTTTTCATCCATTTTATTGGTTGGACTCCTCATATATATTTAGTATTCACATTTTTGATGGAATTATCTTCCACATTTGAATCATTTACCTTTTCCTTTAAGATAATTCACTCCAAGCTTTATCCCATATTTATATCTTGAAGGAAGATGAATTTTATTTTTTCTATGTATTTTCTCATTTGAGTTTCTATGAAACTCCATATTCATCTTATTGTCTCCAAAATAAAGAGAATAATTGAAGTCTCTAATTTAAATTTCCACAATGAGAGAACATTGAATAATTTTTTCATAGATTCCAAATTTCCACATAACCAACACTATTTAGAGACTTTGTTTTAATCCACTAATGAAATGATCACTTTTAATTTTATTAAAAATGATAAAACCAAATGTATACCATGAAAGTATTAGGAAGTTTTCATCATAGAAACCAATTGATTCAACCTCATTTTTATTTATCTTAATTAATAATTTCTACATTTTAGTGTGAATAGTTTATGAAAAATATTAACTGAGAAATATCTATTGAAAATTATCTTCTTAAACTCCTCCCATTCCATGGAGTCAATTTATTCCTCTTAACTTGTATTCCTAATGAGATTCAACCATTGATCAACTTCACATTAAAAATAATGAACAAATAAAACAATCTTTTCAATCTATTATCACTATAGAGTTGGAAATATATGTTTTGTTGTGCTAATCCATTTATTTTAGCAATTAGTGTATCAAAAGACTTACTAAACGAGGGTCATCATTGTAAACAACCAAAATTTTATCAATGGAAATTCCCTTCTTATAATTATTTCATATAGTATAAAGCTTATACATCGCATAGAGAACCTAATAAAAAATTTATTCTCATAAATTAATAATGAAATAAGTGGTATTTATTGAAATTAAGGAACCTATACCAATGAAATAATAACTTGACCATTGAAATAGTAATGTGACAAATAGGAATAGTAATCTAGCCATTAGAATAGTAACATCCCCTATGAAAGTATAAAAGAATTAGGAATCTTATAAATTAAAACATTATATATTTATATCCAGGAATAAGTATATAATTATTTTAAAAATGATAAGTGTTAGAATTTTTGTGAAATATAAATTTGTATTTACAATTTTATAATTAATATAATAATTTAAAAGAAAATTTATTTTCATAAAATATATTCATAAATTAATATTTTTTTGTCTTATAATTATAATATAATTAATGATACCTTAATTACTTTTTCAAAGTGTCATAAAATCGGTTGTAATATTAAAATCAATACTTTTTGAATAAATGATGATTTTAATTAAAAATTAAGTTTATCATATTTTGAAAATTATTTTCATGAAATGAAATCCATTTTTGAAATATTAATATTGAAAAATGGTTGGGGTGATTTTTTGTGATTTTTCTAAAATAGTTGATTTTTTGGTGAATAGTGAAATATGGTAATTTATGGTATTTAAAATTTTAAGCGAAATACATAAATTTTTGAGTCATAGGTGATGTAATCACAAATTATTTAGAACTCACATTCAATATTTACTATACTTAGTCAAAATAATTAAAACTATTTATAGTCTTGAGAAAAAAATAATAAACTAATGAATAAAATAATCAAAACGCCCCTCTCCCCCTATAAAGACCACTCCTCACCTTTTCTCCTCACATCTTCTAAGATTTGGATATTGCTAATATTCTGAAAAATTCCAGTCTGAATCCTATCCCCCGCATTCTAGTCTTGCTGGTCTCACTAAAAGACTATTTCCAAATTCCTTAAGGAGGTTCTCAAGGAGACGTTATTCAAGAGGTAAAACCTTCCACCTTTCCTTTTGAAATTATTTATTTCTTCTACCTCATCCTTTCCTCCTCTATATAAGTGAAATGATTGATCCAATTTCATACATATAATATAATTTTATTATGTTAATGATATATCTATCATCAAATCCTTTCTCTTCTCTTTTTATCTTAAAAATAAAAATATCATCCATGATGTATCGATTCACACCTTCATGGATAATGATTTTTCATTTTCTATTACCGCCTTCATGGTGGTCATAAAATCATTATAATTGATAAAAAAATTTAAAATGGATATTTTAAATTTTTTATATTCTGGAACAAATATATATACATTATATTAAATAATAAAACAAAACTAGTCTACAATGATCGAAAATACACCAAAATAAACTAACCTTCATCATTAACATTCTATCTAATGAATCATTATCATATCTGAAAAAATTTGTAAATGAGACCATTTACAATTTTAGAGGTGCATAAATATCATATAATTCAACTTATATAGTTTTTCTACCATTTTATAAGAACTCCCATAATTAAATTCAAAGGAACCAATCATAAAATCATGAAACCAATGTATCCGAAACAACAAAATTAAACATTTTAACACATTAAAATGATCATAATTGAAATTAATAAATTATAATAAATAAAATACATGTTTAATAGGTTATAAATTAATTAATTAATGGATATAATTTTATTATCCATGCCATTAAGTGAAAGTGTATAATGCTTTCAGATATAAGGTAAGGGATCTCTCCGAACATCGCAATTACATTTGGGTTATGCTTTATCTCTCTTTACACCAATGTAATTCTTAATTATCCTTACATAATTCTTCCATATTCTGTGTATATATTCTAAATATATGTATCCAAATCCAATCATACTTTCTCTATGAAAAAATACATGTTTTATAAGTTTCACTTTTCAATTCCTCTCGATAAGAAAACCCGATTAAAGGGAACATACCAATCTATTACCATTTTCATGTATACTCCAAAATATATTTTAATCCACAATTATTTTTATAAAATCACTCATTTAATCATGAAAAAAATATTAATTTATTTATGTATTATTTATTTAAAAAATTACTCTTTTCCCCCTTTAATTCTATTTTATATTTCCCCTTAAACCACATTAAAGTGGCTCATTTCTAAAGTTTCTTAAACACTATTTTTACATGTTTTCTCTTAAATTGGTCATAATTTATCATGATCTATTATTATTTTACCTTATTAATATCCAATTATTATTTAAATCCATTAATTCATGCACACCATTATGATATTCCCTTTAGTTATTCCTCATGATAAGATTATGATACCCATTTCTTTCTATTGGTAACCTTTATGTTTATTCCTTCTATTTTATTTTTCATGTGGAAAACATATTCATGTATATGTTATAATGTGTGCACATAGATAGTTCTCAAATTCATTGTGCAATGTTTAGTCTCCTGATATTTTATTTTGGGAGAGAGATTAAACTAAATTCCTTTATGGGACTTTGTCCACCATGTGATATAGTCTTGACAGTTAGCCTTGGCTCATGTTTATGTCATGTTATACGTTTCCTCCATATTATTATTTTTCCATGATTATATGATCCCATGTAATACATGTTATTCTTCTATATGTTTATTAATGTTTCATTCCTTTATATTTCATCAAGTTATGTCTTCTAACCCATGTTCTATTCTTTATTCTTATGTTTATTCCCCTATTGGGATTTTTATATCATCCCTTTGTTTATTTATTCCCTAGATTATCCTATGCAAATATAAGATCTCAAAGGAATTTAGCAGATAATTATGGAGTTCAAATAAAATATGCCTTTATTTTGGTTTCATGCTTTCTAATTATGTTCTTAATCTTCCAAATACACTAGAATAAATGATCCTTGGTTTGTATTTGATGATTAAATATGGTTAAAAGCATGTAATAATATGTGTAAAAGGCCAGGTTCTCTATATTCATTATCATATGAATTACCCAATGGAGAGTTTTCCCTTAGAGTGTTTGGGATTTTGATAAGGTTTGGGTTATTACTCATAGATTAAGAGAGTTGAATAAGAATAACTATGAGATCTTTCAGTCCAACACCCATCCCATTTGGTTTCCCATTGAAACAATCATTTCATTATCTATATCACTTTTTTTACTTTATTACTCCTTGTTCTGACTATTAAATAAAACTAAAAATATTATAATGATTATAAAAGAAATAATATCCCTAGTAAACAATCATATGATTATAAAAATAAACCCTAATATGTATTCAATTATGAAACCTTTATTTCAACAAATAACATATTATATTTAACTTATGACACTCTTGGTTTATCTTAAAACACTTTTGGTACAACATAGATTGATTTAGATTTTATCTTCTTATTTTTTATAACATAATCCCCATAATTTACTAAACCCCTCTCTAATACCAACTAAGATAACATAACCCTAAAATACTTACATATTACATCATTTTATATGACTATTTGTTACATATCATAAAAAAGCACACCCAAGATTCCATTGGTTCAGTGTTCTTGGATATAAGATAATTAACTAATTTATTTTTTAAACATTCTTCAATATCTCTCATAAATAATCTTTATACATGATACCCTTCTAGAAGTATCATATATAATAATCTTCTTCATCGTCAGAGGAATGGAAACATAAGATAATTTTATCTTAGATGCTCAATAAGGGTATAAATAAGAGATATGAAATAAGGATCATAAGTGAGAATAAGATCAATATGTGTTTATGAGAATATAATCAAGGTGTATAACCATATCATAAAGAAACCATATATAATAAAACATGGATCATAAATCATGAATCTTAACAAATGTGTTTTGACATAATATAATAAAAAAGTCATTAGAGTATAGAAACATGAGTTAATAATGATAAACAAGAATAATAACATAGGAGTGTGGCATAACATAGAAATGTGGCACAAACATAAGCATATAAAATCATTTCTTATATCGAGGATTACTTCCAAGACCATCATCACATAGTAGACATAGTCTTGTAAAATATTAGATTGGGTGCATTCCCCATTCCCATAAACATAATGTAATGGGTTCACTTCCCAATACCTTAAATTTCATATAATGAGATATCAATCTATACCCAATTTATTTTAGGGATATATAATTCTTGTCCCACCCATCACATATTGAAAAAATATACATATTTGTGCCACGTGAACATGATTATATTCATAAATAAACTATATCATAAATAACTTGTGAGAAATAAATGAGGTTCATAAAAATTTACACAAGGTGTAAATAAATCATCCATAGAAATAAGGTGTATGAATTCATTAAAATAAATCCTTAGTGATCTATAATAAACATTAAATTATATTAGCATAGATGAAAAAAAATTAGAAAAGCATTATAAAATTATTTGGTAAGTAATAAAAATTATCATTTACATTTTTAATAAACTTACTTTCAAAATTAAATAAATTATAAATTATTTTTTTCAAAAATAATTTAAAAATAATTAAAATTTATTTTTAAGAACCATGAAAACATGGAATGAAATATTTGTAAAGAAACCCCAAGAAAACACTTGGAAAAATAGGTTGTTAAGATTTTTTAAAATATTCATTTCACAATTTTATAAAATAAATTATAATTAAATATAAAATGATAATAAATAATCTTAAAATAATGGATAAGTATATAAATAAAATAATTTTAAAAACATGGGATTGGGGGAAAAATATTTCTAATAAAAAAAAGAGATAAGGCTAGTTCCACTTACAAGAAACCTTTAAGTTAATCTGTGAACCAGACAAATATAAAATGGTAAGAAAACATGTAAAATTAGAAATAACTAGATTAAAATAAAATAAATTGTGTTTTAGAGATAAATTACATAAAATTTCCCCAAATAAGAATTTACACATATACAATCCTTATTTCATAGTTAGATTGGAAAAGAAACCCTTTCCTTTAATTCTGAATTACATGAAGGTGATTTAACCTCCTGTACAATAATGGTAAACATCTTAATAAATTATTTTAGATAATTGTTAATATTTATTACCATTTATTATTTTAAATTATAAAAATTTATCAGATACATATTAGGTAGACATTTTTTACCTTCATCATTAGATGCTTGTAATTTCCATTGTTTTGTACAAGTTTTATAATAGAAATGTTGATTCTTATTCCTTGATAACAAGTTAATCATTAAAAGATTATTAAAGGTAGTGGAATTATTTTTTTCAATGATTTACATAGTCTCATTCTCATTTTATTGAATGTATGTGTATGTTTTATGAGAATAGAATTTATGGAGAGCATGTTTCAGGCAATTTAACAATGACAACAAGTTTCTTTATAATGACCATTAATTTTTTATTTTACCTTTTTAGAACCATATTCATAACTAAAATTACTCTTTAATATCATATATTTCTAGTATTAATGTATTTATATACATATATGATGAAAATTATGGTGTTGGTATAACATCATTCATGTAGGTGGTTGAACCGACCCAAACAAAAACATGATACACTAATGAATGAGTAGGAGTATAGAGTTATATAATGAAAATATTTTTTTTAGATAATAATAATGATGTTAATATAACATAATTATAATTTATAATTAGATTTATTAGGAGTTTATATGGTAAGGTAATTGAAAAATATGTTGATGAACTAGATACTTACTTTGATGAATTCACTCCTCGAAACGAGTTCCTTCAGAATAAAGGATTCATATGTTATTCTTGGAACTAAAGGATACCAAGAATGTAATGAGGATTTATGAGAGGTAATTTTTTTAGATATTTATTAGATAATTAAATTAGAATAGTGGTTTGGGAGGGGTAGGGGAAAGTCCATTTTATAGGTGAGTTTTGAGTTTCATTTCAACAAATACTCATTCCCTAAGTTGCATGGTTATCATTATACATGGAAAGTGAATCCAAAGTAAAAAAATAATGGATATGGGCCATGAATACCCTCATAAACACAATTTTATGATATGTTTAGAGATGTGTTGGGCCTTTACCCCTTAATTTAACTTTTTTACCTTACTTTAATTTTACTATGGTAACTCAATTTTTAACCAAGTAACGTTATTTTTCCAAGAATGATATTGACCTTAATACCTAATTTGTAAATTTTGATTAAAAAATTGGGTTGTATTTAACCTAATTAAATTTATAAATATGATAAAGTTAAATTTTTATTAAAAAATAAATATATCAAAACAATTTTTTATAGAAAAATTATTTTTAAGCATTAAGTGTTATTAATAATATTTGATATCAATTACCAATTTAATGAGTTGTTATATTTTTTTTATAAATTGAATTATTAAATTTTTATAAACATTATTTAAAATGGATCAATTTAATTTATTAATATAAAAATACACAATAGTTTTAAAAAACAATTCTTGAAAAAATATCCCTTTTCATCATTAAATGATTTTAATCACACCCCATTATAAATTAATTATATATCAGTTTACCATACCATTTAATCAAAAAATTGGTATTTAAATATTTCTTTGAATTTTATAAACACATCAAATCATTCTTTATCATAATAATAATAATAATATATAAAAAATAAAATATTAAAATTAATTATTCCTATTTTATATTATTCTAGGTTTTTTATTATATGTGAATTGTATCATTTTTAATTTCTCACTAAAAATTACAAAACTTCAGTTTAACAATTGGATACAAGTATTTCCAATGACCATATATCTAACATCCATATATCCAATGACCATAGGTCCAATAACTATATAACCAAAAATTATATATAAAACAATATTATTATATTCATATATATATATATCCATATATAAATATCAATAATCATTCACCATATTATATATTTTTTTAATATTTTTATCATAATTATAACATTTTTTATTTATATAATTATTATTGATGAGATAATCTTCATGGAAGACTGTGATAATGAGGTTTTCCACCTTGTTGTATTTTTTTTTACTCATGGTTTCATTCATAGTGTAATTTTACTAATTATATTTCATTCATTTATCTTGAAATTTATTTCAATTTTTATTATAATATTATACCATAATGAAATAAGGAACTATTCATTTTAGTTTGGTGTTGTGTATATAATAACCCATCAGGAAAAAATGATGTATTTAAAGGGAAATATGTATTAAAATCATGGAGTGTTACATATTTAGTGTAAGAAATGATGTTATGTGGATTATTATGATTAAGTCAGATGTATCATTTTGAATGGTATATGAAGATTTTGAAGGGTTTCATTAAGAATCAACATCATCCATGAGCCTCTATTGTTGAAAAGTATATTTCTGAGAAGGTGGTTGAGTTATGTATGAACTAGTTTTTTGATGTGGAACACATTAGTCTAAAAACATATCACCATGTGGGAGTTGGTATTGCAGTAAATTGGATCCACTGAAAAAAAATAAAGGTCATATATAACATCAAATATTATTTCACTAAAACAATGTTATCCAAAGAAAAATGATATGCGAGTAATGAATAAGAAAAGAAAAATTATCAAATGGTTCAAAGAGAATGTGACTGGTGATTTATCTATATCAGAAACATTGAGGTGGTCAGAGACTGACCCGTGGTCAAATGTGATAACATGGTCTGGGTATGACATTAATGGTTATGCATTTTATATGAAATATAAAGATAATAAAAGTGTAGTTTAAAAAGTAAAGTAATAATTTCCATGGAAGAAATTTATTTTTTAGGTGAAAAAAACCTAATACCCACATCAATGAAATATTACAGAGTTATTAAAGATATATGAAACTTTGAATAGATGAAGTTTTTAGTACCAATTTTTAAGTGTAAATAGGTAGATGGAAAAAATAGTGTTAAACATGTTAAATTTGGATGTTCTCTAGTGGATCTAACTATATTAGGATACATAAATGATATTTTTATCATAGGAACACTTTAAAAACAAATTTTCTATATTGTTGATCCATCAAATGACCATTTTTCTATCTTTTTTTAAGAAAAATAGTATTTTTAGATGACAATATTAATGATGTTGGTTACTTATATAAGGTTCCTACATCTATGACATAATTATTATAGGAATTTATGATCATGGTGTAGACATGGTTCATGCTATATGGAATAATGATAAAGAAGGAATTCAGGAAGAAAATCCTTAAATACCCACTTAACAGTCTATGTATTATATAACTACTTTAGATTTATTAATTTTCAAAATATATTAAATGTTGAGTGTAATAAATTTACTAGTATTATTATTTTAATTAAATATTTTAATAAGTATTCTAATTCGATTATATAATACTAGGAATTTAATTACATATAAAGATTAATTTATTTCTATTTTTTGTCAATTCTAATTTCATTTATGTTTTTCTTTCTTATTTCTATACCATTTTATGTCTTATAAATATTTTAAAATTTAATGTTTTTAAATTTTAATATATGAAATTTAATATTTTTATTAGTATTATTATTTTACATTTTTATTTTAACAATGGTTACAAATTAATTGTATAATATAAGGAATTTTATTACATATAAAAATTAATTTTATAACTATATTTATATTAATTTTAACATCATTTATTTTTAGTTTTCTTATATCTACACCAATTCATGTCTTTTAACAGTATTTGGTTGATTATATATTATTAATGTAGTTAAAATGTAATTTTCTATCAATATTAATTTTTGTTATTATCAATTATACATATTTCATTAAATTTTATAGGTGAAAGGATTAATTAAATGTATTTATTATTATTTTATACTAATTATTTGTTAATCTGAATTTTAGGAACATGTATGATCTTAAAACTAAGTCATCTCATTATTTTTGATAGGAGCCTATAAATTCTTCTACATAGTAGCTTCTTTTTTTATCTAAATGGAAACCTCTTTCTTCTATAGGGAATGAGAATATTTCAGAAGTTGATAAACATGGTAGTATATGTTTACCTAATTTATCAATTTTATGTGACATGGTTCAAATTACATTTTTTGATTTTTATGATAATGGAAACACCATTGGTCCAAATGTAAAATAATTAGAATTTTTATAGAAGTAAAATCTTGGTAAAAAATTAAAATTTTATATTTTTTATTGGAGGAGTGTCTTCTGGATGACATGAAATCAACTATGGGTGACCATAATGGTAAAATCATACATTAGTTTTTTCATTTGATTAATTTATATTAACTAATTTAGATATATTATTTTATTTTCTCTCACTTTTAGATGAAATTTTATTTACCTAAAAAAATAATTTATGATATATTTCTTTTCTTTTGATGTAAATAGATAGAGGGGTATTAAATCAATGTTACCATTAAATTTTATTTTTAGGTAAAGGAAAAATAAAAAATTATACCAACTTTATAGATTTTTATATTAAGATACAAGGATGAATTTTGTTTAAAAACACATCAAGAATAATTTTTGGTAAGTGTAATGTCAACCATGAAAATAGATTTTTTATATAATTATTAATAAATATTATTAATGACTTTTTCCTTAAATAAAAAGTATCAATGATATATCATCTTGACATCTAGATAAAGAATTTATACCCTCATACTTTATCATGGGAAGGGTATATAAAATTTTAAGAGCAAATGATTTCTAATTTGTTTTGAGAAATTAAGAGATAAATCGTCATGTTTCATAGAGGATGACCTCCATTTGTCCCCTAACTAGGCATGAAAAATGGAAGAGGATGCAAATAAGTAAAAAGGGGAATATCTTACCCAAAAGTAAAATTCAGTAACTGATAATATTTTAATAATAAATTTACATATTTTGTTGATTATTTTCAAATTTTATTAAATTAATTTAATAATAAAATATTATTTATAGGATTACCATCAGGAGCAGAGAAAATAATGCACCTTCATACCCAAAGGTAGAAAGGACATAATTTTGACTACATTAGGGAATGTGAAACACTTTGGTTATATATGGTGATATGAGAAGGATGTATCTAAAACAAAATTGTTTAGTCATCATAATTATTCTTCAATGCATGAATCATATAAAGGTAAAATACAAATCATACAAACTCAAGTTCAACCGTTAGATGAGTTGATAGAGGATTGGATTAGATGATTGGTATTTATCAATGTTTGTTGAAATTGAGAGAAAATTTGAGCCTATATATCACACTCCTCCACCTCATCTATATTCAATAATTTATTATGATTTGTAGATTAAGGATCCACTGTATCATATTATATCAAATGTAATTGTATATTATATTTTAAATTCCTTATATCATCAGTAGATGGAGTCATATCAACTAAGTGTGAAAATATAGAATATTATTGATTCATTAACTAAAGTATCATTTCCTATGGATGAGGTGAATACAATTGGATAAAGTACTATACATTTTTTACTTTGTCCATATTGACTTTTATATCAAATAATCAATAAGGTATTCACAAATTAATTCTTTATTTAATATTTTTTTAAAATTAATTTGTATATTTTATTATATATATATATCCACACACAAAATCAAATTATTTATAAGAATATCTAAAATGTAAATAGTCAATGTTGTCTATAGAACAACATCAGACTTAAAAACATCTAGATACTAATTTTCACATATCCAAGTGATTTTATAAATTATCAGTGAATGATTTTATACTAGAGGATGACTATCAACCTCCAATAATTTTTTATATTTATAAAAATGATTATTATCTAACAATAATGTATAAATATATCATAGACCTTGTTGATAAAAACATTGTAGGAATTAGAATATTGTAAGTATTTTACATGTAAGATTATTATAATATTTCTTTCCATTCAATCAATTTAATTTAATTTATAATTTATGTTTGTTTATGAATGAATAGTTATTATCATAAACTTTTTATTCAATATGAAAGAACATACATATATTTATTCATAGTTACACAATTTATTTATCCAACATCTAGGACATTGAATCATGAATCGAAAATAAAATATGCTTTTGAAGTATTTTTAAAGTGATGAAATAAAGAGTTGGATGATTTTATATATTAAGGGGTATGAAATAAAAATTCATTGAAAATTTATAATTCATAACATTATCAATTATATTTTATTTTATGTTGTTTTTTTATTTTAGTACCCATTGGATGTTATTGATTTTCAATCCCTAAGAAAACACTACCCATTGGCTATTCTCTATAATAAGTGACGTGTGAGATAAATTTAAAGAAGTTTTCAAATAATATGTTATATTATTTTAATGATAATATATTTTTATAACTTTTTTATTTTATTTTTTAATTAGTAACATAAAATTAAAATAGTTTATGGTAGAATTATCATAAGATATTGAGAAAAGGGAAATAAAAATTAAAGTATATCTATGCATATGGGACATTTTTTTATAATTAGTTTTTTAGAAACTGATAATAATGTTGTTTCAATTTAGAACTTTCAAATTACAATGTCATTTTAAATAATGAATCATTGGATGTGGGTATTATGTTACGTGATTTATTTATGAAAGAATCACAAATAAAATAATTAAATCATTTTACAATATTAGTTTTATCAAAAAAAATTCTTTTATATATTATATGGTTATATAGAAATTAAATTTTAAATAATTAATTTATATTTTATAGCTTGTTAAAAACACTTAATTATATGATTCAAATGATTTGAACCATCAATAAATAATATAATCTAATTATTTTATAAGTTTAGTTAAATTTTAGTTTATTTTTATAAGATTGTTCATGATTTGTTATTTTAACATTAAAATTAAAGTTTAATTATAATTTTGACATTATTTTGATACAAATCTATGAATTTTGGTAGCTATTTTTCTGTTATTATTTTAGTCTTACAGGTCTATGTTTCGTTTATATTATTTTTGTTTGAACATTATCCTTGTAACACCAGTTATTAAAATATCCTTCATTAAAATTGATAATAAAAAACTTTCAATGTCAGTTTATTATAAACCAATGATGTATATTAAATTTAGTGTTAGTTTTTTTTATAAAAAATGAAATTGAATAAATAATTTATCATAGGTTTAGAAAAATATTTCCTATAATAACACATCATTTTTTCATTAAAATCTAAATATTTAAAATCAATTTCATTTAAAACTGATGTTGAATAAATACATATGATGTCCGTTTTATAATATAAACGATACCATAAAGACAATTATTTATAAAAACAATCATAGAAACCATATTTTTCAACAATTTTTAAAAAATGTTTTGAAACATATATATATATATTTACATCAGTTATAATAATAGATATAAAAAAATTAATATATCAAACATAACAGTAGGGCTTTATAACCGACATATAAAACCAAAATTAATGATGTTAAAAAACCTATTACGCACTAGTGGTGAAGTCACACCCTGCATATGCAACTCAATGAATATGAAAAAATTATGTTTCATAGTAAAGATAAGGGAAGGGTATCGATGATAGGTGACAATGGTTATTGATGGGTTAATAACAAGTAGATTCTTTGTTATCTAGGGAGAAAATTGACTCATAACCTTTGATATTTTTTTTCTTTTATTATCTTTTATAAATGCTTGAAAACTAGTTATTTTTATGAGGATTCCATATGTGTATTCTTTTGATGAATGTAAATCATTTTACATGGCTATATAAATATTTGGTTTATTTATTTGGTTGATGTTATTTCATCCATTATGTTTTTTATTGAGTTGATTATTTCATTTTATTTATTATATGGTTATGATATCAAGGAAATATCCTCCCTATGTTATGGATTGGGCCTTCATCACTAGTTAATAGCCTCAAAAGTATGGGGAGGTGCGTCGTAGTTTATGTGGAGACCCTTTGTTATTGTCTTTGGTTGGGGGGATGTATTGTATTAAGTACTTATCATATTTTTATATGGTTTTAGAACCTAGTATACTAAAGTTAGAATTGTTATGGACTGTAACTGAATCCATAACTATAACAAAACTGAATTTATATAGTGTAATATCTCGTTACTAGGGTGGTGTGGGGTATGTTCTGAAGATTTATGGTTTGGGATATTAGTTTTTATTTGTTTTATATTATCTAGAGAGGTGATAGAGCATGGTTTCATGTATCCTAGTTATCATATAGGATAACATAAAATGTTATTACTTTTATATAATTATGGACTCACATGATGATTTGATAAGCCATGTTTAATTATACAATTTGTAATAAATTATACAGTGTTATCCTATAAAACTTATTGGTGGAAATCTAATTCACTCGGTAAAGGTATAGTTGTATAACATGATTACGATTTCATATGATTTTTAAGGGAGTGGGAATGACATTGGTTATATTGATGATAAGTATTTAAAATGTAATGTAAGTCTTGATAAACATATAAATCTTTTGGTATTATGGTCATATGAAATGAGTGCAATGTGATTCTTTTGTGATGATATGGGATGTTAATTATTATGTGATAATATCATTTCTCAAGATATATTTATTGGAATTGATTATTGAATATTATATGGTTTTTTAAATATATGGAAACTTGATACTTGATAAAAGAGTAAAAATAGAGAGAGGCATTGAACCACCTACATGATCAATGGAATATCAATAAGTGTGGGGGGGGGGGGAATGAGTGATCTTAATTATTTATATGATTCCTTCAAAACAACCTTCACCACTGGTTAAGATGAGTGATGTTTTTTGTCCATACCCACATTCAAACACACACTAACATGAGGAACATATTAATTTATAAGATCCACCTATCAATGTGAGAATGCTAGTCCTTAGTGTGATATGTATTACTACTAGATCACACTACCCACTAGAATTATCTTATAGGTTTAAGAAAGTAGATTATATACTTGAAAATCACATTTTCACATCTCTTGAATATGCTTCAGTTCATACCACACATAGGTGCATCTCACACTTTATAATGATATTAAATTTTGGTAAAAAATTATGTTTATTTCACCGATAGAATTTTATTTAATTGTTGAGTATATTGACTTCTTTTTCTCTTATATTCTTGCACAAAAACAAGACATCTCTTCAATTTTATTTCATAACACTACATGAAACCACCAATGTCTACACCTCCATCATTAATGATATACTTCTAAATATATGGTAAAAAACATATCCTACAAATCACCCTTATGTGAAATTCATGAATAACTCACCTAATATTCATTAAAATATTCTCAATAATATTCTATAGGATTCATTCACCTATTTGTATACTTTACTTCACTTATTATTTTTAAAATATTTATTCACAAAATTACATGAATATTCCTCCCTATACATGCATTTCTTTTTTTGGTTTTCCACCTACAATAAAACAGTTATAGATATTTGAATTTAAATTCCCCAAATACCCATATTTTATTCTTCATGATATTTGAATTAGAATAGAATTTTCTTTCCTTCTTAAGATTCTGTGTAAAAATATCATTTGATAACTATATAAGAAAAAATATATTGACAAATTCCTTCATAACTGCTTCTTAAATCATGACACAATATTTTTTATGCCATGTAGCCTTCCAAATCATAGAAAATTATCAATAGCTTAGATCTTGGTTAACCAAATCACATGATATTTGTTTCAATAAATAATGGTTAATAAAAAATTGCATGATTTATTATTTCTTTAGATTATATAATTTATTTAAACTTTAATTTTCATACAAAATAATTCTTGAAAATTCACCAAGTTTTGATCCTTATGGTGTCAGAATTCATCCTTACGTATAATAGTAATGTTTATACAGAACCAGAAGATGTTTATAAAGAAGAACATGACCATTTCATAGGGTAGAATCATATTCATGTACATGCTCATGACATTTATGTAAAAAAGGAATTATCCTTACAAATTCATGGTTTCAACCTAACACAACTCTATAATGATGTTAACACAAGAAAATGACTTAGATATTTTCTTGATCAGTTAAACTAGATGATCATTATTCACATTAGATTTATGTTTACATATCCCTCATGACTTAGTCATTTACTTCCATATTTATTACTAATCCTCCAAACTGATTCCAAACAACTTTAAATTATGTAAAAAGTTGGAATAGTCTTCACCTTAGTTAAATAAAAAAATATCACTTGAGTTTGAACATGATTTATATATTAATAATAAAAGACAAAAAATATCACATCCAATTCAACCTTCTTTATAATTTATTATCTAAATGAATATAACATTCTATATGAACTTATTTAATCTCAAAATAGAACAACCTTATCTCCGGTATTTAATAATATCTCAAAATATTCAATTGCTTTTAATTTTTATTGGGATCAATAATATCCTCCTTTGTATTTTTTTAGAATATAAGGAACATAAATCACAATCATGCTCATAAAACATAGCAATGAATAATAATATAAAAATTTTAAGCCTACTTTAGAAAACTCTATGTAGTAAACAAGAATACTTAATTATAATATCATTTCATCCATAAAAGAATAATGATCTATATTCAAAACCAATCCTATTGATTCTTCTTGATGAAATGATTCCACTTGAGAATATAAATCAGATTCAATATCTATTTAATAAATACTAGATAATCACATCAAATCCACCCTCATCTTGACATATCTTTCCAAGAAACTTATTAAATAAAAAATTCCTACATATACTTCAAAAAAATTATTTGAACACTTCAAAAATATATAGAGATAAAATCTCATCTTACCCCTTTTGAAGACCGTATGAAAACAATTTCTACAACTAAAAGATTACCCCCAAAAAATTTAATTAATATCAATTAATAATCCCCTTACATTACATCCTCACACTTTGAAAAATATAGGAGAATAAACATAATTGAAAATTTATATTTTCTATTCTTTTCTACCCCTTTAAAAAGATATAGGAAAACAAACATAATGTAAGATTTATATTTTCTTTTATTTTCTACCTATTTGACAATAATATCCAAATATAAGATGAGATAGAGGACTGATCACCATACCTTATCCTTGAGAATGGAGTGGTTGAACTCCCAGAACTAACCTCAGATTCTAAAATGCACCCTTTGGAAATGTCATGGTGAACGCATACATGGAATAAATTTTGACAACCATTCATTTCTCTCCATAAGATCATTGAGTAAGTTATAATTTATATCAATGTGATTTCACCTTGAATGTTGAAATGGGTTTTTTGATAAATTGATAACACTTTGACTATCACAACCAATAAGTAATGTTAACTTCACCCTTGAAATTTTTCTATTGAGACTTCATACACATTAGTTTAGTTGTGGAATGAGTGGAAACCATATATTCTAACTCTATAGTACTCAAGGGGACTAAAATTTTCTTCTTAATATTCTAAAAAACAAAACTTTATCCAAGATATAAAACTTCACTAGTTGTTTACCTCCTATAATTAACAAAATCTTCTCAATCTAATTCTATGTAGATAAAAATATAAAGTTTTAATTTTATATCATATTTAAAACCAAACCATATTATACCTTTATTATAGTTAAGAGTACTCTTTCAAGAAGTGAAATAGGGCTCCTTTGGATCACTTTGATACATATCACAAAGAATAAAAAAATAAACTACATATAGCCTCAAATATATTAAGTATATAAGACTTACAATCAACTTTTAAAATAACCTTTAATAAACTAAATTTATTTATCATCTCTAGATAGATTGCTTCCAAATGATATTAGGGTAAAAAATGGATTTGAGTCTTCGATGCCAAAAATTTCTATAAGTTTCCTAGCATACTTTTCTTTAGAAAATAAAATATGATCTATCTTTTGAGAAATTTTTAATCTAATAAAGTACCTCATTACACCAAGCATGGAAATTTTAAAAATATCCTTCATTTAAATGGAAACTTATTCACAAACTTCATCTTAATTTATATAAAATATGATTTCATATTCATAAACAATAACAATGATAGATACCTATTTTTCATCTTTAATTAATAGGTTTTTGTCCACTCATCCTTTTTAGAAATTTAACCTATTTAAGAATGTGTCTAGCATATAATACCAAGTGTTGGGGGATTATTTTATCCCATATAAAGACTTATTTAACCCTAAAACACAAATCATATCTTCTAAAATAAATAAACAACAAATTTTCTCAATATATATACCTCTTTTAACTTTCCATTGATAAAGGAAGACTTGTTATCCATTTTAATTTTTTTTATTTCCTTTATGATAAAATAGAAATAAACATTCTTATGGTATCAAGCCTTGAAACTGGTGCAAAGGTCTCATTGAAGTCTACTCCTTTAACCTATGAATATTCTTTACACACTAATCTTGATTTATTTCTCACCAGTTAAACTTTTCATTCAATTTGTTTTGAAAAACCAATTTTTTCCTGATGATATTCTTCTCTTTGGGATCGGGTACCATCTTCTATGTTTTATTATTCTATATCTAGTCCAATTCCTAATTCATATTATCAAAACACTCTTTAATAATAAATTTTTCTTCAACATTTCTAGGTTCTACTTGGAAAAATGAGGTATGAGCTTCTTTCCTCAAAGTTATCATAGTTTTTACTTGCTATATTTGATCTCTAATGACATTTTGGGAATATTCTTACCATATAAAACTTGGATGAGATGAATAATATTGTTTCTTATCACTTGAAATTGATGAATATACCTTTACAACCTTTACATATTCAACACTTTCATCTCTTTTTTAAATTACTTTAGGATGTTTCACAAAAACTACAATATCATCACTTTTAGAACTCACTTCATCATGTGAAAATTATTTATTTGAATGTTACAAAATCCTTACATAAAAAATATCAACAATATTTTTAGCCTATTTTTTATAGTAGTGGTATCCTCTTCCATTTGGAGGATATCCTTGGAAAATTCCATCAACATATCTCTTTTTAAATTTCCAAGAAATTTCATCACTAAATTTTAAGAGATAAGTACTATCATAAAAATAAAGATACTTCAAAAATAGATATTTTTATAGTATATATCATATGATGATATATCAGAATTCACTCTGTGTATTTTTTTTAATATGAACCACTACACTAATAACTTTCCTTAAAAAATA
The DNA here is from genome assembly GCA_963277665.1 of Viscum album. Lineage (NCBI taxonomy): Eukaryota > Viridiplantae > Streptophyta > Magnoliopsida > Santalales > Viscaceae > Viscum > Viscum album. Next base: position 1,841,507,832 of record OY728129.1, on the reverse strand, counting down.
TCGATAAGTATAATACCCAAAGAACATTGTTCGAGCCATCTCCACTAAAGATCTATTATTTTGTTCATCCACACCATTTTTTTATTATGTGTATGGTGAATTGAGTTCATGTTTAATGCTATTATTTCATAGATAATTTAAAATTTCCCATTTGTAAACTTAGTTCCATTATTTTCTAGATCTTCTTGAATAAAAAACCACACTCTTTTTGGATACTTATTCAAAAAAAATTAAACATTCTTAAGGCCTCAAACTTTTTCTTTATAAAAATGACACAAGTAATACGAGTGAATTAATCAATGAAAGTTATATATTACATATCTTCATTGGTTGATTTCTTCCATATGGGAAAATATACATCTAAATTAATGAGCTTTAAAGGTTAGGTAGATTGAATCTACACCATCTCATGTGAAGAGTTAACAATATCCCCCTTTGAGAATGTTAAAAACATCCCATCTATTTATCTCTTTAGGAAAGTAACATCACAAAAATTGTCTCCTTGGGTGATATTTTTTCCTCAGATGGATAAGTATTTTATGCCATAAACTATTATCTTATTCCATGCTTATATAAAATGAATTTTCAAAATCACCTAATTGAAAACAATTCTCTTTAGTCCACTATAATATTTTTACAACTATTCCATATTCATGGTTCTTAAGAATGAACCCATACTTATTTAAAATAACATAGTTTTCTTTGTCAAAAAAATATATTTTTTACATATTGTATTTAAATATACCAATAAACAAAGTATTTTTTAAATTTATCTTTTATCTCCGAATCACTATTGAACCAACTCCTTTAACCTTGAGTTACTAATCATTTTCATCAGTCACTGAGCCTACATTTAATATTTTAAAAAACTTTAGAAGTTTTAAATATTTTATCATGTGAGAGGAACATTCATTAGCCAAGATCCATGGGCTTTATACTTTTGATGACTTGATTACAAATTCCACAGCTAAATATTTTTACTTCCCCTTGATCTTTTTCTCTTGAGGATTTTGAGTATTAAAAATATGATTTTACCAGGATAGTAAAATTATTCTATATTCATTTTCATGGTGATAGGGATGGTAAAATATTTTAGAGAATTATTCAAGATCTTTAAAATTATTCTATGGAATTATTCTATAATTTTCTATCTGTTTCTATTCTTTCCTCCATTGAAGAGACTGAATCCCCCTTAAAAAATTCCTCCCAGGCCTCATAAACATGTTATGTGATTCATAATTTAAGTAAAACATATTTTCCATATTCAAAAATATTCTATTGTATTGGTAGAATCCATTGAAAGAAAAATTTATTTTTCCTCTAGTATGTTGTCCAGAATATGGTACTTATCTTCCTTATAACTTAGAGTTAACTATATTAGCTCATTTTTGAAGGGTTACTTTATAGAGGCGCTTCTTCAGAGGTGGTGATGGAAAATCCCTAGGCGGCGATGGCCGCTCCGGCTGTCACGACCCATCCTCGGGGCCCGTTTCGTGACTACCCCAAGCCCGCCTTCCATAGGCCAGGGGCTGGCGACTCGCACCAAAGAAGTAAATACCTAAACTGGGAAGGCATTGCCTTTATGAAAGTAAAGAAACACAATAGAGTACGCAATTAAAGTAAACACTACGTAAACACTGTATACAAAAAGTAAGTGCTGAATGAAAAGGGGCTGGAAATACAAGCTCAACAGTAAGTACAGTACAACTGAAAAACTATTACAACTGCGGTAAAGTAAAACAACAGCTACTGAGTCGTCCTTCGAGAATCCCACCTGAAGGGTGGGTACAGATGGTATCCTCAACACCTCAGGTCCGACCGTCTGCTCCGTGTACGTCTCACCAAGTGGTCCACCTCTAGATACTGTCTAGCTCCACAAGTCTCCACTTCGATCTGTGATGTCCGTCGTCTGCATCCAACAAAATGTAGTGCGGGCATAGCCCATGCAGGGGTGAGTATATGATACTCAGTAGGGACCCCGAGACCCCCAAAGGTCTGCTAGAGTCCATGAAGGATAAAACACAAAAGGAAAGATACAATCATGAAGTATCAACCAAATATATTTAGGTATATTCCCATACATATACCTAAGTTAACAATCTCAGTTCGGCTCCAACTCTCAAGCCCAAGCATAAACTAGTCCACACAGGAAGTAAAGTCATTCACATCAATGATTATGATTGAAAGTCAAGACTCAGCTCACACATGTATACAACTCACGAAGAGGGGTGGATATGATTAGATGTGGCCTCCGAATCATCTCCTCTGCTGAACCCATGTAGGATCCTAGTATAGAAGTCGTTGATGCCGAACCCACGGAAGATGCAAGTACAATAATCATCACTGTCGAACCCACATAGGATCCAAGTACCGTAGTCATCGCTGCTGAACCCACTGAGGATCCAAGTACAGTAGTCATCACACCCAAACCCACGGAGGATCCAAGTATAGTAGTCATCACTTCCAAACCCACGGAGGATCCAAGTACAGTAGTCATAATCATCGAACCCACAGAGGATCCTAGAACGGTAGTCGTTGTAGTCATAGCCAGCTGTAGGGTTCCCACACACATCAAGTTTGATTCCGGGAGGGTCCGCTCCTCGAGTCAAGGGGTCAATACCTCAACTATCATGAAGTCTAGAGTTGATGTATCCCAAAATTCCGTCTCATAAAAAGGAACCCAACGTGACAGATGACGCGTTAATCGGACACCCGGTGTGAGAGTTATTGGCTTTTCCATTCCAGGGGCTCGGTTAGAAATATGCTCGTTCCAAACCCGAATGTTTTCCAAAGTTGTCCAAAACTCACTTAGAGTATTGAAAAAGGAACTCTTCATCGCGAGGGTCCCAGTTCCACAGACAGCGCGTCGATCGGACGCACGGTCGTGAAGTTATTCACATTTAAGTGAAACAAGCCTGGCCCGTCAAGCCCGGTGGGCTGGCGGGTCGGCCCGTCCTGGCACGGTGGGTCTGACCCAGCTAAGGGGTCGGCCCGACCCGAAAATGCATGGCCCGGTCTAGTGGGGCTCGACCCGACCCGTGGCAGGCGGCCCGACCCACGCAAGGGCGCGGCCCGGCCTGGCTGGGCAAGGCTTGGCCCGTCCGTGGCCAGCGCGGCGCGGCCCGCGGCTGGCTGTGGGTCGGCCAACTAGATGAGCAGGTGCAGGGGGGAACTTCTCGAATCAGCAGCGCCGAGCGGTGCCGCCATCATGTCCGGCCGGCTGACACCGACCGGTCTTCCCGGTGTGAGCGGCCCGTGGTTGCGGGCTGCGATACCTCCACTGCAGCGCCTATGAGTGCTGCAGCTCCTTCTGCCCAGCCGGCCGATGAGCCGGCCGGTTCTTCTGCCGGATTGGCCTACCCTGTTCGGGCCGCGGTTCTCCGCAGTGCGACGCCGTGGGGCGCCGCGGTTCCACCAGCCCGGCCGGCTACAGCTTGCCGGTCCTTTTTCGGCCGAGTAGCCCGCGGTGGCGGGCCACGGTCTCCCTTCCGCGTGGCACCCGGAGCCGTGGTCCTCTTCGGGCTAGCGCGCGGTAGCCATCTTCGATCGTTTACGCCTCTTCCAACACCACCTCCATCTCCAAATAAAACCAACAAGTATGGGGGAGGTTCGGGCTGTGTTCGTGCGGCCTGAACCCTCCTCGTTATTACGTTAACAGTTTGAAAAATCACACACCACAATAAGAATGACGAAGTTCAGAGAAGAAAATATGAACAACTCTAATCAACCCCCAACCTCGAATTAAGGTTTGTTCGTAGTCGGTGTCGCGGGGTGGCGGCGTCAACTCATTGACGTTGGGGAAGAAGGAGCCGAGGATGGCGTGTCATTGGCATTCCATGCGGGTGGCTCCTTCTTCTTTGGCTTCGCCGAAGATCGAAGGAGATGATTGACGCTCCTTGTCAGTTCTTCGTTGGAAGGACAATGTTCTTCATTGAGAGAAGAACACTGCTTTTCTATTTCTCCAGAGCTTCCCATGGTTTCCCTAACACAACAAATTCCCACAAAAATAATAGCTAATCCTATTATTTTATTCACACATGTATTTCAAAAATCAAACTCTTTAATCAATTAATTGAAGAGTTTGATTAATTAATTAAAATGTGTTGGAAAAAAATTTAATGGGAGTGAAATGGAGGTGGAAGGTCACAAATTAATGGTGAAGTTATCAAATTAATAGGGGGTATTAACGGGGAGTTAAGGGAAGGTGAAGGGTTTGGATTCGTGTGGGCCCCACCACACTAAATCCTCTCATGAGAGGTTATGTGGGTGTGGGCCGCACCTATAACTCCCCATGGGAGGAAATAACCGCCACTAAATAATACAATTGTGTACCAATAATTTTATTAATTTAGTATGAATTCCTCAAAACATAACTTTCAACCCCCATAAAACGCAACTGCGGTAATTGTCCCCTTAAGCGAATACCGGCGCTGCGAGTTCATCGGTGTCCCCGGTTTTCAATTCCGATCATTGGTTCAAAAGATAGAAAAATCCGCACGTACATTTACTAAATGTACCCGAACAAAACTTCAAAAATTGATTCCGAGCACACCGGGCCTCAGAATCAAGTGCCGTCAGAAACCAAAGACTTGTAAAATTCCAAAGTATTTAAGAAAAAAATTTCCATGAAATTTCCGGGTCTTTACATTACCCCCAACTTAGGGATTTACATCCCTGTAAAGCTACAACACACACTAGGGAAACAAATGGGGGTACTGAGCTCACATCTTATCCTCCCGCTCCCAAGTGCTCTCCTAGAGGTTCCCGTGCTGCCAGTGAATGCACACCCGGAGAATCGACCATCCACATAGGACCCACTCCTATGGGTCCTCGATCTCTACCAGGACCTCCGTGAATGTCACCTCGTCATCGATGTCCAGATCCCTGTGGTCAATGATGTGGGTCGGGTCGTGCACGTATCTCCTCAGATGAGATACGTGGAAGACATCATGCACCCAGTGCAACTGAGGTGAAAGGGCCAGGCGGTAATCCACCTCACCTACCCTGCTGAGGACCTAGAAAGGTCCAATGAATCGTGGAGATAACTTGCCACCCAGGCCAAATATCCATAGACCCCATCGAGGAGAGACACATAAGAATACATGGTCTCCATCCTCGAACTCCAGTTATAAGGCCCCAGCCTTAAACCTTACTTAATCTTGAGTTATTACAAGATTACACATTGAGGATCTTTTCGGGTTTAGAGTTTTAGAGAATTAGATCATAAAACTTGCATTACATTCCACATATAATCAAAGTGGTTACATAAAGATAGTATTATTCATTCCCATCAATGGAAACATATTTAAAATAAAACATGGATTATTTCTTGACACTTCCTTGACACTATCATCATATCATGTACCTTTCCCTTGACCTGTGGAAAACATTTTAAAAAAAACTTGGGATGAGCATAAAAAGCTCAGTAAGGGATATACAAATATGGAAAGGAAAGATGCGTAAATATATAAATAAGGATGAGATCATACTTTAACCATAAAACATAAGCACTTCAACATACCTCATCAAATCATGAATAATCATAGAAATCATAAGACATAAAGGTAACTTGAGGCATTCATAACATTCTTACGTAGGGAGTAACCCTCTTGGTTACGTTTGGAATACCCATCACAGTATATTCCCTAAATAACTTTGGAGAAACCTTAACGTTTCACTCCTTCGCGTTACCCAATGCATTGGAGAGCTATATCAGGCTCATCCGCCCTTAGTTTATCACGGAACCACCTGTTTTCATAATAATTCCCAAGAACCTCAACATAATCATATCACATAAAACATGAATAAAGGAAACATAACATTCCCACCTTTCAATCACAAGATATCAATACAAAAAATTGATATAAAAACATTATGAAAACCATTTTCAATACCAAAATAAAAGAAAAGTAAAACATGCTATTTATTTTTCTTTTAAAAAGAAGGTATGGCTTGTAGAGGAAGCCGAAACTCAAATAATGGTCACGACGGTGGAGAAGTCGTTGTCGCCGCATACGTACGACAAAAACATTCCCTTTTTTTCATTTAGTAAACGATTCGTATAAAAAAGATTCATTTTGAATAAACGTAAAAGTCAAAGGGTTTTATACACCGTATAAAAGAAAGGTTTTGTATAAAACAAAATATGCCTCAATGAAAGGAGATTGAGACGAAGTCCCATACCTCGTATCCGACTTGACCCGACCATTCTTTAATCTCCTGAATAATAAACTTGAGTTAATCTATACTTGATTGAGAACCTTTTTCAAGTTCATTATTCCTTTTATATCACTTATTACTATGTCATTAACACTATGTAATTATTTAAGTTAATAACAGTCGTTTTAACGATCATTGGTACTTGAGTCAAAAATAAACCCTTTATAATTACTTGTTGTTCATGTATCCATTATATCCAGAATTATAATCATTATGTATATATCATATATATCCAGTATATACATTCATTTATAATATTACATAATCATTTAGAGGTAAGAAATGAAATGCACCATTCATGGAGACGGTAAGCCGTACGTACGCATGGACGCTACTTTCATTTCTATTTCATATTTTATAGAATGGAATCATAATGATTTAAAGGTATATTATAATTCCAGTATAATATCATATATAATATCATAGTTCCATCCTTTATACGTCCCACATATGGTATTTAACGAATCAAATCACTTTGAGGGGGCGATAGTCCGCACTTCCTTAAACGAAGATATCGCGTTTACCCATAATGGAAACCATAAAGGTATGAACAAAAAGAAAAAAAACAGAATCTTAAGGAAAACATAAACATATTATATATCATATATAAATATAGTGACATCTTAATGGCCACCTTTGAAGGTGTTAAAAGAATGTTGAACAATCATCGTTTCGGGAGGCATAAATTCACCATCCACGGAAACAGTATGTTTGTTAACCATTAGATGTAGGTGTGTGTAAGTGTAGCTCGAATACATATTTTAACAACATCCTAGTATATTGAGGATACTGGATTTTTTACAAAAGAAAAGAATAAAAAGAGTTTAGGGGGTTGGAGAAGCAAAATAAAACAAAATGACTCAAAAGAAGACATTACCTTAAAATCGGGTAACTCCCTCTGGTTTGAGCTCAAAGGATTCCTTGGGAAGACTTCTGCCCAAAGTGTGGCTTCAAGGAGTAAGAGAGGGAAGCGGAGAGACAAAATGGTCAGGGGTTGGCCGAGCCAAAGGCTTTGGGAGTGTGGGTAAGGAGGTAGAGGTGGGGGCCTTTTATAAGAGAAGAGGAGGGGCACTCTTGGAAAGTAAAGATAAGTTACTTTATTTTAAAAAGAGTTTCGGATTCAAAAGGTCCCACATTGATATAATTCGAGGATAAGGTGATAAGGGTTCGAAATCTACCCATCCAATAGGTTTTGGACATGTTTAGGTTTTAGATACTACATTATCTTTCCATTTTATTTAAATCGTTAAATAATGAGGTCATCGTTGCATCATCATGATGTCATAAATAATTTAATTTTTTTAAAGTCTAAAAATTATAAAAAAATACTATGATGTAGAAAATATTTTTATATTTCCAATGACTATTTATAATAAAAAATCTGATCTTTATAACCCCATGTAAAAATTGTTTTCGTAAAACATATGATGTTTGTGTCATTTTTACTTTTACATTAAATAAAATGTTATTTATGTCATTTCCCAACCAAAGTGGCTCCATGGGGTCCCCAAGTTGACCCATGGCTTTTCTTGGTCGGCCACGACACATCCAATGAGTGTAGGACATGTGTCAAGCTCATCTCATACTATTAAAACATTGTTTTTACCTTAAACTACACTAATTACCACTAATCGTGATTAAAAACTTAATAAGTTACTATTCACCAAAAAATTATTTTAATCTCATTGAACCACATTTTACTTCTTAATTACAACCATGTATGTCAGATTTTTGAAATTCAAAACACAATGATGGAAAAATTTCATTTAAACGGAAAAATTTGTCTTTATAAGTACCCCTTAGTGGTTTCACTATTCATCAAAAATTGAAGTTTTTCAGAAAATTACCAAAAATTCACCCTAATCTATATTTGATATTCTGAATTCAAAAATGAAGTCTATTTTAAAAAATTCAAAACATATAAGTCACATTAATTAATTTAATAATTAATTCCCGCTGTCATGAAAAATAGCGTGTTTTTATGAAACAATAAGTATCAAAATATTGATACCAGTTTAAGTCCAATTTCAAAGTGAAATTGATTCTAATAACCATCATTGGATAAAATGGTAAAAATATATTCTAATTTCAATTCAAAACCAATTCAAAAGATAATCTAATCATATAAATAAATTAGATTAAAAAGATTTTTTGAATTAAAATACAACATTTTTCACTATTCATTAAAAAATGAACTTTATCGGAAAAATACCAAAAATTCACACAAAGTAAATTTTGATGTCCCAATCATAAAGAATAAGTTTATTTTGACAAACATAGATTATAAAATTGTCAAAAGACAGATTAAAAAAAAGGTTTTCCATCAAAAGGCAGTAAAACAATCTTTTAAGAATATTAGTGTATTCCATGCATAAGATTGTATTTATTTTCATTTTAAGCCTATAAAACACTATCTTAATCATTAATAAACATAGATAAAAATATCTATTATTCATTACTTACTTGGGATGTTACATCCTTCCCCCCTTTAGAAAATTGTGTCCCCGCAATTTATTTACTTATCGAATAAATGGGGGTACTTATCCCTCATTGCATTTTCAGATTCCCATGTTGCCTCTTCCATCATGTGGTTTTTCCAGAAAACCTTTGCCTGATTAATCACCTAATTTCGTAACACTTGCTCCCGGTGGTCAAGAATCTGGACTGGTTGTTCCTCATAAGATAGGTTCTCTTCCAGCTGAACTACCTCTGGACTCAAAACATGAGATGGATCTGGCATATACTTTCTCAACATCGAAACGTGAAAAACATTGTGTTCCTGAGATAAAATCGGAGGTAAAGCCACTCGGTAAGCAACTGATCCAACTCTCTCCAGAATTTCATATGGTCCAATAAACCTTGGAATCAGCTTTCCTTTCTTACCAAATCTCATAACACTTTTCCAAGGAGAAACCTTGAGAAAAACATGATCACCTACCTCAAAAGAGAGATCCTTCCTCCTGTTGTCCGCATAACTCTTCTGCCTGCTCCGAGCTGTTCTCATGTGTTTCTGAATCAGCTGAACTTTTTCTGCCATCTCTTCTACCAATTCTGGTCCCATCAACTTCCTTTCACCCACTTCATCCCAGAAAGCTGGAGTTCGACACCGCTTCCCATATAATGCCTGAAATGGTGCCATCTGTATACTAGAATGAAAACTGTTATTATATGAAAATTCAACCAAAGAAAGATGTTGGTCCCAACTTCCCTGATAATCCATAGAACAAGCTCGTAGCATATCCTCCAAGGTATGAATTGTTCATTCTGACTGCCCATCTGATTGAGGATGAAAAGCTGTACTAAAATTTAATTCAGTACCCAACGACTTCTGAAGGCCTTTCCAAAAGTTAGAAGTGAACCTGGGATCACATTCAGATACAATGGATAGAGGAACTCCATGTAACATGACTACCTCTTTAAGATACAAATGGGAAAGTTGATCTAGGGAACAAGTATCTCGTATAGCAAGGAAATGAGCAGATTTGGTCAAGCGATCAACAACAACCCAGATTACATTATTACCTCGAGATGTCTTCGGTAATCCCACAACAAAGTCCATGGATATATTCTCCCATTTCCACTCTGGCACTGGTAAAGGCTGAAGTATCCCTTTTGGTAACTGCCGCTCTACTTTAACCTGTTGACATGTCAAACACTTCACAATAAAATCAGCAATATCTCTTTTCATTCCATCCCACCAGTAATACTCCCGCAGATCTCTATACATCTTAGTACTGCCTGGATGAACTGAAAATGGAGAACTATGAGCTTCACATAACAACTCTCTCTTCAACTGTGAATCACAAATCACACACAATATCTTCCCAAATCTCAAAACGCAATCATTATCAATGTCGAATTCATGCAACTTACCTTTCTGAACCAGCTCTACCTTTTTCTGCAACTCACTGTGTTGCTTCTGTGCTTGCTTGATTCTATCTGATAGAGATGATCTCACTGATACCTGAAACAAAACAGAAGAACATCCTGCACCAACAAATTCTATGCCAAAGTTCATCAAATCCTTAACCAAAGGATCACGTTCCAAACGCAACATTGCTAATGAAGCATTACTTTTTCGACTTAAAGCATTAGCCACTTTATTTGCTTTTCCCGGATGGTAATGAATTGTACAATCATAATCCTTGATTTATTCTAGCCATCTCCTTTGTCTCATGTTCAATTCTTTCTGAGTTAATATATACTTTAAACTTTTGTGATCGGTATATATTTGACACTTTACTCCATACAAATGATGCCTCCAAATTTTTAAAGCGAAAACAACAGCAGCTAATTCCAAATCATGTGTAGGGTAATTTACCTCATGAGTTTTCAACTGTCGTGAAGCATAAGCAATTACCTGATCATTCTGCATTAGGACGCAACCAAGTCCTTTCAATGAAGCATCAATGTAGATAACAAACTCACCATTCCTGGAAGGTAGTGCCAAAACTGGAGCATTCACCAATCTTCTTTTCAATTCCTGAAAACAATCATCACATTCTTTTGTCCAGATAAACTTAACACCCTTCCGAGTTAGCTTAGTCATTGGACTAGATAACCGTTAAAAATTTCTAACAAACCTTCGGTAATAGCCTGCCAAACCAAGGAAACTACGAATATCAGTTACATTTGTGGGTCTTGGCCATTCTTCAACAACTTTTGTTTTTGCATGATCAATGGTTATGCCATCTTTTGAAACAATGTGACCAAAGAAAGAAATTTGTTGCAACCAAAACTCACACTTGCTGAATTTCCCATACAATTTCTTTTCTTTTAAGGTCTGCAAGATAACCCTTAAATGTCTTTCATGCTCTTCTTTACTTTGAGAAAACACCAAAATATCATAAATGAAAACCACCACAAACTTATCCAAGAACTCATGGAAAATTCTATTCATTAAGTCCATGAATATAGCAGGTGCATTGGTTAGCCCAAAAGGAATTACTACAAATTCATAATGGTCATATCTCGTACGGAACGCGGTCTTCGGAATGTCTGCTTCCTTTACCTTCAGCTGATGGTACCCCGATCTCAAGTCAATCTTTGAAAAATACTGAGCTCCCTGGAGCTGATACAACTTCATTTGATGGCCCGACATCTGCTGAAGTAGTTGCAAAGGATTTCACCACCCCTTTCTGCTTGTAGTCTAACTGCTTCCCATCACTAAAGCTCTTTTTCGGACACTCATTTTAATAGTGACCCATCTCATTGCACTTATAAAATTTCACTAACTGTAAATCGAATTTGGTCTTACCTTCACCTTGATTCTTTTCAGTGAAATCACGAGCCTTATGTCCCATCTTACCACATCGGTAGCACTTTCTAGAATTCAGAAGACATTCCCCAGCATGCCTTTTGCCACATTTATCACAAACTGGAAACTTAGTTTTCTTACCATCATACTTTTTTGAAGAATTCTTACCTTTCTCTTGCCACCTCGGTCTCTTCTTCTGTTGGTTGTTATAGAACACTTGATCATCGGCAAACTCCATTTCCACCTTCTCAGCACATCGAACAAGCTTTTCATAACTTTTAAACTCACGAGAAGCTAATGCCCTTCGATATTTTGGGTTTAATCCTGAGTAAAAACGATTGATTTTACTATCAAGGTCTCGGATAAAATTTGGAGCATACCTTGCCAATCGAGTGAACCTTTCTTCATAGGTAGCCACTGAGTCTTCCTCTTGCCTCAATTCCAAGAATTGCTTTTCCATCCTAAGTCGAACAAACTTAGGAAAATACTTCTCAAGAAACATACCTTTGAATTCATCCCAGTCGAGAGCATCAATCTCATCAGTGTCCCTGATATTTTTAACCATCGACCACCACTGATCTACCTCACCCTCCAAACGGTAAATTGAAAGACTAACCTTTTGATTGTCTGAACACCCCATGACATCAAAAATCTTCTCCAGTGCTTTAATCCACCCTTCATATAGCACAGGGTCAGATGATCCTCTGAATGATGGGGGATGTTGCCTCATGAAATGTTCCACCACTGACATGTTCCTCTGCGGTTGATCTGGCTGATCTCGTGTATAGATACCACCGCCATTTATCGCTTGAGTCAACTGTGCCATCACTGCAACAAACTATTCAGTTCCAATTCCGACCATCTCGAGATGCTGATTCAGAAGGTTATTTCCTTCTGTATGCCTTCCTAGCACTGCTTCCCTGTTTCCTCTGCGGAAAACCATTCTGAACAAACATGTCTTAGATGAAGAAACATGGTAATCTTTAAATTCTATATCATTTCAAAAAAAATATTTTTGGATAATCATTTAATAGAATTCTAACTCCTAAATTTATCTAAACCGACCTATGATACCAACTATAGGGCCCCAGCCTTAAACCTTAATTAATCTTGAGTTATTACAAGATTACACATTGAGGAACTTTTCGGGTTTAGAGTTTTAGAGAATTAGATCATAAAACTTGCATTACATTCCACATATAAACAAAGTGGTTACATAAAGATAGTATTCTTCATTCCCATCAATGGAAACATATTTAAAATAAAACATGGATTATTTCTTGACACTTCCTTGACACTATCATCATATCATGTACCTTTCCCTTGACCTGTGGAAAACATTTCAAAAAAAAACTTGGGATGAGCATAAAAAGCTCAGAAAGGGATATAAAAATATGGAAAGGAAACATGGGTAAATATATACATAAGGATGAGATCATACTTTACCCATAAAACATAAGCACTTTAACATACCTCATCAAATCATGAATAATCATAGAAATCATAAGACATAAAGGTAGCTTGAGTCATTCATAACATTCTTACGTAAGAGGTAACCCTCTTGGTTACGTTTGGAATACCCATCATAGTATATTCCCTAAATCTCTTCGGAGAAACCTTAACGTTTCACTCCTTTGCGTTACCCAATGCATTGGAGAGGTATATCGGGCTCACCCGCCCTTAGTTTATCACGGAACCACCCGTTTTCATAATAATCCCCAAGAACCTCAACACAATCATATCACATAAAACATGCATAAAGGAAACATAACATTCCCACCTTTCAATCACAAGATATCAATACAACACATTGATATAAAAACATTATGAAAACCATTTTCGATACCAAAATAAAAGAAAAGTAAAACATGGTATTTATTTTTCTTTTAAAAAGATGGTATGGCTTGTAGAGGAAGCCGAAACTCAAATAACGGTCACGACGACAGAGAAGTCGTTGTCACCGCATACGTACGACAAAAACATTCTCTTTTGTCATTTAGTAAACGCTTCGTATAAAAAAGATTCCTTTTGAATAAACGTAAAAGTCAAAGGGTTTTATACACCGTATAAAAGAAAGGTTGTGTATTAAACAAAATATGCCTCAATGAAAGGAGATTGAGACGAAGTCCCATACCTCGTATCCGACTTGACCCGACATTCTTTAATCTCCTGAATAATAAACTTGAGTTAATATCTACTTGCTTAAGAACATTTTTCAAGTTCATTATTCCTTTTATATCACTTATTACCATGTCATGAACACTATGTAATTATTTAAGTTAATAATGGTCGTTTTAACGATCATTGGTACTTGAGTAAAAAATAAACCCTTTATAATTACATGTTGTTCATGTATCCATTATATCCAGAATTATAATCATTATGTATATATCATATATATCCAGTATATACATGCATTTATAATATTACATAATCATTTAGAGGTAAGAAATGAAATGCACCGTTCATGGAGACGGTAAGCCGTACGTATGCATGAACGCTACTTTCATTTCTATTTCATATTTTATAGAATGGAATCATAATGATTTAAAAGTATATTATAATTCCAGTATAATATCATATATAATATCATAGTTCCATCCTTTATACGTCCCACATATGGTATTTAACGAATCAAATCACTTTGAGGGGGCGGTAGTCCGCACTTCCTTAAATGAAGATATCGCGTTTACCCATAATGGAAACCATAAAGGTATGAATAAAAAGAAAAAAACAGAATCTTAAGGAAAACATAAACATATTATATATCATATATAAATATATTGACATCTTAATGGCCACCTTTGAAGGTGTTAAAAGAATGTTGAACAATCATCATTTCAGGAGGCATAAATTCACCATCCAAGGAAACAGTATGTTCGTTAACCATTAGATGTAGGTGTGTGTAAGTGTAGCTCGAATACATATTATAACAACATCCTAGTATATTTAGGATACTGTATTTGTTACAAAAGAAAAGAATAAAAAGAGTTTAGGGGGTTGGAGAAGCAAAATAAAACAAAAGGACTCAAAAGAAGACATTACCTTAAAATCGGGTAACTCCCTCTGGTTTGAGCTCAAAGGCTTCCTTGGGAAGACTTCTGCCCAAAGTGTGGTTTCAAGGAGTAAGAGAGAGAAGTGGAGAGACAAAATGGTCAGGTTTTTGCCGAGCCAAAGGCTTTGGGAGCGTGGGTAAGGAGGTAGAGGTGGGGGCCTTTTATAAGAGGAGAGGAGGGGCACTCTTGGAAAGTAAAGATAAGTTTATTTTAAAAAGCGTTTCGGATTCAAAAGGTCCCACATTGATATAATTCGAGGATAAGGTGATAAGGGTTCTAAATTTATCCATCCAATAGGTTTTGGACATGTGTAGATTTTAGATATTACATTATCTTTCCATTTTATTTAAATCATTAAATAATGAGGTCATCGCTACATCATCATGATGTCATAAATAATTTAATTTATTTAAAGTCTAAAAATTATAAAAAAAATACTATGATGTAGGAAATATTTTTAGCTTTCCAATGACCATTTATAATCAAAAATCTGATCTTTATAACCCCATGTAAAAATTGTTTTCGTAAAACATATGATGTTTGTGTCATTTTTACTTTTACATTAAATAAAAAGTTATTTATGTCATTTCCCAAACAAAGTGGCTCCATGGGGTCCCCAAGATGACCCACGGCTTGTCCTGGTCGGCCATGACACATCCAATGAGGGTAGGACATGTGTAAAGCTCATTTCATACTATTAAAACATTATATTTACGTTAAACTACACTAATTACCACTAATCGCGATTAAAAACTTAATAAGTTACTATTCACCAAAAAATTATTTTAATCTCATTGAACCACATTTTACTTCTTAATGACAACCATGTATGTTGGATTTTTGAAATTCAAAACACAATGATGGCAAAATTTCATTTAAACGGAAAAATCCGTTTTTATAAGTACCACTTAGTGGTTTCACTATTCATCAAAAATTGAAGTTTTTCAGAAAATTACCAAAAATTCACCCTAAGCTATATTTGATATTCTGAATTCAAAAATGAAGTATATTTTACAAAATTAAAAACATATAAGTCACATTAATTAATTTAATAATTAATTCCCGCTGTCATGACAAATAGCGTGTTTTTAAGAAACAATAAGTATTAAAAGATTGATACCAGTTTAAGTCCAATTTCAAAGTGAAATTGATTCCAATGACCATCATTGGATAAAATGGTAAAAATATATTCTAATTTCACTTCAAAACCAATTCAAAAGATAATCTAATCATATAAATAAATTATATTAAAAAGAGGTTTTGAATTAAAATACAACATTTTTCACTATTTATTAAAAAATGAACTTTATCCGAAAAATACCAAAAATTCACACAAAGTAAATTTTGATGTCCCAATCATAAAAAATAAGTTTATTTTGACAAACATAGCTTATAAAATTGTCAAAATATAGATTTAAAAAAAAGGTTTGCCATCAAAAGGCAGTAAAACAATCTTTTAAGAATATTAGTGTATTCTATGCATAAGATTGTATTTATTTTCATTTTAAGCCTCTAAAACACTATCTTAATCATTAATAGACATAGATAAAAATATCTATTATTCATTACTTACTTGGGATGTTACATCCTTCCCCCCTTTAGAAAATTGTGTCCCCGCAATTTATTTACTTATCGAATAAATGGGGGTACTTATCCCTCATTGCATTTTCAGATTCCCATGTTGCCTCTTCCATCATGTGGTTTTTCCACAAAACCTTTACCTGATTAATCACCTTATTCCGTAAAACTTCCTCCCTGTGGTCAAGAATCTGGACCGGTTGTTCCTCATAAGATAGGTTCTCTTCTAGCTGAACTACCTCTGGACTCAAAACATGAGATGGATCTGGCATATACTTTCTCAACATCGAAACGTGAAAAACATTGTGTTCCTGAGATAAACTCGGAGGTAAATCCACTCGGTAAGCAACTGATCCAACTCTCTCCAGAATTTCATATGGTCCAATAAACCTTGGACTCA
The DNA here is from genome assembly GCA_963277665.1 of Viscum album. Classification (NCBI taxonomy): domain Eukaryota; kingdom Viridiplantae; phylum Streptophyta; class Magnoliopsida; order Santalales; family Viscaceae; genus Viscum; species Viscum album. Next base: position 1,841,491,322 of record OY728129.1, on the reverse strand, counting down.
GCTTTCCTTTCTTACCAAATCTCATCACACTTTTCCAAGGAGAAACCTTGAGAAAAACATGATCACCTACCTCAAAAGAGAGATCCTTCCTCCTGTTGTCCGCATAACTCTTATGCCTACTCTGAGCTGTTCTCATGTGTTTCTGAATCAGCTGAACATTTTCTTCCATCCCTTCTACCAATTCTGGTCCCATCAACTTCCTTTCACCCACTTCATCCCAGAAAGCTGGAGTTCGACACCGCTTCCCATATAATGCCTGAAATGGTGCCATCTGTATACTAGAATGAAAACAGTTATTATATGAAAATTAAACCAAAGAAAGATGTTGGTCCCAAATTCCATGATAATCCATAGAACAAGCTCGTAGCATATCCTCCAAGGTCTGAATCGTTCGTTTTGACTACCCATCTGATTGAGGATGAAAAACTGTACTAAAATTTAATTCAGTACCCAACGACTTCTGAAGGCCATTCCAAAAGTTAGAAGTGAACCTGTGATCACGGTCAGATACAATGGAGAGAGGAACTCCATGTAACCTGACTACCTCTTTAAGATACAAACTGGAAAGTTGATCTAGGGAACAAGTATCTCGTATAGCATGGAAATGAGAAGATTCGGTCAAGCGATCAACAATAACCCATATTGCATTATTACCTCGAGATGTCTTCGGTAATCCCACAAAAAAGTCCATGGATATATTCTCCCATTTCCACTCTGGCACTGGTAAAGGCTGAAGCATCCCTTTCGGTAACTTCCGCTCTGCTTTAACCTGTTGACATGTCAAACACTTCACAGTAAAATCAGAAATATCTCTTTTCATTCCATCCCACCAGTAATACTCCCGCAGATCTCTATACATCTTAGTACTGCCTGGATGAACTGAAAACGGAGAACTATGAGCTTCACATAACAACTCTCTCTTCAACTGTGAATCACAAGGCACACACAATCTCTTCCCAAATCTCAAAACGCAATCATTATCAATGTTGAATTCAGGCAACTTACCTTTCTGAACTAGCTCTACCTTTTTCTGCAACTCACTGTCTTGCTTCTGTGCTTGCTTGATTCTATCTGATAGAGATGATATCACTAATACCTAAAACAAAATAGAAGAACATCCTGCACAAACAACTTCTATGACAAAGTTCATTAAATCCTTAACCAAAGGATCACGTTCCAAACACAACATTACTAATGAAGCATTACTTTTTCGATATAAAGCATCAGCCAATTTATTTTCTTTTCCCGGATGGTAATGAATTGTACAATCATAATCCTTGATTAATTCTAGCCATCTACTTTGTCTCATGTTCAATTATTTCTGAGTGAATATATACTTTAAACTTTTGTGATCGGTATATATTTCACACTTTACTCCATACAAATGATGCCTCCAAATTTTTAAAGTGAAAACAATAGCAGCTAATTCCAAATCATGTGTAGGTTAATTTACCTCATGAGTTTTCAACTGTCGTGAAGCATAAGAAATTACCTGATCATTATGCATTAGGACGCAACCAAGTCCTTTCAATGAAGCATCACTGTAGATAACAAACTCACCATTCCTGGAAGGTAGTGCCAAAACTGGAGCATTCACCAATCTTCTTTTCAATTCCTGAAAACAATCATCAGATTCTTTTGTACAGATAAACTTAACACCCTTCCGAGTTAGCATAGTCATTGGACTAGATAACCGTGAAAAATTTATAACAAACCTTCGGTAATATCCTTCCAAACCAAGGAAGCTACGAATCTCTGTTACATTTGTGGGTCTTGGCCATTCTTCAACAACTTTTGTTTTTGCAGGATCAACGGTTATGCCATCTTTTGAAACAATGTGACCAAGGAAAGAAATTTGTTGCAACCAAAACTCACACTTGCTGAATTTCCCATACAATTTCTTTTCTTTTAAGGTTTTCAAGATAACCCTTAAATGTCTTTCATTCTCTTCTTTACTTTTAGAAAACACCAAAATATCTTCAATGAAAACCACCACAAACTTATCCAAGAACTCATGGAAAATTCTATTCATTAAGTCCATGAATACAGCAGGTGCATTGGTTAGCCCAAAAGGCATTACTACAAATTCATAATGGCCATATCTCGTACGTAACGCGGTCTTCGGAACGTCTGCTTCCTTTACCTTTAGCTGATGGTACCCCGATCTCAATTCAATCTTTGAAAAATACTGAGCTCCCTGGAGCTGATACAACTTCATTTGATGGCCCGACATCTGCTGAAGTAGTTGCAAAGGATTTCACCACCCCTTTCTGCTTGTAGTCTAACTGCTTCCCATCACTCAATCTCTTTGTCGGACACTCATTTTCATAGTGACCCATCTCATTGCACTTATAACATTTCACTAACTGTAAATTGAATTTGGTCATAACTTCACCTTGATTCTTTTCAGTGCAATCACGAGCCTTATGTCCCATCTTACCACATCGGTAGCACTTTCCAGAATTCAGAAGACATTCCCCAGCATGCCTTTTGCCACATTTATCACAAACTGGAAACTTAGTTTTCTTACCATCAGACTTTTTTGAAGAATTCTTACCTTTCTCCTGCCACCTCGGTCTCTTCTTCTGTTGGTTTTTATAGAACACTTGATCATCAGCAAACTCCATTTCCACCTTCTCAGCACATAGAACAAGCTTTTCATAACTTTTAAACTCACAAGAAGCTAATTCCCTTCGATATTTTGGGTTTAATCCTGAGTAAAAACGATTGATTTTACTATCAAGGTCTCGGATAAAATTTGGAGAATACCGTGCCAATCGAGTGAACCTTTCTTCATAGGTAGCCACTGAGTCTTCCTCTTGCATCAATTCCAAGAATTGCTTTTCCATCCTAAGTCGAAAAACCTTAGGAAAATACTTCTCAAGAAACATACCTTTGAATTCATCCCAGTCGAGAGCATCAATCTCATCAGTGTCCCTGATATTTTTAACCATCGACCACCACTGATCTGCCTCACCCTCCAAACGGTAAATAGAAAGACTAACCTTTTAATTGTCTGAACACCCCATGACATCAAAAATCTTCTCCAGTGCTTTAATCCACCCTTCAGCTAGCACAGGGTCAGATGATCCTCTGAATGATGAGGGATGTTGCCTCATGAAATGTTCCACCACTGACATGTTCCTCTGCGGTTGATCTGGCTGATCTCGTGTATGGATACCACCGCCATTTATCGCTTGAGTCAACTGTGCCATCACTGCAACAAACTGTTCAGTTCCAATTCCGACCATCTCAGGATGCTGATTCGGAAGGTTATTTCCTTCTGTATTCCTTCCTAGCACTGCTTCCCTATTTCCTCTACGGAAAACCATTATGAACAAACATGTTTTAGATGAAGCAACATGGTAATCTTTAAATGCTATATCATTTCAAAAAAAATATTTTTGGCTAATAATTTAATAGAATTATAACTCCTAAAGTTATCTAAACCAACCTCTGATACCAACTATAAGGCCCCAGCCTTAAACCTTACTTAATCTTGAGTTATTACAAGATTACACATTGAGGATCTTTTCGGGTTTAGAGTTTTAGAGAATTAGATCATAAAACTTGCATTACATTCCACATATAAACAAAGTGGTTACATAAAGATAGTATTCTTCATTCCCATCAATGGAAACATATTTAAAATAAAACATGGATTATTTCTTGACACTTCCTTGACACTATCATCATATCATGTACCTTTCCCTTGACCTATGGAAACATTTTCAAAAAAAACCTGGGATGAGCATAAAAAGCTCAGTAAGGGATATAAAAATACGGAAAGGAAACATGGGTAAATATATACATAAGGATGAGATCATACTTTACCCATAAAACATAATAAATTTAACATACCTCATCAAATAATGAATAATCATAGAAATCATAAGACATAAAGGTAACTTGAGGAATTCATAACATTCTTACGTAGGGAGTAACCCTCTTGGTTACGTTTGGAATACCCATCATAGTATATTCCCTAAATCTCTTCGGAGAAACCTTAACGTTTCACTCCTTCGCGTTACCCAATGCATTGGAGAGCTATATCGGGCTCACCCACCCTTAGTTTATCACGGAACCACCCGTTCTCATAATAATGCCCAAGAACCTCAACATAATCATATCACATAAAACATGCATAAAGGAAACATAACATTCCCACCTTTCAATCACAAGATATCAATACAAAACATTGATATAAAAACATTATGAAAACCATTTTCGATACCAAAATAAAAAAAAAGTAAAACATGGTATTTATTTTTCTTTTAAAAAGAAGGTATGCCTTGTAGAGGAAGCCGAAACTCAAATAATGGTCACGACAGCGGAGAAGTTATTGTCGCCGCATTCGTACGACAAAAAAATTCCCTTTTGTCATTTAGTAAACGCTTCGTATAAAAAATATTCCTTTTGAATAAACGTAAAAGTCAAAGGGTTTTATACACCGTATAAAATAAAGGTTGTGTATAAAACAAAATATGCCTCAATGAAAGGGGATTGAGACGAAGTCCCATACCTCGTATCCGACTTGACCCGACCGTTCTTTAATCTCCTGAATAATAAACACGAGTTAATCTCTACTTGCTTAAGAACCTTTTTCAAGTTCATTATTCTTTTTATATCACTTATTACCATGTCATGAACACTATGTAATTATTTAAGTTAATAACGGTCGTTTTAATGATCATTGGTACTTGAGTCAAAAATAAACCCTTTATAATTACATGTTGTTCATGTATCCATTATATCCAGAATTATAATAATTTTGTATATATCATATATATCAAGTATATACATGCATTTATAATATTACATAATCATTTAGAGGTAATAAATGAAATGCACCATTCATGGAGACGGTAAGCCGTACGTACGCATGGACGCTACTTTCATTTCTATTTCATATCATATAGAATGGAATAATAATGATTTAAAGGTATATTATAATTGAAGTATAATATCATATATAATATCATAGTTCCATCCTTTATACGTCCCACATATGGTATTTAACGAATCAAATCACTTTGAGGGGGCGGTAGTCCGCACTTCCTTAAATGAAGATATCACGTTTACCCATAATGGAAACCATAAAGGTATGAACAAAAAGAAAAAAAACAGAAGCTTAAGAAAAACATAAACATATTATATATCATATATAAATATAGTGACATCTTAATGGCCACCTTTTAAGGTGTTAAAAGAATGTTGAACAATCATCGTTTCGGGAGGCATAAATTCACCATCCACGGAAACAGTATGTTCGTTAACCATTAGATGTAGGTGTGTGTAAGTGTAGCTCGAATCCATATTATAACAACATCCTAGTATATTGAGGATAATGTAGTTGTTACAAAAGAAAAGAATAAAAAGAGTTTAGGGTGTTGGAGAAGCAAAATAATACAAAATGACTCAAAAGAAGACATTACCTTAAAATCGGGTAACTCCCTTTGGTTTGAGCTCAAAGGCTTCCTTGGGAAGACTTCTTCCCAAAGTGTGGCTTCAAGGAGTAAGATAGGGAAGTGGAAAGACAAAATGGGCAGGGTTTGGCCGATCCAAAGGCTTTGGGAGTGTGGGTAAGGAGGTAGAGGTGGGGGCCTTTTATAAGAGGAGAGGAGGGGCACTCTTGGAAAGTAAAGATAAGTTACTTTATTTTAAAAAGAGTTTCAGATTAAAAAGGTCCCAACTTGATATAAATCAATGATAAGGTGATAAGGGTTTGAAATCTACCCATCCAATAGGTTTTGGACATGTGTAGGTTTTAGATATTAAATTATCTTTCCATTTTATTTAAATCGTTAAATAATGAGGTCATCGCTGCATCATCATGATGTCATAAATAATTTAATTTATTTAAAGTCTAAAAATTATAAAAAAAACTACTATGATGTAGGAAATATTTTTAGCTTTCCAATTACTATTTATAATCAAAAATCTGATCTTTATAACCCCATGTGAAATTTTTTTTCGTAAAATATATGATGTTTGTGTTATTTTTACTTTTACATTGAATAAAAAGTTATTTATGTCATTTCCCAACCAAAGTGGCTCTATGGGGTCCCCAAGTTGACCCATGGCTTGTCTTGGTCGGCCATGACACATCCAATGATGGTAGGACATGTGTCAAGCTCATCTCATACTATTAAAACATTATTTTTACCTTAAACAACACTAATTACCACTAATCGCGATTAAAAACTTAATAAGTTACTATTCACCAAAAAATTATTTTAATCTCATTGAACCACATTTTACTTCTTAATGAAAACCATGTATGTCGGATTTTTTAAATTCAAAACACAATGATGGAAAAATTTCATTTAAACGGAAAAATTAGTTTTTATAAGTACCACTTAGTGGTTTCAGTATTCATCAAAAATTGAAGTTTTTCAGAAAATTACCAAAAATTCACCTGAAGCTATATTTGATATTCTGAATTAAAAAATAAAGTCTATTTTACAAAATTCAAAACATATAAGTCACATTAATTAATTTAATAATTAATTCCCGCTGTCATGACAAATAGCGTGTTTTTATGCAACGATAAGTATCAAAAGATTGATACCAGTTTAAGTCCAATTTCAAAGTGAAATTGATTCCAATGACCATCATTGGATAAAATGGTAAAAATATATTATAATTTCACTTCAAAACCAATTCAAAAGATAATCTAATCATATAAATAAATTAGATTAAAAAGAGGTTTTGAATTAAAATACAACATTTTCCACTATTCATTAAAAAATGAACTTTATCGGAAAAATACCAAAAATTCACACAAAGTAATTTTTGATGTCCCAATCATAAAGAATAAGTTTATTTTGACAAACATAGCTTATAAAATTGTCAAAAGATAGATTTAAAAAAAAGGTTTGCCATCAAATGGCAGTAAAACAATCTTTTAAGAATATTAGTGTATTCCATGCATAAGATTGTATTTATTTTCATTTTAAGAATCTAAAACACTATCTTAATCATTAATAGACATAGATAAAACTATCTATTATTCATTACTTACTTGGGATGTTACACCATTGGTCTCTGTCTCCTATCAGCATAGGACTTCTGTCTGCTTTGTGCAGTCTTCATCCGCTCCTGGATGATGTGTACCTTCTCCGTCATAGGCTGAACCATATCTGGTCCAACAAGTGCTGACTCCCCAGGGTCAGTCCAGCACAGAGGTGATCTGCAAGGTCGGCCGTACAGTGCCTCGTATGGTGCCATCCTGATGGTGGAGTGGTATCTGTTGTTGTATTAAAACTCCACCAAGGGTAGGTGATCCTCCCAGCTGCGACCAAAGTCGAGTACACATGCACAGAGCATGTCCTTGAGAGTATGTATGGTCCTCTTAGTCTGGCCATCCGTCTGAGGATGGAAGGTGGTGCTCAGATGTAGCTGCGTCCCAAAATCCTCCTATAACCCCTTCCATAGCTGGGAAGTGAATCGAGCATCTCGATCGGAAATGATAGACGATGGCACACCATGAAGCCGTATAATCTCTTAAACATAGAGGCATCCCAAGCTATCTACTGAGCCCGACTCTATGATCGTTAGGAAGTGGGACGACTTGGTGAGTCGGTCTATGATCAACCAGATAGAGTCATGTCCTCTGGATGTACATGGAATCCCCATCACAAAATCCATTGATATCCCATCCCACTTCCACTCTGGGACCTCTAAGGGTTGTACCAAGCCTGCTGGTACCTAGTGCTCCGCCTTCACTTACTGAAAACTGAGGAATCGTGCAATGAAATCTGCTACAACCTTCTTCATACCCGGCCACCAGTGCTGTCATCTGAGGTCCTAATACATCTTCGCCACTCTTGGATGTACCGCTAGAGGGGAAGTGTGGAACTCCCTCAGCACCTCCTCTTGTAATGCGACTGGTACCATGGTACGTCCCCTGAAGAGGATGACGTGATCCCCTCCTTTAAAAAATCCATCAGGTGTCTGTCCTGAGGATATCTGAGCACGTCGCATCTCAAAGTCAACGTCCCCATGCTGTGCCTCCCTGACTCACGGAAGAAGTGGAGGAGTGACTGTGAGAGACTGAAGAAAGGATGCTCCATCAATATCTACAAAGGATACCTGCAACGCGGCTAGCTGCTCTGTCGCCTCTCCTAGCAGTTGAATGCCCGATCTCCTTCTGAGAGCATCATCTACAACGTTCCCCTTTCCAGGAGTATAGACTATCTCAAAGTCATAGTCCTAGAGGAACTCGAGCCATCACCGCTGTCTTAGGTTCAGTTCCTTCTGCGAGAATATGTACTTGAGACTCTGGTGGTCAGAGTTGACAGTAAAGTGCTCGCCCATCAGATAGTTCCGCCACATCTTCAAGGCGAAGACCACTACTGCTAACTCTAGGTCATGGGTAGTGTAGTTCCGCTCATGCTATCTCAACTACCGCGAACCATAAGCGATCACTGCTCGCTCCTACATCAGGACACACCCGAGTCTGGTCCTTGATGTGTCGTAGTAAACTACGTACCCTACACCCTCCTCTGGTAGCCTCAAGATGGGCACACTGGTCAATCTCTGTCCCATCTCCTGAAAGCTCTGCTGACATCTATCTGACCACGCGAAGGGTTTCCCCTTCTTCGTCAAAGATGAAAGCGGTGCTGAAAATCTGGATAAATCTGGCACAAATCTTTGATAGTAACCAATCAGACCTAGGAAACTCCGCACCTCCATCATGATCTGGGGTGGCTCCCAAGAAAGTACTACCTCGATCTTCGCTGGATCCACTGCAACTCTAGCCTCTAAGATGACGTGTCCCAAGAAGTGAACCTCTCGAATCCAGAACTGGAACTTCAAGAGCTTACCATAAAGCCGGTTCTCTCAGAGTGTATCCAGTACAACCCGCAAGTGGTAGGCGTGATCCTCCTCAGTATTTGAGTAAATCAGTATGTCGTCGATGAAAACTACAAAAAATCGATCGAGGTAAGCCTGGAAGATCCTGTTCATGAGACTCATGAACACTGTCAGAGAGTTGGTTATGCCAAAGGGCATAACCAAGAACTCATAGTGGCCATACCGACACCTGAAGCTCATATTATACACATCCTCGTCTCGAAATATGAGATGGTGATAACCTAACCTGAGGTATATCTTCGAGAACCATCGTGATCCCTTGAGTTGATCAAAGAGGTCATCAATCCTCAAGAGTGGGTACCTGTTCTTCACGGTCACCTGATTCAGGTGACAGTAGTCAACACACAGTCGCAAGCTCCCATCAGCCTTCTTGGCGAACAAAATAGGAGAATCCCAGGGTGAAACACTGGGTTGGATGAATCCCTTCCCCTACAAGTCCTCCAGTTGTACCCGTAACTCACAAATCCCGACGGGATCCATCTGATATGCTGGAGTAGATATTGGTGCTATCCCTGGGTACATGTTAATGTAGAAGTCTACCTCTCTACGAGTAGGTAGTCTTGGGATGTATTCAGGAAAAACGTCCGCATATTGATCCACCACAACAAGAAAACTCGGACTCTTCACATCAACTGCTCCGAGGATGAGACTACCCAACTGATGTGTGATCGGCTACCCTCTCCTCTACGTAAGTCCATCCTGTGCTGCAAAGGCTCCCTTCTCCCCGGTGAAGGTGAACCTGCTCCCATCCATGCGGACACACCGCATTTTGTGCCTAATACAGTCGATCTGAGTATGAACTGTAGATAACCAGTCCATACCCAAGATGACGTCATAAGGCCTCGATGCCGCTACAAGAAGATCCCAGCCGAAGTTATCGCCTACTAGAGTAAGATCACACAGCCAGCACCAGTGTGTAATCATTGAGTCTGCTCCCGTAGGAGTCTCTAGCCGTAATAATCGAGCCAACGGCTCCGTCGGAATTTCCGAGATCTGAACAAGGGCAACGACAATACAATAATGACTCGCACATGTGTATATAAGAACTGCAGCAAGGGTTGAGTAGACACAGATAGTACCTCGAATCATCTCACGTGCGTCATGGTCGTAGGCCTCAACTACTAGGAGCTGAGCCTGCCTCTGTCTGCCATCTCCCTGTGGTCGGGGTGGACCTCCTGGTGGTGGTGGTGGTAGAGCCCCGAAACGTCGTCCACCACCAACTGCTCGGCCAGCTCCTCTGCCTCGTCCTCCTACTCCCGATGGACCACCACGATTGAACCTTTTCCTCTTCCTGGAAGGTCCCTCTACTGTCTATTGCTCGTTTTCATGGCGGGTCGGGCAGTCACGAGCCATGTGGCCCTTCCTGCCACATGCATAGCATTGCCTGCCCCTCATATGGCTGGCTCTGTTTCGTGTGCCCCGCACATCTGAAACAGTATCCTGAGGTCACCCACCTGATGGCCTGGTCCTCTTGGACCTCTACGAGGTGCACCTTTCTTTTTAGGAGCCTACCTGATTAGAACTCCACAGTTAAGAATGCTTGGCATGGAGTAGAAATTAGGATGGGTGACCTTCTGGGAAGTTTCCCAGGGTGTGTGTGAGTGAGGACAAAACACACTGAAAAAACATTTGTTGGCCTATGCGGACAGTCATTATTATGATAAGAGACCCCAGTGAGTAATAAACTTTGGTGTGATGGGAAGGAAACCAAGGTATTACCGGAGACCCATGGGGTCAGATGACAAGGTTCATGGCTTGGGGAGGCGGGTCGTGACGAATGGTATCAGATCCAATACTCATCCGGAAGTTCTTAGGCACTATCTGGGATTGAGGATTGGGGTCCACAACAAGGGCGTTGTGCTTTAAAGGGGTGGATAATGTAACACACCTAGAAAAGTGAGACTTAGAAGGCTAAATGTTACTACCCATGTCAACAATGTGCACCTTTCTTTTCGGGAGCCTACCTGATTAGAACTCCACATTTAAGCATGCTTGTCCTAGAGTAGTAATCAGGATGCGTGACCTTCTGGGATGTTTCCCAAGGTGTGTGTGAGTGAGGAAAAAACACACTAAAAGAACATGTGTTGGCCTGTGGGTATAATCATTAGTCTGAAAAGCGACCCTAGTGAGTAATAGCCTATGGTGTGCTAGGAAGGCAACCAAGGTATTACAGGAGACCCATGGGGTCAGATGACAAGGTTCATGGCTCACGGAGGCGGGTCGTGACACCGGCCCCTCCCCTCCCGGAGGGGGAGGATCCTTCGCTACCACTCACTGGAGCTCGCCCAATGTCGTTCATCCCCTTTTCGAATCCTGATTTCTTTCCTTATTTTCCCCAGATGTTTCTAAGCTCGAAAGTCATTAAATGCTTCGACGTTCTCCCACAATTGTCGATTTAAAGTTCATAATTCACTGAGGTGTCCTCTCTTCTTCATTTAACATTAATCGCGGAATTTAAGCATCTTCAGCCGTCAGTTGATTTCTTCGATCATTGGATTTTTGAATCATGAGGTATTCAAGAGCGAGCGGCGGTTGGGTATCTAGACTCCAAACACATCATAATCCGATTTTATTCTAAAGATGACATGATTCTTGCCTAGTCGAGCGCTCCTCAGACCTGTAATGGTTCACAATTTCTTCTCATTAAATGGTCGTATGATTTTCATATGCAATGAGATTCATCAACAATAGAAGTTTGGGTATGTTTTTTGGAGCTTCCTATCCCCTTTCAAAACCCTTCAATTATTCGTATGCTAGGTAACATGGTAGGATGGTATCTATGTTCGGACAGTAGGACCAGGGTAGTGTGTGATCCGATCTTGCCGAGGGTTTGTATCGAAGTCGATGTATCTAAAGTGCCTATTGAATTATTCTGGATTGTCGTGGGTGAGGAGTTTTGTCACAAGCATCATGTGGTGTTTGAGTTATGGTATGAGTTCTGTTCTTCATGCAAGAAACTGAGGCACAATTTAGAAGTTTGCAGGCGTAGGGGTTTGAGATACTTGGGTACTGGGAATGTTCAGGTGACTCGGGCCTCAATTAATCCCGTTGTTGGGAGTAGCAAGATACCGAAGGTTAATTGCAAGGATAGGATTATGGGAGTTGAAAGTGCTGTGACTGATGGTGCTGTAGATGTAGCGGTTAAGAAAAAGTAGGCAGGGGTGTTGACTCCTAAACCGAGTGTCACTAAAATCTTCAAGAGTCTGAGATAAGACTTAGCAGGCCCTCCAAGATCAACTGAGGTCGCAGGGGTTACACAGAATGGTGGTTCTCTACAATTTGAGAGGAATGATGGATTGTCAAACTGAAATGCATTGGCAGTGAGTGCTGGGGTTAACGCTGGTCTGGTCTAGGATTTTGTTGAAAATCATCAAGAGGTGGAGGCCTATTTGGATCTGAGTAAGGAAGTGGGGGATTAGTAGGCTGGAAGTAATGACCATGCTATTGGGGAGCATCCTCCATTCTTGGTCTGGGAGACCACCAATAATCAATCACGGTTCATGGGCATGGGCTTTGTGAAACTGAGAAGTGTGGATACGCCTGTGCAAGAATCCAATAATGAAGAGTTTGTCAATGACAAAGTGAATGATAACAACTCTTTTGTTCCCTTGGCTTGTGTAGGCCAGCGTCAGGGGAAGGAGGTTATCCTGATATGCAATCGTTTTTTCAGTCTGGAGGGCCTAGCTCTAGATCAAGAGAACTCCATTGATGAACAAGAACAAAGTGGGACAAAAAAGGATGTGGATTTCCCTGGCTATTTCTCGGACAGGTTGGGAGGGAAGCATGATAACAGCCTGCACAATGCAAGGAAGGGAATGCGCCAGAGGTCTGAATCGGGAGGTTGCACCTTAGTCACAGAGAAGGAAAACAAAGGGAGAAGGGATTACTCATTTCCTTCAAAGCCAATAGAGACCATGTCAGGTAAAAAATATAAAGCAAAGGTGATGTAATACATGCCTACTTCTTGTGCTAATATGTAGGGGATTACTGAAGATGTTATGGCCGATTCGGGTGAGGTTAGTGCAAAAAACAGTCGTGTGGAAAATGGTCCTAAAGAGAAATATCTAGGACCTTTTGTTAATTCGGAAAAAGGGATGGTGGAGGAGTTTCTTTTGAAGAAGGGGATAGATGATGGTCCTGAGTTTGTAGAAAAACCACACTGTTTAGCCATGATTGATAATAGCAGTCAATTTCAGCAGGACCAGGAGGTGACTGTTGGCTACCAAGAGGTGCATATCCCTAGAAAATGGAGGAATATCTTTGATAGTTACAAGTAAAATGATAGTGACATGGTCAGGCCTTCCTATAATGACATTGTTCAGGGTGTGAAGAAGAAGGTTTCCAAGAATGAGGATGTTATGATTGCCCTGATATGAAGACTAAGGAAAGACTATTCCTCTCTGCCAAAGATGGTGTCTACCAGATCTTCTGTCAGGAAGGAAGGTGGGGCAGTCACTAGTTTGAAAAAGGGTGCGCAATCTTCTAAGTAATTTATATATTTGGAGAAATTGAATCTTATAAGGAAATATGCGAATATTCTGAAGCACTATGAAAGCTCAGAGTGGGAGTCTTCTGACACAGAGGAAGGAATCTATCATGGATGTGGCGACATGTGTGATTTCTATGATCTGTAGTTTTCTTTTCTAACTCGTGGTATTTGTTTGCTGTACTTTTCATTTATTTTAATAAATGGTCAGAGGTTTTTCCTCTGAATGCGCTTTTTTGGTATTAGCAAATTTTTTAAAACCAATTTTTTTGATCACCTGATATATCTTATTAATATTAGACTTATTATCATCCTCTCTAGAGTCTTTTGTTATAGTTTTTTTTATTAGTTGGTGTTCACAGAATTTCATGATTTTTGAGTGTTTTTAGATTTTCCTACAAACTTGGTCTTCATAAATTACACCTTATTTTTAGACATTTCAATAATTTTTTAGGATTATAATCACCCTTAAAATTTCTTTTTTGTTTTTATTAACAAGACTCATACACCTTAAAACATTGTACAAATTTTTAAACAAAATTTTTAAAGATGAATCTTCATTTTTTCATTCCATCTTCTGTTTTAACCAATTTTAGTTATATATGATAAAACTAATTATCTTTCCCTTTAATCCACTCTTTAATATTTATATTAAGAGTTTTATCATCACCAAGAATATTCTTTAGATCATCAATTTCTTTTAGTAATTTGGATTTTATTTTCCAAAGGTAGATTCTTAGAAATTTGAAGAGTGATTATAATTTTTAATCTTTTTGATCACTTCACTCAGTTTAGAGATCTTTTAGAGAAATTATTATAATTATCACTTCATCGTGAACTATATATCAGTTTCTTCTTCTTCACTTTCAGAACTACTTTTGTAATGACATAGAATTTTATCAATGGAAATTCCCTTCTTATAATTATGTCATATAGTATAAATCACATAAAATCACATAGATAACGGAATACAAACTTTATAAATGAAGAATGAATGAAATAAGAGATTTTTTAGAAATTAATTAACCTTTATCAATGAAATAATAACTTAACCATAAGAAGAATAATATGATCATTAAGAATAATAATCCGTCCAATAGAATAGTAAACTCACCTTTAAAGCTATAAATAAAATTTATGTATCATCTAAATGAAAATTTTATCTATTTATATAATGGAATAAGTAAATAAATATTTTAAAAATGATAAATTAAGTATTGATATTTTTGTGAAACATAATTATTTATTTTCAATTTTATAATTAATACAGTGATTTAAAAGAAAATTTATTTTAATAAAATATATTCATAAATTAATATTTTTTTGTCTTATGAATATAATATAATTTTATGAGACCTTATTGTATTTTTCAAAGTGTCATAAAATCAGTTATAATTTGAAAATCAGTATTTTTCAAATAAATGATGAGTTTAATTAAAAATTAAATTTTTCATATTTATAAAATTATTTCATAAAATAGAGAAATTTTTTGAAATATAAATGTCAAAAAATGGTAGGATTAAATTTTTTTGGATTTTTCTAAAATAGTAGAATTTTTGGTGACTAGTGAAATACAGTAATTTACAATATTTAGCATTATAAAAAAATAAATGATTTATTGAGTCATGGATGAGGTATAGATGAGGAAAGAACCTATTATTTGAAACTCTCATGAACCATTTACTATATTTATTTATGGGAATTGACACTATTGATAGTATTATCCAAAATAACAAACTATTAAATAAAATAATAAAAAACACCCCTCTCCCCCTATAAATACCACCCTCACCACCCATTCTCATAATAATTTATAAACCTTGAATATTGATTATATTATACCAAAATTACTTTCCAAAACTTATTCCCCATGTTTTTGTCTTTTTGGTATCACTAAAAGACCATTTTGAAGTTCCATAAGGAGGCTCTTAAGGAGACAACACTCAAGAGGTAAAACCCTCCCTCTTTCTCTTTTAATTTATTTTATTTTCTTATCCATCCCCCAAATATCCTATATAAAGTAATAGGATATCACTAGTATCAGTTATATACTATAATTTTATTATATTAATTGGATATCCATCATCAAATCTCTTCTTTTCTCTTTTTATCTTAAAAAAGAAAACATTTCTTGTGATTTGTCGATTCACCACCTTCATGGATGATGATTTTTCATTTTCTATTACTGACTTAATGTAAAGTCATAAAACTATTATATTGGTTAAAACATAATTTATAATGTATATAATAACTTTTTTATGTTCTAGAACTAATATATATACATAATATTAAATAATGAAACAAAACTAGTTGGTGATGATCGAAAATTCACCAAAATAAACTAATGTTTATCATTAAATTTTTGTCTAATGAATCATTATGATATATAAAAAAATGATACATGGTACCATTTAAAATTATCTATATTCATCAATATCATATAATTCCACTTCTATATTTTCTCTTCCATTTGGAAAGAACTCCCATAATTAATCTCAAGGGAACCGATCATAAAATCATAAAAAAAATGCTCTCAGAAGGATGAAATTGAATATTATAACTCCTCAAAAAATACATTAATAATATTAATAAAATTATAATAAATAAAATTAATGTATAATATTTTCTTAATTAATTAATTAATGGATTTAATTTTATAATCCCGAACATTAAGTACAAGCGGATAACACTTTCGGACATAAGGTAAGGGATTCTCTCCAAACCTCCATTTTTTCTTTCAAGTTACGCTTTCTCTCTCTTTACCCCATTGTAATTCTTAATTATTTTTATGTACTCATCCAAATTTCTTAGTTTATTTTCCAAAAATATGAACTTATCTCAATTATTCTTTCTTTTATGGGGAAATACATGTTTTATAAGGTCCCCTTTTCAATTCCTCTCGATAAGATAACTCGGTTAAAAGGAACTTCCAAATTTCTTACCCATTTTAAAGTACACTACATAATATATTTTAATCCACTAAAATTTTTATAAAATCACTATTTTTATCATGGAACCTTGTTTAATTTATGCTTTTATAAAAACAATTATTCTTTTTTCCGATTTAAAGACTCTTTTATATTTTCCCCCTGAACCGCACTATAGTGGCTCATTTCTAAAGTTTTTTAAACACAATTTTAACATTTTTTCACTTTATTTGAACATAATTTATAATTATATATGACTATTTCAGATTATGAGTGTCCATTTATGATTTAAATCCTTTCTTTCATTGACACTTTTATAGTACACACATTTGTTATGCTTTATGACATGATTATGATACCCATTTCTTTCCATTGGTAAACATTATGTTTATGTTTGGTTATTCTATGCATGAAAATGTTATAATGGGTGAACCCAAATAGAACTCTAATGCATTAGGTAATGTTTGTACTCATGAGACATCATGTTGGGAGAGAGATTAAACATGATTCCTTTATGGGACTTTTTCCACCTATGATATAGTCTTGGAATTTATTTGTGAATCATGTTTATATCATGTTATATGTTGATAAAACATTCCTATATTACCATGATTACATGATTCCATGTTCTATATGTTATTCTTCCATATGTTTATTCATGTTCAATTCCTTTTTATGTCATCATGTTATGACTTTTAACCGATGTACTATTCTTTATTTATATGTTTAATCCCTTACTAGGTTTTTTAGATCATCCATTTTGTCTATGTATTCCCCAGGATATCCTATATAGATGTAAGATCTCAAAGGAATTTATTAGATCCTTATGGATGATTAATATAAAAAGGTTTTATTCTATTTCCAAATTTTCAGTTTTATGTACCTAATATTCCAAAGACACCAGACTTTACGATCCTTCATTTTTATTTGAAGGTTACTTATTCTTAAAATCATGTAATAATATGAGTAAAAGGATATGGTCTCAGAGCATAGTTTAATTTCTTTTTATATTAGGACTAGAAAACCTTAGTAACAAACCTAGGGAAAATTCTATCATCATGGATAACATAGATTGAAACATAGGGAATCACAAGATATGATATAATTTACACTTACAAGTTTATCCTTCTATATTAAATTTTTGCTTTTTAATATGCTTATTAGCTAAGTATTCAAGCCCCCTAATCGTACATTATTTTTTTAGTTAATTTATGGAAATATGATAACCCACTCCAACAGGAAATGTAATGATTTCCCTAATTAAATTCAAAATATGATGGGAATGGGAGCCCAAAACTTCATGAAAATACTTTCTCAACAGGATAAATTTATGAATAATAACTCAAATTGTGTGGAATGACATCCTTCTCCTAAGAAAGAGTAAAATTATGTTGAACATTTTATAGGACAAAATCCCCCCTATTTAGTGGATATATCGATCTCATTATCATGGAGAAATGGATTAACTCCATCGAGATTATATTCTCTATCCTTAAATACTTGTAGGAAGATAAATTCATACCGGTGGTCTATCTTTTTGATGGGGAATCTGATCAGTGGTTGAAACTGATCAAAAACACAAAGTCTAAGGAGGCAATTGATTCCATGTAATGGGATGATTTCAAGAAAATATTTTTCAATAAATATTTTCCATGAAATATCTATCTTAAGATGGAAAGGGAGTTCCTCAGACTACATTAAATGGAATATATATATATACATGGGTGTATGTGGAAATATTTATATGGATTGCACGATATGCCTCTAGATTTTTCAAGAACACTAAAATAAAGGTAGATCGATTATTTAGTAGACTAAAGTTGAGTTTACAAAAAACCTTGGTGATTTGATACTTTGACAACTATGAGGAGATTCTATATTGTTCTCTTATTGACAAAAAATGGTGATCAAAGACTCTTATTGGTCTCATGGGTCTGAAGATAAAAAATAGAAAACATAGTTTAATATGAGAGGATCAAGAGATAAATTCCATGATGGAAAGAAAAATCAACATCCCACATGTCAAAAGTGTGGAAATAAGCATCCTGTGAACTACCTAAGGGGAACCATAAGATTCTTCAAATGTAGAAAAAAGATGAATCTAAAGAATAACTACCATAGGGATACGAATAATCCCACTAATTTGGAAGATGAAAGGAAGGTTCAGATCAACACTTAGCCTCTGGTGTAGTGTTTCAACTTCAAGTGACATGGGTATTATACAATCCAATGCCCTTGGCCAAGGGTTTTCATAGGCAATCAACAATAACCTAGAAGGCATCAAGGAAGGTTATATTATATCACTACTACTAATGTGGAGACCAAAAATTATGTGGTGACTCATATGTTTGTTATTCATGAAAGAATAGAAAATGTATTATTTGATTCTGGTTCTATTCATTCTTTTATATCTAGTAAATTTAGTAGAACTATTCAAACACCACCTCAAAATATTGAGGTTGATTTATCTATGAGAATATAAAATGGGGAAATTATTGTATCCAAAGTATATAATTCCTCCTTATTTAACGTTTGTGGATTGAAACACCCAGAAAATATTTTCATACTTCCTTTGGTGGTGTTTTATGCTATTTCGGTTATTTATTGGATATCTTTATATAAAGACAACATAAACTATCAGGAAAGGGGGATCACTCTTCCTATCCGAAGGTATCCTCCAATTCAATACAAGTTCAAGGAGATGGATGAATCTCTTTAAAAATCATCATCTCAATTATGGATATTTTTTCCATATGAGCATGAATATTTATCTCAAATGATTGAGATGATGGATAGAATCATGATTGAAGACATTCCCATTATGAGGGAATACACTGAGATATTCCCTGAATAATTTTTTAGTCTTCCTTATGATTGAGAGGTTGATTTCTCAATTGAACTTATTCTTGGATATTTTCCTATATCGAAGACACTTTATAGAATGGCCACCATTGAGTTAGAGTAACTAAATAAGTAGTTACAAGAGAATATATACAAGGGTTTTATATATATGAGTACTTCACTATGGGGTGTTCTATTCCTCTTCATCAAGAATAAGGATAGATCAATGTGCCTCTACATTGATTATAATGATCTCAAAAAATCATGATAAAGAACAAATATATCCTTATATAGAGAGATGAATTATTTTATCAACTACATGTGACAAAGTATTTCTATAAGGCATACCTACGGTTAGGATATCACCAATTAAGGGTGAAGAATGAACAAATTCCCAAGACTGACTTTTGAATGAGGTATGGAAACTATGAGTTCATAGTGATTCCATTCAGACTCACTAATGATCTAGAAATTTTCATGGACTTAATGAATAGAGTCTTTAGATATTACCTTAATAAATTTTTGGTAGTCATTATTGATGATATTATGATATACTCCAATAGTAAGGAGGAACATGGGGAGAATTTGAATATTATGATAAAGACCTTGAGAAGGGATAAACTCTATAAAAAGTACAGTAAATGTGAGTTCTGGATAGAGGAATTATCATTCTTGGGGAATTTAATAACAAGAAAAGGAATATTTGTAGACCATTCAAAGACAAAGGAAATCAAAGAGTGGCCCAGACCAACATCTGTAATGAAGATCCATAGTTTCATTGGTCAAGATGGGTATTAATGAGGATTTTTGAATAAGTTTTAATGATTTTCAAACCCACTAACCAATCTGACTTGAAAGGGAGTAAATTTTATTAGGACCAGTGAATGTGAAGACTTGTGCAAAGAGTTGAAAAAGAGGCTTATCATTGTAGCAATATTCACACTTCCTGCAAGTGGGGAAATCTTTGTGGTATATCCCGATGCTTTAAAGAAGGTATTGGGATAAGTACAGATGAAAAATGATAAAGTTATAGCATATTCCTCAAGGAAGTTTAAAATTCATAAGAAAAACCATCCCATTCATGATCTAGATTTGGCGGTTATGATCTTCACATTGAAAATATGGATACATTATCTCTAAGGAGAGAAGTGTGTGATATATACTAATCATAAGAGCCTCAAATATATATTCACATATATGGAGCTTAATATAAACCAGTGAAGATGGTTATATCTCTTTAAGGATTATGAGTTCTCAATCCACTACCATCATAGTAAAGCAAATAAAGTGGAGGATGTTCTATGTATAAAGGATCCTACAACTTTATCAATTATGAGAATTGATAAGGATACAATATTTTTATATTTGAAAAGGATAGACATGGGAATTATTAAGGAAGGCATATTATCATTCCTTTTATAAATTATTACTTAACCATCCCTCATGGATAAAATAAAGGATTCTTAAAGAAATGATGAGGAAATTCAAAAAAAGGTGAATACTATTAGAAATGAGAAATCCTCATAGTTTAAAATTGATGAGGAAGGAGTCCTAAAATTTAGTTCACGACTATGTGTACCATCAAATCTAGAGATAAAGAAAGATATTTAGAATAACGCCCATAGATCAACTTTATCTATTCACCCAGGAAGCACAAATTGTATCAAGATATCCAAGAGAACTATTTGCGAGACAATATGAAGAAGAATATCGATGAATATACATTAAAGTTTTTTATATGTTAGAAAGTGAAGGATGAAATGAAAAATTATAAGGGGATTATGTTACCATTAACCATACAAATATAGAAATGGGAAAATAACACCATGGAATTTTTCACTTGAATTCCAAATACATAGAGAGGAAATAATTCTATATGAGTCATTATGGATCATCTTACAAAGATAAATCACTTTATCACAATTTGATAGGACTTATCACTCGATCAACTTCCATAGATATACATTAGAGAAGTGGTGAGGTTATATGCAGTACCACTATCAATTTTATCCAATTGAGATCCAATATTTACCTCAATTTTTGGATAAGTCTCCAAAATTCTCTAAAACCTAAGCTGAACTTTAGTATGGATTATCATCCTCAAACTGATAGACAATATGTACAAACTATTAAGACACTTTAAGACATGTTAAAAGGATGTTTTATGGAATTCCAGGAAGATGGGTCCAATATTAACCTATATTTGAGTTATATTACAACTATAGTTTCCACTCAAGCATCCAAATGGCTCCATATGAAGCACTTTATGGGAAAAGATAAAGAAAATAAGAATTATAGGATGAAGTCAGCCAACGAAAGTTTCTAGGAGTTGAAATGGTTGAAAAGGTGAAAACCATTCAATAGTATATCCAGGTTACCCAAATTCAATAGAATAACTATGCATCCAATCGTTGATGGGACCTAGAGCCTTAGGTCAGTGACATGGTATTCCTTTGCATATCTCCATGGAAGAGGATCATGATATTTAGGAAGAAAGGAAAGATGAGTCATAGGTACATCAGAACCATTGAGATTCTTGATTGTTTTGGAGTTGTGGCCTATTGACTAGAACTTCCACCTACCATGTATCAAATACACGATACATTCCACATATCCTTCTTGAGGAATTACATGCTAGATATCTCACATGTACTAAATCCAAAGGTGATACAACTAAAGAATGACCTCTCATATGAAGAGAAGGTGGTGAGGATCTTAGACCATAGAGATAAAGTTATACACAAAAAGACGAATCACCTGGTGAAAGTACTATGGTAGAACCATAAGCACAAAGTGGCAACATGGGAACGTGATGAAGAGACGAAGGAGAATTACCCTCACCTATTTTCAACTTAGAATGTAAAACAAAATTTTGAGGGTGAAATTTCATAAGGGGAAGATTTTAATGACCCATAATTTTATCATTGGAAATTCCATTATTATAATTATTCATATAGTATAAATCACATAAAGTCACATAAATAACACTATAAAAACATTATAAATTAAGAATTAATGAAATAATAGGTATTTCTAGAAATTAATGAACCTTTACCAATTGAATAGTAGCGTGACCCTGGGAATAGTAATATTATCATTAGAAATAGAAAACCAGAAAATAGAGTAGTAACCTTGCCTATGAAAGTATAAATAAAATTTATGTATCTTAAAAATGGAAATATGATATATTTATATTATGGAATAAGCAAATAAATGCTTTAAAAATAATAAATTAAGTATTGATATTTTTGTGCAATATAATTGTTTATTTGAAATTTTATAATTAATATAATGACTTAAAAAAATTATTTTCATAAAATAGATTCATAAATTAATATTTTGTTGTCTTATTATTATAATATAATTTTATGAGTTCTTAATTATCTTTTCAAAGTGTCATAAAATCAGTTATAATTTTAAAATTGATATTTCTCAAATAAATGATAATTTTAATTAAAAATTAAATTGATAATATTTATAAAATTATTTTCATAAAACGGAGTCTATTATTTAATTCTACACGTCAAAAAATTATTGGGGTGAAGTTTTGAGTTTTTTCTAAAATAGTTGATTTTTTGGTGAATAGTGAAATACAGTAATTTATGGTATTTAATATTATAAGTAAATAAATGAATTTTTGAGTCATTTATGATATATAGATAACAAATTTTTTAAAACTATTATGAACCATTTAATATATTTTTTCATGTTAATCAACACTATTGACAATTTTGATCCAAAATAATAAATTAATGAATAAAATACTCAAAACACCCCTCTCCTCCCCTAAAGATACCACCCCTCACATCCCCTTCTCTTCACAACATGAAAGACTTGTATATTACTTATATTCTTAATAATTACTCTCCCAAACCTATTCCTCATGTTTTGGTCTTTTTGGTCTCACCAAAATACCATTTCCAAGTGCCTTAAGAAGGTTCTCAAGGAGACAACAGTCAAGAGGTAAAACCCTCTCTCTTTCTCTTTTAATTTGTTTTCTTTTCTTCTCCTTCCATCACATACTATAATAAAAGTAGAATTATAACTCCAATATCATATATATACTATAATTTTATTATGATAATGTGATATCCATAATCAATTATCTCATCTTCTATTTTTATCTTTAAAACTAAAACATCACCCATGATGTATCGATTAACCACCTTCATGGATGATGTTTTTTCATTTTACATTACCACCTTCATGGATGGTCATAAAACTATTATAATTGTTAAAAATATTTTAAAATTTATATTATAACTTTTTTTATGTTCTGGAACTAATAAATATACATAATATTAAATAATGAAACAAAACTAGTTCACGATGATCGAAAATTCACCAAAATAAACTAACATTCATCATTAACTTTTTATATAATTAATCATTCACATATCTGAAAAAATGATATTTGGGTCCATTTAAAATTATATAGATTCATAAATATTATATAATTATACTTATTTAGTTTTTATTCCATTTGATAAGAACGGCCATAATTAAAATCAAGGGAACCGATCATAAAATCATAAAACCAATGCTTCCGAAACGACAAAATTGAATATTATAACTAATTAAAAAAATACATAAATGAACTTAATAAAATTATAATAAATAAAATAAATATATAAGAAGTTATTAATTAATTAATTAATTGATTTAATTTTATTATCCAGTACATTAAGTACAAGTGAATAAAACTTTCGGTCATAAGGTAAGAGATTCTCTCCAAACATCCATTTTTTCCTTCGGGTTACAGTTTCTCTATCTTTACCTCTATTTAATTTTTAATTATTGTTATTTAATCCTCCTAAATTATGTGTTTATTTTACAAATCTATGAACCCAACTCAATTCTTTTTTCTTTGACAGGGAAATACATGTTTTATAAGTTCCCCTTTTCAACTCCTCCCGATAAACAAGTTCGATTAAAGGGAACTTCCCAATTTATTATCCATTTTCAAGTACACTCCATAATCTGTTTTAAGTCATTTTTTTTAAAATCACTATGTTTATGATTAAAAACTATCTTGGTTCATTTCTGGTTTTACGAAAACAATTATTCCTTTTTCTATTTTAAAGACTTTTTTATATTTTTCCCTTAAACTGTACTAAGGAGGCTCATTTCTAAAGTTTCATGAACACTATTTTTAATTTTTTTCACTTAATTTGAACACTATTTATCATTATCTATAACTACTTACCTTATGAAATTCCATGTATTATTTAAATCCATTATTTCATGGAAATTTTTATGATATGCCCATTTGTTATGCTCTCTAACATGATTATGATTCCCATTTCTTTCTATGGGTAACCTTTATATTTATGTTTGATTATTCATGTGGAATAAATATTCATGAACAAGTTATGGTGGGTACACCTAGATATAAATCTAATGTACTGGGTAATGTTTAGTCTCATGAGACATCATGTTAGGATAAGGAGTAAACCTGATTCCTTTATTGGGCTTTTCCACCATGTGATATAGTCCTGGAAGTTAGCCATGAATCATGTTTATGTCATGTTATATATTACTTCCACATTCCTATGTTTCCATGATTACATGATTCCATGTTCTATATGCTATGTTTACATATGTTTATTCATTTTCCATGCCTTTTTTATGTCATCATGTTATGCCTTCTAACCAATGTGCTATGCTTTATTTCTATGTTTAATCCCTTAGTAGGATTTTTAGCTCATCCCTTTTGTCTATATATTCACCAAGTTATCCTATGAATATGTATGATCTCAAAGGAAGTTATTATATTATTATGAATGATTAATATAAAGATGTTTTATTCTATTTCCATGTTTTCATTTTTCCATACCTAATCTTCCAAAGACACTAGACTTTACGATCATTGGTTTGAATTTAATGGTTAATTATGCTTAAAATCATGTAATAATATTAAAAAAATCTAGGGTTTCTATAAACTTCATCAGTCGAAACATTTTTATCATAAATTTTTACAATAATCAATATTTTACCATCTTCATCACTGTAATATCCATCTTCATTTACTCTTAATCGCCTTAACTTTATTTAGAAATGACGTCCATAATTTAAAATTTTGAGAACTTATCACCCTTATATTGTGAAGATACCTATAAATTATTCTCTTTTTTTAGATAATATTCTAGTACTTTATTCCTACTCATCACTATCTTTATCGGTCTTTTATATTGGGTGATTGTTTTCAAAGTTCCCAATAGGTGCACACATGAAACACTTAAAAGGGATCTTTAACTAGTATTTTTCTTTACATATTGTCATTTTTCTTGAGATATGAGATATAAATTCCTCAAAATTCTCATTCAAATATTCATTAGTATCTAATTTTTTTCTTATTTTCTTTAACAACAATCTTCTTGGGCTCCTCATGTTTTATGGCTTTAAAATAAATTTCATTTTTATACTTTCCTATATTCTTGAAAAAATATATTTTCTCATATCATAAGATATTAAATTACCATATAATTCATCAAGAGTAATTTTACCTAGATCTTAATCTTCCAAAGTAGGGAGATTAACATCAAAATTTATAGGTAGGATGCCTAAGATATTTTATATTACTGAAGGATCTTCTAATTTATCACGAAATACTATAATAATTCCAAAAACCTCATTTAACATTGAAAATAATATTTAAATAGTCTCGTCATTATTCATCTTTTTATCTTTATAATTAATTTTCAAATATAAAACATTTCTTGCTTCACTTTTTTTATTTCCTTCATATATATTATCCAATATTTCCCAAATTACTTTTTTCTATTTTTATTCTTTTTAATATCATAAATTCACTCTCTAAATGAAAAGATAAAATAACATTTCTATCATGATCATATTTCTCAATATTCTTCTTGTCTACTACTGTTACTGAGGAACTTTCAGTGCATAAGGAAAATCCATCAGTTTCAACTTTAAATATATCATTACTAATAGATAAAAGGAATGGAGATATCCTGACATTCCATATTTGATTTCCTTTTCCATCAAATTTGGGAATCCCCTTGTTATTCAGTAAGCTTGAATTATCCATAGAATATAATTAGAATCCATGACTAATTCTTTAACCAAAGATACTTTAAATATTAAATTCTAAATAACCAATTAAAATTAAGTGATCCTAGGGATTTGATACCACATGTGGAACCAACCAAAAGATCAATTATAGATCAATAAGAGGGGGTGAATCATCAATTTTGATTCTTTTTGTGTTTATTTCAAAAATACCACCACCACCAACTAAGATGAGTGATATTTTCTTCTCAAACCCACTTATAAAAACACACCAACATGAGGAACAAAACGATTTATATGGTTAACCTATAAATGTGATAAGGATAGTCCTTAGTTTAATATAGATTCCTTTAAGATCTCACTACCCACTATATCATATAGTAGGTACAATTGAGTAGGGTATATCTTTGAAACTCATATTTACAAATCTCCCAACTATGATTTAGTTCAATCTGAAAACAAGTGAATCCTACACTTTATAATGATATTAGATATTAGTAACAACTGATATGTATTTCACTAATAGACTATAATTGAGTTTCTGAGTATGTTGAAATATTATTCTTCTTCTATTATTCCAAATAAACAAGTCGCCTATTTAATTATCTTTCATAGTACTTCCTGAGACCACTGTTGTCTTTACCTTCATCATGAATGTGATCCTTCAAAATATATGGTAGTAGAAAATTATTATACCACTAACAATTATATGAAATTTATATTCAACATACCTAATCTTATTAAAAATATTCTTCATAATATTTTATAGGATTGATTCAGTAGTTTTTACACACTAATACTCTTATTCTTCTTTAAATATTTATTCAAAGAACCACATGTATATTCTTCCCTCTATATCTACTTCCTTTTCAATCTTCTACCTATAATAAAATAGTTAAAAATATTTGTATTTAAATTCCATGAAGTCTTATCTTTATATTTTTCATGATATTTAAATTATAGTGGAATTATCTTTCCTTCTTTAGATATCATCTAAAAATATCATGTAATAACTATACCGGAAAAAAATGACTAACAATTTCCTCTATAACTGCTTCTTAAATCATAGAAAAATATTTTATTTTATACCATGAATCCTTCCTCTTTCATCATATATAATCAACATCATAAATTGTGGCTTAACTGAAGCACGTGATATTTTTTTTCAATTAAGAGTGGTTTATAAAGTATCACCTTATTTCTTGTTTCCTTATAATATATAATTTCAGGAAACTTCGTAAAGAATAATTAGAAACAATTCACTAAGTATTGGTCCTTATGATGAAAGGATTCATTCTTATGTAGATTAATTATGTTTATATAGAATAATATGGTGTTTATATAGAGGTATATAACTATTACATAGTATAGAATTATCCTTACATAGATTCCCATGATGTTTACAAAAACAAGTAATGATGCTTAAAAATTCATGGTATCATCCTTATAAAGATCTACAATAATGTTTATATAGGTCAAAGACTTTTCAACACTTCCACTCAGTTAGATTGGATGATCCTTACACACATAAAATTGATGTTTACAAAGCTCTCATGACATAGTCATTTACTTAAAAATTTATTCTAAACTCCTATAAAATAATTCTAAGAAACTTCAAAAACACTAAAAAGTTAGAATGATCTTCACCTTAATTGAATCACCAAATATCACTTTATTTTTAAAATGATTTATGTGTTGAAAAGAAGACAACACAACCATAAAATCCACTTAGAAATCCTATAAAAGTTTTTCTCTAGATTAATTTCATAATCTAGAGGAACTTATTGAATACCACAATATAATAACTTATTCTTTGGTCTTAAAAAATCTCTCCAAGTGTTCATATATTTTCAAATATCTGTTGTGATCAACAAGAGGTGAAACATGTAACACCTAAGGTGCCTATAGAACCTCCTATGGATGAGAAAGTCATAGTGAACTTTTTTTGAGTAATTTAGTCCGTAAAGGGAGTTTTACTAGGGGAGATTTCATGACAATTTATTTTATCCAAGAATTTTTTATGCATCATTTACCTATTTATAGAGGTGATAGTTTTCCATGGGGTGTCTGGAGTGGATAAATAAGATTCATCATATATTTTAGGTGATTAGTAAACTTGTTTATGAGATGGAAAATCTAGAAATTTTCATACTAGAGATACCAGTACAATAATAGAAGGATGTATTCATTTATACTAGTAATAATGAGGGTTTGAGTTGGGATAGTTTTTATACCCTATTTTATAATTATTTTTACCCTAATACGACATAGATAGAGAAAACCTAAATTTTTATGCTCTTATAAAAGAAAAATATAACGGTGACATAATATTTTATGAGGTAAATGGATCTATTGAGGCTTATATCAACTCTAGGGTAACAAATCCTTAAAATTCATTTGGTTAAAAACCAGACCATGATCAGTGATATGATCTCAATTTATATTTTTCTCTCTTAAAACCTATATAGATGTAGTTAAAATATAACATTGGATGAGTGAAAACTAGGTGAATTTCAATAATATAGTGGGACCTCTTTAATAAGAGGGTCTATTATTAGATCATTTGAAAACTGGAAGAGGCAGTTTGATGAGTCACGATAAAGTAATGGTCTAGGGGTAAGTCAGAGTAGTGATATTGGGTAGGTTCTAATGAAAACATAGGCCACACATTCACTTTAGGTGGATCTCCATGGGTTATAGTAAGATTTTAACTATGATGTGTGGTCATGAATATGGTCAGAGCTTTCAAATATGACTATGAGGTGTGGAGATGGAGGTGGTTAGGGATTTCAAAGACCATCATAACAATTTTCAGGTTCATTGTGTATCTAGGGATGTAGAACAAGTTTAAGCAAGATGTATCTTATTGATAAATCACTAATAGATATTGGGAAAGGTTCATAAACACTATGAGGTATGATCTTATTAATTTTGATGATTTCTAGTACATTATTTGATATAGTTTCATCACAATCATTTAAATCTTCCAACTAGATTGATGATTTGGGTATTTGTGTGTAATGATGGTTAGGGATGTTATATTTAGATACTTCTCTAGGAAAGGGGGTAAATAAAATCAAGATATGTATAATATGTTCTATAAATATGAATAGGTATATGAATATCTATATATCAGGAAAAGTATCAATGAATTTTAATTCGCATCCTCATCGAATATATATTGAATTCATAATAAAAACTAATAATGGTACGATGATAACATCTCAAGTATATGGTTCTTATCTGATTGAATATTATGGGAATATACTTCAGGAAATATTGTTATTCTACCTATATTGGAATTAAATATTATTTTGGGCATGGATTGGAATCATTTACATAAATCCCACATCAATTTCTAAGGAAGGGAAGTAATGTTTGATATTCTAAAGCAACATATGATCTTCTATTGGTGTGACAATAAATATGAACTTCCAATGGAAATTACATGCATTATATGGGTCTTGGTTCCAATTAAAAAGGTGTGTATATCTAAGATGGTTGGAGAGAAATTCACCATTGAATATTTTCCTATCATACAAGAGTTTTTTAATGTTTTTTCAAGTGGACTATCCTAGCATACCTCATAAATATGAAGTATATGTTTCAATATAACACATACATGGTTCTAAAAATATCTCCATAACAATATAGAATGGCCTTTAATGAGGTGCAGGACTTAAAGAAGAAAGTAGAAAGAGAATCTTGATAAAGGATTCATTTGGACAAGTACATCACCATGGGGAACCCCAAGTTTTTTTGTTGATATGAAATATGGATCAATTTAAATATGAATTCATTATTAGGTATATAAAAATATTTAAATCATGAATAATTATCCTCTTCTCTGTATTGATGATTTTTTCAAATAATTACGAGGATATCAAAAAATTTAAATGATTAATCTCTGATATGGATACTACTAGTTTAGTGTCAAAAGTGAATACATACCCAAGGTATCCATCTATATAAGGTATAGGCACTATGAGTTTATAGTGATTCCATTTGGTCTCACTAATTATCCACATTCATCATGGATGTATTGAATAATATTTTTAGAGATAACTTGACCAGTTTTTAGTAGTATTTATATATGACATTCTTATATATTCTAAGAGTAAGGAATAATATTAATATCAATTGAGGAATATACTGAATACCACAAGAAAATATAATTTGGATGGAAA
This sequence comes from Viscum album, assembly GCA_963277665.1. NCBI lineage: Eukaryota > Viridiplantae > Streptophyta > Magnoliopsida > Santalales > Viscaceae > Viscum > Viscum album. The sequence goes on along the minus strand of OY728129.1, from coordinate 1,841,460,972 downwards.
AATTTACCATGTGTGGATTTTGGATACATAAATTCTCATTTTTAGGTCATATAACCTTAAGAGAGGGTATAACAGTGGATCCACCAAAGAGATAAATTATTGAATGTTATATTAGAACAACCACTATGACTGAGATCTGTAGTTTTCTTGGTTTTTCTAGATATTATGTACACTTTGTTGAGAATTTCTCACTGCTATCTAATACACTCACCAAGTTAACTCGGAATGAATTCATATTCTTTTGGATAGTGGAATGCGAGGAAAATTTAAAGGAACTGAAGAGAAGGTTATTCATTGAAAATTTTCCAAAACTGACCTATAATATATAAGGGTTTGTGATCTAAAGAAATTCATCAATGAAGGGGTTGTGATGTTTCCTCATGAAGAATGATTTTTTATATCTTTTGCCTCTAGAAAATTGAATTTTAATGAGAAAAATTACTCAACTCAAGATTTAGATTTAGATGATGTATTTTTTAAATTAAATATATAGAGGAATTATATTTATGGAGAAAGGTGTGAAATATATAACAATTATAAATTTTAAAAGTATATATTCACTCTGAAAGAGTTCAATATTCTCCATAGAAGATTGTTGGAGTTGATTAAGGATATGATTGATCAATACATTACCACCCTAATAAATTTAACATGGTGGAAAATTCTCTAAGTAGAAAATATCATTCTAGTTCATTAATGATGAGTATAAAAAAATATCTAATATTTATATAATTTCAAAGTATTGATCTAGAAATATTGAAGGAATAAGAGAAATACTATCATACATAAATGAGTGTTCAACCATATATCCAAGTGAGGAGTAAAGAGTCACATAAGTTAGATATAGAGATGGAAAATATAGTCATAAATGTTCCTAAGTTTGACCATGATTTTGATGGAATGATAAGGTTTAAGAATCGTGTATGTGTTCTATCTGACCCAAATTTGAAGAAGGATTAGTTGGATGAAGCTCATAGTTCCTCATTCTTCATTCATCATTGATGTTTAAAGATGTATTGAGATCTAAAAGAGGTTTTTTAGTGGGAAAAAATGAAGATGGATATATCAAGGTATGTATCTTGATGATTCGAATGAAAAAAGTTAATTCTAAAAGAAAAAATTATAAGGGGATGTTACAAGCATTACCCATAAAAGAATGGAAATGGGAAACCATCACCATGGATTTTGTCATTAGACTTCCCAAAACATATAAAGTCCATAATGGTAATTGGGTTGTATTTGATCACCTGATGAAGTTCAAACACTTTATTTATATCAAAGAGTATTTCTCTCTTGATCATATTTCTATAATATACATTAAAGAATTTTTAAGCTTGGATATACTACCCCATTATATTATATCTTATTGAGATCAACAACTTACCTTTAAGTTCTATAGAAATATTTTTCATGATATGGATCTAGTGTTTTGATTCAGTATGATTTATCATCCTCAAATAGATATCTATTCTGAGAGAACCATTAAATCCATATAGGATATGATGAGGGAATTTTCTATTGATTTAAAAGGTTTTTGGGATCAACACATTACTTTAGTCATGTTTTCTTACAATAATATTTTTTAGATGACCATTCTGATGGATCATAACAAATCTTTGTAATGAAATAAGTGTAGGAACCCAATGAGTTGGGAAATATTTTTAAAATATATCTATTAAGACCTGTGATATGTGAGGAAATGGTAGAGAATATTATATACATTAAATATCACCTCAAGAAAACTTAAATTTGATGGAAAAGTTATGATAAAAATAATCTATGATAATATATTCCTATGAATTTCTCTATGGAAAAAGGTTTTGAGATTTAGAAAGAATAGAAAGTTCTTCCCAAGGAATATTATCCCCTTCTAGATTCTTTATTGAGTAAGGAAGGTTGAAAATCTATTGGAGTTTCCCCCGAACATCCCTCATGTACATGATTTCTTTACTATATCTCTCTTGATGAAGTACATAAATGATCCTTCACAAGTACTGAACTCATAATTTATAATGATAGAGAATAATATTTCATGTGAATAACAATTTGTAGAAATCTTAGACCATATAAATAATTTTCTATGGAATAATACAACTTTTTTTGTTAACACCCTGACATTTTATGATATATTTCTCTTAAAATAAATATAGTTTCTTAGATAGTTTTCAATACACACAACCCATAGTTAAAATGAACTACAATATATTATACCATTATAAACTAGCCATTAAATTAGAAGAGTGGATAAGAAAAAACACTTTTAAAAAAATATGTATAATGGTTTTATATAAATAAAATATATTTATAAATATGTACTCAATTTTTAGTAAAGTCATTATATGCTTTAAACATATATTTTCCCTCAAAAATGGTTTTTATTTATTTTTGTGATAGAATAATATAATTAATTTCATCCAATTTTAGAATATATATTTGAGAAAAATGATATTTATATTTGAAATAAGCATGTCATTATTAGATTAAATTGAATTTTTGATAATTTTATGAAGATATTTATTTTTCAATGAATATTTAAAAATACTAATTCTTATTGAAAGTCTCATTTTCATTTAAAATATCTACCATCCATCCAACATTAAATTTTTATTATTAATTCTAGATGGGAAATTAACTCTACAAAACAAAACTAAGGAGGTATAAAGTAGTGGAGACCCAATGCATCTTCCCCAAAAAAGTTACCACATGCCTGTGGAAGAGACCCTAATCTAAAAAAACAATATTTGATCACCATTAGTAATCCAAGAATCCAAGAAGTCGACCACCTTGTTCCCCTCGCACCAAGTATGGATAAGTACCAATTGTGGGTCCAGAATATGTTTTCAGTTATGAATGATATAGGACATGGTCCAAGGTATTTAGATATTCCACTGCTTCAAACCATGAAGAATTTTCGAGTCGGTCTCCACTGAATCTAATTTAATGTTGTGAGAATGATAAATCTCAATACCTTTCAACATCATGGAAGCCTCCTCAATGAGGAAATCTCCCACTCCAAAGCCATCACTGAAGACTAGTATCACTGCCCCTTGAGGTGCATGAACCACTCCCCCCCATAAATCTAGACACGCTGGATCTGTCCATGTTAAGTTTCAATATGCTACCCAGAGGATTCCAATTCACTCATCTGCCTTGCCTATTAATAGTCTGTGAGGTGCAAGTAATAGGATTACCAGCCATGAAAACTATCAGAGCTAGAATATCCTCCCATCCTTTGACAAGGGAAACCATTTCAACCCCAATACACCTAGATATAACCACCATGGCCAGGCACGAGCAGATCTTACCCTTGTAACGACATTGATGTCAAGTACTCTAGATACTCCAACAGTCGGCCTCAAGAAGTATTGACCTCACATTCTACTCAGAAGCATTATTTTTAGTTCTCGATTACCAGGATTGAAGAGAAGAGGCAAGTGTGACTACTTTAAATCCCTGCCCAAATCCCTCGCCTAGGGAACTCCAGACTATAGCCACCCAGTCATTGGTAAAGAAGAGATGTTAAGACAATTATTCTTTGGAATTAATAAAACATAAGCATTTTTATACCAATGAGATCACTTTGTTTCTCACCCAGTCATCTGTTAGAATAGCTTTGTTATAAAGACACCAAATGAGAAAGTTATATTTCATCGATAGGTCACTACAACAAATAGTATCATACCATATATTTAGAATACCATAGGATTGAGTCATCGAGTGGTATACCTTAGCCGAGAGGCACCTAAAGATGACCCTGTAAAGATAAGTTTTTCCAATTCCTCATTCAAAGTGATGCCATAAAAAACCTTCAGTTGATTGTGCGTGAGAATCACCTGAATAAAGGGCCTAAATCTTCTAGTGTGGGAGAAGGATATCATTGGGGTCAGACAACCTAGGAACAAAAGTGGTGAAACAACCTAGTTTTTATTCCAAAAATTAATTTTACCACATCTCAGAAGCCACTTGGAGTGAGTGCGAAGCACTGGTAAGTGCTTAGAAATCATGAGACAGAGTCTAAAGGTAGTACCTCTTCCACTGTCCATTTTATTTTCATATCTATTGTTGATAAATACTACCCTGAATGATTTATTATTCAGAAAATCCCATGCAAGTTTAGATTTCATGCCCAACATTTCCCTTTGACACTACGAATATTAATACCACCATCAGAAATATCCCTGGCCAGCTTATCCCATGAAGTAAAATGAAATATGCCTTCATTTTGTGAGTCCCATATGAATCCTATAATTATATTTTCAATATTTTTCAACACCTCATTTTTAATATTGAGCACTGAAAGCACATGCATGCAGATCGAGGGTAGGATACAATTAACCAACATGATTCACCCCAAAAGACAGAAATCGATTCTTCTAATTTATAATGTGGGTTGTAAGTTTCCCAACTAGTCCATAAAAGTGATTAATATGAACCCTTACCATGGAAATAGGAGATCCTATATATTACATAAGAAAATATTTTTCATGCATTCCCAATGCTTCCATAATCTTTCCCCCCTTCTTTTCGAACACCATTTCAAGATAAACAAGCCACTTTTCTTCCTGTTGATGGTATGGAAACTTCACTTAAAATAGGTTTCCATAACCTTGTTAAATTCTCTAATGTTTCTCCAGTTAAAATTCAAGAAAAATAAAAAGTCATCAAAAAAACATATATGAGATATGTCACTGGTATTGCCTCTACCATGATATGGAAAAAGGCTTGTACTAAGAAATTTTCCCTCAAGATATCTCCTAAGGGTGACCTGCACCAAACGTAAAAGGTTGGGAGAGAGATGATATCCCTATATAAATATGTGTGTGGGATTGAGAAACCCATATTCATTCCCCATGAAAGATATGCTAGCCTGGGTTAGTTGAAGATTCTTAATAGTAGGTCCACAACCCCTCTAGAAAGATTCATTTCATCATTTTTTTCATGTTTAATTTGAAATTAAATTCATCCAATTGTGTGAATTGAATCATGAAAAATGTATTCCATATTTTTAATCATTAGGTTGATTTTTTAAAGGTTTTTTTCATTTTTGGTCATTATAGATAGTAACATTAGTAAACATTTGTCACCTTGGTAAGGGTAAAATGGGTAAAATAGGGTTAAACCTCTAGGTTAATGCTTTAGAAATTATATTACACTTTCATTTATCCTATTGATGAGTTTATTTTATCCATTTCTATCTATGTTTCTTAAATATGGAAACTTGGAACCATTTTCTTTGATAATTACCTTTATATTAATTGAAGAAAAGAATAAGTACAAAATATCTCTCTCTTGATGCTAATATCTCTAAAATTTAGTCATGAGGATTAAAAAAGATTTTTATTGGTTATAAATGTTTATTTAAAATAGAAATAAATTATTTTTATCATATTAATTGTTTTTAATTTGTAGTGATTGAATAATTACCTTAAATTCTAACGCAACACCGACACAATATTTATTAATTGAAACATTGTAACACCCCAAACCCAATTACCCAGAGTCGGTGCATTATTACATAACATTGGAATAATCAGAAAATATCAAGTCTCGAAAGACCGATTAGTTTAGTAGCCTTGTAAATACTAGATACATTCATAAGGTTTACATTACATCATAAAATGGAAAAATATAACAACATTGTTTGCATAGACAACACTGAGATCTCATAGACTATCCCTGTAGGTCAGTCATAATATACTTCTTCGCATCCTGGGAAAAATAAAACATATAAAGGGGTGAGCTCAGATGCTCAGTAAGGATAAAAATAAAACGGAAACTTTCATAAATAAGTATAAAAATTTAAGGCAATGTATAAGACTAAAATAAAAGACTTTTAAACTTGAACTTTAGCATAATATGGAAAATATGAAATCAAATAATACCATTTACTTATTCACATGGATATTCTACTAGTCTAATAATCACATGAAATATCAATAGCCACTTTCATAATGATGGAATGCATAATTCCATACTTTCATAACCACATAGTCAAGGCCTTGTGCCAAGAATACAAATAATATTTTGTCAATTGCTTGTGGAAAGACACTAGTTTGTCTCATGAGACCTACCGATTCATCGAGGAGCTATAGAGGGCTCCACCTGACACATACTAAGTCCAATGCATTCCTCATATGAAAATGTTTAAAAATACATAAACATTCGTATTAAAAATAGCATACGAAATGTCAATAATTTATCCATAAACCATGAATGGTGTAAAAATAACACATCCATAGTCAAACATATCACAAAACCTTCAATACTATATGGATGTTTTGTATCATAACAAATCAACTTCAAATAAGTTTAAAATCCATCAAAGAATGTTGACATAGATGAAATTAAAACCTTTTATAGAGAAATATATCTTTCTATTTTGAAACCATTTAAAAGTCATGTAATTATAAAAGAAAACATTTATTTTTAAAAATATTCTTATAAAATTGTAAGGGAAGCTTTGATGATTTCATAATGGAAAAAAATAGCTGCACCCGCTGTATAAATTAAGAAAAGACATTCTTACCTTAACTTTGTTGAAAAGTTTATAAAGGACCCTGTTTAGAAAACGACGAAAATATTCCTTTATAAACATATTATAAAAGTAAAAAAAGGGTATAAATTAATATAACCCATAGTCTATAAAATATTAGGAATTTTTTGAAATACATTTTTAAGAAACATGTATGTGGATGATAAAGAGGTCCCAGTAGATACTTACGTAAAAACAACCTCGGATAATAAAGAGATTGTGAAATTAACCCTTACCTTGTACTTTTCCTTGGTTGAGGGTAGGTTAAACTCTTGTATAATGGTTAAATAATTGTTATTAAATTATACATGAATCATATACATTAATATTATATCATATATGATCTTTTAATATTGCTTTGTTAATAATATTTTAGTATTATCGTCATTTCAGGTGTTAACTGATTCGTTCTCCTTTATATGCATGGTTAAGTAAGCCATGTTTTTTATGGATGAGATGCATCTTATTAATATTCAGAATGATATTTAGTCTTTAAACATTATTTTTAATCATAAAATGAAAATTATTCTTGAATGTATACGATGGGGAATGAATCTCGTCGCTTTCATGGAGATGGTAATCCGTACGTACGCACGAGCGAGAATATCATTATTTTGATATTAAAATAATATATAATTGAATGTTATATCATATATACAGAATCATTATCATGTTATATTTATTATTTACATCAATTACACATCATTATTATACCCATCCTAATAATAATGTATTGAATAACAATTACGCCACAATGTGGCGACGGTAAGCCGTACGTACGCACGTATAGTGACATGTCATTCAAAGGATGGATAGAATAATGAATATGGTTTTACCATATTTATAATAACATCACAGTATATAGAAGGTATTGGAGTTATTATTTTATAATGGAAATAACAAATAAATAGGAAGTGGAAGAATAAAGGAACTTGAAAGAGGTGATGAAATATTTGCCTCTTCTTCAGGTTCTTCCATTTGATTTGATCAAAAGTGCTACTTAGGTTAGCTTTCTGATCAAAAAAAGGAATCTAGGATAAAGGGACGATAGTTGAGAGGGTATTTGGTCAGGTTTTGGCTGATAAAAAAGGCTTTCAATGTGTAAATTAGAGAGAATGGGTAGTGCCTTTTTATAAGAGGGGTAAGGGGAACCTTATGAAAAGATAGAAATATTATTTTATAATAAAATCTTTTTCAGTTTCTAACGGCTCAAAAATAAATTATTTAAAGGATAAGGTGTGTTTGGGTCTAAAACCACTCAAAAAATAGGTCTTAGACATGTTTGGGTCACTATATTAACTTTATCTTTTAGGTTTAACTCTTAGTTAAATAGTTTGACATTTACCATGTCTCTTTGTATTTTTATATTATATGGTTAATAAAATTATTATATAATTCCAAGAGAACCCCAAGTGGTTCATTAATGATAAAACTATCATTATATAAGTCTTTTAGATACACCTTATATTTTTAGGAATATAATATCAATTAATAATATAATATTTGTTTTAAAAACTCTTTTATGTAAATTTTGACACTATTTGGTATTTTGTTTTTTCTAAATTTATAACTGAATTATTACTTCGAAAACAATTCATCTAACCAACCCTAACATGTCATATTAACCTATAAAATTCATGGATGACATCAAAACTTTCAAATTATATTTATATTAACATTTATAATAAAATTTATTTGATTCTTTCATTAATAAGGAAAATATTGCATCATCATTGTGTCATAAATAAAATTAATTATTAGATGTATGAAAATTGTAAATAAATTACAATTATGTAGGAAATTTTTTTAGATTTATAGTTAATATTTATAGTCTAAGAGATAACATATATAACCCTATGTAAAATTTTTTTACTAACAGATATATGCTTATGTCATTTTTGTATTTACTTTAACTTAATTAATATAAAGTGTCATTATCACTTACAAGTGGCTCCATGGGGTCCCAAAATCGACCCAAGGATGCCCGTGGTCATACATGTATTATCCAATAGGGTTAGAACCTGTTTTATGGTAATTTAATATTATTATAATATTATTTTTTACCCTTATTTACCGGATTTACCCTTTAACCATGGTAAATAAAATATTTACCGAAGTAATTATTCAAAATGTCTAAAAATAAAAGTTACCTATTTACAAAATTTGGAACTCCAGATTCTAAATATGGAATCCATTTTCCTAAATTAAAAACACACAAGTGGCAAAAATTAATTTAAAATTAATTCCCGTTGCCAAAACAAAAAAGCGTGTTTTTAAGAAATAATAACTATTAAAAGATTGATACTTGCTTATGTCCAGTTTAAATGTGAAATTATGTCTAATGAACAACATTGGATGAAATGGTAAAAATATAATCTAATTATACTTAAAACCCACTAAATAGTATAATTTAGCACAATAAATTATTTTTATTAAAAAAATTGTTTTTAATTAAAATTTAGTATTTTTTCACTATTCATCAAAAACTGAATGTTTTCAGAAAAATACCAAAAATTAACCCTAATATAATTTCAATATTACAAACCCAAAAATGAAGTCCATTTTCATAGATTAAATTGATAAAATTTCAAAAAGTGGGTATTACTATTCATAATGGCTACTTTTATTGGTTGTGGTGTGTTAGAATCTCAAAGTTGCGTATAATGCAAGCTATTGCATTATTCTAAGGAAAATGTACCATGGAAGCTTTGGGTGTTACATTCTCCCATACTTAAAAAAATTGTGTCCTTGAAATTTCTAAAATACTACCGCATAAAAATATTTGTGTGGTTCTTCATCATAAGTTCATCAGGTTCCCACGTTGCCTCTTCCATCTTATGGTTTCTCCATAGAACTTTTACCAGATGAGTCATCCAGTTTCTTAGTACTTGTTCTCTTGTATCAAGAACCTTGACAGGCGCTTCACAATAAGACATATTGGGTTCCAGTTTTAATTCCTCATAGGTGCGTACATGCGTTGGGTTAGGCATGTATTTTCTCAACAGTGATACGTGGAACACATCGTGGACTTTGGAGAGACTTGGAGGCATTTCCAAATGGTAAGATACATCCCCAATTTGTTCTAGAATTTTGAAAGGTCCGATATACCTGGGACTCAATTTACCCTTCTTACCGAAATGTATATCACCCTTCCATGGAGATACCTTCAAGAAAACATGATCTCCTACCTGAAATTACAAATCCTTCCTTCAATTGTCAGCATATCTCTTATTCCTACTTAGAGATGAATTGATGTGGTTTTGGATTACCTTCAATTTTTCCATCATTTCCTCTACAAGTTCTGGGCCTACAAGTTTTCTTTGACCAACATCATCCCAACAGGTTGGTGTGCGACATCTATTTCCGTATAACACTTCATATGGTGCCATCTGAATACTTGAATGTAAGCTATTGTTATAGGAAAGTTATACCAGAGGTAAATATTGATCCCAAATTACTTGAAAGTCAAGTGAGCATTATCTCAACATGTCTTATAAGGTTTTAATAGTCCTTTCCGATTGTCCATTAGTTTGGGGGTGTAGGCAGTGCTCAAACAAAGTTCAATATCCTGGGCTTTTTGAAGACTTTTCCGGAATCTTGATGTCAAATAGGGATCACGATCAAAAACAATCGATAGTGGTACTCCATGAAGTCTTACAACTTCATTAATATATAGTCTTTCTAAACGTTCAAGTGGTAAATCTTCTCTTATAGAAAGAAAATATGCTAAATTGGTAAGATGATAAAAAATGACCCAAATTGCATCATTCCTTCTAGGAGTCTTTGGTAGTCCAATGACAAAGTCCATTGTAATATTATCCCATTTACACTCAGGTATAGGAAGATGTTGCATTACTCCTCCAGGATGTTTCCTTCCAGCTTTCACTTATTGAAAAACCATACATCTTGACAAAAAATCAGAAATCTCCCTCTTTATGTTGTCCCACCAAAAATGTTCCTTCAAATATCTATACATCTTAGTTCTACGAGGGTGTATAGAGAAGTTAGAACTATGAGCATCATCCAACAATTCCTTTTTTAGATCAGGTATATTGAGAATAAAATGTATCTTCCCAAATTTAAAAACTTCATCTTCATTCACAAATTCACTCAATTTCCCATCATTAAAAACTTTAATCTTCATTTGAAACTCTTCATCATCGGTCTAAGAACTCTTTATCCTTTCTAGTAAAGATGGTTTGGAAACCATTTGAAAAAGTATTGATGTTTCACCTTCCATGGTTATTCCCATATCCATATTTACTAGATCCATGTATATAGGATCCTTTTCAACTCTCATCTTGTTGATAACTCCACGATCCTTTCTTCTCAAATCATCTGCCACCTTATTTTCCTTCCCCGGGTGGTAGTGTATTGTACAATCATAATCCTTGAGTAGTTCAAGTCATCTCCTTTGCCTCATGTTGAGTTCTTTCTATGAGAAAATATACTTCAAACTCTTGTGATTGGTATATATCTCACATTTTCACCATAGAGATAGTGTCTCCAAATCATCAAAGCAAAGATTACCGATGCTAACTCAACATCATGAGTTGGATAGTTTTGCTCGGAATTTTTAGATGTCGTGACGCATATTCAATAACTCTATCATTCTGCATAAGGACACAACCAATTCCTTTCTTTGAAGCATCACTATAAATAGAAAACCCGTCATTCTCTAATGGTAGATTCAATATAGGAGCATTAAATAATCTTCTCTTCAATTCTTCAAAACATTATTCACAGTCTTTTGTCTAAACAAAATTAACCCCTTTTTGTGTGAGCTTTGTTAATGGGTTAGCTAACTAGGAAAAATTCTGGATGAAACATCGATAATAACCTAATAAACCAATAAAACTACATACCTTAGTTATACTCATTGGTTCTGTACATTCTTGGATTGCCTTAGTCTTAGAAGGATCAACAAAGATTCCATCCATGAGACAATATGTCCAAGAAACGAAATCTCTTGAAACCATAATTCACATTTGATAAACTTCCCATATAATTCATGTCTTCTAAGAGTCTTCAGGATAATTTACAAGTGATTTTCATGATCTTCATAGCTTTTGGAGTATACTAAAATATCATCAATAAATACCACTACAAATTCATCAAGATATTCCTTGAAAACACTATTCATTATATCCATGAAGATAGAGGGTTCATTAGTCAATCCAAAAGGCATCACTGTAAACTCGTAATGCCCGTACCTGGTTTGAAATGTTGTCTTTGGAATGTCTTCCTTCTTCACGCACAACTGATGGTATCCAGATCGAAGTCCAATCTTTGAAAAGTATTGAGATCCATGAAGTTGGTCAAATAAATCAGCAATGCGAGGTGGGGGATACTTGTTCTTTATTGTTATAGCATTGATCTCCCTGTAGTCAATGCACAAACTCATAGATCCATCTTTCTTCTTAACAAAAAGGATAGAGGCTCACCATGGAGAAACACTAGGGCAAAAAAATCCCTTATTACTCAATTCCTCTAGTTGTTTCTTTAGTTACACTAATTCCAAAGTGGCCATTGTATAAGGGGTCTTTGATATGGGCATTGATCTGGGAATTAAATCAATGGAAAACTCAATTTCTCGTTCTGGAGGATATCCAAGTAAATCTTCTGGAAACACATCAATATATTCTTTCACAATAGGTATATCCTCTATTTGAACATTCCTTTCCTCAAACATAGTTATTTCATTATCTTCCTCCCCAATAATTGAATTTAGTTGATCTACTGGGGGTGGATCTAGATAAGAATTAGGTGGTGATGTTTCAGATCTAAAGATAAGGTACTTCTTATCATCATCAAAAATTGTAACATTCTTCTTCTTACAATAAAGTTTCTCATCATGGTCCGAAATCCAATCCATATCGAGGATTATATCAAATTCAATCATGGGTATGACGATGAGATCAGTAGATAAAGAACATTTATTCCCTAATGGGGACCGATTCACAAAACTTTGTTGCAATGATACTTTCCTTAGGAGTTTTTACTGAAAACTCCCTTTGTTAAATCAAATTGGAAATATCTAATTTTGTTAGAAAACTGGGAAGATATGAAACAATGCGATGATCCAGAATCAAATAAAACATTTGCTAAACTTGAGGAAACCATTAAATTACCTGCCACCATGTCTTTCGGAGCTTTAACCTCAGCAGTAGTGATATCATAAGCTTGGCCTTGATACCTTGGAGTTTTAAAGGTAAATCCCCCTAATTCTTAGGATATTCATTCTCACAATGATCCCTTTCTATACAATTGTAGCATTCAACATCAACAGCCTCTTTCTTCCCCTTATAATCACGAGCTTGGTGGCCTTTTTCACCACACTTGTAACAGACTCCCATTACCTTTAGGAAAGTACCAGGGTGTTTCTTCCCACATTTACTACAGGGTGGATATTCAAATTTTCCCTTATTCCCCTTATTTCCATTTCCAGAGTGTTCAGCAGATCTCTTCTTCTCTTTCTTTACTTTAAAGTCGTAAGACTTAGAGAATTATTTTTCTGTCTTGATAGCACATGAGACAATATCTTCATACGACAAGAAGGATTGTGAGACTAATGCTTGATGGAGAAACAATTTTAACCCATCAAAGAAATGATCAATCTTACTTCTTGGGTTACATATATAATCTACAGCATGCATCACTAACCTTGTAAAGTTAGCTTCATACTTTGTGACATTCTCATCATCCTTTTGCCTCATACTCAGAAATTGTATTTCCATATCTTCTTCATGGTCATGAGGAAATTATTTTTCTAAGAAAATTTCTTTAAACTCCCTCTATTCCATATTTGATACTTCATCATCTTCCTTTGTGTTTTGAATCAATGACCACCATTGATCAGCATCTCCAGCGTGGCCGTAAACTCCCATGACAACATTTTCCCTTTCACTACTCCCCAAGGCGTGGAATATTTTCTCTAACACTACTGGAAATGGGGTCTATCCCCATGGTTTAAAGAACCGTGGGGATAGATTGGTTTTTGTTGTCTATACCCACGGTTTTATTAAAAACTTGGGTATTAAATCTTCCATTGGACCTAACTATCGGGCTCCTCCTACTCAAACTTCTGTCACGCTCTCCAATTCAACCCTACCTCCCCGACCCTCAACTCCCAGCCATGTCCTCCCCTCCCCAACCACTGCCTCCCGACCCTCTCCTCCCCTCTCTGACTCCCCTCCCCAGCCTTTGACTCCCGGATCTGACTCCCAGCTCCGACTCCCGACTCCGAATCTCGGCTCCTCCTCCCGGCTCCTGACCTGGACCTCCCTAACTTCGCCTCCGACTCGACATCCCGACCATCGCCTCTTAAACAAGGTAATATTGTAAATCTTACTGCGAATCAAGATGTAATTTTGAAATGATTGAAGATCTATTGGTATTCGGTAAACTCCCGGATAGTTCATCCTTTTGGAAATATGTTCTGGAATACACATAAATTAGTCAATCAATTATCGAACTTTTAGGGTTTTAGAAACTTAAAATTTATCCTTATGGGGAGTGGATACTTTCACATACTATTTTCTTCTCATGGGATAAAGAAAAATTCCTGAGTAATTGGATATATTGTGTTAATTCTGAGAATAGTGTTCTTGTAAGAGTGGGATTATTTAATCCTGTTGAGGTGATGAACTCGAGGGCTTAGGTTTGTTTGAAAATATTTGGTATTTATTCGATTTTATGTCTTAAAAAATCTCTATAAAATTGATGCTACTCTGGGTGTTTCCATTAAAATGGACCAATAAACAGAGGAATCCAAGTTTGGATTCTATGCTTGTATCTTGGTCGAAGTGAACCTAATCCCCCTTTATATTGAGAAGGTAGCATTCTGTATGCTGGATAATGATTTTAGTTTGAAAATTGAATATGAGGATACCCCACTTTTTTTTCAGGGTGTCAAGCCATTGGGATTGATAAGGATGAACATCATAATGATTTATGATGATATTTTTATTCTAATAAGAGAAAAGATATAAAATACTATTTTAGGAATAAGAATGGTGCTGAGTCTCTGATAGTTTCTGACTCAAATTAGATAATTGACATAGGTTGGGAGTTAAGGTCAGATGGTACCTCATCTAAGGATGCTCAAGACTAACTAGGTCAAGGGCAGGATATTTCCTTGAGAGGACAATCTTTTCAAATAGGGGTGGTTCAAAATACAGCCGATGGTGATGATATGGTTAGGTTATGGGTAGTTGGAAACTCTTCCATTTCAAGATGGGCATGTTTGTTGTGTGAAAGATGGTAAGTGAAACTAGTATTATAAGGATACCGTGGTCCTAGATTCATAGGGAATGGATCATAAAACATGGTATGAAGTAATGGATGGGGATTATAATGATGTATAGTATTGATATAGTAATATGGTTAGGTTACTAAATTGTCATTTTGTCCAGTATTTTTAGGTTCTACTTAAGAAAATAATGATGTATGATTTGTTATCCTTAAAGTTCTCCTACTTTGTACTTACTATATTTGGTATTTAATGATATTTTGGAGCTTCACTTATATTCTCTGCTTTGTATAATATGAATGATATTGTTCCTCATCACTTGAAATTGATGAATCTTATTCTCCAACATGTATACTCTCAACACCTTCATCTCATCACTTGATTTTTATGATCAAATCTCACTTCTTAATGTTCTTTGTGTAATTTGTCAAGGTAAAACCCCATTTATGAAACTTCACTCCCAAACTAAGATTACTGTGTTTCGAAAATGTTATTTCCTACTAGTTGAGGCCATCTTTTACCCATATATATAAATTATCTCTCATCATTACCCTTAATATGCACCAATTCTAATTATCACATTCTAACAACTACATCTCTAATGTCTATAATGGACAATTATCATATTATGGACATGAAAAGTTCTGAATTTATCGTAATCTTTTGTTTAATTTTTATGAAATATCACACATATAATTTATTCAATGGTAAATTCCTATATAAAAAGTAGGGGTCGTTACAACCATGATGTAGACATGGAATTTGATGGATTTTATTTATTAATTTTTCTTAAAATTATCTCGAATTCACTTATTACCCATCAATGAGTATGATTCTAGTAAATAAAACATAAAAATTTCATTCAATATCCCTGAATGGATTTTATTCATTAACAATTTCATAGTAATCAAACACTAAAAATATTTTTTAAACATTGAACTATTGTAATAAATAATGGTTTTCCTAATTATCTAACCCTCAGAGTAAAGATCAACACTATAATAGCAATGTATTAATTAAGATTTAATCACCACCTCCTTAATCAATTAACTTAATGAGGGATCTAAGACTCTAAGACATGTTAAGTTATCTGATCCTCAAGGGATCTTCAATTTCCTTCTTTTTTATTTTTCAAAAACATGGGGAACAACACATGAACTCTTCTCTAAGTTTCAACTGCCAACTCCCTAAGTCTCCCCAATAAGGAAAACTCTCTATATATTCTCAATTTATCATCTCCTATAAAAATAAAAAGAGAGTCCATATCCTTTTAAAAAAATAGAACCTTTATATTCTCTAATCCTATGGTACTGTAATTCATTCTCTTCATTCATGCTTAGATAACATGAATTTTCAACATCACCCACTTGGAATAAATAGTATCTAGCACTCTTATCCTCTTTTAACCACTCTTCCATCCTCAATGTTCTCAACCAATAACCCATAATTCCTAAAAAAAATATATTTCCTTTATCATGAAGTTGAGAAACACTTAATAGATTTTGTTTTAATCCATCAACATAAAGAGTGTTTTTTTATTTATGGTTCTCTTTCCCAATAATAATTAAACCAAATCCTTTAACCTTTAGTGACCCATCATTTATGAAGGTAAGTAAGCATACATTTCATTTTTCAATAGATTATAATGTTTTTAAATCTTTTATCATGTGAGCAGAACATCCACTATCCAAGATCCATAGACTTTCCCCTTTGGATACTTTGGGTGAAACTTCAACAACTAAATATTTCTCCTTCACTTTTTTATTCTTATTTTGAGGATTTTGAGTATTAAAACTCAAATTTTCCCGAATGGTATAATGATGAGGCATTAATTTTCATCATGAATAGGATCTTCACACCTTCCATAGACTTATTGAAGAATATCAAACTTGTTCTGTGATTTCTATATAGAATTTACAATACGTTTCTAACTTTTATTCCTTTAAAGGGGTTGAAACCCCCAAACATTGATTCTCAATAACCCTAAGTATTTCATTATGTATATTTTAAAAAACATATCTTTTCCATATGAACAAATATTCCAAAGTTTCAATAGAATCCATAAAAATTATATCTTTTAAGCATCATGTTGTACAAAATTTGTAAGATACCTTGAAACATTTTTTCAATATTAATTTCAAAACATTAACATTATAACTACTCTATTTTCATTAAATGTTTTATTCTCCATCAAATAACCCCTACCAAATAATCTATAAAATTATAAATTCATATTATTAAAATAAAATTTTCTTCCCATGTGTATAATGATTCTATATCTATAAAGGGGTATTTTACATTAAAATTTTCTTTTTTATTCCCCATCAATGACCACTTGGGAGTGTATTTTTTAACTTTTTTCTTTAGTTTACATCTCAAGGTAGACTTTTTTCCCTTTTTTCCAACTTATTAAATCATGGACTCCTCTTGTCATTAAATATGTTTTTCTAGCTACTAATATGCTTTGATTAATTTAATAATAAAATTGATTGTAATGAATTTTTTAAATATGATTTACATTGTTGATTGAATGATAATTTTTTTCTTGTTATAGAATGGATAGAAGCTAGATATATCATACCAATCATATTTCAACCGAGTTTCAAAATAATTTGGAGAATTTTTTAGATTTTGCATTTAGAAATGCGTTAGATGGAGGTTTTATATAGTGTCCCTGGTATAATTGTGTTGGAAGACCATGGTTAAGATGAGAAGAAGTTAGTTACCATTTAACGAAATTTGGATTTCAAGCAAACTATAATGTTTGGTTTCACCATGGAGAGATGATTCAATCTTCGACTGTTCATAAATGAAATGAACGAAGTAACATGGAGAATTTGATATTTGATCGGTTTCCATATGTGCATCATTCCGAGAGAGATAACATGTCGGTATAAGAAGACAATGATATCAGTACACATGAGGAAAATGCTGAAGACGATGATGTTGACAGAGTGAAAAATTTATTGGATGATGCCAGAACTCCAGTATATCAAGAATGTACTAAAATGACCAAGTTGGAATTTTTAATGAGGTTATATCATGGGAAAACCATGTATGGTATTTCTAACACCGCCATTGATTATATTCTTACATTTTTTAAGGACTTGCTTCCTCATGGTGTAGATATTCCCTCAAATCATTACACGTCATAGAAGTTAATTAAGAAGCTTGGATTTGCTACTAATAAAGTCCATGCTTGTCTGAAAGATTGTAGTTTATTTTTGGAGGAAACAGCTGACTGTAATGACAGTAAAGAATGTGTTACATCTCAATAGAAGACAAATGCAGATAGAACACCATCTCGTGTGCCACAGAAAGTCATGTGGAACTTTCCATTGATTCCCAGACTTCAAAATCTATTCATGTCGCCAGAAATCTCAGTCAATATGCGATGGAACTATGTTGAGATAATTAAAGGTAATTATGAGCTAGTCCATCCTACAAATGGATTAGCATGGCAGAAATTTGATGCACAACATCCTGATTTTGCAACTGAGGTGTGTAATGTCAGATTGGGCCTATCATGTGATGGTTTTAATCCGTTTGGTCAGATGCTTACTGCTCATAGCATGTGGCCAGTTTTTATTCATGTTTATAATCTTCCTCTGTGGATGTGTATGAAAAAACCTTTTAATTTCTTGAGTATACTGATATCTGGACCTTTGGATCCTGGTAATGATATAGATGTCTACTTACAGCCTTTAATAAAAGAGTTGAAATAACTTTGGGATTTAGGTGTGCAGACATTTGATGCTTCTTCAAAGAATATGTTTCAGATGCGTGCTGCCCTTATATGGACCATAAATTATCTCCCTGACTATGAAATGATGTCTGGGTGGAGCACTAAGGGAAAACTATCATGTCCCATTTGTATGAAGAATACACGATCGATAAGGCTTAAATATCGTCATAGTTTCAGTTTCATGGGGAATCGCCGATTCTTACCAATGGATCATCAATACAGGAAGAATCGTCAGAGGTTTGATAATAATTTTGACACTGAAGAAACACCTCAATGTATATCAGGAAGTGATGTGCTTGATGAATTGAAATATTTCAGCTTTTCATTAGGAAAAGGTCATTTGACATCTCAAAAGAGGAAGAATGCTAATACTGAAGTCACTTACAATTGGAAAAAGAGAAGTATTTTTTTGTGTTTCCATATTGGTCTACTACTTTTTTATGTCATTGTTTCGACGTAATGCATATTGAGAAAAATATATGTGAAATATTGCTTTCAATTCTTTTGAATATTAAAAGGAAGACCAAAGATGACTTCTGATCTCGTCGGGATTTATTGGATTGGGGTATTCGACCAGAACTACATCCTGTTTGTATCGGTGAAAACAAATGGAAAGTTCCCTATGCTTTGTATGTGATGACACCGGCAGAGAAAGATCAATTTCTGGTAGTATTGGAGAATATCAAGATTCCAAATGGTTATTCCAGCAACATATCTAAACGAGTCAACAGAAGAAATTTGAAATTGAAATCCCTAAAAACTCATGATTATCACATCCTTCTTCATGAATTGATTCCAATAGCAATTAGGAATTTTCTATCCAATAATGCAAGGGTGGCAGTGATTCACTTGTGTCATTTTTTAGAGACCTTTGTGCTAAAAGGTTATCCAAATCATTGTTGATAAAAATGCAGCAAGAGGCACCGTTAATTCTGTGTGAGTTGGAAAAAAAATTCCTCCATCATTTTTCACTTGCATGCTGCATTTAATAGTTCATCTTCCAACTGAGACACTTCTTGGGGGACCAGTCACTTTTCGGTGGATTTATCCCACTGAAAGAAATATGTGCACAATGAAATCATATGTTCAAAATAAGAATTATCCTAAAGGTTCCATTGTGAGGAGTTATCTGGCCCAAGAATGTATGGATTTTTGTTCAATGTATTTTTCTGATGTGAGCACAATACATAATCGACCAATGAGAAATGAAGATGAGAAGTATGAGGAAATTCAGCCCTCATTTCCATCTCTTCCCCAAACAGGTGGAATTATCGGGTCATATACATTGGTTACATTGAGCTATGAAGAGCGGAATATGGCACATCGTACAGTCTTGTTTAATTGTGGTTTGTTCGATGCCTATATCAAGTAAGTAATTTTAATATATATATGTTATCTCATACGATATCATATCACATATACCTTATAATTTTTTTTTCATTTTATATATATAACATAAAAAATTATAAGTAGAGTTCATCGGTCTTTGCCATTGAGAAGGAGAGAGGCCATGCATAGCCAAGAGTTCCCAGCTTGGTTGAAATCAAAGGTATGAACATTACATTAAATACCTTAAAATATAGATATATATTTAATTATATTACTCATATGTATTCCAGGTATTGAGTTTACCTGCTGACTTCATTTCTAAAGAATTAAGAGCGTTGGATTTTGGTCCCAATTCTTTGGTTTGTGACTGCAAATCATTAATAATCAATGGATATAAATTTGTTACAACTAATAAAGCGGTGAAAATGAGAACACAACATGATGGAGTTATGTTAACTTCTAGAACGGATTGTTATGCCAGTGCATCAGATAGTCGACCTTGATATGAAGATGTGTATTATTATGGACTGGTTGAGAAAATATTGTTATTGGATTACTAATCTCAAGGTTGAGTCACTATGATGAAATGTAAATGGTTTGATTCAATAATGCTCCATGGTACATTTATTGATGATTGCAGATTTAGAGTTATTGACATGAGTCGATACCTGCATACCGATGAACCATACATTTTGGCATCAATGAAAAAACAAGTGTTTTATGTGAAAGATCATCTGAAACCTGATTACAGTGTCATTAATGAAGTAATCCCAAGACATATTTTTCATGATGCTGGGGATGAAATTGTCACCATTGACGCCCCCATCGGTGTTAGCCAAAATATTGTATTTGATGACACAAATTGTCCCATTGTGAGAGATGATGTTGAACTTGAGGTAGTGGAGGGTAATATATAAAAGCAACCATATATATTAAGAGTTAATTCAGTTTACCTTGACATGAGTTTCACAGGTTGGTACTACTGTAATTACTTTAATTTAGTTTTATTTTGGAATGATATTTCTGTTTTAGTAATGTTTGGTTTTGTTTCATTTAATTATATTTCTTTCAATTCAGAAAACTGGGTTTAAAATGTGGTTTTAAAAATTGTATAACTTGCTTGTAAATTATCATTACTGAAAGATTTTATGACATTTTTTAAGTTGTATGTATGATTTGTAAAAATGTTTACTAAAAAATATTTATTTCATTCTTATGCAGATTATGAAGAAAAATACAGAAGCTTGCAAGAAGAGATTATTTGATGTTGATCATGTTAGATGTGAGCGCGATTTGTCTTCAGTGAGTATATTAATTCTAATATTTATCTTCTATATTACATATAATATCATGTTCATATTTTTGATCAATTTTTTTTCGGGACATATAACTCCAGAGTTTCCTCTTCCCAGTATGGGACCGAGCAGGGATACTCCTAGACCTAGGCGGAGCTCCCGTCTTACCACTCCCCACACTGACCCATTAGTGGACATCCCATATACCACACATGTTCACCCTCTACTTGAGACCCCTGGGATGTTCCCATACATGCTGCCATAATCATCCCATTTACCCTCTTTTTCCCATTCCATGTCTACGCCGACTCGACCAATGTTCTCACCTGCACAATTTCCATATCCATTCATGTATCCCCAGACCTACTATTCATATTCTGACATGTCTACGCCACCTCCTTTTCCTACCATCCATCCTACACATATTGATTTTGTTCCTTCAGTTTCCACTTCTGTTCATGAAGATCAGCCAGAGCATGTTGTGGAACAGATACTTCCTTTGGAGGATGCTGATCCAGCACAGTCCACAGATGCCTCATAGCCTATTCAGGAGCCTACATCAGGTTTTTTTATTATAAATGTTTCAAATTATAGCATTTCACTTTTTTCCTATTGTATTGTCACTTAACTCTTATCTTTTCACCTCTTATCTTATTTAGTGGTATCTTCTAGTAGGCGACGTGGGCGCACTCGAATACGGGATGCCTAGAATTGTGAAACTCAGATTATGGTGGATTACAATTCTCAAAATAAAATGGTAGGTAAAAATGCTAAGGAGTGTAGAAGTTTCATGGCTACTTTAGCCAAATATCATGATATAGTTCCGATGGAACCGGTCTCATGGAGACATATCAGTGCCGACATCAATGATAGGGCATGGGAGCAGATATGGGTACGAAAATTTTATAAATTTATATTTATATTAGTAATGTATTTATATGACTTAACATGTTTGTTGCAGATTCGATTTAACTTTCCTAAAAGTGAAGCTACCAAAGCTGCTAGGTTGAGTGATCTTGGAGAGTATTGGAGGTCATACAAGTATGAGTTACATATTGGTTGGAGGAGCAGAGTGGGTTCTGAGTTAGAGGGTGTACCCAAAAACCCTGACTATCCAAAAAGTCAATATCAAAAAATGATCGCACATTGGAAGACTGAACAATATAAGGTACTACCCATCTTTAATGGTTTTTATATAAAATTTAATTTTTATTAATTTTATTGTTTTTTTAGGAAGTGTCAGTGAAAAACAAAAAAAACAATGATGAAATGACATATCTACACACATTGGGGCGCACTACAATGCCCGACAAAGAGAATCGGCTGGTACAGTCATTTGAATTAAAACAATTTCTTTATTTATAACATGTCATCATAACTTATTCATGCCTTCCCTTGGTTAGTCCATGTATCCTGGAAATCACATCTTATACTTGGAGAAATCTTGTCTATTTTTCCAAAACAAGTAGTATATTTCCTTGAAACCCACTTCAGAAAACCATTTCTGAAAACCATTTCAGAAAACCACCAATTGGTTATTACTATCATTTACCTCAATGTTCATAGGTCTTTGTTGCAACTCACTTCAATCCATTTTTTTCCATTTATCATATATGGTTGTAATCCAAATTTTTTCACTTCTCATATGTAGCAAGCTAAATTGGGCATTGAAGGTCCTGTACCTCATGCCAAATTATTCTGCTTCAGTAGGAAAAAAAAGATGGAACTACAGTTAATTCACAAACACAAGATAAAATTGTATATTTTTTTATTTATATTTCAAACATTTATACAAAATTAATAATTTAATATGTTTATAATTTCAACAGTCTTCCTTGGAGGCCATGGATGAGAAGGAAGATGAAAAATTAGGGCCAAATGATCATTTGAGTCAGGTATTAGGTGTGGAGCATCCAAGAAGAGTCCGTTGTAGACCAGGAAAAAACATTGTCCCCTCTAGGTATTGGTCATCATCAGACTCCTCTAAGGCCTCTGAGTTGGAAAGTGTGTGTGCTGAATTAGCTGCGACAAAGAAAATAGTATTAGAGGAGCATGAAAAAAGTAAGCTAATGAATGAACATTTCATTAAAGATCTTTCAGTTTTGATTCAGTCACTACGATCAGAGGTTTCTTCCAATTTTCATTCATTTTTGGAATCAATGCGCTCTTTAAATAATGCCTCGGGTGATTCCCATGAGGGTCCTAGTGGTGACGACGGTAGTGGCGATAGAGCTGTCGAGGATGTTGCTGATGATGTTTTTGGTGATGAGATTGCTGATGATGATGTTGATGGTGCGGTTGGTGATGATGTTGTTGTCGATGTTGCTGTTGATGATGATGATGATGGAAATGGGGATGATGGTGATGGTGATGGGGGGATATTAATCCCCTCCATTTTTGACTTAGCAGAGAGACTTGTGTTGGAGTTTAATGTTTTTTTTGTATTAGTGGACTGCTTGTATGTGAATTTCTTTATGCAATGAAATTCATTCTGGATTATGTTTTCATCAGGGGTGTTATTTGTCAATTATTTAGGTAATTTTCACATGCCATATATTTCTTTATGGTTTGGTGTGTTTATTATTATCTCGCCATCTAATCTTGGACTTAGTAGTGGAGGGGAGGCCTGGGCATGGGGGGCTGCAGTGGAGGGCTGGGGGGCTGGGAGGGGAAGGTTGGGAGGGGGGGGCTGCAGTGGAGGGCTGGGAGGGGGGGGGGCTATAGTGGAGGGCTGGGGGGTTGTAGTGGAGGGTTGGGGGGCTATAGTGGAGGGCTGGGGGGGGCTAGGAGGGGGGGGGGGAGAGGAGGGGATGGACAGGAATATAAAGGAATGTACCAAAGTGTTCAGTGTTATTCCTTATAAATTTCAAGATTTACTTGTTTAAATCTGGTATAGGATTTCCATATTACGTATTGCACCTCTGTGTATTTTCATATTGCGGATGATGTTCTTGGGATTAAAAAGCAATAAAAAAGATAAAATTTGAATAATATAAGAACTCAGCATTATTCAAATTATACACACAAATAAATTGACTCACTTTTCAATATGACTACATTCTAATTGAATATATATGCAAGAATAATTTTGCAGGAAGATGTCAACTGAAGATAAAAAGATAATTGTTGCTTCCCTCACCAGGATGACTGCTGAAGATCTGCACAAGGTAGTGAATATTGTTGTCGATAACAAATTATGCACACAAATACATTGACTCACTTTTCAATATGAATGCATTCTAATTGAATATATATGAAAGAATATTGTTGCAGGAAGATGTCAACTGAAGATAAAAAGATAATTACCGCTGCCCTCACCAGGCTGACTGTTGAAGATCTGCACAAGGTAGTGAATATTGTTGTCGATAACAACCCTCGATTTGAATGTGCGGTAGAAGAAGTGGCCCTTGACTTGGATTCTCAGGTCACCATCATAATTCTCTGCTCAACTCTCTTATGAATTAAGAACCTTTATTTATCTTCTTTTATACTACACTCAATAACTGCATACTATACGTAATTGGTATGTGGGATGCAGAGTGAATCAACATTATGGAATCTAAAAGTGTTCTTGAAGGGTGTGCTGGAAACACAAATCAAGTGCACGAGTGAGGTGGATGTTAAAAAAACCGCCCAGAGTAGCCACTTCAACATGAAAAGGTAGATTTACAATGCTCTTTCTAGGACCTCCAACAAAAATGCTAAAAGGTCCTCCTTTTGATATTGGGAAGTTGTAAATTCCTTTTCCAATGCTATGCTCATTTTTTGTTTTTTGGGTTTCATTTTCTTCTCCTCAACTTACATTCAAAGCTTACTCATGTCGTTTTATGGTGAAGGTTCTCCTCAGTGTACTCCCCAAGAGACGATGGCCAAATTGTTCATATCCACATTGCTGTGAGTTGGCTCTTCTTTTGTAGATATCCTTCTACTATTCTTTGATGACTTCAAGATCTTATTTAAGTGAAAACAAACATGTCATTGAAATCAATCTCACTGATAACTTAACACCAGTTTTTGAATTCATTGATAATCATCTACAAGTGTATGATATGAACAAAAAAAACAATCAAAATTCCCCACTGCTTCTTTTAGTTTTTCTTAACTACCCCTATATGAGACTTTACCTACCTTGTACAATACTAATGTGGGAAGATACATACATAATATATGATACCAAAAGTTCCCTTGACCTTTCATATAATTTTATTTCACTTTGAATCACATTCCAACTCATAAATTATCCCCATTATGTATAAATAATGATTCCCTAATGACACATCCACGTATTATATCACAACAACCCTAGGTTTCAAAACTTTTTACCAACAACTAGATCAATATCCTAACAAAACCCAACACACAGTGACTCATGTTCTTTACCATGACTGACTAATCATCCCCAAACTATAACATAGATATAGTGAGAATCCTACTCTAATCTAGTGGTCTCACACACTCCAATAATATCCTAATACATTGTATCATCCTTTGTATCAATTAACATTATCATCATCTACCCTATGTCGCTTAAATCTGGAGGATACCACCAAAACAATGGGGGTCAAAACAAATTCATGGGACCTGAACTTTGTACACATGACCTCAATGACCTCAGTAACCACAATGAGCAACATCTCTAATAGCCTATTTCCACACCTTTTTCATCAAATCTGATAATGGTCAATATAATATGCATCATACAAATTATCCTCCATATCCAGAATCCTAGTGGTAAATATCACTCATAGTAAGGTGGATTTTCACTCATCATGTTCCCAAATAAGTGAATCAATTAGCACATCCCATGAATCACCTCATTAAAACATGTGATATAATTCTCATCAATCCATTAAACCACAACATATAATATCCAGTGTATATAAGTCCAAACTATCCATTTTAAACACGATAATACCCCTATTTATCTCTTATGAGTTGTGGAAGTTGCAAGTTGTTCAGTTCTCGGTTAGACATACACAACCCTACCCTCACCCATTTAATAAAAAATATATGTAACACATCTATCTATTATTTATACCAAAATAAGCTTCTTCCAGCTTACCTGTCACCTTATTACGGAGCCACGTCACCATCCAAAACAAATTGCTCCCTCCAAAATCGGGCATCCGTCGACCATGTTCCCATTTCCCCCATGCATCCATCCTCCACTCCTCCCTCCATCTTAGGGTTTCATTTCATCCGTCGCGAGCCATTCTCCTCTACCTTCACCTTCATTATTGAATCCTGCACCCATTTCACCTCCTCCAAAATTCCTACGAATCTTGCTTCCATTTCCCCTTTGGCGCCCCTCTTATGGTTCACACTGTTGTTTCCTCTCCGGAGTTTCACCTAGGGTTGTCGCTCGCATTTCCCCTTGCATCTCCAATACCCACAAAACACTAAAGGTGTATTCCTCATTAATTTTTTCATCATGTACTACGGTTCATCATCCCAAATTTCCTCATCTCCTCATAGGTTGCCCGCAGTTCCTACTCCTTCGAAGAATTTCAGTCAGAAACCCTCCATATTCACTCCATCTCATTCCCTAATTCCCTCAAGATCATGATTTCTATCCTCATCTATAGATGTCGACTATTTCTACTCAATTGAATCTTGACTGATGTGTTTCTCACCCCGCAATAGGTATGTTCTCGTAATATCATTGAAATAATATTCTAAACAATTTGCAGTATTTCCCTTCGCATAACACTTTTTCATATGCTATTACGCACTTCATCTTTTAATACGAATATTGATTATTTTTATTTATATATTGAAGGTGACTCACTCTACACATGACGAGATCAAGGGAATCCTGCACTAATAAGTGCCAGATCTCTACAACAGGTATGTTTTCCTAAAATTGTGGAATTAACCACCCTACCATGAATCATTTTTCATTTGCATTTACACACCATATAAATGCAAGTTATTGGTCGTAAAATCATGGAGTTAACCTCCCTTTCATCCAACATATGAATGCAGGTGATATGTTTTCACTATTGACTCCACTGTATATTGATTTTTGTGGACTAAAAACCATATGAAACAGATGATTATAATGCTTTTATACAATAATGTTTTCACTATTGACTACAATGTATATTGAAAAGGTAGTATTTTAGTATGATTATGCTGCGATTCAATGAGTTTTGTCTCCATTATGGGATATTCATCTCACATGAATAGTCAATGGATCTGTTCAATGATGCAAAGTTGTAGATTTGTGGGTCATGTCTAAGAGTTGCTATACATACTTTGATTGTTCTCATCCCAACATAACGATGAACTGAAATATTGGTGAATGTGCATAGGCTGATGAAATTAATGCCTTCAATTTATAAGCATGGAGAAGAAACTTAAGAGATGTGTATCATTTATGTCTCAACGAGGATTGATGTAGGTATTTTTTTCCCAACTAACTCTTCAACGGGATAGGATTTATGGAAGTTTATATTGTTTACAAATCAAGCAGTAAATGATACAGTGATAATCACATTCTTCATGAATTTGACTGGTATTTCTTGTGTTATAATCTGTTTTGTATTACAGTGAGTTTTATTACCTTAAATAAACATACCTTAAGGGAACATATTTAGTTGGACACCCGATTTTAGATTTGTTTTATGTTATAATCTTCTCTGTAATATAGTGAGTTGTAGTACCTTATCAAATTTTTAGGCTGTTTTCTAACAGGTTGTAGTACCTTACCTGGTTGGGTCTGCATCCAAATAAAACATGTCACGCATCTACATATTTCATGTAGGGAATGAATCTGGTATGTTTTGTGTTATAATCTGTTCTTTATTACAGTGAGTTGTAGTACCTTACAAAAAACATATCTTAAGGGAACTTATTCAGTTTCAGAGTCGAATTCATAATTTTTTCTAGTTATAATCTGTTATAATCTATTTTATATTATAATGAGTTGTAGTACCTTATCAAATCTGTTATACTATTTTCTAACTGGTTTCAGTATGCTACAGGAATCGGGTATTCAACCAAGATCTGGGCAGTGGGGAGGGCTGGGCAGTGGGGAGGGAGGGGGAGGGGATGGGCAGTGGGGAGGGAGGGGGAGGGGCTGAGCAAGAGGGCTGGGTAGGGGGAGGGCTGGGCAGTAGGGAGGGAGGGAGAGGGGCTGGGAAGGGGGGAGGGATGGGGAGGGGATAGGCAGGTGGGGAGGGGGAGGGGTTGGGCAGGGGGAGGGGGAGGGAGAGGGCTAGGCAGTGGGGAGGGTTGGGCAGTAGGGAGGGAGGGGGAGTGGCTGGGCAGTGGGGAGGGCTGGGCAGTGGGGAGGGAGGGGGAGGGGCTGGGCAGGGGGGAGGGGGAGGGGGAGGGCGGGGGAGGGAGGGGGAGGGGCTGGGCAGGGGGAGGGGGAGGGGGAGGGGGAGGGTTGGGCAGTGGGGAGGGCGGGGGAGGGGCTGGGCAGTGGGGAGATTGTTGTTTTACTTTGTGTATTGGGACAGTTTGAGGAATACCATTTAAAGAAGTCTATTTTTCTATACTTGATCAACACTAAAAAGGAGCTTGTGGATGGGGTATATAAACAGTTGTGGGAGGCTTTTAGATGGGGTATCTAACCAATCACTGAAGGAGTTTTAAATTGTGGTGTATAACCAATTTTTGAATAATGGATAGGGTGTATAACCATTTGATGGATTTTTATAGTCATGGTGTATAACCAATTAGTAGTGATATTATTAGAGTATCCATGTTGGCTCGTATAACCAACATGGAAGGTAGGCCTTTCAATAAACTTTATAAATCATCTTGTTTCAGTATTGTGCTTTCATTTTCATATGTATGAGGTAAGGATGATATTTTTATATAGAGGATCATGTATTTAACCATCCATAGAATGGATTGAGAGTTCTAGTTTAGCTGTTTAGATGTTGGGGATTAGGTTGGATTATCGAACAACTAGTTTGACATGCCATGTATATGTGCTATTGCAGGTGCAGAATGGTGGGATTATTG
Organism: Viscum album; assembly: GCA_963277665.1. Lineage (NCBI taxonomy): Eukaryota > Viridiplantae > Streptophyta > Magnoliopsida > Santalales > Viscaceae > Viscum > Viscum album. The sequence goes on along the minus strand of OY728129.1, from coordinate 1,841,431,843 downwards.
TAGGTGCAGAATGGAGGTGCAGAGTGGTGTGATGAGGTGCAGAATGGTGGGATGAGGTCCAGCTACCTGGGGAACCAGTATATGCCCACAGTTTACCAAACTGTTGGTAAATGTTTTTGTAATTCTGCAGGTGCAGTACTGCCAATCTATACCCACAGTTTGATAAACTGTGGGTAAATGTTGAAGTGCTTCCAATCTATACCCACGGTTTACTAAATCGTGCATAAATGTGGGCTGCTGTAAATCAGCATACCCACGGGTTTTACATCAATACCTACGGTTTGAAAACTGTAGTTATACATCAATAGCCATGGTTTATTAAACCGTGGGTAATAATAATTTTCCGTGGTCAATACCCACGGTTCTCTGAAAACCGTGGGTATAGACCTATTGCGACGGCACTGCAGCCCACGGTTGCTAAAACTGTGGGTATAGGGTATACCCACGGTTTCAAGGGCTATACCCACGGTTTTAAACCGTGGGTATAGGTGTTATTTCTAGTAGTGTAAGGAATTTATCCATTACTCAGCTACTAGTGGATTTTTACCCCCATTGAATGTTGGTGGTTGTTGCCTCATGAAGCGATCTAACATTGATCCTCCACGCTATGGATCAGGGTGATCCATACGGGCAAGGTTATTATTCATAACATGAGTGAGTTGTCCCAATATAGTGATAAGCTGATCAGCACCAGTTGTATCACCAACTCCACTATAATTATCTTGAGCAGGAGGGAAATCCCTACATGGAGTGCGTGCATTGATACAGTTTCCATTCCTTCCACTAGGCACCATTTCTAAACAATGTCATAAACTGGATTAGTTTATGAATCACAATACATAAATCCAAACTTGTAAAACACTTAAAATTAATTGAAAGTTAATGGATATAATCCATAATCATAAAAAAAATTCTTTGAGGAATTATATACTCACAAACCCTTAATAATGGTTTCTAAAGAAAATGAGAATTATCCTAATCATATCCCCAGGGAGTGTCATAACCAAAAGTGCAGCAAGGCCCGTTGTTGTGCACCAGTTTCCGTTCGAATCGAGCTCAAAGCGGTGTTTTCAGGCTTTATCCCTAGGTACATCTGTTCCAGAGCCGCCTCTACCTACTCATATCTAGACAGGGATGTATTGCTTGGAAAACTCACAAATCTCTACAATACCAAAATTCTAGGATGTTCATCTATACTAATCCTCAAAGTATATCTTAGTGTAATGTGCTCTAATCAGAGTTTATCTAAATCTAGATTCCAAGGATTATACTAAAATTCCTCTGATACCAACTGTAATGCCCCGGCCCTAGTTACCCAAGGTCGGTGCATTATTACATAACATTGGAATGATCACAAAAATCAAGTCTCGAAAGACCGATTAGTTTAGTAGCCTTGGAAGTACTTGATATATTTATAAGGTTTACATTACATAATAAAATGGAAAACTACAACAACGTTGTTTTCATAGAAAACACTGAGATCCCATATACTATCCCTAAAGGTCATTCATATAATACATTTTTGCATCCTGGAAAAAATAAAACATAGAAAGGGGTGAGTTCTGATGCTTAGTAAGGATAACAATAAAGAAGAAACTTTTATAAATAAGCATAAAAATTTAAGGCAATGTATAAGACTAAAACAAAATCCTTTTAAACTTAAACTTTAGCATAATATGGAAAAGATAAAATCAAATAATTCCATTTACTAATTCACATGGTTATTCTACTAGTCGAATAATCACATGCAATATTAATAGCCACTTTCATAATGATGGAATGCATAATGCCAGACTTTCATAATCACATAGTCAAGGCCTTGTACCAATAGTACAAATAATATTTTTTCAAGGGCTTGTGTCAATACACTAGTTTGTCTAATGAGATCTACCGATTCATCGAGGAGCTATAGAAAACTTCACCCATCACATACTAAGTCCAATTCATTCCTCATATGAAAAGGTTTAAACATAACATAAACATTCGTATTAAAACTAGCATATGAAATGTCAATAATTTATCCCTAAACCCTAAATGGTGTAAAAATAACACATCCATAGTCAAACATATAAAAAAACATTCAATACAATATGGAAGTTTTGTATCATAATAAATCAACTTCAAATAAGCTTAAAATCCCTCAAACGATGTTGGCATAGATGAAATCAAAACCTTTTTTATATAAATATCTCTTTAAATTTTGAAATCATTTAAAAGTCATGTAATTATAAAATAAAACATTTATTTTTGAAAATATTCTTATAATATTGTAAGGGAAGCTTTGATGATGTCATAACGGTGGAAAATAGCCACACCCGTTGTATAAATTAAAAAAATACATTCTTACCTTAACTTTGTCAAAAAGGTTATAAAGAGCCTTGTTTGGAAAATGATGGAAGGATTCCTTTATTAACATCTTATAAAAGTCAAAAAAGGGTATAAATGACTTTATCCCCTAGTCTATAAAATAGTAATAATGTTTTGAAATACATTTTTAAGATACATGTATGTGGATGATAAAGAGGTCTGAGTAGATACTTATGTAAAAACAACCTTGGATAATAAAGAGATTGTTAAATTAACCCTTACCTTGTAAATTTCCTTGTTCAAGGGTAGATTAACCTCCTATATAATGGTTAAATAATTGTTATTAAATTATAAAATAATCATATACATTAATATGATATCATATATGATCTTTTAAAATTGATTTGTTAATAATATTTTAGTATTATCGTCGTTCCGGGAGTTAACTGATTCGTTCTCCTTTATATGCTTGGTTACGTAAGACATGTTTGTTTTGGATGGGATGTATCTTATTAATATTCAGAATTATATTATGTCTTTAAACATTATTTTTAATCATCAAATGAAAATTATTCTTGAATGGATACTATGGGGAATGAATCTCATCGCGTTCTTGGAGACGGTAATCCGTACGCACACACGAGAAACAATATCATTCTTTTGATATTAAAATAATATATAATTGGATGGTATATCATATATACAGAATAATTATCATGTTATATTTATTATTTACATCAATTACACATCATTATTGTACCCATCCAAATAATAATGTATTGAATAACAATCACACCACGACGTGGAGACGGTAAGCCGTACACACACACGTATGGTGACATGTCATTAAAAGGATGGATAGAATAATGAATATGGTTGTACCATATTTATAATAAAATCAAATTATATATAATATAATGGAGTTATTATTTTATAATGGAAACAACAAAGAAAGAAGAAGTAGAAGAAGAAAGGAACTTGAAAGAGGTGATGAAATATTTACCTCTTCTTCAGTTTATTCCTTTTGATTTGATCAAAAGGGCTACTTAGGTTAGATTTATGATCAAACTATGTACTCTAAGATTAAGGGAGAAAAATTTAGAGGGTTTTTGGGTAGGGTTTGGTCGAGCCAAAAGGCTTTGAAGGTGTGAATTAGAGAGAAGGGGGAGTGCCCTTTTATAAGAGGGGTGATGGGCACCTTAGGAAAAGCTAGAAATATTATTTTATAATAAACTAATTTTCGTTTTCTAATGGCTCAAAAATAAATTATTTAAAGGATAAAGTGGTTATGGGTCGAAAACCACTCAACAAATAGGTTTTATACAGGTTTGGGTCATTATATTAACTTTATATTTTAGGTTTAACTCTTAGTTAAATAGCTTGACATTTACCATGTCTCTTTGTATTTTTATATTATATGGTTAATAAACTTACTATATACTTACAAGAGAACCCCAAGTGGTTAATTAATGATGAACCTATAATTATATAATTCTTTTGTATGAACCTTAGATTTTTATGAATAGAATATCAATTAATAATATAATATTTGTTTTAAAAACTCTTTTATGTCAATTTTGACACTATTTGGTGTTCTGTCTTTTCTAAATTCATAACAGCATTATTACTTCAAAAAACATTCATCTAACAAATCCTAACATGTCATATTAACCTATAAAATTCGTGGATGGCATCAAAACGTTAAAATTATATTTATTTTAACATTTATAATACCATTTATTTGATTTTTTCATTAATAAGGAAAATACTGCATCATCATTGTGTCATAAATATATTTAACTATTAAATGTCTAAAAATTATAAATAAAATACCATTATTTAGGAAATATTTTTATATTTTTAGTGAATATTTAGAGTCTAAGAGATAACTTATATAACCCTATGTAAAAATTGTTTTACTAAAAGATATATGCTTATGTCATTTTTGTATTTACTTTAACTTAATTAATATAAAGTGTCATTATCACTTACAAGTGGCTCCATGGGGTCCCAAAAATGACCCAAGGATGCCCATGGTCAGACATATATCATATAATAGGGTTAGAATACGTGTTAGGGTAAATAAATATTATTATAATATTATTTTTTTACCCTTATTTACCAGATTTACCCTTTAACCATGGTAAATAAAATATTTACCGAAGTAATTATTGAAAATGTATAAAAATAATAGTTAACTATTTACACAATTTGGACCTCTGATTCTAAATATGGAATCCATTATCCTAAACTCAATACATAGAAGTGCAAGAAATTAATTTGAAATTAATTCTCATTGTCAAAACAAAAAGCGTGTTTTTCAGAAATAATAACTATCAAAAGATTGATACTTGCTTATGTCCAGTTTAAATGTGAAATTATGTTCAATGACCAAAATTAGATTAAATGGTAAAAATATAATATAATTATACTTAAAAACCACTCAATATTATAATTTATCACTATAAATTATTTTGATTAAAAAAGTTGTTTTTAATTAAAATTTAGTATTTTTCACTTTTCATCAAAAACTGAATGTTTTCAGAAAAATACCAAAAAATCACCCTAATCTAATTTTGATATTACGAACCCAAAAAATGAAGTCCATTTTCAAAAATAAAATTGATAAAATTTCAAAACATGGGTATTACTATTTATAACGGCTACTTTGATTTGTCGCGTTGTGTTAGAATCTCGAAGTTGCGTACAATGCAAGCTATTGCATTATTCAAAGGAAAACGTATGGTGGAATCTTTGGGTGTTACAAAAATAAAATAAAATATTTTCAAAATATTAAAAGTAATATAATTTAGATTAATCATTGTATTCTATGAATTTTTTAGATATATATAATGTATTAGGGATGTGTGAAAGGTTTATATTCAAATTCCAAAACTATGTTGGTGACTTTAAAGTCAATGTAAATGAATAGTTACAAAATGATATTAATGATATTTTATAATAAAATGATTTAAAATTAATAAAAATACTATCTTCAGCCAAGTGAATGATTTATTGGTGAAACAATCCACCATGGTTCATTTATGGGTCAGTTTTGCATTTATGGTAATATTCTTGACCCTTAAAGAGTATGAAATGTTTTTCAGTAATTGTTAAAAGTGTTAACGGGGATTAAAACAAAAAGATAATGGTTAAAAATCACATAAAAATTTATAAATATTATTTTATGAGATTATTTTTCTTATACTAATCATATACTTTAAATATATCAATTTTGGTTCACTATATTATAAAAATTAATTTATATAAATTGTATACTTTTTGTAATTCCAAGAGTGCCCCTCCCTCACTTATACAAGGGAACCTCTTCTCATCTCTTCGTCAAACCTTTTTAGAATTATATATAATCCAAAACCTAAAATAATACCATGATATATTCCTCCAACAAATCTTGGGGCTTTTTTTCTTTCCAAATGTCGTTCCCTTCTAGGTTTAAGTTGTAAACCAAAAGAGGTTTCTCAACAAAGAGGTATAACTCTCAAACTATTATTTTCAATTATATTTCTTCTTCTACCTCCTCTAAATCCATGGTATCCATTATAAAGTAATTAATTAAGTATATTTGATATAATTAATTTTTATTATGATGATTTCACAACAATTATCGACTTTTTTTACACTATGGAACTTTAGAACACCTCTCATGCATACATACTGCTAATCACCTCCACATAGCTGTGTAATTAATTTTTCATCACCAATTTATTTGGATAGTTATAATAATATATTTAGAAAATATATATTTTATTTAGGATAATAATATGATTCTATAAATGTTAATTATTATTTACCATTCTTTTTTTTTCATTTTTTAAAAAATGGAAACATCATTCATGCATACATACGTCCTATCATCTCCATGAATAACATAATTCATTTTTTATCTCTAAATTTTATATATGACTATATATATATAGTGAATATATATGATATTTATATCATTCTTAGAATTATATAGATTATGGAACCATGATCATTGTATATGTACCTGAACTACCGAATGAAAAAATCCATGAAAAATGAAACAATCAACACCCATAAATGACAGTTTTAATAAGAAATTATTAATAAATGGGTGTTGAAATGTTATAAGTGGATCATATATGAAATTATAATTATTTAAAATAATCTGGTATATAATTATAATCAATTTTAATTTATTATACATTAGTTTAATTAACTTTCAATGAAAGCGTAACTTAAGATAAAGGATTTATGTTACAATCTCATTGTTTATGATTGAGCTTATGATTATAGAATTTTATGACATATCTATCAAGAATATAATGAGTTTTATTATCCTAAATTTATTTATATATATTACAAGTTTTATATTCATTTAAATATCTTTAAGTACTCATCATACTAAATGAATATTTTTAAGGAAATCCATCTTTATTTTTCTCTTTGGTCGAAAATTATTTTTCTTCCTAGTACATGTTTTTTAAAAACATTTCCAAGAATGTTTTGATATTATCCTATTATGTTTTAAATTTATTTTTACACATGATTGAATGTTTACAAAAAATGGTATATAATGAATCTTCTTCTCATTTTCTGAATGATGTACTTTTGAGTTTTTTTCCTGAAAATGTTAAAGGTATCATTATTTTAACATACACAACATAAAAAAATTTACCTCCATCATGACTACTCAATTTCTTGAAGCTTATTTTATAAATTTCCATAGTAATCTTTAATAGAAGCGTTTTCAATTATATTTTGGAAATTTTTTGACTTGAAAGAAGTGGTTTTAAAATAAAGAGGGTATTTTTTGCAAGAAATATTCCAATTGATCTTTTAAATGAATTTTTTTCTCACACAACATCATTTGATGTTAATCGTGATTTATTGGTGATATGATCTAATGATACCATAATGATCCTTTCTCTTGATGCTTTATGATTATGATTATGTGATGTTTATGAAACCCATTTTTTTCCATGAATTATACTTTGATGAATTATAGAAATTTTTATGCAACACGATTCATTTCCACAGGTTATGATATATAATTAATTATATATGATATTTTGGAACATATCTTATTGTAATATGATTATATGATAGGTGGTCCTGAAATTATCTATCCCTCCAATTCATTAGGTAAATATAGATATCTCATGAGATAAAAACACTACTGGAAATCCAGCATTTCCCAACGGTTTAGAACCGTTGGGAAAGGATGCAGAACCATTGGTATATGTTATACCAACGGTTCTGCAAACCGTGGGGAAGTAAGCCGTTGGGAAAGGCTTTTCCCAACGGTTTACAGAGAACCGTTGGGATAGGATAGAAAAAATCAACCTATCCCAACGGTTCTGCCAAACCGTTGGGAAAGGTTTTTACCAACGGTTCTATGAACCGTTGGTAAAAACAACCATTCAACAGGATATCCCAACAGTTTCAAACCATTGGGATAGGGTGTTTTTACCAACGGTTCCTTGAACCGTTGGTAAAAACAGCTACATAGAGCCTATGCCAACGATTTTCAAACCATTGGCATAGGCTTTGCTGTGAAAATTGCACAGCAGCCTGCAATTTTCACAGCAGGTCTGGTTTTGGGCATTCACCCTCGGTTTCAATTCAATTTTCAATCCAATTATGCCCTCGTTTTCAATTCATTTTTCAATCCTATTATTATACCTGTAACACATATAATGCATACATATAGAGAACAAACCAACACATACAAATAATGAAAACCAACCAACCAACACATATAATGCATCCTGAAAATATACACATCCATAATTAAAGTAGAATTCATAACATAATTATAAACATACATAATTCATTTAGAATTCATTTTAAAATTTAGATGAAAATCATATGTGGAATCCGGAATTCAATTCATAATTTGATTGGTTTTTCATATACCATATATTTTTAATAGAAATGATATCCATTTTAAACAAAATACATACATCTAGAATGATATCGGTCACACCGTGCCTCGGATTGAGGCGAGGTTAACTCGTACACGTCACAAATGACTCATTATCGTTGTCCTAAAGTATCAACATATTCCTAAATCGTTTGGTCAGTTTTCCGTATGTCAGTTGTTGTTTTCACTTAAAATGAAGTGTTTTTTAAATAAAAGAGAGACACTTTGAATGGTGTCGGCCACACCGCGCCTCTTATTGAGGCGGGGTTAACTCGTACACATCACAAATGACCCATGGATTGTTGTGCTAAAATATAAACACAATCAGAATGCGTTTGGTTGGTTTTCCGTATGAATTTAAAATGTAGTCCATTTAAAAGAAAAGAGATACACTTAGAGTGGTCTCGTCCAAACCGCAACTCGGATTGAGGCGTGGTTGACTCGTACACGTAACATATGACCCATGAATCGTTCTCCTAAATTTTCAACATATTCTGAATGCGTTTGGTTAGTTTTTCATATGTCAGTTGTTTATTTCACTTATAATCTTGTCCATTTTAAACAAAATAGACACAGTCAGAGTGGTACCGGCCACACCGCATCTCGGATTTAGACGGGGTTGACTCTTACACATCTCAAATGACCCATGGATCATTTTCCTAAAGTATCAACACAATCCGAATGCGTTTGGCCGGTTTTCCATATGTCAGTTGATGTTTTTCACTTAAAATGATGTCCTTTTGAAACAAAAGACATACACTTTGAGTTGTGCCGGCCACACCACGCCTCGGATTGAGGTCGTGTTGACTCTTACACATCACATATAACCCATGGATCGTTCTCCTAAAGTTTCAATGGAAACCGAATGCGTTTGGTCAGTTTTCCGTATGTACTTAAAATGTTGTCCATTTTAAACAACAGAAAGTCACTTAGAGTGGTCCCGACCACACTTAGATGAAAATTAAATTAGAATTCATAACGTAATTATAAACATACATAATTCATATAGAATTCAATTTAAAATTTAGATGACAATTATATGTGGAATCCGAAATTCAATTCATAATTTGATCGGTTTTTTCTATACCATATATTTTTACCTCAAATGATGTCCATTTTAAACAAAATACATACACCTGAAGTGATACCGGCCACACCGCACCTCAGATTGAGGCGGGGTTGACTCGTACACGTCACATTTGACCCATGGATCGTTGTGCTAAAGTATCAACACAATCCGAATGCGTTTGGTCGGTTTTCCGTATGCCAGTTGATGTTTTTCACTTAAAATGGCGTCCTTTTGAAACAAAAGACGGACACTATGAGTGGTTCCGACCACACCGCGTCTCCAATTGAGGCGGGGTTGATTCGTACACGTCACATATGACCCATGTATCGTTCTCCTAAAGTTTAAATGGAAACCGAATGCGTTTGGTCAGTTTTCCGTATGTACTTAAAATGTTGTCCATTTTAAACAAAAGAGTGACACTTAGACTAATCCTGACCACACCGCGACTCAGATTCATCCCGGGTTGGCTCGTACATGTCACATATGACCCATGGATCGTTGTGATAAATTATCAAAAGATTACGAATGTGTTTGGTCGGTTTTGCGTATGCCAGTTGTTCTTTTCATTTATAATCATGTCCATTTTAAACAAAAGAGATAGAGTTAGAGTGGTGTCGGCCACAACACGTCTCGGATTAAGACGGGGTTGACTTGTACACGTCACATATGAATCATGGATCATTTTTCTAATGTATCGATAGAATCCGAATACGTTTGGTCGGTCTTCCGTATGTCAGTTGATGCCTTTCACTTAAAATAACGTCCTTTTGAAACAAAAGACGGAAACTTTGAGTGGTGTCAGCCGCACCGCATGTCGTATTGAGGCGGGGATGATTTGTACACGTCACATATGACCCATGGATCGTTCTCCTAAAGTTTCAATGGAAACCGAATCCGTTTGGTCGTTTTTCCGTATGTACTTAAAATGGTGTCCATTTTAAACAAAAGAGAGTCACTTAGACTTATCCTGGCCACACCGCGACTCAGATCCATCCCGGGTTGGCTCGTACAGGTCACATATGACCCATGGATTGTTGGGATAAATTATCAACAGATTTGGAATGCGTTTGGTCGGTTTTCCGTATGTCAGTTAATGCTTTTCACTTAAAATGACGTCCTTTTGAAACAAAAGACGGACACTTTGAGTGGTGCCGGCCACACCACATCTCCGGATTGAGCTGAAACCACCGTGAAACATTCTAATTATTATTCGTGATGTGTATGCACAGACAGCACGTCAATCGGACGTGCGGTTTGCGCGGTACGACTCAATATTCGTGTTTTAAGTGATGTGCGCGCTTCGTAAACGCGCGTGAGGGGGGTCCAAACGGGCCGAACGAAGTTGTAATGGCCTGAAATCAGACGACAAATACGGGAGAGTGATTTATGAAGTGGTCGAGCAGACGGCACGTCAATCGGACATGCCGTGTGCCCGCGGTGACCGACAACGCAGTTCTGGTGTCATAAACGGCCAAAACGGGCGTCCAATGGTCAAATTCATAGAGGACGACCTCAGATTGAGATGAAACCACCATGAAACATTCTAAGTGTTATTCGTGACGTGTACGCGCAGACGGCACATCAATCGGACGTGCGGTTTGCGCGGTACGGCTCAATATTCGTATTTTAAGTGATGCGCGCGCTTCGTAAACGCGTGTGAGGGGGGTCCAAACGGGCCGAACGAGGTCGGAATGGTCTGAAATCAGACGACAAATACGGGTGAGTGATTTCTGAAGTGGTTGAGCAGACGACACGTCAATTGGACGTGCCATGTGCCCGCGGTGACCGACAATGCGGTTCTGGTGTCATAAACGGCCAAAACGGGCGTCAAATGGTCAAATTCATAGAGGACGACCTCGGATTGAGCTGAAACCACCGTGAAATATTATAATTATTATTCGTGATGTGTACGCGCATACGGAACGTCAATCAGACGTGTAGTTTGCGCGGTACGGCTCAATATTCGTGTTTTAAGTGATGCGCGCGCTTCGTAAACGCGCGTGAGGGTGGTCCAAATGGGCCGAACGATTTCAGAATGGCCTGAAATCAGACGAAAAATACGGGTGAGTGATTTATGAAGTGGTCGAGTAGAAGGCACGTCAATCGGACGTGCCGTGTGCCCGCGGTGACCGACAACGCAGTTCTGGTGTCATAAACCGCCAAAACGGGCGTCCAACGGTCAAATTCATAGCAGACGACCTCGAATTGACCTGAAACCACCGTGCAACATTCTAATTATTATTCGTGACATGTACGCGCAGACGGAACATCAATCGGACGTGCGGTTTGCGCGGTACGGCTCAATATTCGTGTTTTAAGTGATGCACACGCTTCGTAAATGCGCGTGAGGGTGGTCCAAACGGGCCGAACGATTTCGGAATGGACTGAAATCAGACGAAAAATACAAGTGAGTGATTTATGAAGTGGTCGAGCAGACGGCACATCAATCGGACGTGCCGTGTGCCCGCGGTGACCGACAACGCAGTTCTGGTGTCATAAACGGCCAAAACGGGCGTCAAACGGTCAAATTCATAGAGGACGACCTCGTATTGACCTGAAACCACCGTGAAACATTCTAATTATTATTCGTGACGTGTACGCGCAGACGCCATGCCAATCGGATGTGCGGTTTGCGCGGTACGGCTCAATATTCGTGTTTTAAGTGATGTGCGCGCTTCATAAACGCGCGTGAGGGGGGTCCAAATGGGCCGAACGAAGTCGGAATGGCCTGAAATCAGACAAAAAATACGGGATAGTGATTTCTGAAGTGGTCGAGTAGACGGCACATCAATCGGACGTACCGTGTGCCCGCGGTGACCGACAACGCAGTTCTGGTGTCATAAACGGCCAAAACGGGCGTCAAACGGTCAAATTCATAGAGGACGACCTCGGATTGACCTGAAACCACCGTGAAACATTCTAATTATTATTCGTGATGTGTACGCGCAGACGGCACGTCAATCGGACGTGCGGTTTGCGCGGTACAACTCAATATTCATGTTTTAAGTGATGCGCGCGCTTCGTAAACGCGCGTGAGGGTGGTCCAAATGGGCCGAACGATTTCAGAATGGCCTGAAATCAGACGACAAATATGGGTGAGTGATTTATGAAGTGGTTGAGCAGACGGAATGTCAATCGGACGTGCCGTATGCCCGCGGTGACCGACAACGCAGTTCTGGTGTCATAAACGGCCAAAACGGGCGTCAAATGGTCAAATTCATAGTGGACGACCTCGGATTGACCTGAAACCACCGTGAAATATTCTAATTATTATTCGTGACATGTACGCGCAGACGGAACACCAATCGAACGTGCGGTTTGCGCGGTACGGCTTAATATTCGTGTTTTAAGTGATGCGCGCGCTTCGTAAACGCGCGTGAGGGGGGTCCAAACAGGCCAAACGAAGTCGGAATGGCCTGAAATCAGACGACAAATACGGGACAGTGATTTCTGAAGTGTTTGAGTAGACGGCACGTCAATCGGACGTGCCGTGTGCCCGCGGTGACCGACAACGCAGTTCTGGTGTCATAAACGGCCAAAACGGGCGTCCAACGGTCAAATTCATAGCGGACGACCTCAGATTGAGCTGAAACCACCGTGAAACATTCTAATTATTATTCGTGACGTGTACGCGCAGACGGCACATCAATCGGACGTGCGGTTTGCGCGGTACGGCTCAATATTCGTATTTTAAGTGATGCACGCGCTTCGTAAACGCGCGTGAGGGGGGTCCAAACGAGCCGAACGAAGTCGGAATGACCTGAAATCAGACGAAAAATACGGGTGAGTGATTTCTGAAGTGTTCGAGCAGAAGGCACATCAATTGGACGTGCCATGTGCCCGCGGTGACCGACAACGCAGTTCTGGTGTCATAAACGGCCAAAACGGGCGTCCAACGGTCAAATTCATAGCGGACGACCTCAGATTGAGCTGAAACCACCGTGAAACATTCTAAATATTATTCTTGACATGTACGTGCAGATGTCACATCAATTGTATGTGCGGTTTGCGCGGTACGACTCAATATTCGTATTTTAAGTGATGCACGCGCTTCGTAAACGCGCGTGAGGGGGGTCCAAACGGACTGAACGAAGTCGTAATGACCTGAAATCAGACGACAAATACGTGTGAGTGATTTATAAAGTGGTCGAGCAGACGGCACGTCAATCTGACGTGCCGTGTGCCCGCGGTGACCGACAACGCAGTTCTGGTGTCATAAACGGCCAAAACGGGCGTCAAACAGTCAAATTCATAGCGGACGACCTCGGATTGACCTGAAACCACCGTGAAACATTCTAATTATTATTCATGACGTGTACGCGCAGACGGCACGTCAATCGGACGTGCCATGTGCCCGCGGTGACCGACAACGCAGTTCTGGTGTCATAAACGGCCAAAATACTGTCCATTTTAAACAAAATAGAGACACTTTGAGTGGTGTCGGCCACACCACGTCTCGGATTGAGGTGGCATTGACTCGTACACGTCACATATGACCCATGGATCGTTCTCCTAAAGTTTCAACAGAAACCGAATGAGTTTGGTCGGTTTTCCGTATGTCATTTTTTGTTTTCACTAAAAATGAAGTCCATTTTAAACAAAATAGAGACACTTTGAGTGGTGTCGGCCACACCGCGCCTCAGATTGAGGTGGCGTTGACTCGTACACGTCACATATGACCCATGGATCGTTCTCCTAAAGTTTCAACAGAAACCGAATGCGTTTGGTCGGTTTTCCGTATGTACTTAAAATACTGTCCATTTTAAACAAAAGAAAGTCACTTAGAGTGGTCCAGACCACACCGCATCTCGGATTTAGGCGGGGTTGACTCGTACACATCTCAAATGACCCATGGATCGTTGTCTTAAAGTATCAACACAATCCAAATGCGTTTGGATGGATTTTCGTATGCCAGTTGATGTTTTTCACTTAAAATGATGTCCTTTTGAAACAAAATACATACACTTTGAGTTGTTCCGACCACACCGCGCCTCAGATTGAGGCAGGGTTGATTCGTACACGTCACATATGACCCATAGATCGTTTTCCTAAAGCATCAACACATTTCGAATGCGTTTGGTCAGTTTTTCGTATGTCACTTTTTGTTTTCACTTAAAATCTTATGGAAATTCATATAGAAAATTTTTATATCATATTTAGTATGGATTAGATTTTAGATGATCGTGCTATGAAACATTTCAGAGCTAATTAAATTAAGGAAGGTGGAGGGGCTGTCCGGGGGGCTGTCCGGGGGGGGCTGTCCGGTGGGTGTTCGGGGGGCTGTTTGGGGACCAAGGAGGAGGGTGGGGGGGCTGTGCGGGGTCTGTCCAGGGGGTGTTTGGGGGTTGTTCAGGGGGTTGTACGGGGTTGTTCAGGGGGCTGTCCGGGGGTTGTTCAGGGGGCTGTCCGGGGGTTGTTCAGGGGTTGTTCAGGGGTTGTTCAGGGGGTTGTCCGGGGTTGTTCAGGGGGCTGCCCGGGGGGTGTTTGGGGAGTTGTCCGGGGTCCAAGGGGGAGGGTGGGGGTTGTCCGGGGGGATGTCCGGGGGGCTATCCGTGGTCCAGGGTGGAGAGTTGGGGGCTGTACGGGGGGCTGTCCAGGGGGCTGTCCGCGGGGGCTGTCTGGGGGGGCTGTCCGGTGGGTGTCCGGGGGGCTGTCCGGGGACCAAGGAGGAGGGTGGGGGGGGGGGGGGGCTGTGCGGGGTCTGTCCGGGGGGTGTTTGGGGGTTGTTCAGGGGGTTTTCTGGGGTTGTTCAGGGGGCTGTCTGGGGGTTGTTCAGGGGGTTGTTCAGGGGTTGTTCAGGGGTTGTTCAGGGGTTGTTCAAGAGGTTGTTCGGGGTTGTTCAGGGGGCTGTCTGGGGGGTGTTTGGGGGGTTGTCTGGGGTCCAAGGGGGAGGGTGGGGGGTTGTCCGGGGGGCTGTCCGGGGGGCTATCCGGGGTCCAGGGTGGAGGGTTGGGGGCTGTACGGGGGGTTGTCCAGGGGGCTATCAGCGGGGCTGTCCGGGGGGTGTTTGGGGGGTGTTCGGGGTCCAAGGGGGAGGGGGGGTTGTCCAGGGTCCAAGAATGAGGGGGGTTGTCCAGGGAGTTCTCAAACACACAACCACTAAAAGACAACAACATCCATAAAAACAGACAATATATAAAAATAACTCAACTCCAATACTATACTACGAGTCTAGATAAAACCAAAAACTAGAATAGATTAAACATCAAATCTCAGTAATATAATTCAAAAATGTAACGGATCAATATGTCCCACATCAGCATCACCATCACCATCATCATCATCATCATCACCCTCGTCTTCTTCCTCCTCATCGTCCTCACCCTCCACAGCGCCTTCCTCCTCGCCTTCGCCCTCCTCATCTCCCTCCTCTTCCGCATCAGACTCCTCTCCATCATCATCTTCAAGCTGGACATCGGCCTGACCACCACTAGAACTGCCACCTGGTGCACCATATATAGAATGTATCGACGACATGTATTCATCCATCGCTGGGCTGGCCTCTGCTGGAAGTGTTGGACGTAGAACTTCAATAAATTTCATAAATGCATTGTTTTCCCTAGCAGACTGTTCTGCCGTCTCTGTGGCCCTTTTCTCAGCCTGTTCTGCCTGTGCCCTAACTTGGTGCAGCTCGGTGGCACTACAAATCATACTTGAGGCAGGCCAATACCTCGTCGGGGCTATCCTAGGTCGGCAGCATACTCTGCCAGAATGATCCTCTCCCAACACCTGATGTAAGTGATCAGATGGCCCAAAATTGTCTGCTTCTTGGGCATCGAGGGCCTCTAAAGCATCCTATTACAAATATAAATATATTATTAAGTTAAGAAATAGATATTAAAATATAAAATCAACAGATTAAAAATTACAATCTGCTGCTGAGTCGCTTCGTTGACAACACTTCCATCCTTTTTTCATCTACTCGAGCAAAATAGTTTTGCTCGAGGCACACGTCCTTCAATATTTTGTACTTGCCTCTACAATGACATTGAAACAAAAGTTTATAAAAACTTTAGCAAATGATTAAATAATTAGGAAACAAAAGAAAATGTAAGTCGTAAAGAAAACTTATAAACAATTGTCATACCTGCTGCCTCTCATGATCTGGCATCGTCATGCGTCCTAGTGTATGGAGGTATTTTTTTGCATCAATGTTTTTTTTATTTTTTCCAGATGATTCCTAAATAAAATTCGATAATGAAAAGGATAATATGAATGAAAAAACTTGAAAGTTATTATTTAAATACCTCAAATGTAATTCATACCTTAAACTGGGTACTCGTCCAATGAGTAATCATCTGACGATACTGCTCTATAGGACAATCATCCACGGCTGGTACCGCCTCTAACTCAGTGCCAACTCTAGCACGCCAGCCAATATACAGCTCATGCTTGTAGGCTCTCCAAATCTCGCCTAAATCCTTTAGACATTCCAGTCGTGCACCATCACCATCAGGAAAATTAAATCGAAGCTGTAATCAAAATATTAATTCATATAAATACAAAAATAATTCATGGAATTAAATACAACAGATTTTTTTACCCATATCTCTGCCCAAGATCTATCTTTGACCTCATGTGGCAAATGTCTCCACGACAGCTGGCTGACAGGAATGATGTCGGAGTATTTGCAAAGCGTCGCCAGAAAACTCCGACATTGCTGCCCTGTTTTCTCAACCATCTGATTGTCTTCATTATATTCCACCATAACTTGTGTGCGACGGTTCCACACCGAACACATGCGTGTATGGCCCCGCCCCCTCCTCCTGTCAGTAGATGTATCTGTCATGAAAGAAAAACAAATATTTTATCAAAACATGTTATAATGAAAATAAATATTGCTATAAAAATTTGTTAGGGTTTTATAAATATACCTGCGCTAGTCTGATCAATGAGTGGCGCCGGATCCACAAAACCTGATGGAACACCCTCTGGTGGAACAAGAAGTCGAAGATGATGGAATATAAAAGCTCGAGAGACAGAAGTAGAAGGAAAAGAAGATGGAAAAGCTGTATGACCTGATGCTGACTGGGGAGTGGGAATCATCATGTGATGTGAAAATGATGGGGAAGAAGATGCAGAAGGTAGAGAAAACATGGGAGGCCTAAATACCATGTGTTTCCCTAACGACACACCGGGATCAGAATGTGGGAAGGCTGAAATGTCAGTGGGAGGGGCAGGGTCTAGTCGGGCCGTGCAGCTCTACGTCCACCTCTGGTACGAACCCTCCTCGTACCACCGACCTGAGTACTAGGACCAGTACTAGGCTCCTCGTCGAATAACTGTCGACGTAATGGTGGATCCTACAAAAAATTTTACAAAAAAATTAATCACATGACATTATATATTTTGTAAATATATATATATATATATATATATATATATATATTTGAAATAAAGTACTCATTGTAGGCACTAATGGTGGAATGCCCATCTCCTCCATCCGACGATTGTTCTCCGCCATTTTTTTTCTTTGTCTCACTTCAATTGGCTGCATTTCCTGCATTTGAAAACAAATATGTAATTAATTAGAAAAAGAATATTAATGTGTAAACCAAAAAACTAAATATACGAGGGAATGAGGGGATTCATTGGTAATTTAGCTATCAATTGTTTTAGAAGAGCTTGAATTAATTTAATAAAACATACAAGTTGTAATGTTCACCAAGTTAGAAATATTGTTTGATTTGGTTTGAATACAGTTCAATTCCAAATTAGAAAATGCAATTCAAATAAAACAGAAACCAATAAACATTGAAAATTCACATAACGGTCAAGTCAACTAAAACATATTTGTGATCAATACTAAATAAATATGAATATGACCAACCTTAACAACCCAACTCGAGGTAAACCAAAATAATTGAGAACATGGATGAATGATTCTATATATTTCCAACCACAACTTTAGGTTCACAATCAACTCTGACAATTGAGCTATTGGAGTCATCAAAAGAAATAAATGGATTGGTTCCAATGGCAATAGGGACAGTGTCAATTCCATCATCAACATCATCAAAAATATGTCTTGGAATTACTTCAACTATGACACCAAATTCAGGTTGAAGTTGATCTTTGACATAAAAAACTTGTTTAGCCATTGATGCCAACACATATGGTTCTTCGGTAGCAAGAGTGCGGGTCATATTAATTACTCGAAATCCACAATCATAAATAAATGTGCCATGTCTCGTCATCGAATCAAACCAATGACATTTCATCATTGTGACTCGTCCATGAGAGTAATAATCCAATATTTTTATTTTCTCAACGACTCCATAATAACCCACATTTTCAAGTCGTGGTCTACTATCTGATGAACTGTCATAACAATCTGTTGTGGCAGTAACCATAATACCATCATGTTGTGTTCTCATGTTTTTGGCTCGTTCAGTGACAATAAATCTGTACCCATTGATAACAATTGATTTACAGTCACGAACCACGGTATTAGGACCAAAAGCCAAATCTCTTATTTCCTCAAAGACAGAGTCAGCAGACAAACTCAATACCTGTAATATAAATGACAGTTAAACTTAAGTAAATATTGAAATAATTAATTTAAACAGTAATATTTTTACCTTCAATTTTAACCAAGAAGAAAACTCTTTGCTATGCAAAGTCTCTCTCCTTCTCAAAGATAAAGAACGATGCTTCTTATTTATCATTGTTTTATGTTCCCTGTAGATAAAAAAATATGAATAGTTTAACAGATATATATGTAATATATACATATTCAATTTTGTTACCTGATATAGTCATCGAACAAATAACAGTTGAACAAAACTGTGCGATGTGACATCTCCCGCTCTTCATGGATTAATGTCTTCAATGTATATGATCCAGGAATTCCTCCTGTTTGAGGAAGTGATGGAAAACTGGGTTCAATTTGCTCATATTGTTCTTCTTCATTTCTCATTGGTCTGTTCATTCTTGTAGTAACATCAGACAAATACATTGAACAGAAATCCATACATTCTTGAGCTAAGTAACCGTTCACGATAGAACCTTCGGGATGATTCTTGTTTCGAACATAAGACTTTAATGTGAACATATTTCTTTCAGTTGGATACATCCAACGAAAATAAACTGGTCCTCCGAGAAGTATTTCAGTTGGAATATGGACAGTCAGATGCAGCATGCATGTGAAAAATGATGGGGGAAATATTTTCTCCAACTCGCACAAAATTATTGGGGCATCTGTCAACATTTTTTGCAAGAAAGACTTGGATAACTTCTTAGCACAAAGATCTCTAAACAAATGGCACAACCGAATAACACCCACCCTTACATTATTGGAAAAAAGATGACGGATTTCTATTGGAAGTAACTCATGCAGTAGAACGTGATAATCATGAGTCTTCAAAGATTTTAGCTTCAACTCTCTTCTGTTGACCCGTTTAGATATGTTGCTTGAATAGCCATCAGGAACTCTAATAGTCTCTAATACTTTCAATTTTTTTTTTCAGTAGGTGTCATCACATAAGAATCACATGGAAGTTGCCATTTATTTTCACTGATACGCACAGGATGCAATTCTGGTCTGATGCCCCAATCCACCAAGTCACGTCGAGATCGTAAATCATCTTTTGTCTTCCCCTTGACATTTAGAAGAACTGAAAGCAAAATTTCACATATATTCTTTTCAATATTCATTACGTCTAAGCAATGACGTAGCAAATTGGTTGACCAATAAGGCAAATCAAAAAAGATACTCCTCTTCCTCCAATTGTAACAGGTTTCTGTGGAAACATTCTTTCTCTTTCCAGATTTCATTTGACCCATCCCGAACAAAAAACTGAAATCTTTCAATTCATTAAGCACATCAGTTCCAGACATACGCTGAGGTGGATCATCGGTCTCTATAGTATTATCAAATCTTCGATGATTCATTCTATATGGATGATCCTTTGGAAAAAATCGTCGATGTCCCATAAAACTGAAACTACAACGATGTTTCAGTCTTCTAGATCGTGTATTCTTCATACAAACTGGACATGACAGTTTTCCCTTTGTGCTCCATCCAGACATCATTGCATAAGCCGGAAAATCATTGATCATCCACATAAGCGCAACACGCATCTGAAATATGTCTTTTGAACATGCATCGTATGTGCGCACACCCACATCCCAAAGAAGTTTCAACTCTTTTATTAAAGGTTTGATGTATACATCAATATCAATGCCGGGATCAGAAGGACCAGATATGAGTATACTCATGAAAGTGAAATATTTTTTCATACACAACCATGGGGGAAGATTATAAATGTGTATAAAAACTGGCCATGTGCTGTGCGAAGTAAGCATCTGCCCAAACGGATTAAAATCGTCGCATGAAAGACCCAGCCTCACATTACGCACGTCAGCTGCAAAATACGGATCTCGAGCATCAAATCTCTGCCATGCAAATCCATCTGCAGGATGAACCAACTCATCATTAGTCTTCTTTCTCTCGGTATCATGCCATCTTATTTTTATTGATATGTCATCAGAAATAAAAAGATTCTGGAGTCTGGGGATCAATGGAAAGTGCCACATTACTTTCTGTGGAACGCGGGATGGTGTTCCATCAGATTTTGACTTCCAGCGGGATGTGCCACATTTTATACATTCATTTCGTTCAGTGGTTTCTTCCCAGAATAAACTGCAATCTTTCGGGCAAGCATGAATTTTGTTTCTGGAAAATCCAAGTTTCTCAACTAACTTTCATGCCATATAGTGGTTTGAGGGAATATCTGCATCATCTGGAAGTAAATCCTTCAAGAGGGTAAGAATGTAATCGATTGTTGTATTAGAAATCCCATACATATTTTTCCCATGAATCAATCGGATTAAAAATTCTAGCTTTTTCATTTTATCTCATTGTCGATATACTGGAGTCGTGGCAGCATCATTCAATTTTTTCACCCTATCAATATCATCATTTTCACTAGATGCATCAGTTGTCCTCATATCAACGTCTTCTTGAGTAGAAATACTTTCTTTTTCATGATGACGAATAAATGGAAACCGATCATCTAACAAATTCTCCATTCTAGTCCATTCATTTCGATCATCACCAATTTGAGAATTCATTTTCTCCCCATTGTGATACCACACAAAGTAGTTTGCTTGAAAACCATTTTTTGGTTATGTGGTAGCTGACTTCTTCACGACTCAACCAAGGTCTACCAACACAATTGGAACATGGGCAGTGTATGCGACCACTATCTGAAGCATTGTGAAATGAAAAATCTATAAAGCTCTCCAAATTGTTTTGAAAATCGCTTGAGATACGATCGGTTTCATACATTGAACTTCTGTCCATTCTGTAAAAAGAATTCATATAAGTCATTTTGTCATAAACAATTCAATAGGATTGAAATTTAATAGAAAATACATTTATGTAAACGATAAAGGAAGAAAATAATCATGGTATCAACTACACATGTGAAAAAAACATACTAATGTGTTATTGAAAAAATGTAAAACCAACAAGAACTGAATGTGTTATCACATCAGAGCATGCCTCATCCCATAACCATATTATTAGGGTATCCTCATATGCGATTTACCTTTTTGAATTAATATGCACTTCCTCACCAGGTACCTGAGTAGATTTCATAGATATAATCATCTCACATCCTATAAGGCTTCCATTATGTATGATCTGCAGAATAATTTGAGTGATCATGAATCATGCATGGGATCTTCCCATGATCACTATAGATTATGAGAAGGAATTATGATAGGTCACGTGAAGAACATCAAACACATATTTTAGATAATTTGAGACATAATATAATAAAATAATGTATAAATCTATGGAATTTGGGATAAAAGGATGGATGAAATACTAAAATATGGGAGACTTAGGGGAAGGAAATATATGTTGACCCTAATTTTCATAACATGCATCACCTATGAAATTTTATTGCACTAGGAAATTTCATCATGTTCACAATACATTCCATTGGAAACCTATTTTGATCATTTGATGTCCCCTTGACATGTCAAATAAAATCAGATGGAACCCATGAATATGCCACCCTTGTAATGAAAAGCCTTTAATTCTCACCATACAGACTACATGTTTTCCAATAGATATGTATCTCCTTCTATATAGGGGAATCAATACATATTATCTCAGTATCATATTAAATGTCAGGAATGTTAGATGGCTCCCTTAACACCCTCCAGGCACACCAACTAGGTCATGTGATGTCCTCAAATCATGTCACTATGGACATAAATCACCCTTCAAGACATGTCACACTGACTCTAGAGTTTCCCTCCCAGTGTGTCAAACATGTCTTTTGATGAAAATGGAGAAGATCACCAAAATCAAGAGATTCCCTATAGGCATTACATCCATGATCATGAAATTGCTTCTAGGATCAACCAGTCAGGACTTGTGATGTCCTCCAAACATTCCGTCCTTGATCATTAGAGAAACATCAGACAATCCACCGTACCCCCTGGACACCCCGTACCCCCCCGAGATAGCCCCGTCCACCCTCCTAAACAGCCTACACCCTCCTCCCCTGCAACCCCACCACCACCACCTAGACATACCACCCCCCTGGACACCCCACACACCCCTCCCCCACCAGGTCACCCCACCCAGACCCCCACGACAGCCCACACCCCCTGGATAGCCCCGCCCACCCCCGTGGATAGCCTTTCCCACCCCCGTGGATAGCCCCGCCCACCCCCGTGGACAACCCACCCACCCCCGTGGACACCCCCTACCCCCTAGACAGCCCAACCACCCCCGTGGATAGCCCACCCACCCCCCTCGACACCCCTTCTCCCTATGGACAGCCCCCCACCCCCTTGGATAGCCCACCCACCCCCTGGACACCCCTACCCCCCGTGGCCAGCCCACCCACCCCCCCTGGACAGCCTACCCACCCCTCCTTGACAGCCCGACCACCCCCGTGGACAGCCCGTCCACCCTTGTGGATAGCCCGCCCACCCCCGTACCCCCTGGACACCCCGTACCCCCCTAGATAGCCCCGCCCACCCTCCCAAACAGCCCACACCCCCTCCCCTGCAACCCCACCACCACCACCTAGACATACCACCCCCCTGGAATGTGTAGAAATAACATAAAAATACATGATATATAGATAGCACAAAATACTCAACCTATGGGTTCACATTAACTACATAATCACACACTTCACTACTACCATAAAACACATAAACCACACAACCACCACACAAGATGCATAGCATTTCTCACATTCATTTATAAGCCACTTCATTCACACTTACATTGTCCATTCATTTAATGTTAAATTAATTAAATCCATTTACCACACATCCATTCCTATTCCATCTCATTTATTTAATATGTTGTTTTTTTGTTTTAACAACATAATTTATTCCATAGATAACCAGGAAAATAATAAAACCACCAAACAACAACTCACCATCTCACAATAACCATCGACACCATGTTACATCGACCAACTATCTCACCAAAACAACCACATATCACAATAAAAATATTGCACATCACAAACCACCGCACAACCAAAACCACCTCACCACATTATACACCAAAACTTCATCACACAACACCTCCACACAACACAACACCACCACACATCATCACTATCATACAACTTCACATGACACATCCATGCCCACTAACCATCACATTACAACCCCACATATCACAAAGCCCAACTGGTCACCTCAATCCCCATAAAACTTCCTACAACATACAATGAAACACAACAAAAAACCTCTCATAGAGGCAACATACCCCAACTTCCACAATTTATTTATTCAAGGTCTTTTATTACATTACCCCTTTATTTAGCATGGACAGTATAACACAACTGATATTCCAGGGGAAACTAATTAATTAACAAAATATTTATTCATTTCCCTATTTTACACGGTGAAATCACATCAAAATACAAACTTAAAACTAAAATATTAGATCAATAACAATAAAAACAAGGTACCATATGTGTATAAAGAAAAAATTACCTGATTTGAGACGATTCAGATGGGTTTTCACCTATTCCTATGGGGGAGTTCGAGAGTAGCAGAGAGCTACAGCTGGATTGATAACTTAAAACTAAAATACTAGAGCAATAACAATATAAATAATAAAGACAAGGTACCATATGTGTATAAACAAAAAATTACTTGATTTGAGATGATTCAAATGGGTTTTCACCTATTCGGATGGGGGATTTGGAGAGTAGCAGAGAGCTGGAAGTGGATTGATAACTTAAAACTAAAATACTAAAGCAATAACAATAAAAATAAGGAAGTATATGTGTATAAATGAAAAGCTACCTGATTTCAGATGGTTTTCACCTCTTCGGATAGGGGATTTCGCGAGAGGAGAGCGGTGGAGCGGATGAAATTAGGTTTCTGTGCGAATGGGGGAGAGCAGCCCCTCGGCTGGATTTGGGGGAAATAATTCCCAATGGTTTTTAAGAACCGTTGGGAAGGAGATGCTAAGGACCCCTTTACCAACGGTTTGAGGAAACCGTTGGCAAAGGGGTGACCCTTTCCCAACGGTTCAATAAAACCGTTGGGAAAGGGTGATTAACAAATCCCTTTACCAACAGTTTGAAGAAACCGTTGGCAAAGGGGTGGATTTTCCCAACGGTTTCAGTGAACCATTGGGAAAGACTTTCTTAATCCTTCAAGACCAACGGTTTTAGCAAACCGTTGGTAAACACCCGTTGGGAAAAACAGCATTTCCAGTAGTGAAAGGAATGGAATATAGATTGAAATCAGTTCAGTTAGGGACTTTTTCTACTACGAAAGTCTTGGGAGTAAACCTTGACTAAGGATATTATAGAATTAGGAGTGAACCCAATCCAAAATGATAGACTTGGAAGTGAGTCTTGAATAAAGAAATGTTTTTACGTTCTTATTCATATGAGGAAAAATTATTTTTTATGCCAATTTTATGCTCTCATTACTAATGTTCATTGATTCTTTTATGATTCATGTCTTATGAACTACCAATATTTATGGAATGATTAAAGATTATGATTTATGATATACTGTGTATGATTTTAAAATGTTACACTGATTTTATCATAACCTTATGATCCCTCTATACTTAAGTGATCATTGATATCTTCCTTGTTCCCCCTTATTGAGTGTCTGATCTCACCCTTTCTAAAGTTTCCCTTCCCCAAGATATGATGAAATATTTTAAGTATGATATGTATAAGAATGGTTTTAGTTTTGATGAACTTATTGGAATATGATGTAGATATCTTATGAATCAGTTGTTTATGTAACCAAGTTTCCAAATAAACTAAACCTATATGATTATGGAATGGATTTTAATGTTAGGTATTGAATATTTATCTATTAAGATGTAATATTTATATATGAAATGCTTTGTTCTCTATGTTAACTCTCTCCAATTATCTTCTTCTTAATTTGATATATATTTATTTATTTAATTATTCTAAGGTATCCTATTTATGTGAATTACCTAATTTATTTTTCTTCTTCTTATCTTTAATATGGTAATATTAAGTTACTATTTGTTTATGATTCAGCTAACTTGGAAGAAATGTTTATACAGTAGATTGAATTTGTGAATGTATGATTGATGAAGTTGAACATATGGTCAATCAAGATGAACATGTGATCAATTAAATTTAATTCCTTTGTATTTTTGGTAATATTGAAGAGCAAGTTATCATACCTTACCTCACTAATATCCTATGTTTTATTATTATTTTAAACTCATTTTATTATTTTTATTTTCTTTACTATTTATAAATCCCAAAATTATTTTAAAGATCCATAAATGGAATCTGAATTGGCTTTCTTCTATCGAAACCAACATCTAGGTTGATTCTGAAATCTATTTTTTAACCTAAACCTAGACTTCCAACTCAAGATTTCAGCTAGTTTTATTTAGTATGATGAATTACCTTTATGATATAACTTCAAAAATCTTCAGGTACAAATAAGAGAATAAAATAAATATCCATTGGAATCGTAAAACTCTAAAAGTCGCATATGTTGTATTGATAATTTTTCTCAGAAAATAAAGTGGATTTAAAATATTTTAGATAACTTTGAACCTTGGTATAGATAGATCTATGATAGTAATGATGGATATAGTGGTTTATGTATAGAAATATACCCTTCTATCCCAAATCAACAAAGGTTTTCT
Organism: Viscum album; assembly: GCA_963277665.1. Taxonomy (NCBI): domain Eukaryota; kingdom Viridiplantae; phylum Streptophyta; class Magnoliopsida; order Santalales; family Viscaceae; genus Viscum; species Viscum album. The sequence goes on along the minus strand of OY728129.1, from coordinate 1,841,405,401 downwards.
ATATGGATATTATTTTTGAAGTAAGTAAAAAATGGGATCACTTTAGAATAATTATTGATGGTCAAAAACATATATTCCCTTAAAATTTATGGGTTTTAAGTTTAGGAGTACCACATAAATATGAATATGAGTACTGTAAAAATTAATACCCTATAAATAATACTCATTTTGAGTTTTAAAAAGCACTGTAAGTGCTAACTAGTAACTGAAATACCTGAAGGTCAAATGATGCTCAACTCAACGATGAGTGAAGACTACTGCTTAATTTTTTTTAGCATTATATTTTTATAATGAAAGAAGATTTTATCAATGTAAGGAACTAGAACCTATAATTTCTATCTCTAATGTTACCTGGAGTGAAAATAAGTATTCATAGATATATTAACATACATATGGAATAATTAAGAAAGACTTTGTTCGGATTCAATTCTCTGAATTATCCAAAATTTATCTCAACTTTTTCAGAGCTCAAGTCACTTTTTCCTCAGTGTGAGTAAAATTATACTATTTATAATGGTATTTATTTTAATCAAACCAATTTCATGAATATGATGATTGGATGGAACCCTTGGAAGAAAATATGGGTAGAGTATGGTAATAAAATATATGAGCAATATAATCTTATGGAAAATCTAACAATGCCAAAGGAAATAGTGGATCCCAATTTAGAACATGATCAAGTACTTGAGGATAGTTATTATTCTGATTAAAGTGGTGAATATATAGAAATTTATCTTAATTAGGAAGCCTTGATGGTATACAAGGGTATAAAGAATCACTCTCTTGTTCCGAAAATTACAAAATATGCAAGATCTCTGGAAGGAGTAGTGGCTTCTAAGGGGGAGGATATTCCCGAATCATTTTTTGAACCAAATATAAATGATTTTGGTGGTTATGATAATGAGAATATAGTTTCATAAATTCTTGTAATGTTTGAGATGGATGGAACTAATCTTTAATTTTAAACCTTCTAGAGAGAAGTCCTTTGATACCTCTCCTATTAATTCAGACCCCTTTTATATGAATAGTGATGATGTTAATGATCCCAGTGGGAAACTTCCACCTAAACATAGTGGAAATTCCATACCACTTTTACCCAGTATTCCTGATAGATTACATAAATCTCCCTCCTCAACTATTATTTTGGAATAAGGAAGATCAGACCTCATAGTTGAGGATGTTTTACTATATATATTTGGTCCGGATCTTACAGAACCAACTATAATATCTTAACTATCTCACTTCTTGGATGACTCAATCCAAGGAGATACAATATATTATTCCTCTCGTCAAACACATATTTTCCCACTGAATCTATTTGATAATTCAGTTCAGAAGATTGGAAGGACTAAGTTTAACTCAACAGATGATGATGAAAATATGTTGCTTCCCTCAGATGTGGCTAATTGTGACTCCACCCCTATCCATCTTCAATATCATCCAATTGACTATTCTTTTTTCATTTCCTCATTAGACTTAATTCAATTAAAAAATAATTTATTAGATATATTGAAGGAAAAATATTTAAGTTTGTAATGTCTTGATGAGTTTGGTAGAAATGAAGAAATTTGGTTTAATATTTATAGTGTTTTTCCACAAATTCATCCTAATATATTTCTAAAAATTAATCATATGGATCATGAGATTGAAACACCAAAAGAACTAGTTAGAACACTTGAGGATGATTTTCTAGACATGATGCTTATGATGGAATAAAGATAACATAATTCTACGGTCAATGACTCTGGAACTCCCTCTTATCCATCACTCATATCCATTGATGAGGATCTCATTCGGATGATTATGCATGAGGGGATTAAGATAAGTTTGGAAAGTTTCAATGAAGCTCATAATTTGAAACAGATGGATCTAGTGGTTCATGGTGAAAAATTGTTTGATATAGTTCTGGAAGATAAAGTTAAACTGAAAAAAGATAAAAAAAAATAAGATTCCATTAAATATGACCTAAATTTAACATTCACCAAGTTTTATCTAAAGTCTATTTTTAGATATTTTCCTTAAGATATTTTGATTCCACCTTTAACTCTGGATTTTAGGACCATAGTGTAAAATCTATTGGTTATGGACACTTTATTAGATTAATTCATGATGGAAAATGATGAATTCATATAGATCATGGAGCTTGGATTTAGATATATGACTAATGTCACACATATTTTAGAGCCTTGACTTTTTTACTTCCAATACTATGATTTTAGCACCTCTAACTTTTCCTATAACCAGTGTTTCCACTTCTACCACTAAATATTCAACATATCCTATAGGTATTATTGGTCCTATTATCCCCTAGGCTATCTTGTATATCTATATTATCCCTAAGGGAATTATGATTCTAGGAGCTCTATATTCTATTATACCTACACCTACACCTTATCCTACTCCATATAGAGACAATGAAAAAGAACCTATTGATCCTTCAACCTTTTGATATACCACAAACATGGATTCTAATTAAGAAATATAACAGGGATTATGTATTCTTTTTGAAACAATCCATATAACTATTCATGTCATGTCATTTAATTTCATACTTACTTTCAACACTTTTATTATGTTTTATTGCTCCATCACTTTAAAATTTTGATAATCCCAAAGGGGGGGGGGGGCTATGTATGAAATAATTATTTTTTTATATAATTTATTGGTGTACTCTATTTATTTATATAATTATTTGTGATCATAAAATAGGGAGATACTGTATTCTTAGTCTAAAAAGTGTATATTTTAATTATCTCAAATCGTCTCAAATGTATTATTAATTATTATTTTTGTTATGTCTTAGTAAATTTTTATTTATGGATATATATAAAAATTTAACTTAGTGTAAAAGGGACCATAAACCAAGAATTGACCACATTAAGAAAAATAATTAACCACATGAATAGAAAAGTGATCATGTTCCAGATAAGTAAAATTTCTCTATGTACTCAGCTAAACGCACAAGTACTAGATTAACCGAAAGAAGGATTCAATCATCTATATAAATAAATACATTCAACTACATGAATAAATCTAAGAATCAGTAAAATTTTACACAAGTATAGAATTAATGACGTGTATAAATGGATCGACCATAAGACTGATCGATTGAATGTGGTGAAACTCTCATAGAATCATCAAGATATTGTGTGGTCAAATGAAGAGACTACATGATATATTTGAAAAAATGGAAAATTATTAAAGCAATCATATTATGAAGTGAGGAAACCACACATTAAATTTAAATAACCTCATGTGAAAATCATCAACCAAATGCCTATTCTGTTTGAATGTATTATCAAATAAAGCAATCATTCCAGATGAACTTGAAAAATGAGTTTCTTTCAATGTATTGGATCAACTCTGAAGTATCAGTATGATGTGGAATACATTGATCAGTTGTGTCTAATTAGATGTATATTCAATATATTTCAATGAATATTTATAAATAATTAAATGTAAAGTCAAAAAATTTAAGACTTCCAGATTTCATGCAAAATATGAGGATCATTAATGATTATACTTAAAATTGATGTTTTGAATAATTGTTTCCTTATTTAAATTGAGTGATAGATCAAAGAGATACATAGGGAAATAATAAAGAGTAAAATTATACTATTCAATAATTTTAAAATCTATGACACTTGGTTTTATATTTTGAATCACTAAAATGTCTTAAATAACACATATAATCATTTCATCTGCTCTTAGAATAGAAGGATGGAATTGGGAATGAAAAGAGAACCTTGTTGATAAACTGAAACTTGATATGTGTCAAAGAGGCATCAGATCTCACTTATCTCCCTACTTTACTTTTTAGTTGTGATTATATAATTTGTCATCTCTGTTGATCACATAATCTTATACAATATTGAATAGTACTCTGATGTAATTTCTTTAATTTCATTTACCTTTATATTCAACTAAGGAAAAGGATTGGTGATGGCCTAGAAAACCTTGAGTGTTGTTTTAATCTATATACCTAATCCACATCATAGATCATCATGTTTATATCAATAAAAATGATTACCAATGGGTTATTATCAAGTGGAAAGGATTAATTATTGGCTTGATAAATAACCTCTTGTTTTTATTTCCATTAGTTTTTTCGTTTACATTCTTATACATTTTTGAAACCTAAATATTTATAGCACTTGATTTACTCTGATAGATAACTTTTACCTATGATATACCTATTTTTATATGTGAGTAAATTAATCTAAAAATATAGGATAATCTCAATTTATACTAACTAAGTTTTGATTAATCCCTTTAGAGGTTATTAAAATTCATCAAATTAGTTATACATACATTATTAGTAAACTAATTATTTTCTAAATTATGATATTTTAGGAATATATTTTTAAGATAAATTTTTATTAGATGCTCAATTGACCACACCTTCTTGAGAACTCCACTCTATCTAGAATTTGGTATCAGTGGTTATTTTATTTATTATCATTTATACTTTTAATTTATTTATTTAGACCATGATCAAGTCACCTGAAAAAGATCTATATTTTTTTTATTTTTATTAGAATTATGTACTTATGTATCCATATAAATATTATGGTCATACTATAAATAGACAACCTTATTTTAATGATAAAACTACACTCATTTAAAAATTAAAATGAAAATTCATCTTGAGAACATGGGGTTTGATATTTGAATTCTTATAGAATATAAATATAAAAATAAAAATGCTCCAAGAAATGATTAGATTGATTATAGTAAATCTTCTTATGAATAAATCTTTAAATAAATGAATTATTTATATTTTTATTTTGGAGATGATGAATTCAATAGAATATCTACTTCAGATAATATTTTTTAAATATAGGAGACTATTTATGTATCTCATGAAAGAAATTACAATATTAAAGAAATAATATCGAATACTTATACAATTAAATAAGATAAATTAAATAGGAAACATGAATAATATATTTATAATATGTATCTCAAGTTCAATGAAATAATTAACACTGTGTTTATGCTTGGATGAAAGGTAAGTGAAATATCTCAAGTACTTAAGAGCTTAAGATGTATACCTGGTCGTTTAAGAGGCATTGTTGTCTCTATGAGATAATCATGTGATGTATCCATGTTTCCATTCAATTATATAATTAGAAAACTAATTATTTTTTATTAATAATTAAATGTAGACAATGATGAGAATGTTAAAACTTAAGAATCTATTTTCTTTGAATAATCTCAATAAAAAATGGATGTTATCAAAGATGAGAACACCAGTGGAAGTGAAGATGATTCAGATAGAGATGAAGATATGTCTCATTTATCTATGAGGTTTATGAAATATTACTTGGATAATTTTTTTTGAAAAATATTTACAAGTGAAAAAATATTATATAAAGGGAATCTATAAAAAGGACAACCATTTTTGGAAAGTAACCTTCTACATGTGAAAAAGAAAATGATGTGTTAAATTTGAATATCCAAAGATTAAGTACAAGATGAAATAATATGATAAAGGAAAGAAACATGGTAGAGAAATAAAATCCACCTAGAGGGCCTCAGAAGATAACTCCAGTTAATTAGATAGTTATAGGTATATGGATTCTAATAAATCCAATCACTATTTTATAGCTTCTACTACTGAGGTAACAAATACTACTTAAATCCTTTCTAAAAATTAATTTCATGATGATTCCGATATATCTAATATATTTCTTTTAATACTACTATATATTGGAAGGAACCACAATTGAACTTAATGAAAAATATTAAAATTAGAAAAGGTTTCATGTTTTGTGCAATAGTGATAAAACTACTATTATTATTGAGAAGAAAAAGAATGCTTCTCTATTAAAGAAATATAAAAAAATATATATTATAATAAATAGATTATAAAATAATTACATAGTGAATAGAAACATTAACTATAATTATAGATCAATAGAATACATCTAGACATTAAAATGGAATTGGATACCATCCTAGTCAAAGAAAAATTTGTAAAACTAACTGTGTTCCTAGTTTAAAATCACAGAGTCCTAGAAACATCTTATTTAATTTAGGACCAAATAAGTTTATTATTTATAGAAAAATTAATTCTTCTTTTGATAGATTATTTCATAAAGTTTGTATTCATAAACTTTTATGCAGTCTCATTTCTAGACACATGAAATATGCACACCAAAATCATTGATTAATTAATTATGTATTGTTGAAATGATTGAAGAGTTATAGTAAGAACTTATGGTATCTAGATAGGGGATGTTCTAGAAATATTACTAGATACTTCTCCTGTTTTAGGTATCTTTTGAAGGTGGATGGTGGAAATTTCACTTTTGTTGACATTTCTAAAGGTAAAATTATTGTCCTTATACAAATCAAGGTCTTTGGATCTATTATAATTTATAAAGTTTTATATATTGATTATTTAAAATATAATCCAATTATCATTTCTCAATTACGTGATGTGGTATTTCATATAAGGTTTTAATATAATTCCTTTAAGATTTATGATTCTACACATGATTTAGTTTTTACTACTTTAAAGAATGATAATGGGTATGATGTTAATCTAGATTATTTGATTTAAAAAAAATATTTCTTGAGTTCATTTCATAACGAATCTTGGTTGTGGCATATAAGACTAGGTTTCTATAATATACACTCAATTATAAATATTACGAATAATGGTTTAGTTAGGGATCTACACAAACTAAAATACTAAAAAGATATTATATGCACTCCTTTTTAAAAGAGATGCAATTTAAATTTTTGTTCTAACAAAATAAATTTTCTTCGATATATCAACCTATATAGTTAGTTTTCATAGATTTATTTATACCATATATAGTTTATAGTTTAGTAGGAAATAATTACTCTTATGTGGTTGTTGATGATTATTCAATATTGACCTGAGTTTATTTCATAGCTCACAAAAGTGAAGATACATTATTTTATTTAAAATATACTAAGTATGTAGAAAACCTTAGTGGACTCACCATTAGTACCTTATGAATTGATCATTATCATGAGTTTAAAAATAAATATTTTTAGACCTTATTCTCATAACATGGGTATGATCACAAATTCTCTGGCCTTATAACTCCTCAAAAAATGGATTGGTTGAAAGGATGAATAGAAATCTTTACAAGATTTCCCAAAATATGTTTAATGTACATAATTTACCAATATAATTTTAGGGTGAATCTATTCATACAACTCATTATATCATCAATAGGTTTTGTAGAAAACATCTTTTGAAGAAACCCCCTATGAATTATGGAATGGTATAAAAACTAAAGTTAATTACTCTAAAGTATTTTGATATAAATTATTTATTCCTAATAAAAAAGAGATGTTGGAAAATTTTTATCCAAAGTGATGAAGGTATTTTTCTAAGTTATTCAACATCCATCAAATAATATATAGTCTTTAATAAAATAACTAATGTTGTGAAAGAATATATACATTTTTCTTTTAATGAAATATATCCACATGATTCTAAAACCACTTTAGAATATCTTGATGATGATTTTTCAAATCTAAATATCAATAATCCCACAAATAACCCCAACCAATCTATATATTTGAATTATAAATCTCCTATAATAGATAAATAAGTCTAGTCTGATCAACCTAGTCTTAAGGAAGACTTAGAATAACCAAGTACATTTGTTTCTAGAATACTTTTAACCCATAGATACTATCCCTTAGATGATTTTGTTGGATACCTAGATAAATTAACTCATACTAGAACTTCTATTAGAAACCATGTTGAACATCAATCCTTGTTGTAAATTATTGAACCTAAAAAACATTAATTAATTGATCAATAATATCATTTAGGTCATTGATATACAATATAAGCTGAATCATTTTGAAATGAAAAATGTATGGAAACTGATAGATAGAACTAATGAATATTAGGAAATTAACACTAAATGATTGTTTATAAAAGTGGTGGTTGGATTTGGAACTATAGTTATAAATAAATATATATTTTCTGAAAAAGGTTATAGTCAAGAAGAAATAATTGATTATAAAGAAACTATTTCACCTATAGATAAACATGAATCCATTATAATACCACTTTCTTAAACTTTAAATCATAATTTCAAAATATATCAAATGTGTATATAGAGTTCATTCCTTAATAATTATATTTTTTGGGATGTTTTTTGTAAATATAACCTCATGTATTTCAAACCCCACATTTTCCAACTTTGATTTTTATACTTTGAAATGAAATTTATCATTTAAAACAAGATCCTAAATCTTGGTATGATATGCCCAACTCTATTATTTTATAAAGGTTTTTCAAAATAAATTTATAACCCTCCCATATTTATAAAAAGGATTTCAGAAGATATTTTAGTATTTAAATTATATTTTAATGATATTATTTTCTACTCATCCAAAAACACATTGTGTATTGAATATTTTGTAATGATATTGAGTGAATTTAAAACGAGTTCAATGGGTGAGTTAAATTTATTATTTATTTTTCATATTTTCCAAAACAATGAAAGAATTATTTTATATCATTAAAAATTTACAAATATATTTTAAAATTATTTTTCATGGATAAAACAAAAGTTAGTGACACTCTAATGAGTACAAACTATAAATTGTATTTGGATGAAACTGGAAACCCAGTTGACCAAAATGCATAAAGTGGTATGATTGGGAGTTTACTATACTTAACGTTTATCTGGTATAATATTATGTATAGAGTTTTTGTATGTGCTCAATTTCAATAAAATTATAGATAATATCATCTAAATTTAGTTAAAATAATCTTTATTTTTCTCAAGAATACAGTTAATTTTGGATTGTTTTACTACAGAGGGTATGGTTTTGACTTAGTTAGTCATTTTGATACTAATTTAGGTGGTTGTGAGTACTATAGAAAGATATCCTCTTGAACTTTTTTTTTTGCAAAAGTCTCTAGTATATTGGTGTAGTAAAAAGTATAATTATGTTACATTAACTATGGATGATGTTGAATACATAGTTGTAGGATATTTCTGTGACCAAATATTATGGTTGAAACACACATTTATAGATTATGAATATCAATTTAGACATTTCCCTATAAATTGTGACAAAAAAAGTTCTATTAATATTTATAATAATCATGAATCTCATTCTAGGAATAAACATATTGATATAAGACATCAATTTTTAAGATATATTTTTCAAGAGGGGGATATCAATCTTGACTTCATTGGAACTAAACATCAACTTGATAACATATTTATAAAGACTTTGGATATTGAGAGATTTAATTATATCATACCTGAATTAGGAATGATTAAATATGTATAATTATATTATGATTAATTTGATATATATTTAATTATTTACTAAATTATTCTAAGGCCTCTAGTTTATGCGAATTAACTAATTTTTTTATCAATAATATGGAAATAGTGAGTTATAGTTTGTATATGTTTAAGCTATCTTAAAAATTCTTTTCATGTGGTAGATTGAATTTGTGAAGGTACAATAGATCATGTTGAACTTATGGTTGATTAAGTAGAACAAACGGCCAATTAAATTGCATGCTATTATATTTTTTATAATACGAATGAACATGCAATTATGATTTATCTCAATGATACAATATTTGTTTTATTATTTTAATCTCATTTTATTCTTTTTTCATCATTTACTATTTAAAAAATCCCAAAATAATTTTTAAAGATCCCTAAATAGAATCTAAATTGATTCTCTTCTCTTCAAACCAACACCTATCATAATTCTGACCTCTCTTTATTAACTAAAACCTAACATTCCAACATTGGATTATAGTAGAGATTAGTTATTATGATTTTCTCCGTTGAGGATGAAGCTTTGAAATATTTAGGTACATATAAGAGATTAAAATCATGATCTGGTGGAACCTTAAAACTCTCAAAGTTTCATATGCTTTCTTGAGAAGTTTTATAAAAAAAGAAGTGGATTTGAAATGGTTTAGATCAAGTTTATCCTTAATATAGAGATATGTACAATAGTAAGGATGGAAAGAGAGGTTTATGGACAACAATAAACCCTTTTATCCACGGTTAATAAAGTAATTCTATATGAATATTCTTTTTAAAGATGAAAAAATGGCATCATAATAGAATGACTATTGATGTTCAAGAACAAGTTTTTTCTTAAAATTTATTGGTTGCAAGTTTAGAAGTTCCAAATAAAGGTGAATATGAGGAATGATAAAGTTTTTATCTTATCAATAATCCTAATTTTGATTTTGAAATAGATTTAGAATAGTTAATTGGTAACAGAAATCCTTGAAGGGAAAAAGTTGTTGAATTCAATGGTGAGTGCAGATTCTTGCTCAAAATTTTCAAAGTGTTATTTATTCTAGGAAAGGATATTTTATCATTATAAGAAATGAGGACCTATTATTTTTATTTATAATGGTAAATTAAGTAAAAATAATTATTCCTAGATTTATTATGAGGCATATATAATAGTTAAAAAATTATTTATTAGGATTCAATTCTTTTCCTCATATAAAATTTATCTCAACTTTGTTTAGGATCAAGTGGAATGTTACTCAGGGGGATAAAATATATACAATTTCTAGTGGTATTTGTTTTAATCAAACCACTTGAAAGAGGATAATTATTTTACAGATCTCTTGGAAGGAATTTTTTATTAAGGATGAAAAGAAAACATTTGAGAAGTATAATCCTTTGAAAAATCCAACGAGGCTAAAGGAAATAGTGGATCCAGGTTTGGAACTAGTTCAAGTGGTTAAGGGTGAATAATATTATGATGAAATTTTAAAATATGTGGTATTAGATTGTAATGAAAGAAGATTTTAGGTCTTATAAGAAATTTAATAATTTCTATCGTGGTCCAAAAATGAAAAAATATACAAGATCAATTGAAGGAGTAGTAGCTTCGGAGGGGTAAGGTGTTCTTAGATATTTTATTTTTCAATTAAATATAACTAATTAAGGTAGTGATGATAATGATAATCTAGTTTTATTCATTCCTATGATGACATACATATGGGGAGAACCAATATTTTATTTTCTACCATCAAGAGAAGATAACTTCACTAATACCTCTTTGATTGAGTTGGACCCTTCTAATTCAAAAAGTTATGATGGTAATGATCATAATAGTGTTAGTAAACCAAAATATAGTGGAAATGACATAAATATTTTACCTAGTTTTCATAATATAGTAGAGTATTCTCCATCCTACCATATTCTTTTAGATCAAGGCATATTGGACCTCACAATTAATGATGTTTTACCATATATGTTTGGTTCAACTCCTAAAGAACAAGTTCTGTTATATTCCTTTGTTAAATTCACTAATAAATCAATTCAAGGTGATCTAATCGATTATAACACTCTTCATGTAGATACTATTCTAGTAAAAGAATCTAATAGTTTAGTTTAGTATTTTTACATGCCTATGTTTGACTCATAAAATAATGATGGACCTATGTTTCTTCCCTCAGAAGTGGCAGACAGTAACTCCACCCCTAACCATATTCCATCTCATCTAGTTTCCTCTTCTACTTTTATTTCCTTAGAAAAAATCATTGAGTTAAAAAATATTTTATTGTATGTATTGTAAGAAATATTTTTTAGTCTGATAATCACTGGTGTGAATGATAGAAAAGAAGAAATTTCCTTTACTATTTCTAGTGTTGTTTCTCATATTAAACTGAAACTGATACTGAAAATTGATCATATGAATCAGGATATTGAAATCCTAAGGGATTAATTAGGAACACTTATTACATATTTGATAAAAATGATTATAAAATAAACTAGATATATCTTAATGTAGAAGATATTTCCTCCAAAACTCCTACTCCTATAGAAAATATATTGATTAATGAGGATCTCATTTGAAGGATTATGCATGAGGAGATTCAAGTACTTTTGAAAAGTTTCAATGAAGCTAATAATTTGATATAGATGATCATAGTTTATTATAGTGAAAAAAAATATTCAGTTTAGGAAGAGATAGTTAATACTATACAAGAAAAAGAAACTATAAATGGTGTCATTAAATATTAAATATGCTCAATCTTAGACGAGTACGATATGAAGAATATATTTAGATCTTTGGATAAAGATATTCAGATTCCTCATTTAATATAGGATTTTAAGTTCATAATTAAAATGATATCGGTGATGGAATCTTTATTAGATTATTTTATGAGTGACAAGGTTGAGTTACTATAGATTATAGAGCATGGATCTAGAGCTATAATTGATATCACTTGGATTTTGTATCCCTATCATTTTTTTACCAACACTATGATTTTAAAACCTCCCAATATTCTTATGAATTTTTTTTACACTTATAACACTACAACTTATAAAAATCCTATAACACTTTTTGGTCTCATTCTCCCTCTAGATATATAGTATATCAAACCTGTCTCTAAATGAATTATGTTTCCAAGAGCTCCTTCTTCTCATAAATCTAAACTTAAACCTTCTCCTACTACATCTACAGACAAAGAAAAATCTCCTCTTGACCCTTTTACCTTCTGAGACACAAATGACTCAAATTAAGATTAATACATCTAATAGGTATTATGTATTTTTTTGAATAATTAATTATATTTATTCAATTTGTGTCATTTAGCTTTCTAATTACTTTAAAAACTTTTATTATGTTTTATAGATCTATCCATTTAAATTTTTTGATAATCCAAAATGGTGCAGTAAGTACGAAAGAATGACTTTACAATATGTTTTATTGGAGTACTATATTTAGTTTATATTTCGTTATTTTTAATCATAAAAGGGGGATATTTATATTTTATTCTAGAAATTAATTATATTAATGATATTAAAATAATTTTAATTTTTTATTAATGTATTCTATGTTCTATGTTAGAAAATTTTGTTTTATGTATAAATATGAATTTTTTTAAGTACCAAAGAGAATGTAAAGATATAAATAAACTACCTGAAGAAACTCAACTGACCGTATGAATAGACAAGTGATTGTGTGTAAAATAAGTGAAATTCCAATAAGTCCCAAACTCACCACACTAGTATTGGACCAACCCCAAGTACGATTTAATCAAATGAATGAAAACTTATATTTGAACACATGAAGAAATATCTAAATCATCACAATTTCATAATTTATTGAAGTAAACACACGAATAAATGGATCAACTATATGAATAATAGATTAATTGTGGTAAAAATCTCACAAAATTTACAAGAGACTATGAGATCAACCCAAGAGACCAAATAAAAAAGTTGGAAAAAATGAAAATTATTGAAGCAACTATATAATGAATTAAAGTGAAAAAACAATGTGGTGATGTGATTACATGTAAGATTGATCATTCGCATGGCCATTTTAATTGACCGTGTGATCAAATAAAGTGATCATACTAGATGAACTTGACAAAGGAGTTACTGCCTAAGTATTGGATCAACTGTGAAGTATCAAGGTTATGTGGAAGATATGGATCAATTGTTTATAACTAAGAGTATGTTTAATATATTCAAACAACTAGTTTTGGAGAATTAAATGTGAAGCTATATAATTTAATACTTTTAGATTTTGTGATGAATATGAGGATTCATAATGATTATTATTGAACAAATATCTAGAAGAATAGTTTCTCTATTTATATTGAGAAACAAGTCAAGGAGATACATTGGGAAATATTCAATATGATAAACATACTATTACTTTGAATAAAAAAACTAAAACACTCTATTTTATAATGTGAATCACTGAAAATTCAGATAGGATAAATCTGATCAATTGGGTTTCTCTCAAAACTAAAGGAATACATTGGGAAAGAAAAGATAACCTTGTTGGTCAACCAAAACATGACCAATGTTAAAAATTCATTAAATCTCAATTAAGTCACTCATTTAATTTTCTATTATTACTATATTATTTTTTATTTTTATTCATAATATACTCTTATAAAATTTTTAAGAGTACTATGATACTATTTATTTAATTTCATTCACCTTTGTATTCCCATGAACAACTCTCGAAGAGACATTGCGATAGTTTGTATATCCTTATGTTGTTTTGTACTCTGTAAACCTGATCTAGGTTGTGGATCATTCTATTTATATTAATAAACATTCTTGATACTGGGTTATTATAAACTGGAGAGGGCTAAGTCTCATCTTGATACAAACTTATTGTTTTTATTTCCTCTATGTGTTTTAAATTTACTTTTTGTTCTATATTTTAACCTTAATATTTATAGAAAATGAATTATTTTAATATATAAATTTTATATGTAATATATATATTTTTTTATGTGAGTAGGGTGATTTCAAAATTTTAGATTTTATCAATTTATTTTATATGATTTTGATCAATCCATTGATATCTTACTAGAAAACATCAAATTAGTTATACATACTATATCAGTTAACTAGGCATCTTATAAATTGGAATATTTTAGTTAAGTTATTTTTTAATATAAATTTTTATTAGACTATCAATTCACCCCCCTTTTGAGCACTCCACTTTGACCAATAATTATTAAAGAGATGTTTCGGAGTGAACAAGATATCTAAAATGATCCATTTTTCTCCCAAATTGTCATAATCCAATCTATATGGATTCCTATAATTCATTCTTATTCTATCCACACAATTTATCAAATGAGATATCATATAGTATTTATATAGGGTAGGAATCAAACCATTGAGAGATATATATGTTTCTTCATATATGATCATTAGTTATTTAATTACAGTGACCATTATAGTTATTCATTTATTCTTACTACTAAGGTTATCATGCATTTATTTTAATAACCATTATTATTTATTTTATTCAATACTTTCTTGTAAATTATTTTTGAATTATCAATATTTGGAATATGATCATTGGAAGACAATGATATGTTGGGTTAAATGTTTTTGTTGTACTTATGCTTAGTTTTCAAGATCCTTTCATCATAATATTTTGATCCATCTATCAAATTCTAGATAAGAGTGTAGTATTCGATATAAGTATTTTTTAGTCTACATTATTTTCTTAGATGCTTCAGAATTATTCCCTATAACATTGGTCTTGGCATTTTTTATGGTAATATATATTTAGATGAATAGGTTTCTTCCATAGATATCATCACCCAGATCATATGTTATTTATTCTAATTTACCAAATAAAATTCTTATCATTCCACCAGTAACTCAATAATGGATTACTTGGGGTTGATTTTGTACAAGTCTTTTCTTTTAAATAGCTTCATTCATTCTATTCATCTTTCATTTTATTTCAGAGGTCCCATAATGCTTACGGTTTATTCCACAAAATTATTTTAAATCATATATATTATTCAATCAATACTTCATCTATCTCTTATTATTCCACTTTTATATAAGGTTTTTATGTTTATTCTTATTCCATAGGAATCATTACTTGGATTATTTTTATGTCAACAAATTCATTTATGCTCTATTGGTAAGTCATTAGATTCTGACTTGTTGATTTCTTTGAGCATTAACCTTTATAATTACTTCATAAATTTATAAGTTTCACCCTTATTTTATTCTTAGGTTGTGATATTTATTCATTTTTCTAATGGTATATTTAACATCCATTATTTTTTTGTTATGGAATACATATATTATTTTACTATTTTACAAAAAAATACTTAAACTGATTTAATAGAAAAAATAGTAACTTATAATCATTAAAACATATCATTTTATAGGATGATAATTATGGTATCTAGAGAATAACATAACAATATCCCTTTTTTGATGATCATGAGTCCTAAAATATAAAATCATATAAAAGTTATAAAAGGATAATTCCTTTTGATTCATCAATCTAGAGGATGGAGAAAAAGTCATATTTGGAGGATGATATAAAAATATCCTTCTTTTTAATGATCACAAGACATGGTATAATAAATTATAAATTAAATATTAAAAATTAATTGACTTTTCTTAATTAATTTAAGTACAAGTTAAAACCAAAAAGGTGATGCATATTGTATCTTCTAGTTTTATCTGGAGTTTGGTTTTAACTAAACTCTACCCCTTTATTATTTTTAAAAATATAGGGGAAATGTATGTTTTGAAACTTTGTAAATAATTTCTCCATAAAGAATAAATTAACTTTTAAAAAATATGGAATTTAATATATCAGTCTCTCCCTTTATTAATGGGAAAAGAAATAACAGAAAGTTATACCTATGAAACAAATAAGGATTTTCCCCTATAAAAAAGTAGATAGTGCTGTAAAAATAGGACTAAAAACTACTCATTTATAAAATAATTAAATCACTAATGGATGAAAGTGGTTATTGATCTGAGTTCATATTGATTAAATTTATAATAAATTAAAAAATAAATATTTAAATATAAAAATAGTTATAGCTTCAATATTAAACAATTATAAAATTTCTTGGAATTAACAGAGTGAAAAGTAATCAAACAAATTACCATCTTTCATAATGTCGGGACTCGATCATTTTGATCAAAATAGAATCATTTGATTTTTTAGTGTGTATAGGAAATTTTCTTCCTTATATAAAGAATAAAAATATATATTTTGAGTGTAGGTGTTTTCTTTCTTTATTTTAGATTTTACTTTTTAGGATAAAAATGTTTAGATCATATTTGAATGTTTTTTTTTAATAATTGTGTTAAATTTTTACCAATTTTATTTATATTCTTGAATGACTAATTTTTACTCTCCACACTTATAACTTTTATTAAGTTAAGGAAAAAATATAAAAACTAAATAAAATTTATATTTCATTTAAATCATAACTATAAAATGTAATAATACATAAAATATTTACGGAAATTACAAGATAACCAATATCAAACGTGAAACATTTCATTTATTTCTCTCCTAAATTGTTTACATGATTCATTATTTACTTTTCTATACAACTAACTGCCTCCTCATCATATTCTTATCTTCTTATTAATATTTAATGAAATTTTATATACATAAAGAGTATACCACATAGAACTAAAGAGGACGAGGAATTAAGTTTTTTAGGTTAACAAACCTATCAATATTATGTATCAAGATGAATATGCAAAGTAAGAAAGAAATTATTTTAATCCCACACATTCAATAATTATTTCCTGAAAAAATATAAATATTGGAAAAAATGTAATGATACATTACTATAAAAATGAAAAATATGAAATATCATCTAGGAATGAAATTTGGATGATATTTGAGAATTAGAGAGAGTATTTTGAGAAGAATTTTGAGATGTGAGATATCAGAATCTCACAAGAGGTAAGTTCAAATGGATTTATTTTTATACATATAATCTCAGAATGAGATTGTGGCAGTTATGAAATAAAATATTCATGAATAGGATATAATGAATCATATATTAAAAAATATATAATCAAATGATTTATAACAAGGTTTTCACTTTATTGTATTTTTTGGAACTTCTCTTTTTAGAATTTTAGAGAAGTAGGTAAAAAATAACTCAATAAAGTAGAAAATTTCACATATTACATATTTTTTCTAAAACAAATATAGATTTATTTTTACACTAATGTTTCATTGAAGACACCATTTCTATTTTTAATATGAGTAACCATAACAGAAATCTTGACCTAGTTAAAATTTATAATCATCCTTAGATCCTATGAAAACCATTTAAAACAAGGGATGAGTAAAACAAAGCTCTATATGGGATATAAAAATAGATGAATATATTAATTCTAGTGGAAAATAAGAAAACCAAAAGGAAATTTACCTTTTTCAAAATAAAACTATGAGCACATAAATAAATCATTTTCAAAAATGAAAATCATTCATTTTATAAAGAAATTTTTTTAAACCCATTATAAATAATTAGAGAAACAATAATAGAATCCTAAGGTATTTGGGAATAAATTAAAACATTCCTCTTAAAAAACCTTTCACTATTAAACTTCCCATACCTCATGAAATCAACATATTTCCATAAAACCCATTTTTAAAAGAATAATATAGGTGTCTTGGACCATCAGCTTCATAACCTATGTTTACTCATTTTTAACCCATGTTTGAATAACTGAATCTCATTTAAGTTAATTGGAAAAAAATTACCCATTATCTCTATAATGACATTGAATCTAGAATCCCATAGTTAGTGTCTTATTTATTACCATTTCATAAGATACATGGAATCAAATCCCGAAGGACCTAATAGTTTAGTAGTTTTGGTAAACTAGATACCCACATGATTCTCATACTAAATTTGAGAGCACAAATTAAAACATAATTTTTTTAGAATAATGTTATTCCCTCTAGAATATCCTCGAATATCAATCATAGTACACATCATGGATTCTTCAGAAAGGATAAAAAATATGGGTGATCTCAAATGCTCAGTAAATGACTTGGAAAGTTAAATAACTGAATGTTTATTCCATTTAAATAATTTCAATATCCTGATTAGATTATATATAATCAACATGGTAAGGTAAATAACTTAAAACACATTCCATTTAATCAATAACTTGACTATCAAAAATGTATAAGGCATAACGAATATGGAAAGGTAAATGACTGAAAACACATTCCAATTACTAAATAAACTAAGAATGAAATGAATCCAGAGATAATGTCATTGTGAAACTATCATGGATAAAAATAATTTAATTCTCAATAAAGAGACTTCTTAATTAATTGAAATTATGATCTCAAACATCATGACACTTCTACTGTCAAGATATTTCCTCAAGATAGTTTAAAATTGATAGGTAGGTATACACTAAAAACCCATTTAACTAAGGATAAAAAACTTATTATTCAAATGATACCTATTGATGCATCAAGGGGTTCTATACTTCCTCTAACCACCCATCACTACATGTCCAAAACATTCTACATATATCGAATAATTGATTTAATTCAAGAATAATATTTTTTATTGTAAAATATCTAAATTGAGTAAAGAATATATATTTATCAATATTTATATAGATTAAAAATAATCGTAAATATATAAAATCATATATAAAAATGATATACAATTTAATAAATAAAAATATCTATGATAAATAATATGATTATTTAGAGTAAATTTAATGTCCAATGACTACAAGAAAGTGAATAACTCAAGATAAAGTTAATGAATACAAAAATAAAACAAAAAAAGTGAATGGAAATACTATCCTTGTTCAAAATAATCATAAACTATAAAAAGTAAGAATAAGTATGGTATAAATAAACCATATCCCTATATGATTAAAATAAATTATTATTTTTATTGATTAATAAAAATTCAATAAAAATATCTTTAAAAACATTCTTTAGGAATGTATCATTTTCATTTTAAAAATCATGTTTTAAAACTAAAAGTTCCCAAAAAAATTTGAAAACACTTTTATTTGAAAAAAAATTGTATGTTATAAAGGATCCTTTTAGAAATTTGATTGGCTGTGACTATTGGAAATTCTGTTCATCCCATACATGGTTAAATAATGATTTCTTTCATTTTTTTTTGTAAAATACAAACAAAAATTATTTTGAAAATGACTTAAAGATTCAATTTGAAAAATGTTTTAAAAAAAGAAAAAAGGTTAAAAATGTATTTAATAAATAATTTGGAAATGTTTAAAAACATATTTTGAAAAAATGTGTTTTTGATGAAAAATGTTTTTCGCCCGAAGGGAGAAATAAAGTTATATTTTCTTAAAAAAATCTCAATAATTTTAAGTAAAAAATACTAGAAAATGGTAATATTAATGGAAAATTTTAATTAATAACTAGTGTATAATAAAATGAAATGGTTTTTTAAATAATTATCAAATAATTTCCTAAAATTTAAATTCAAATATAAAAAATCTTGATTAAAATGAGATATTGAAAGAAACCATTTTAAAAATTATAATGTTGAAGTGAGAATTAATAAATTAATTGATTATGTGTATCAAATTTAAATCCTCATTAAGAAATTATAAATACAAATAATATAATCATAACTAATTACACACGTAATCTTATAATATCAATGATAATAAAGAAGTAATATAACCTAATGAAAAGAAATTGAGGTGTGGAATTATTTTCCACTTGGTAAATTTTAATCCAAATACCCTAGGATGAAATAATTCAAATTTAAACTTAAAATACCATGAATTACTAATTATTCAATATATTACATGTTAAAGGGGTATTATATACACCACATAAAGAAAATTAGGAGCACAACATTACAATATTCCATAATAAAGGGAAATTGAGATGAAGTCCCTTGAAAAGATCATATCATTTAATTGGGGATTAATCAATTAATTGATTACATGTATTAAATAAAAATCCACATAAAAATTGTAAATACAATATAAAATAATCAAATGACATGGTACACATAGTCTTAGCATGACATATAAAAATGAAGTATAATTTTAATACAATAAATGGAAATTAAGTTAAGAAATCGCATAGCTCATTCTTCATTTTAGTTGAAAATGATTTAACCTCATGTATAGTGGTTTTAATCATGTTATTAACTAAAAAAATAATTTTATTATTATTTATGATACCATATATTATCCTTTTATAATATCTTTTCACCCTTTCTTTAGTAATCTTTCATTGTTTTCATTGTTTTATGTGTTAGTTTTCTAGGTTTCTCATTTGTGATTTTTCATGAATCTTTTGGTTATGGTTTATATTATATACTTCCGTAATATCTGTAATAATAATCACAAAGTAATTATCATATTTTGAAATAAATTACTCTTTTATGAAAAATAATGAATTTTTTTTTGATGAATTAAGTATGATATGATCATGGAGATGGTAGATCGTATGTACGCATGTGTAACGTTTCAATTTTTCAATGATCATTATGGAAAGGTGGTATGTAATATTTTATAATTTCAGAATTATCATGATATCTTAAATACCATATTTTTTTTAATATACTTATATATATATCATCCATGTGCTGGGGTGATGAAAAGAGATTCACACACTTTGTGAGGTGGTATTCCACACTTACACGAAGGATATTATCATCTATTAGTGAGTGAAAAGGTAAGAAAGGAAATGATATTTTATCATTTAATAATGATAAATATGTAATTAATACCATTATAATTTCACTTATATCACACATATTCATTAAATTTATCCTTATTATCTTCCATGTAAATTGTTATTGAAAAATGAATCACATCACTTCACGAGGGGGTAGTCCACTGTACACACGAGTGAAGTTATCATATCCCCTAAATAATGGAAAGAAAAAATAATAATATATAATATAATGACTCTATAAGTATAATTATGTCATAAATATCATATATATACTTTTTATCCATCACCATATCCAACCTTGATAGGTGGTATTGGAAAAATAAATTATAGTGGTTTGTGAGGCGGTAGTCCACCATACACAAGAATGATGATTTCGTAACCCATTTGATATAATTGGGGACAGTTATAGGTAATTACCTTAACATAACAACACCATATTATATGAAAGATACTGAGATTATTATATCATTATTTTTTAATAATAATTGAGGGAGTTTGAAGATGAAATAAAATAAAATCTTTCATTTAAGAACGTTACCTATTCTTGAGGTAGCTTTCTCTAGTTTGCACCAAAATCCATCATAGGTTGGATTTATACCAAAACTAATTCCTCTAATATGAGATGATTTAAGTTATTAAGTGATTTTATAATTTATTCATTGAATGAAAAGGGTTTTACGATATTCATAGAAGTTGAGAGGGGGTATCTTTTTACAAGTAAGGTGAGTGGCGCACTTGTAATGTTGGAAAAGAAAACAAATTACTGTGTTTTTCACCTAATAAAAGGGTAAGAAAATGGAGTATTGTATATAATTATAAGTTATAGGGTAAAAATATTAACATAAAAAGGATTTTACTCAAGTTTTTATAAGTAATTTTAAACCTTATCTTTTTAGTTTACCTCCCCCCAACCCCCAAGTAAATCCATTTTTACCATTACCACGATAAATAATTTCTAATGTTTTTACTATAAATTTTTGTAAACAATTAATTTGAAATTATTTGATAATATAAATAATACTTATTTAAAATATTAAACTAATTTTTCCATATTAAATTCACATAATTTCCAAATTTTATTTTAAAATTAATCCTACAGTCATGACGAGAAAGAGGTTTCTCAAAGAAAAAATGTTCAAAAGTTTACAATGTTTTAATATCAAAATTAAATACCAAATTGATAAAAATGACCAAAATGGGATTAATAGATATATAATTGAACTAATTTTACTTTAAATAAAATTTAAATATAGTTTAAAATTTTAAATAATTTAAATGAAAAGGTAATTTTCAATAAAAAGCATGAATTTTTCACTATTAATCAAAAATGAATATTTACAAAAACAAATTACAATAAATTCATGCTAAGATGAATTTTATATGATAATTTCAAAAATTGAGTTCAATTTATTTAATAAATATTATAAAATTTTTTAAAAAACAATTTTAAATTACGTGCACAAAGAGAGACTAAATTGTATTTAAAAAAATACTTTTTTTCAAAAAATATTTCTTTTTTATAAATTATTGTTATTTTATTTATAATAAATAGATAACCATGATTTTAAACTTTTAGTTAGTATTATTCATACAAGAAAATTTAATGACCAGGTTTTTATTGTATACTATACAATTGTTCACTTTGACATGGGGTTTCATGTTCCGTAAGCTATCGAAGAGAATTAATTTAAAAATATATATTTAATATGTTGTTTAATCTTAGTGGTGTGTTCCGCATACACTACTGAATAAAATTGTCCTATTTTATAATTTTATGGAATTACATTCTCTTTATGTTTAATAAATTTCAACATCTCAATTTAAACTTGTTCTCAATAATCAAGGGTTTGATATTTGAAAATTCATTTTTTGAAAACCCACACTATAAAAAGAGTTAATAAAAAATCCTCTTAATAAGATATAAATATAAGTAAAAAAAGTCATGTGGAATAATAAATAACATGATTTCTAAGTAGGAGAACATTAGTGGAAAGGGGAGATATGGACATGGAATAAAAGCATAAAAAAGTATAGAGAATGACAAAGTTAATTTGTCACAAGAAAGTAAATGATCACTAGAATGTCAAGGACCTAGAAACCATAAATCTGTGATGATTTGAAAAACCAATTGATTCATCTAATATGAATATTTTAGTATGAAATTTTTATTTCAAGATCCTTTTTCCTAATGTTTAGGAATTATTTTACTAACTTGGAATATATGGAAATATAATTGATAATTTTTTATCATAATCACAATTTCATCCTTTTCTTGTTATTAAATCAATTTCTAATTCATTTCTTACTCCAAGAAATGAATATCAATTTTTTTTTGAAGCACTAGAATTAATTTTTAATTGAATTTAGGATCCAAAAAATTGTGAAATGTCTTTCCATGTGTCTCTAATTATTTTCCATATCCAATATGGTTAGCACAAGTTATCTAATAAAATACATCAATCTATAAACCTAAATAGTAACAAAACTGGTCAACCATTAATATTTATTTTTTAAATCATTTTACTAATGAAATAGTAACCAATATATCATTTAGGCCATTGGTAGTTGTTAAAACTTTATATTCCTTCGGTTGTGGGTTTTATCCCTATGGCCTTATCGGACATGACAGGTTGTCACCCAGAATAAAAGATATCCTTTTTATAAAACTATCTTAATATAATACCTATAAAATTCTCAAAAATTATAATAGACATCCTGGAAATAAAAAACAATTATTAAACAACATTTTTACTATGGTTTTATATACAACTTATTTTTTCACTAATAATATTATATAATTATTATTATAATTCCATTAATAATAATATTCACCCTAAAGGTTATCAATACCTTTAAAATTGTGCCTATAAAATGTAAAGGCATTATTCCTCATATAAATTTTCCACAAAACATATACTTGCCATAAATTCCTCCTTAAATATTGTTAATCATGGTATACCTTCATCACATAAAACTTAAAAATGGGTGTTTAATAATTTTAACTTATGATCAATATTAAGCTTATAAACCCATGATGATATCTATAACTCTTAAGTTAAGGAATACATATATTCTTCTAAAATTTCATACAATCCTTAGATGTTTCATGATTCTTATAAAAAAATATCAGTTATAAAATACTTCTAAAATTTAATTTTTTTTATTACAATACATAAATAATTCATCCATTTTATTTCAACATAGGTTATTCTTTGGTCTTGGGTTAACCTTTATAAGAGGGAATTAACTCAGATAATTCCCAAGTTCTCAACATTTAAGAAAATGAACTATAAATCAATACCTATAATGATATTTATTTCCTTCCATCATAATATTAGATTTTCATTGGAAATTATTTACTTTATTCCCTTAATTTAAACACATAAATCATTTTCATGTTCCATTAAGACACTTTCCTAGGTGTCTCCATCCATATTTCTGACATGAATGAAATTGAGCATTCTTTTTTCTGTGGTCTCAACCACTCGAGATCTTAGAGAACTCTATCAATCTCTTATTTGGTTAGTCCGAGGGTTAGTTAAGTTATAGGTTGTTAACAATATTTCAGGACTACTGATTTGAAATAATCCTAACATCATTCAATCATATCATCATCTCATTTGGTGTGTCATAGTCACGAAATTTTCCTTCTTGATCAAATTTAACACGATTATTTTTTCTTCCAACCATTGACTAAAATTAAAAAGCATATTGTGAGAAAAAAATAACTATAGTGGAAAAACAATAAAATAAATTAAATTATATTTAAATCATAATACCTCATGTTCAATTTAATACACCTAAGTATTAACCAAGGTCATTCAATGTTAGCATATATTCGAACCCTTCATAATGGTTTGAAATGAAAATGTGAATTATCCTATGCATATTCCCTAGTAGTATCAAACCAAGTGCACAGTAAGTCCCATTTTTTTGCACCATGTGATGACCGGGTCAGGACCAATGAACCATTTATGGAGTTATTACCCCTAAATACACTTGTTCTAGTACCACATCAACTTATAGTATACATATAGGGATTTATTTCTAATAAAAACCACATAATATCTGACTAATCAAAACATTATGATGTTATTTTATACCTCTCCTTGAATTTTCTCATAGGTATATATACCCAAATATAAGTTTTACTAAATCTATTTCACATGGTTTTAACTAAAATTCCTCTGATACCAACAGTAATGAGCCCGATCCTAGTAGCATAGATAATGTGTCTTATTTATTATATTAGTATCATATACAAGGAATCACATTCTAAAAGACTAAATTGTTTAGTAGTATTATTAAAATTGATACATACTTTATTCTAATATTAAATTTTAAAACAAAAATTTCTACATATTTTTTTAGAATAATGTTATCATTTCATATCAATTATAGTAAAAATTTGATGAAAATAGTTTTCTGACGGAAGGGAGAAATATATTCAAATTTTAATGAATTCTTGTTGAATACTTTTAAGTGAAAAAGAGTTGAAAATTGTACTATTAATTAAAAAATATAATTAATAACCATAATAGAATAAAATTAAATGGTTCATTAAACAATTATTAAATAATTTCCTTCAATGGAAATTCAAGCACAAACAATCCTGATTAAAATGAGATTATGAAATAAACCCTTGAAAAGATGATATTCCTCAAGTGAGAATTAATCAATTAATTGATTGTGTGTATAAAATTTAAACCCACATGAAACAATTGAAAATATATCATATGATAATCAAAAGTTATTACACACATACTTTTAGAACATTAAAGACAATGAAGAAGTAATATAACCAAATAAAATGAAATTAAGTTATGAAATTATTTACCACTTGGTGAATTTTAATTCAAATACCCTTGAATTAAATAATTCAATTTAAAAAAATAAAATAACACAAGTTTTAATGAATCATTATATTAAGTTTCAATAGGGAAGTATATACACCATAGAAAATAAATTAGGTTCATAACATTTCTATGTGCCTCAATGAAATGAATTTGAGACAAATTCCCTTGTAAAGATCATATCATTGAATTGGGGATTATTCATTGAATTGATTATGTGTATCAAATTTAAATCTATATAAAACAAGTGAAAATAAAAAATAAAATAATCAGTGTTAATTACACACATATTCTTAGCATTACAAAATCAATAGGTAGAAGTTTAACCTAATGAATAAAAATTGAGTTAAGAAATCCTTTACCACATGCTTCCTTTTGGTTGAACATGCATTAACTTCATGTATAGTGGTTTTAAACAAGTTATTAACTTATAAAATAACCATATTCATATTTATAACATAATATATAATCCTTTTATAATATCTTATCACCTGTTTGTTAGTAATATTTCATTATTTTCACTGTTTCAGGTGATAATTGTCTTTTTTTTTCTCATTATTTCCTTATCATGAGAGTTATGGTTCATGTGTATATTTTACAGATCTATCTTCTATAGAATAATAATATTGAAATAATTATCATATTTATACATCCATTATAATTTTAACTCCAATCATGATTTTTTTTGTGAAATGAAGTAAGTTATGATCATGGAGACAGTACACCATATGTATGAATGAGTACCATTTCCATTTTTCAATGATCATCATGTGTTGTGGTGATGAAAAGATAGTCACATCGTTTCATGGTGGGGGTAGTCCACACATGCA
This sequence comes from Viscum album, assembly GCA_963277665.1. NCBI lineage: Eukaryota > Viridiplantae > Streptophyta > Magnoliopsida > Santalales > Viscaceae > Viscum > Viscum album. Next base: position 1,841,378,730 of record OY728129.1, on the reverse strand, counting down.
CGAATGATGTTATCAAATTTTAGTGAGTGAAAAGGTATGTAAGAAAATGATATTTTAACTTTTAATAAATATAAATATATCATCAATATCACAATTATTTCATTTCTATCACATATAGTCATTAACTTTATCATTATTATCTTCCATGTAAATATTTAGTGAAAACCGAATCGCATCACTTCGTGTGGAAATAGTATGTCTTACACATGAGAGACGTTATCGTATCTACTAAGGATGGAAAGTAAAAAAAATTATATATGATAAGAGGAATTAAATACTATAATTATATCATAAATACCATATATATACTTTATATATATCATCATGCCATACCATGAGATATGGTAATGGAAAAAATGAATGACATTAGTTTGTGAGGCGGTAGTCTTTTATACACACGAGTGATGATTTTGTAACCCATTTGATAGAAGTTGGATTTTTTAAGTAATTACCTCAAAATAACAACATATAATTATATGGAAGTTATTTTTGTTATTATATCATCATGTTTTAAAAATAATTTATGGAGGTGGAGGAATAAATAAATTAAAAACGCTCAATGAAGAATGTTATATCTTCTTCGAGTAACCTCCTTAGGATTGCACCAGAATAATTCATAGATTAGATTTATGATAAAATTAATTCTTCTATGATGAGAGGAGAAAATTTGGGAATTGATTTGGGTAGGTATTATTAAAACCAAAAAGGGTTTGAATGTGTGAAGAGAAGAGGATATTTGGTAGCCTTTTATAAGTGAGGTGAGTGGCACACTTGTAATTTTTTGAAGTAAAAATGTGGACCCAAGTTTATCACATGAGAAAAGGGTCTGAAATAGATTATTGTAGATAGTTAAACATGTTAGGGTCTAAATATATCAATAAAATTTATTTTATATAAGTTTTTAGGTCATTTTAACTCTTATCATTTTAGTTTAACGCCCAGTAAATCCATTGTCACTTTAACCGTGATAAATAATTTTTACTATTTTTACTGTTCCTTATGGTAAAAAATTTATTTGACCTTATTATATAATATAAATTAGGATAAATTTCAGAAAATAATCCAATTTTATAAATTCCATTTATATAATTTTAAAATATGAATTTAAAATTAAACTCATAGTTGCGACGAGAAAGCAGTCTTTCAAAGAGAAAATGTTCAATGGTTTACAATGTTTTAATATAAACATTAAATAAATAAAAGATTAAAAAGATTAAAATTATATTAATATATCTATATTTAAAATAATTTTACTTAAACCCCAATTTAAATTTAAATTTTAATTTATAAATAATTTAAACAAAAAGGCAGTTTTGAATAAAAACAGCATTTTTTCACTATTCATAAAAAAATGAAACTTTTCCAAAAAATGAAAACAATTCACCGTAAAACAATTTTGATATGAAGTTTTATAAAATTAAGTTCCTTTTACTTAATAAATTTTATAAAACTGGCAAAAATTAATTTTAAATTATGTGCGCAAGGGGAGACTAAAACATCTTTTAGAAAAAATATAGATTTCTAGACAGCATTTATTTTTTTCTTTTAAATGATACTTATTTTATTTATAATCAATAGATTACCATAATTTTAATAATTTTTTTAATACTCTTCATACCTACCTATTTAAAAACTTGGTTACCATGGTATACTATATTATGGATCACTTTGAGTCAGGGTTGCGTGTTTTTAAAGTTATCGAAGAGATTAAATTTAAAGAAATATATTTCATGGGTTGTTTAGGTTTAGTGTTTCATGTCATATACACTATCAAATAAAAAGTTCTTATTTTATAATTTTTGGGTGTAATATATCCCTCATATTTTACCTTTAAATAATATTCACTACCCAATGCATTGGTGATCTATATTAGGCTCACACACCGTTATGATATATATCGGGCACACCCATAAACATGATCTATATTGAGATCACATAGCATCATCTATAATGATAAAATACCCTACTGTGAACAAATAATTTTTAATATTACACCTTTTCATCATAAAACCATTTCAAAACCCATTTTAACCCTTAATCAAAACACTTTCCATTTTTCATAACCACAAAGAGAATATCCTTTATTTTTGGGAGCTTTTAAAATTCAAAACATACCAAAATATCGAGAATAAGATATTATTTGAAAAACCATCTTTAATTTTATTGGAATTTTTATAATGAATAATTAATATGATGGTAGAAATAAATTTTCATGTCTTATAGGTTAAAAAAATCATTTTTTGTAATTTTATAAAATTAGAAGAAATAACCCATATTGAAAATGTTAAAATTATTATTTTTTAATAAATTATAAATATATATAACATATTAAAAATATGAAATTTAAAAATATTTAAGAATAAATAAAAACATTCTTGAGTCTTTTTAAAGAACTTGTATATAGAGGAGAAATAGTTTAAAATATTTTAAAATAATGTTTTAAAAAAATCATTTACCATTTTCATTACTATTCTATAAAATTAACATTGATGGAGAGAACATGATATCGATTTATAAAAAAACATTAATTTTATTATATTAATGATAAAATAAATCTATAAGGTAGTTTATACACCACACAAAAGAAAACATGTGATGAGAATGACATACGTCTCAATGAAAAGAAATTAAGATGAAAAATCCCTTACCATAAGTCTCGACTAGTTTTTTACATTCTCTAGGTCGTGAATAACAAAGTTGTATTATTTTTATAATTAAAATTTTTAATTTTTTTCACTTTTATTATTAATTTTATTTCATTTAATAGCATGATTTATTTATTTACAAAAATAGTTAAGTTTATGTCAATTTTTTAGAGGATGTTCAATTTACAATCTCAAAATGACTTTTATAAGTTATATTTGGTCAATGATTTCATGGTTCCATCATATAAAAAATAATAATCATGAAATAATTATAATATTTATTAATTATATATAATTTTATAACCATCCAAGAAATTTGGTAATAAAAAAATGTAAATCATCATTCATGGAGATGGTAGTCAATATGTACACTTGAACATTGGTTTCATTTACTCATGGTAAAAATAAAATAAAGGTAAATAATATTTTATAATTAAATAATAATATATGTTTAATATGATTAATATTAATTCATAAATTCTAACCTTAATACCAGCCATGAGAGGTGGTGATGAAAAAAAATCACGTCGCTTTATGGAGGTGTAGTGTAACGTCCCGACCCCAGTTACCCAGAGTCGGTGCATTATTACATAACATTGGCATGATCACAAGAAAGATCAAATCTCGAAAGACCGATTGGTTTAGTAGCCTTGGAAACACTAGATATATTCATAAGTTTTACATTACATCATAAAATGAAAAACTACTACAACAACATAATGTTTCCACAATCCACACTATTAACCCCTCATAAAATCCCTACAGGTCATTCATAACTTACTTCTTCACATCCTGGGAAAAATAAAACATAGAAAAGGGGTGAGCTCAAATGCCCAGTAAGGATAACAATATAGCGGAAACCTTCATAAATAAGAATAAACATTTAAGGCAATGTATAACTAAAACAAAAGCCTTTTAAATATGAACTTTCAACATGGTATGTCATAAATAAAATGAAATAATTCCATTTACTTATTCACATGGATATTCTACTAATCGAATAATCACATGAAAAAATCAATAACCACTTTCATAATGTTGGAATGCATAATGCCAGACTATCATAACCACATAGCCAAGGCCTCGTGCCAAGACTACAAATAAGATTTTGTCAAGGCCTTGTGCCAAGACACTAGTTTGTCTCATGAGACCTACCGATGCATCGAGGAGCTATAGCGGGCTCCACCCGTCACTTATTAAGTCCAATGCATTCCCATATGAAAAGGTTTAGACATAACATAAACATTCGTATTAAAAACTAGCATACGAAATGTCAATAATTTCACCATAAACTATGAATGGTATAAAAATAGCACATCCATAGTCAAACATATCACAAAACTTTCAATACAATATAGAAGTTTTGTATCATAATAAATCAACTTCAAATAATCTTAAAATCCATCAAAGGATGTTGACGTAGATGAAATCAAAATTCTTTTTAAAGAAATATCTCCTTTTATTTTGAAATCATTTAAGATCCATATAAAATAAAACATTTTCTTTGAAAATATTCTTATAAGCTTGTAAGGGAAGTTTTGAAGATTTTATAACGGCGGAAATTAGCCGCACCCGCCGTATAAGTTAAAAAAAATCATTCTTACCTTAATTCTGTCGAAAAGGTTAAAAATGACCTTGTTTTGAAAATGACGGAAAGATTCCTTTATAAACCTCTTATAAAAAGTCAAACAAGGGTATAAATGACTTTAACCCATATTCTTGTAAATAATAAATATGTTTTGAAATACATTTCGAAGAAACATGGATGTGGATGATAAAGAAATCCCAGTAGATTATTACGTATAAACAACCTCGGATAATGAAGAGATTGTGAAATAACCCTTACCTTGTACTTTTCCTTGGTTGGGGTAGGTTAACCTCCTGTATAATAGTGAAATAATTGTTATTAAATTATACAAGAATCATATACATTAATATGATATCATATATGATCTTTTAATATTGATTTGATAATAATATCTTAGTATTATCATTATATCGGGTGTTAACTTACTTGTTTTCTTTTATATGTTTTGTTACGTAAGACATGTTTGTAAAGGATAGGTTGTATATTATTCATATCCAGAATGATATCATGTCCTTAAACATCATTTTTAAATCATCAAATGATAATTATACTTGAATGGATACGATGGAGAATGAATCTCATCGCGTTCGTGGAGACGGTAGTCCCTACGTACGCACGAGCGACAATATCATTCTTTTGATACTAAAATAATATATAAATGGATGGTATATCATATATACAGAATCATTAACATGTTATATTTATTATTTACATGAGTTACACATCATTATTATACCCATCCAAATAATAATATATTGAATAACAATTACACCACGACGTGGAGACGGTAAGCCGTACGTACGCACGTATGGTGACATGTTATTCAAAGGGTAGATAGAATACTGAATATGGTTGTACCATATTTATAATAACATCACAGTATATGTAATATACTGGAGTTATTATTTTAGAATGGTAAGAACAAAGAAAGAGGAAGTGGAAGAAGAAAGGAACTTAGAAAAGGGTGGTGAAATCATTACCTCTTCTTCGGGTTCTTCCTTTTGATTTGATCAAAAGGACTCCTTAGGTTGGCTTTCTGATAAAACTAAGGCCTCTAGGTTGTAGTGAGGGATGTTGAGAGAGTATTTGGGCAGAGTTTGGCCGAACCAAAAGGCTTTAGAGGTGTGAAGAAATGAGAAGGAGGAGTGCCCTTTTATAAGAGGGGTGACGGGCACCTTTGGAAAAGCTAGAAATATTAATTTATAATAAATTCATATTCGGTTTCTAATGGCTCCAAAGTTGACTATTCAAAGGTTAAGGTGGGGATAGGTCGAAAACCACTCAACCAATATAATTTAGACAGGTTTGGGTACTTATATTAACCTTATCTTTAAGTATTAACTCTAAGTTAATTAGTTTCACTTTTACAATGTCTCTTTGTATTTTTATATAATATGGTTAATAAACTTACTATATACATCCAAGAGACCCCCAAGTGGTACATTAATGATGAACCTATCATGATATAAGTCTCTTGGCCGAACCTTAGATTTTTAGGAATTTAATATCAATAAATAATATAATATTTGTTTTAAGAACTCTTTTATGTCAATTTTGACACTATTCAATAGTTGATTTTTGTGAAACTCATAACAGATTGATTACTTCAAAAAAAGTCAATAAAATCAATCCTAATATATCATATTATCCGAGAAAATTAGTTTAATTCATTAAAAGTTTCATATCAAATTTATTTGGGTATTTATAATATCAATTATTTTAAATTTTCACTATTATACTAATTACTGCATTATCATTGTGTCATATATAAAATAAATTATTTAATGTCTAAAAATTATAAATAAAATATCATTATGTAGGAAATCTTTTTAGCTTTCTAATGAATATTTATAATCTAAAATCCAACATATATAACTCTATGTAACAATTGTTGTTCTAAAAGATATATGCTTGTGTCATTTTTGTATTCATTTTAACTAAATTAAAATAAAGTGTCATTTTCACTTACAAGTGGATCCATGGGGTCCCAAAATAGACCAAAAGATTCCCATGGTCGACCATGTATCAACCAATAGGGTTAATACACGTTTTAGGGTAATATAGTATTATTATAATATTATTTTTTAACCCTTATTTACCGGATTTACCCTTAACCATGGTAAATAAAATATTTACCGTAGTAATTATTCAAAATGTCTAAAAAAAAAGTTACCTATTTACACAATTTGAACATCCTGATTCCAAATATGGAATCCATTTTCATAATTCTAAACACATAAGTGGCAGAAATTAATTTAAAATTAATTCCCGCTGTCAAAACAAAAAGCGTGTTTTTAAGAGATAATAACTATCAAAAGATTGACACTTGTTTATGTTCGGTTTAATTGTAAAATTATCTCCAATGACCAACATTATATTAAATGGTAAAAATATATTCTAAATATACTTTAAAACCACTCAAATTCATAATTTATCACTATTAATTATTTTGATTAAAAAAGTTGTTTTTAATTAAAATTTAGTAATTTTCACTATTCATCAAAATATGAAAGTTATCCGAAAAGTACCAAAATTTCACCTTAGGCTAAATTTGATATTCCGAATCCAAAAATGAAGTCCATTTTAAAATATAAAATATATATAACTTCAAAAAGTAGGTATTACTATTCATAACAGCTAGTTTGATTGGTTACGGTGTGTTAGTACTCGAAGTTGCGTACAACACACGCTAGCGTACCGTGGAAGCTTGGGATGTTTCATTTTAAATTTTTGATGTCCCCATTTAGTCAAAAAGTTTAAAATATAGTATCTAACAAGGGTTCACTATTAAAATTTGGTAAAATTGCAATACTGAAAATGAATCTGTTCTTGCATTATGACTAAGAAACTCATAATATGGATTCTAAAATTATAAGGATTATATAAAGTTAAAAATGTAGTTAATGCTATTCATGACCTCTTTTCATGGCTTTTTTTTTGGTAAGTAATGGTGCAATTGAACTAGGTGTTGCGTGTAGTGCAAGTTATTGAATTATTTTGAAGAAATAACACACTATGAAATCTTGGGGTGTTACATTCTCCCCTCCTTCAATAAATTGCGTCCTCGCAATTTGAAATTGTTCTTAGAAAATAAAAGGTTGAAAATAGATAATATATTTGTGGGAAAACCCACATCGGAAATTGGGTAACTAAAATTTAGTCTTAATATGAGGAAAAGAGAAATGAAAGGGTCACCACCAAATTATGATCTCGATTAGGAGAACATTGGTGGCATTTAGAGACATATAATTGGAAGAAAAACGTAAATATTTATAGGTAGTTATTGAGGTCATCAATCACAAACAAGTATAAAATTGAGGTCCTTAAATTCATCAATCTATGATGATTTGAAATACCATCGGTTCAACAAAACATAGGGTATTATGATAACACATTTTTGACGTTTCAAAATATCTTAGTTGAAATCCCACATCGAAAAATGAATTAATGAGGCCTCTATTTAAAATAAAGAGTCGAAAGTATGAAGATTACCGAAAATAACACATACTAGGGTTCCATGTAGGAAAATATGGATATGGAAGAAAAATCTAACCATCAATTATCTGATGGAGAGTGGTAGAGAACATGCCTATGAAAAGACCAACAATCCCAAAGCCATAAATTAGTGATGATTTAAGGTAACATCTAGGAAAACATTTTTGTTCTAAGTTGCTTTTCTTAATATTGAGGAATTTATTTATGAGATTGGCTAAGATCATACGGAGATATACTTACTTTATAATTAGAGTTTTATCCATTAATAAATTTCTACCACAAACTCATCTTTCACTCTAAAAGATAATAGAATGTAAAAAAAATTCTATTTACACTATTCGTATAGGGTTCCAAAATAAACGAATTTATAATTCATCTACAAGATCTTTTAATAAAAACTACATTATTTAATCCAGGACATCTCGTGGGCCAGTGGTAGGTGATACACCCTTGTCGCCCTTCAGTTGCGGGTTCAAGTCTCGCAGCCTTGCCGGACGCGACGGGTTGCCGCCCGACCTTCGGGTTGTCCTTTTATGGCAATCCAAAATAATCCAAACTAGAACTATCCAAAATACTTCTATCCAAACTCACAGTCCAACATTTATAAGTAAGGTAAACATAATGTAGAACCTTTTTACCCCGTAATAGCATATGAATACCTTCATCATGTATTCTTTTAATACACCGAAACATCCTGAATTACCATATTCCTTATTGATTACATTCATGCTCCCTTATTCCATATAGAAAGCTGGATATACTTCATTAATCCAAAAATGTTTTAAACCCCAACAATGATGGAATATACAAATCATTAATCAGTTCCAGGGTAGTCAAGAATATCCAATATAATTTATCCAAAACAATCACATATTATTCCAAAATCACTACCTCGGTATCAGAACTATATTCTCTCAACCATATATTTTCCAAAAATTTATCCTGCTATTGAGTCACTTTTCTTTGTTCCACACAATCTCAAGTCCTTAATGAAATAGTACTGCAGTACAATCCTTATATACTCCATGATTATTATAACAAGTACATTGTTGATACAACACTCAATTGATATAATCAACATAATAACTCTAATCATTCCTCTTAATCTGTGGTAGTATCATAACTTGATTATTATCCAATAGCATCATTTGCGGCATAGTCTGATGACTGGGACATAGGTTCGCGTAGTGTCCAAACTCCTTGCAAATGAAGCATTGTACATTTGAAACCATTTTCTTACCCTTGCAGTCATGTACTTTGTGCCCTTTTCCTCCACACTTATAACAAACTCCCACTCCTTTCAGGCAAGTTCCAGGGTGTTTCTTTCCACAGTTACCACATATGGGAAAATTCTTCTTTTCCCTCTTCCCTTTATCCATCTTTCTCTCTTCTATCCATTTCTTCTCTTGCTTCCCTTCAAAGCCATAGGACTCAGTAAACTCTTTACTTATCTTACCAACACATGATATTATTTCTTCATATGATGATAATACATGGGAGACTATTTCTCTTATAAATTCTAGCTTAAGACCATTAAAGATATGATCCTTCCTTCTCTTTGGATCATGTGCATTTCTGGAGTTCTCATTCCTTTTACTGGGCGCCATTTCTAAACAATGGCATAAACTAGATCAGTTTATGAATCAAAATACATAATCCCATACTTATAAAACACTTAACATAAATTGAACTATTTATGGATATAATCCATAATCATAAAAATATCTCCTTTGAGGATGTATATACTCATAATCTCTTCAAAATGATTTGTAAAGAAAATGAGAGTTATCCTAAGAATATCCCCCGGGAGTGTCGTAACCAAGAGTGCAGCAAGGCCCGTTGTCGTGCACCAGTTCCCGTTCGAGTATAGCTCAAAGCGGTGTTTTCGAGTTTTACCCCTAGGTACATCTGTGCCAGAGCCGCCTCTACCTGCTCGTATCCAGACAGGGATGTATTGCTCGGAAAACTCACAAAATCTCTACAATACCAAAATTCTAGGAAGTTCTTCTATACTAATCCTCAAAGTTCATCTTAGGTCTACGTTCTCTAATCAGAGTTTATCTAAATCTAGCTTCCAAGGTTTGTACTAAACTTCCTCTGATACCAACTTTAACGCCCCGACCCCAGTTACCCAGGGTCGGTGCATTATTACATAACATTGGCATGATCACAAGAAAGATCAAATCTCGAAAGACCGATTGGTTTAGTAGCCTTGGAAACACTAGATATATTCATAAGTTTTACATTACATCATAAAATGAAAAACTACTACAACAACATAATGTTTCCACAATCCACACTATTAACCCCTCATAAAATCCCTACAGGTCATTCATAACTTACTTCTTCACATCCTGGGAAAAATAAAACATAGAAAAGGGGTGAGCTCAAATGCCCAGTAAGGATAACAATATAGCGGAAACCTTCCTAAATAAGAATAAACATTTAAGGCAATGTATAACTAAAACAAAAGCCTTTTAAATATGAACTTTCAACATGGTATGTCATAAATAAAATTAAATAATTCCATTTAATTATTCACATGGATATTCTACTAATCGAATAATCACATGCAAAAATCAATAACCACTTTCATAATGTTGGAATGCATAATGCCAGACTATCATAACCACATAGCCAAGGCCTCGTTCCAAGACTACAAATAAGATTTTGTCAAGGCCTTGTGCCAAGACACTAGTTTGTCTCATGAGACCTACCGATGCATCGAGGAGCTATAGCGGGCTCCACCCGTCACTTATTAAGTCCAATGCATTCCCATATGAAAAGGTTTAGACATAACATAAACATTCGTATTAAAAACTAGCATACGAAATGTCAATAATTTCACCATAAACTATGAATGCTATAAAAATAGCACATCCATAGTCAAACATATCACAAAACGTTCAATACAATATAGAAGTTTTGTATCATAATAAATCAACTTCAAATAATCTTAAAATCCATCAAAGGATGTTGACGTAGATGAAATCAAAATTCTTTTTAAAGAAATATCTCCTTTTATTTTGAAATCATTTAAGATCCATATAAAATAAAACATTTTCTTTGAAAATATTCTTATAAGCTTGTAAGGGAAGTTTTAAAGATTTTATAACGGCGGAAATTAGCCGCACCCGTCGTATAAGTTAAAAAAAACATTCTTACCTTAATTCTGTCGAAAAGGTTAAAAATGACCTTGTTTTGAAAATGACGGAAAGATTCCTTTATAAACCTCTTATAAAAAGTCAAACAAGGGTATAAATGACTTTAACCCATATTCTTGTAAATAATAAATATGTTTTGAAATACATTTCGAAGAAACATGGATGTGGATGATAAAGAAATCCCAGTAGATTATTACGTATAAACAACCTCGGATAATGAAGAGATTGTGAAATAACCCTTACCTTGTACTTTTCCTTGGTTGGGGTAGGTTAACATCCTGTATAATGGTGAAATAATTGTTATTAAATTATACAAGAATCATATACATTAATATGATATCATATATGATCTTTTAATATTGATTTGATAATAATATCTTAGTATTATCATTATATCGGGTGTTAACTTACTTGTTTTCTTTTATATGTTTTGTTACGTAAGACATGTTTTTAAAGGATAGGTTGTATATTATTCATATCCAGAATGATATCATGTCCTTAAACATCATTTTTAAATCATCAAATGATAATTATACTTGAATGGATACGATGGAGAATGAATCTCATCGCGTTCGTGGAGACGGTAGTCCGTACTTACGCACGAGCGACAATATCATTCTTTTGATATTAAAATAATATATAAATGGATGGTATATCATATATACAGAATCATTAACATGTTATATTTATTATTTACATGAGTTACACATAATTATTATACCCATCCAAATAATAATATATTGAATAACAATTACACCACGACGTGGAGACGGTAAGCCGTACGTACGCACGTATGGTGACATGTTATTCAAAGGGTGGATAGAATACTTAATATGGTTGTACCATATTTATAATAACATCACAGTATATGTAAGATACTGGAGTTATTATTTTAGAATGGTAAGAACAAATAAAGAGGAAGTGGAAGAAGAAAGGAACTTAGAAAAGGGTGGTGAAATCATTACCTCTTCTTCGGGTTCTTCCTTTTGATTTGATCAAAAGGACTCCTTAGGTTGGCTTTCTGATCAAACTAAGGCCTCTAGGTTGTAGTTAGGGATGTTTAGAGAGTATTTGGGCAGAGTTTGGCCGAACCAAAAGGCTTTAGAGGTGTGAAGAAATGAGAAGGAGGAGTGCCCTTTTATAAGAGGGGTGAGGGGCACCTTTGGAAAAGCTAGAAATATTAATTTATAATAAATTCATATTCGGTTTATAATGGCTCCAAAGTTGACTATTCAAAGGTTAAGGTGGGGATAGGTCGAAAACCACTCAACCAATAGAATTTATACAGGTTTGGGTACTTATATTAACCTTATCTTTAAGTATTAACTCTAAGTTAATTAGTTTCACTTTTACAATGTCTCTTTGTATTTTTATATAATATGGTTAATAAACTTACTATATACATCCAAGCGACCCCCAAGTGGTACATTAATGATGAACCTATCATGATATAAGTCTCTTGGCCGAACCTTAGATTTTTAGGAATTTAATATCAATAAATAATATAATATTTGTTTTAAGAACTCTTTTATGTCAATTTTGACACTATTCAATAGTTGATTTTTGTGAAACTCATAACAGATTGATTACTTCAAACAAAGTCAATAAAATCAATCCTAATATATCATATTATCCGAGAAAATTATTTTAATTCATTAAAATTTTCATATCAAATTTATTTGGGTATTTATAATATCAATTATTTTAAATTTTCACTATTATACTAATTACTGCATTATCATTGTGTCATATATAAAATAAATTATTTAATGTCTAAAAATTATAAATAAAATATCATTATGTAGAAAATCTTTTTATCTTTCTAATGAATATTTATAATCTAAAATCCAACATATATAACCCTATGTAACAATTGTTGTTCTAAAAGATATATGCTTGTGTCATTTTTGTATTCATTTTAACTAAATTAAAATAAAGTGTTATTTTCACTTACAAGTGGATCCATGGGGTCCCAAAATAGACCCAAAGATTCCCATGGTCGGCCATGTATCAACCAATAGGGTTAATACACGTTTTAGGGTAATTTAGTATTATTATAATATTATTTTTTAACCCTTATTTACCGGATTTACCCTTAACCATGGTAAATAAAATATTTACCGCAGTAATTATTCAAAATGTCTAAAAAAAAAGTTACCTATTTACACAATTTGAACATCCTGATTCCAAATATGGAATCCATTTTCATAATTCTAAACACAGAAGTGGCAGAAATTAATTTAAAATTAATTCCTGCTGTCAAAACAAAAAGCGTGTTTTTAAGAGATAATAACTATCAAAAGATTGACACTTGTTTATGTTCGGTTTAATTGTAAAATTATCTTCAATGACCAACATTATATTAAATGGTAAAAATATATTCTAAATATACTTTAAAACCACTCAAATTCATAATTTATCACTATTAATTATTTTGATTAAAAAAGTTGTTTTTAATTAAAATTTAGTAATTTTCACTATTCATCAAAATATGAAAGTTATCCGAAAAGTACCAAAATTTCACCTTAGGCTAAATTTGATATTCCGAATCCAAAAATGAAGTCCATTTTAAAATATAAAATATATATAACTTCAAAAAGTAGGTATTACTATTCATAACAGCTAGTTTGATTGGTTACGGTGTGTTAGAACTCGAAGTTGCGTACAACACACGCTAGTGTACCGTGGAAGCTTGGGATGTTTCATTTTAAATTTTTGATGTCCTCATTTAGTCAAAAAGTTTAAAATATAGTATCTAAAAAGGGTTCACTATTAAAATTTGGTAAAATTGCAATACTGAAAATGAATCTGTTCTTGCATTATGACTAAGAAACTCATAATATGGATTCTAAAATTATAAGGATTATATAAAGTTAAAAATGTAGTTAATGCTATTCATGACCTCTTTTAATGGATTTTTTTTGGTAAGTAATGGTGCAATTAAACTAGGTGTTACGTGTAGTGCAATTTATTGAATTATTTTGAAGAAATAACACACTATGAAATCTTGGGGTGTTACATGTAGTCCGCACATACAAACGAACGACACTATCATTTTCCACAGATTGAACGGATAATAAATTATATTTGAATAATGATAATTATTACTTGAATATCACATATAAAAATTTAATATACCATTATAAACATACCAGAAAGGTTATTAGAAAAAACACATCACTTCATGGAGTTGGTTTTCTACACGTATGTGTGAATGGTATTTTCATTCAACATATGATTGAAAAAGAGATGAATAAGGGGTGTGCCTAAAAAATAACATTTTAGTATATTTATTAAAACTATGTTATTATATTATCATAGTTATAGAATATTATTTATGGGTAGAAGAAGCAATAAAATGAAAACACTCTTTTCAGAGTTGTACCTCTTCTTTGAAAACCTACCTATTGTTTACACTTTAAGATTTATCAATTAGAATTATGAAGATAAAAGAGCCTATAGTTCATTGGGGGGTATTTTGGAAGTTATTTTTTAATATATTGGTTGTGATAAGTGGACAATGATAGGTGAATAAGAGTGGATTGTTGGCACCCTTTGATAAGTGAGGGGAGATGCACTCTTGTAATTATTCAAAGTTTTAAAATATTAAAATGTATTATTCATGTTAAATTGAAACCAAGGAACCCAAATGTTTTTATTTAAATCTTATAGGTTCAAAAAAACATAACCAATCACATTTAGACAATATTTTGAGACATTTTAATCTTTATATCGTATTTAAATGCCTTTAAAACCAATTTAACCTTAGCTATGATAACATAACTTTTTTCTAAGATAACATATTTATGTAAAGAAATTGAAGGTAACTGATAAAAAAATTGAAATTATGATTCCAAAAATGGAAACCATTTTATCAGATAAATATTCTCTAGGTGTTATAAATTACATTCCATATAATAACACAAAATGCATGAAATTTTGTTTTTACCAAATTTCCCCTTTTAAGTGTAAAAATTAGTTTACATTAAAATTAAGTAGAAAAGTTGATTTTATTGATTTTTTTGGTTATTTAATAATTAAAATTTTCTTTTATACTTTTGGATCAATAAAAACTGAATTTATCCTTCCAACCATAGCATTAAATGTAAAGACCCTAAAATAGTTTTTAAATTGAATGATATATAACCAAAGTTCACAAAAGTCATTCATGGGTTTTAAAATTAAAAATAATGTTTTAATATACCTTATTTAACTCATTTAACATATATTTGGTTAATAATTTTTTTTTAAAATTTATTTTTTTATGCTTACATCATAATAATTTCATAAAAATGATAGTATTTTGAAAAGTCGGTATTTTCACTATTCACCCAAAAATCAATCATTTTAGAAAATTCTCAAAAATTCACCATAAGATAAATTTTATCATATGAAACCAAAAATGAATTGATTTATGTCAAATAAAAATTATAAATTTAGAAATTTAACTTTAAAATAAAATCATGTAATTCATGGAAAAAAATTTAGTTAAAATACCAACTATTTGGTTTTTCATATCTAAGACATACATTCATTATTTTTATTGATAAAATTATTTTTGAACCATAAATACATAAATGTAACATAAATTATCATTTACATAAATTATCAAATAATTAAATTGTGATAAACCCGACTCAGATACCCTCTCAAAGTAATACCTGGCCTAAATTGCCACATGGAATATATATATATATATATATATATATAATAGATATTAATAATGAAATGGATAAAAATATTCCATAACTTAAAGAAGGCAGTATAAACGATACAACTCAAAGCATTCAGATCATACCAAAATATAAGCCCAATCATCAAAGGAAAAATGAAAAGAAAACTAACTACTCCATGTGATTGCATGGGAAAACTCCACCAATATCACCATTATCTACCCAGACTTAGCTGATAGAAAACCTCACCACCTCACTACAACACCTTGTCTTTACCTGTATTAAAAGACATACAAATGTCTAAGCACCACTGAAGGGGTGTGTAGGGTGTGAGAAAACATTCTCAGTAGGATCCCACCCAGGTGTTCTATAAAAATATCTATAAAATTATATGAACATGATCAACTATAAAGAAAAAAAGGCAAGATAAACAGCTTATAATTTTTATATCAAAATCATGAAACACATTTAATATTCCCCTTTTTGATATTTCCAAAATAAGACTGGTAAAACAATTTCAAAGAATTTCATATACATAAAATTAGTTGAATCAAATCAAATCATGAATCATATGTCATATCAAATCCTTGTAAGTAAAATCTAAAATAGTACAAGCCAAAGAAAAGGTAACATCCTGCCATATATCACTATAGGGTAGGCTAGCTAGGACACTCATACCACAACATAATAAATAAGTTACATCGGGCCTCTAGATATATACATAGAATCTAGAGAGAAGAGAAGAACCCAAAAAAAGAGAACCTCCCAACAATTCTATCTAGTCCATTGAACAATAATCCTAGGGAGGATAGGAACACCCCATGATTGAACCCCCTAACAGTATCAATGGATGAGGCCTATTACAACACCTTCCACCTAATCACCCAAGGATTCCCATGTTCTCTATTTTACAAACCATTTTGTCAAAATCATGATTTAAAACCCATTTCAGAAATCCATTTCCCAATTCTTTGAAAATATATTTTTGTTTTCCCAAAATAATATAAATCCCATATTTTATCAAAAACCCATTTTCTACACACCCACACAAATCAATAAATCAATTATTCCATTTAAT
Source organism: Viscum album (assembly GCA_963277665.1). Lineage (NCBI taxonomy): Eukaryota > Viridiplantae > Streptophyta > Magnoliopsida > Santalales > Viscaceae > Viscum > Viscum album. The sequence continues at coordinate 1,841,362,087 of OY728129.1, read as the reverse complement.
TTAAAAAATAACGTATAAAACTAAATCAATGCAGTTCTTCTAACATAGGCTAGAGACGAAACCACATACCTGAAACCAGGGTCTCGCATGCCCACAATAGTATCCACCAACCATAAATAACAAAATAATGATAACAGAGGCCTTAGAATTAACTCAAAAATTTCATAATTGATTCAATTTATCTAAAGGTTTAGCACAGAGTAAAGATCACAACATACCTAAAAGAAACTCGCACACCACACCAAAACTAACTCAATGGTTAGCCTTTGTATAAAGATCTCATGATGGATTTATAAGGGATCAAGATGAATCAACATGATAGATCAACAAATATCTAATCGTATCACAATAGGGATACTGTGATCAAAGTCAGATAAGAAATAAGAGTAATACATACCTGAAGATATCAACTACAACTATAATGAAAATCAATCATAGAACAAAATGATTTAGAAGGGTCTTAGGGATCTAAAACTCACCTCTGATATCCTATAGGTGAATTGGGAAGAGATATGAAAATGAATTAAAGGTATATTAACCATGAAGCACCCTAAAATCCAAAATCACAAAACTTACATAGTGTGAAATCCATTTCACATCATATAATCCCAAAAACTCAACTATGATGAAAACCCCCATCAAATTTATATTAAAACCCCAATTTTAACATCACACGGTGTGTAATGTTCTTTCATGGAATATAAACTTCTAATTCCATGTACCAGTTCATAACTTATATCTAGAAACCAATACATGATGTTTAAACCCATTACACGACATGTATTTCCCCCACAGGAAGAAAAAAACATGTTTCTTCTGAAAAAACACAAAACAAATTTGGTATTCATCGAACTCAAGGACAACCAAGAAAATCCTTTAACATATTTATATACAAACTCCATTAATTGAAACAAACATACATCCCCAAACATCATGTCATTTCCCCCAAAAATGATATCTACTCTTAGGAGTCCAAGGTCACACCCAAATAAAGAGGAATATGAAAATATAAATATGAAATACCTAACAGTGGGTAATAGGATGTTATAAACTCCCCAACATAAGAATTTTTATCCCCATGATGACATGTGAAAGAATTATATACTAAAAAGTGGTGAGGCCACTATTCCCTCATTAAATTCTTTCTCTCTCAACTATCTTGAGAATCCAATACGTGCCACCATAACACTTGGACCAACAAAATCAACTTCCCACATAATACTTTCACTTAAGGGTCAACAATCTATTTTGGATACTCCACAATAGAAACATCTGGCTCTGACTATATCTCTTCCTAACTCATAATGTGAGAGGGAACATGATGGTATTTTTTAAGATTCGATATGTAGAAAACATCATGTGTACCCGTAAAATATACTAGAAATTACAACCGATAAGAAACCTTCCCAAGATATTCAGTGACCTCAAATGGTCCAACATATCTCAGAACAAACCTTTTCTACTTTCTAAGATGACGGTGACCCAACTAAGGAAAAACTTTTAAGAAAACCCATTCACTAATAGAAAACTCTAAGGGATGATGAAAATGATTTTCATAAGATTTATATCACCTTTGAGTTATAACTAGATTCCAATTTATATCTTGAATCATCTTTAACTTCACCAAAACAAGACTCAGCCCCACCAAATAGCCCTCTCCCACCTCTTCCCAATAACAAGTTGATATGCATGGGAAACCATAAAAATACTCAAAACGATCTATTCTGATTGATTACTGATAAAAATTGTTATAAGAAAACTCAACGAGTCCTAGATGGCTATCCCAAGATCCAAAAAAAATCAAGACACGAGAACATAGCATATCCTCCTAGATTGGAATAGAAAGCTCTATCTAATTTTATGTTTGTGGATGATAAGTTATACTCAAACTGACCCAAGTCCCCATAACCTCTTAGATACTCCTCCAAAATCTTGAAGTCAACCTAGGATCCATTTATAAAACTGTAGTATAGAAACCCCATGTATCCTCATGCTTTTCTACATATACTACTTACCTAGATCTTCAAATTTTGTAGCATCTATGATCAATATTAAATGAGACAACTTTGGTAACCAATCAATCACCACCTAGATAGAATTCCTACCTTGGGGAGTTAATGGTAATCCAAAAACATATTCAATGGACACCTCTTCCCATTTAAAAATAGGCACTAGAAAAATTTGGACAAAACTGGAAGGTTTCTGATGCTCTGCCTTTATCTGTTGGAAGGTATAACAACATGACACATAATTAGCAATGTCGCGTTTCATACCCAACCAACATAATCACCATCTCATATCGTAATAGATCTTAATTATGATTGGATGAATGGACCATGAAGAACTATTACAATATAACAAAACTGAACTCTACAAAGATGTTGGTATGATAAACCAATCTCCAAAATATATAATACCATCTGAAGAAAGGGAACAATATAAAACGGTCTCCCCACCATATAGTTTATCCATAATTCCTCTTAATAAGACATTATATTGATGATCCTATAGAATAGACTCAAGGGGAAATGATGATAACTAAACAATGATAAGAACCATACCTCAAACATCCTTGTGAGAATTCATGTGCAGTTGAGGAAAGAAAGAAATAAGGTTTCAGTCTTCCTTCGATCCCATAATAGTCTATTATGGTACTTTCCTATGGAGATCATCTATAACAAAATTCCTCTTCCTCGGGGTGTAATCTTTGTTGAAGTCAAAAATCATAAGATATTCTACCCATCGTCACTTTATGAGATTCAATTCATTCTATGAAAATATATATCTCAGACTCTTATGGTCAAAAAAACTCTGACCCTATCTCCTAAAATATAGTTTGAACAACATTTTAGTGCCTAAATAACCATAGAAATCTATAAATAATAAGTGGGATAAATATTCTCATGTGGTCAAAGATGAAGAGATCCATAAGCTACCACATAATTACACAACCCAAACTAGTTCCAATAGAATCACTCAATACCATATACCCCTTACCAGGCTTAAGTAAGATCAAAATATAATCCAATGGAAGAAGTTGGTTCAGCTATTAGAAAGAAGATTTTCACTTTGCATCCCATTTGAATTCCACTCCTTTCCTAGTAAGAGCAGTCAAAGGTGATGTAAAGTTTAATAAATCCTTAATGAACTTTCGATAATATTCAGAAATTCAAAGGAAGATCTGAATCTCAAAGATGATACATGGTTCTTCCCATGACATGTCAACCTTCACATTCTCTAGATCAATTGATAATCCATTATCAAAAATCACATTCCCCAAGAAATACACTTATTGGATCTATAAATTTCATTTTGAAATCCTTCCATATAAAAGGTGACTCCCCATGATTTCTAGAACCAAACCAAATGGAGCTCATACTCATGCTCAGATCTTGAATAAACCAAAATATAATTCAAAAATACTACTAAAAGAATTTCTAGATACTCATAGAATATCTCATTCATCACATCTATAAATAGCGCACGAGTGTTCTTCAGAACAAACAATATCACAAGATATTCATAATGGTCATACCTTCTCCTAAAAGTCATATTTGGTATATCAGACTCCTGAACTATGATATGATGATAACAAGAACAAAGATCAATATTTTAAAACCTCCTTTCACCCTTTAACTAATTAAACAAATCATCCACATGAGTAAAATGATACATAGTCTTAATTATTACCTAATTCAACTTCTGATAGTCCACACACAATTAGAGTGAACCATTTTTCTTCGTATAAAATAGAATAAGGGATTCCAAAATATAAACACAAGGGAAAACACAAAATTTCTTCATTTGGTCATCCAACTGAGTATTTTTCTCTTTTAACTCCACTGGTTCTATATGATAAGAATGTATCAAAATAGGCTGCATACTTGGAATCGGGTCAATCATAAACTACACTTACATCTATATAGAAAGAATAGGTAAATCAACTGGTAAAATTTCATGAAAATACCTAACAATATTGAGATGCTCAATAATAGAAGAAACACAATCGAGATCAACCGCTACAACATACAACAAACACATGATCTCTAGGTAGGAAGGTCTTGCATGACCATACCTTGGAATCACTCTCCCTAAAACACTCATAAGATCCTATTGGCCATAATAAATGAGACATGATAATGATAAAAATAAACCTCAAAATTATTAGAGATAATAAAATCCATCTTGATCATGATGTTAAATAGATCTAGACCAAGAATGATGATATCTTAGATTGACTTCGCACCAGCTACCGTTAGCGAACAAGAATGAAACTAAAACTTCTTCTCTTTCCTATTTCATAGAGTTGTTGATAATTCCATAATAAAGTGAATGAGATCCATTGTAAGTTTAGTCATATCAAAAAATGGATAGATATAAATTAGTGGGAAGCACTAGTATCAAATAAAGAAATACCTAATGGGGATGTAATAAAGATGGTACCTCCCACTATCGCTAGACCTGCATCTAACTCCATCAAAAACTCATCTATTATGTGAAGGTGCTTCACTCATGAGGCCTATGACTAGATACTTTTTGAATAATCTGATTGTGTCGTAGAAGCCTTTAGAGATGATGATCCCTAACCATATCTAGGAGTAGACAAATCCTAACAGAAATTTTGTAGATGAAAATAACATCCAAAAATATTACAAATATTAATTGGCACAGGACAAGAACACCATGTGTTTCCAACCTTTAAACAATGATATAAAGTTATAGGTATGTTGCTAGATGTAAGTGAAGGTTCGTAGGAGGACTTCCGCGGAAAACCACCTCCACCACTCCTGCAATGATCTTTATAATTTATCTTTTTCCCTTACATTCCATTGAAGCTTACACTAGGTGGAAGAGAATGGGAATAATAACCAAAATTTATTGCCATATTCATACCTTCCATCATTTCCATGTCTACCGTCTTTGCATAAGTCAAACTATTCAACATAACTACTTATGATCTGACATCAAGTCGCAAACCCTACAAGTAATTTTGAGCCATCTATTGGTTATTATTTACTCCCTCTAAAGTGAAATGAAACTACTCGGCAAACTAATTGGTGTAAATTGACACTGAATGATCTATATACAAACAATATAGGAACTCTAGAAACTTCTCCATTATTAGTGAATCTGGAGAAAACTACTGGAATAAGAGAGTCTTGAAACTCTTCCATTCCGACCTCCATTCCTATCAGCTTGTACTATGAAATCCAACTATCGGTTGATGGCACCCTCAAGTCTGAACACTACACACATCACCTCGATACTAAAAAGTGTATATTAAAAGTTGAATATATTATGGACCATATATCACCAATACTCACCTCTGGATGTTCATTATTACCCTTAAAGGATGGTGGATTCTTCTCAAATAATTCCCATGATCTATTCCTTTATCATCTTGCTCCCGGCTGTGCCTCAACAATTATGTTTCAGATATGTGGTACATTCTAATCAATAGCAAAAACTGCCTGCACAATGACCTCAACAAGATTATGATCTATAAGAGGATTACCTTGTGGAGCATCCTTCACACCATCCTAAGGAACCCATGGAATACTTCTTGGAGGCATACTACAACATAAAAAAATAGAATAAATGATCATACAATAGAAATATCGCAATTCAAACTAGAAAACCATAAGAAAAAATTTAAATTAAGATAAATAACTCAAATAGAAGACACACATCCCAACATCCCATGGTAACTAGAGTCTCATCATGGAAAGATCTAGTCAGGAAATCACAATAATCTACATATAAAGTCCTGAAAATCATATCTCTAGTATACCATATGCCCCAAGAAAAGGACACATGAGGATAGAACTTCTTTGATACCATACTATGAGGAACCCAGCCCAGATACTCTCTCAAACTAGTACACAACCTAAATCTCCACATAGCCGAAGGGAATTACCGTTCCCCATGAGCTGATGACTATCATACGAGCATAAAATAACAACCATAGGGAATTATTTCACCCAACATGAAGAAACAACATGACATATATATATATATATATAATAGAGAGAAATAGTAAAAGGGATAAAATTATCCCATAACTTAAATAATATAGTGTAAATGATATAACTCAAAGTAGTCAGAACATACCAAATTAAAATTCCATTCTTCGAAGGAAAACAAAAAAGTAAAGCAACTACTACATGTGATAGCATTGGAAAACTCCCACTATCTAATCACCAGTTACCCAAAATTAGTTGATAGAAAATATCACCAGCTCATTTTGGCGCCTTACATTTCCCTACATCAAAAGACATAAAACTTTCTACGGATCACTAAAGGGGTCTTTAGGGTGTGAGCTAACAGAATTGGTAGGATCTTACCCAGGTGTTCCATAACAAGTCTCTATACAATAATCAGAACATTATTAACTTTAAAGAAAATAATAAATGATAAATAGTTTACATTTTGTATATAAAAATAATGGAATAATAATTAATTTTAACTTTTTTCACATTTCTAAAATAATCCAAGAAAAATCATTTCAAATAATTTCGTATACAATAAACAGTAATATCAAATAGAAGCATCCATCACCTGTCATATCTAATCCATGGTAGTACAAGCTAAAATTGTACAATCCAAAACACAAGTAACATCATGCCAAGGATCACTATAGGCCATTCTAGCTAGGACACTCATACCCAAATATAGACAATCGCTTTCATTGAGCCTATAGATATATGTATCAAATCTTGAGACTAGAGGAACACCCCAGAAAGTGAACCACCAAAAAAGCCTATCTAGTTTATAGAATAATAGGATAAAGAGAATAGGAACACACCATGAGTAAACAAACAAACAATATAAATGTATGAGGAATATTACTAAACATCCAACCTAAGTACTCAATGATTCCCATGTGCTCTACATAGAAAACCATTTCATCAAAATCATTCTTTGAAAACCATTTCATAAGTCCAATTAAAAATGATTTAAAAATGCATTTTCTTTTTACCAAAACATAGGAAAATCCATATTTTATAAAAACACAGTTTTAAAGAAACCCAAATCAATCAATAAATCATTCCATTTTATTTATAAAATAATTTATAAAACAATAGAAATGCAGTTTATCAAACATAGGCTAGTTATGGATATGAAATACTATGAAAAAGGTTATACCCATAGTTTTCAAAAAACTGTGGGCATAAGGTTTGGTTCAGAACCTATATCCATGGTTTTGAAAAAATGTGGGTATAGGTAACCACTATACCAATGGTTTTGAAAAAAATATGGGTATAGGGTTTTTTTAAGACCTATACCCATGGTTCTCCAATAAAACCGTGGGTATAGGATTCCCATGTAAGCGTGGGAAAAAAATTCACACAGGAAAACATTTTTCCATGATTTTCCAACTATAGACGTGATTTGGATAAATATATGTAAATAAATATATATCTATATACCAAAATCCATATGTGGTGTAGTGGTTAAGAACTTGGACTATGTAGAGGTGGTTTGGGGTTTGAATCTAGTGGGAGGTATTTTTTTAAATCCTATGGCCATATTTTCCAAACTGTGGGTATAAGGTTATTGATATGGTAGACTATTTTTCATACACCTATTCCCACAGTTCATAACCATGGGTATATAATTTTTAACTAGTGTCTATAGATCAAAGATATAGTAATGAATTAAGCTCTCATGGTTCTCTGAACCATGGTTATATCCTATACCCACGGTTTTATGGGCTATACCCATGGCTCCAAACCATGGGTATAGGGTAATTTTCCAATAGTGCTTCTTGTTGGAGTTGGGGCCATAGAACCAACATTTATGTACTTTATGATAAATTTTATTCATGTTTTTAAATATCAGTAGAGTCCTTATCATATTAGGATTGTTCTTCTGCATAACATAGTATGTGATACTGTCCTAAAAGTAGCTATCACACTAAAATGTCATAGTAGTTCCCAGCTATGATGAAAATTTGGAACTGCTGCGAAACTATTCTTGAATATATATTCTATAGCTGGATGATATCATTTGAGGGAAAAATGATACTATATTTCAGGGGTGGAGACTCATAGGAATTTGAGGCACCTTTCATGGTTTACACCCTTGGTAATATCCAGTAGGATATTATGAGAATGAGACCCACAAGTAGGAAATACACATTTATATGTTTCATTAGATGTTCCAATTTATAGACATGTGTATTGTTCCTTAGACTTTAAATTTTTTATTAATGAGTATTATGAGTCAAACACTTAGATGTATTGATGAAAAGTTTGATGACTGATGATCGCAAAATAGTTGGACATATTGGGTGTGTCACAAGTAATATTTCATTAATGAATAATGCTAGGAAGGACTTGTACCTTCTATTTATTAACAGAGTTTTATATCTTAGGCCCTTTTATGGAAATGATGTAGCATAAATAAATCCATATCCATGGTGTTCTAAAGTAAAGTTCATTTTCAAGAAATTCAAAGAAAGAGACATCAAGCGCATAGGTTGATGGCACCATCATGCAACCTTCTTGATTCGAGATATAAGGATAAAAGGATCATATTGCACTGTAAGCATCTGTATGATGTAAATATTGTTGCACCATTAAATTCTTTCTATATGGGCTACTTTTCAGGTTTCTAGAGGCTAAAATTTGACTTTAGACTGCTTCACCAAATGCCATAGAGAAAGTGGCCTAGAGGGTCACACACTGTGTGTGTCCAGAATCTCAGTTAAATAATATATAATTATTTATTATTTAATAGGTTGAATAAATATTATTCACGCATATTGTTTAATAATTATTCATATATTCTTGATAACATATAAATATTTTTTTTCTATTTTGTTAATATAATATTTATTTATTTATTAGAGACTAATACAATGATATTTATTGAATAAATAAATAGACTTTATTCAAGGCCCGATAAATATTGAGGAGGAATAGTCGACCAAGTTTAATGTTCCAGTGAGAAATAATAAATATTGAAGACTATTTATTTAAAAAATATTTAATTTTAATCTAAAAGTTAAGCGAATGTCGAGAAATGATATTATTATTATTATTTGACATGGGGGATTTTTAGGATTAAATAAATAATTAAGGGCATTTATGAAATTATTTTATTTTAACCTTAGAAATATAAATACCCAATTATGTTATTTTATCAAAAGATTCAATTCATTTGTATTGGTTGTGCGCAAAGTATTTGGAGAATCCTCCCATGCCTAGAGAGCTCCCTTCTCCACGAACAATCCCATGAACAAAGAGCATTCCAACTCCATTAGATCAAGGAGAATGATTTAGAAGTGGTTCTTGAAGCGATCAAAGGTGGATGAAAAAAGTGTAAGGATATTCTATGATAGAACCTCGAGATTCCTTAGGTGATATATAGAGATTCATGGAACATGTGAATATCACCACTAGAGGAAATCTACACTTGGCTTCTACAATGAAAGGACGATGGGCCACATATTGTCACTGGATTTATCAATGAAGAAAAAATTCCATCAAGGTAATTCTTTATTTAATTAAATTAATTATAAATAATATGTGATAATCTTCTCTTTAGTTTCTAGAGAAATTAGCCACTGTCTATTTATTTGACTCAATTTTGTTGATCATGACATTCAACATCGCATAGATCTTGGATTGATCATCGATTATGACCAAAAGCCAAGTTGGGAACCACCCCTCGCACACTTCCGTAGTGCCTGGGTCTTACACTTCCAACATCAAAAAATGGTATCACACACATGAAATAGGATCCTCCAACTATAAAGAACATAAATATGATAATTGAGGCCCTTGAATTAATCCTCACATCTCAAAATTGATTTAATTTAGAAAAATGCTCAACAAAGAGGACATATCACAGCATAACTCAGAGAAAATCACACATCATACCACAACCAACACATGGGTTATCCTTTAGAGTAAGAATTCATGATAGATCTAGAATGGATCAAGAAGAATCAACAAAATGGATCAAAATATCTATAATCATAGTGCAATAGACCTATTGTGATCAAAGACAATGAAAAAACAAGAGGAATAATTTCCCGGAGAAACACATTGCAGCCTCAATGATGACCAATTTCTAAAAAAAGGATTCATAATGATTATAGGTCTCTTAAATATTCTCTAAGAGAATTTAGGATGAGAGGGAAGAGTGTTTAGAATGAATAAAAGTGAGGTCAGCTGTGCAATACCCTACGATCCCAACTTGCAAGACTTACATAGTGTGAAACCCGTTTTCACGTCATGTAATCCATGAAACTCAAGTATGATGAAAAATTCTTTTCCTTTTTATTAAAAACATGATTTTTACGTTATAAAAAAATGTAATTTTGTTTCATGGTATATAAATTTTTCATTCCCTTCACTAGTTCATGACTTCTACCTAGTAATAAGTAGACGATGTATAAACCCATTAGATGATGTGTATTACCCCTGAAGACAGGAAAAGACTAGTTTCTACTGAAAACTCCCAAAACAAATTAAACATTCTCCAAACTCAGGGAGAACCCTGAAAATCCTTTAACACATTTATACCCAGACTATTAATTTATACAAACATACATCCCCAAACATTAGGTTATTTCCCCTAGAAAATACTCTCCTTCCTTGAGAGTCCCATGATGAACCCAAATAAAGAGGAATATGAAAAGGGAGATGAGAAATACCTAAAATTGGGAAACAGGATGTCACATAAATAAATATTTATGTAGATTAAAATATGAACCATGAGAATAGAAAATGTATAACCTTTAAGTAAAACATATTTTAAGTCATGAAGTAAGAATGATAATTTTAACTATATAATGAGTATATTTCATGATATAATTCATGTAATACATTTAAAGAAGGATGAAATTAGGATAGAACCTAGGATACTGGTAGGAATTGTTTCCCTATCACTCTACATTCAAGGGTTTGATCCCCATATCCTTACCAAATACTACAGTATTTTGACATGTTCTATGTGATATCCTTTTATATGGAAGGAACATTTTTATAAATAAAATCCAATTATTATTGAAAAATATTTTAGTTTAAAAAAAAATTGGGATGTCTCATTCTCCTCCAATTAAAGAAAATATGTGCTCTTAATTTTATCTTAACCTCAGTAAACAGTGATTTAGAACATTTCCATAATCAATTTTAATAGGTGAATAAGGACATTGAATGTAATAAGTTCCAAAATAAAACCCAATAGTGGAACCTTTAAAAATACTTAAGGGTTTTACAAAGTAAATTTTGTGTGAAATATAAAACATATGACCATGAAAGGAAAAAAAATACTTTTATTGAAACCCATCATCATAAAATGTAATAATAAAAATTTATTTTGAAAAGATAAAAAAGATAAATATGAAAATCACCTATAATAACACATAATCTCATTCCTAAATAAGAAAGGTAACATTGTTGAAACGTTTAAATATAGATATGGGGGGTGGAAAATCCACTAAAAAGGATGGGAATTATTCTCAACAATCCTATAATTTTAAGAGAAATGGGTTCATTAAAGAATAATCTATGAATTTAAAATGGAATTTTTTTATAAAGATATAAGAGACCATAAATTCATTAGAAATTATTTCTTCAAAGATAACATTTTATTTTTCAAGATCATTTTTATTTATTTGTGGGATTTATTTATAAAAATGAAACATAATATGATAAAATATTATTAGATGATTTATTTAAATCCATAAATGTAATCTTATCCTTTGGTTGCATGATTCTATTATTTTCCACCTCAATTTCACCCCATATCCACTATGATAAATATCAAAGATGAATAATTCTCATGAAAGTTAAATTATAATAGATCTTGGTACCCATATGAGTGTGATAAAATATTCCTTCTCTCTTTACTAAACCTAAAATTATTAACCAAAGAAAATTATATTACCCATATGAATAATCATTCATAAATCTCTAAAATTTCAAAAATACTACCCCGATATCTACTTAAATTATTCCACAAATTAGTAACTATAAAACTGTTCAAAAAATTTCCTAAACAAATTGAAACCCAAATATTAGAATTATTTGGTCAAATATTGTTCAAAAATAAATTTAACATTTTTCTCCATATATAAATCCCTCATAAATTAATATAACCAAAATTTATACATCCTGATAATATAATATTGAAAATATGCTAATCTTTTCCCTAATTAACCTAAATAACTATGAAAACATAATAAAATCATTTATGATTACAAAATATAAATCAACATTTATTCATCAAATAAAATTTCATCCTATCCAATAATATTTTAATTTACCTTAATCATATAATGTTCCAAAAAAAATTATAACCCTTTATCCTAATTAACCGTAATTACTTCAAAATTAGAGGTTATATTAACCCTAAAGGATATTAATACCATTTAATATATGTCTAAAAAATATAAAATCATTCTTCCTCAAATAAACTTATCACTATGATATAAGTTAATCTTAAGAGTTAAATATATGTCAAACATATATTAAATATCAATAATTATCTCCCAAAGTACTCCTATCACATAAAAACTCAAAAATTGAATCTATGTGATATGATCAACACTATATTTATTAACCCAAGATGACATCTATAACTCTTAAAATATCCTTATTTAAATCATCATAATCAGTAATGTTATCTAAACCATTCCTTTGATCCCTCCTATAATGACTCATACCTTAAACAACCCATAATTAAATGATTTATAACAAGGGTTGTACATTCTTACATTTCATTGAACTATTTAGTTCATATTAATAATGAATTAAATAAAAAAATTATATATAAAATTGGACACTTTCACATAGTATAATTTTTCCACAAAAACACAGCTTTAAGTTTACACCTCGATTTCATTCAAGACACTTTATAATCGTTTAAAATGGGTCACCTTTGTAAAAATATTGGACTTGATAAAATTTATACTCATCCTTATATCCTATGAAATACATTTTAAAATGCAGTATGAGAAAAAAAATCTCATTAAGTTATATAAATATCAAAGAATACCATTAGTCTATTGAAAAAATTGAAAACCTGTGAGGATGTTTACCTTTTTTCAAATAAAACTTTTAGCAAATAAATAAAACATTATCACAAAATAATTAATATTTTATCATTAAAAATATGAACCCCATTATAAATAATAGGATAAACCATGAGGGCTTCCTAATTTATGTTAGAATGTATGAAAAAGGTCTTTATAAAATAAAACCTCTCGTCTTTAAACATTCCTAGCCTCATGAAATCAATGTATTTATATAAAATCCCTTTCTTAAGAATAATATAGCTATCTTGGAGTATCATATTTTTAAAAAAATTAATTCATTTTCAACATATATTAGAATAAATGAAGGCTAATAATTTTCATATAGTAACCTACCTAATTATCTCCCTCATTTTTCTCCTTCAAATACTATTAATTACCCAATGTATTGAGGAGTTATATTGGGATCAACCATCATCATGAGCTATATCAGGCCTATATGTTTTCATGTTCTATATTGGGATCAACCATAATATCTATAATGTTAAAGTAACATATTACGTAAAAATAATTTTTAATATTTCACATTTTTATCATAAAATTGGTTTTGAGCCCATAAACAAAACACTTTCCATTTTTGAAAACCCATAAAGAGAAATATCATTTTTCATTGAAAACTTTTAAAATTGAAAAATTCCCAGAATATTAGGAATATAATATTATTTAAAACACCATTTAAACATATAATGGAAGATTTAAGAAAAATACTGGCTATGATGTCTAGAATAAATGGTCAATCCACATAAATTTAAAAAAATACTCTTTTTGTACTTTAGTAAAATGTCAAAAATAACCCATATGAAAAATGTTGAAATGATTCCTTTTTGATAAGTTTTAAATAATGTCCAAAATAGCTGAATATGACCTTTATAAATATTCTAAGCATTAATAAGAACATTTTTGAAACATTTTAAAGATCATGGATGTATAGGAGAAAGAGTTTAAAATATCTAAAACAACTTTTAAAAGAAAATCCCATACCATTTTGATTACTTTTCATCAAAATAAAATTTATGGAGAGAACATGAAATGGAATAATGAAATTATTTTAGTTTTTTAAATTATTTATTACCTTTTTCATTTTCATTTCATTATTATTATTCCATTTTTTTCATTTAATACCATTTTTATTTAGTTAATAAATTGATTAAGTTCATGTTTGATGTTTTGAGGATGTTCAATTCACAATCTCAAAAAATAAATTTGATATGTTGAATTTGGTTAAAGGGGTCATCATTCTGTCATATCTATAGTAATGATCTAGAAATAATTATCATATTAATTTATTATATATATTTTTAGAACCATCCATTAAGGGAAATAATATTAAAATGAAATACATTGTTAATAGAGACGATAGTCAATACATAAACCTAAATGCAAATTTCATTTACTCATGGTAAAAAAATACAGGTAAATAATAATTTATCATACAAAAAAAATATATATGTATATGTATCAAATTAATTTATTAATTTCATCCTTTAGACCATCCATGAGAGGTGATGATGAAATATGAACCACATCGCTTCGTGGGGGTGGTAGTGTGCACGTACAGACAAACGATGTTATCATTTTTCTATTGATAAACAAATAAGAACAAATCTGATATATTATATTTATATAGTTATTATTATTTCATTAATATCATTTATATACATTAAATTCACCTTTATAACCAGTCATGAAAGGAGGAGATGGAAAATGAGACACATCACTTCATGGAGGTGGTATTCCATATGTACACAGAAATGTTGTATTCATTAACCATAGAATAGAAAAAAAAGATGAATAATGGTTCTATCTATATAATAATAATATCTAAGTATATTAAAGATACTTATTTTATTAAATTATCAGGGTTAAATTTGATTTTAAGTATGTATAAGAATAAATAAAATGAAAAAAATCAGTTAAGAGTTATACAAATTATTTGGAAACAACCTTTGTATTACACATTAAAACTTCCTGGATGGTATTTTGATAAAACCAAATACTCTACATCATTTGGTAGAAATTTTGGGAATTTATTTGGGAATTTCTTTTTCATCATAAGTGTCTCAATATGTGTTAACAAGATAGGATAATTGGGGTCATTTTATAACTTATGGGAGTAGTACTTATGCAATTATTCAGTGTTTAAAAACAATTAAAGGACTTATTCATGTTCAAGTAGAACCAAAGAACCCCAAATTTGTATATAATAACTGATATGGTCTAAACAACCTCAACCAAGATTATTTTGTGGCAATTTTAAACTTTATCTCTTATTTAAATTTCTTTAAACCCAATTTATTCTTAACTATGATAACTTAACTTTTTACCATGATAACTTATTTATGTAGCCAAAACTAAAAGGTTACAACTAACTAAATTTTTACATGATGATTAAATAAAATGGTATCAATTTTATCATATTAAGGTTCTCTTGGAGGAATAAATTCATTTTAATTTAAGAACACAAAATGCATGAAGAACATTTTTTAGGAAGATAACCGATTTAGGTGTAAAAATAATTTTACTTTGAAATCAAGTAAAAACTGTTTATTTAAATGATTATTTTGGTCATTTGAAAAAATATGTAATGTTTTTAGAATTATTTATCTATCCAAAACTAATTTTTACCTTCCAACCATACCATTAATAATAAAGACCCAAAAATTGTTTTTAATTTGAATAAAATATTACTTATGCTTACAAAAATAAAGATTGGATTCCCAAATTCGAAATAATGTTTTAAAATAAATAATTAAACTCCTTAAACACATTTTTGTTTTATTATAAGGTTTTAAAGTTTATTAATTAATTATAACATAATAATTTGATAAAAGTGGTAGTATATTGAAAATCTATATTTTCACTATTCACCCAAAAAAACAAATATTTTATAAAAATATCATAAATTCACCCTAAGATAAATTTGATAAACAAAAACTAAAAAATGAATTATTTTTTTATCAAATTCATATTATAAATTTATAATTATAAATTTTAAATAAAACCATGTAATTCACGGAAAAGAAATTTAGTTATAATAACAATTGTTTCATCTTTCAAATTAAACCCATTATTTTTTATTTACCTTCATAATAGTTTTATAAAACATAAATCCAAAAATGTGACATAAATTTTCATTTCTATAAAATATTAAATAATTATAAAATTCTTTAATTATATAAAAATATAAACCATGAGAATAGAAAATTCCATACTTTTAAATAAAGTATATTTTCAGTCATGAAGTTTTATAATAATTATAAATATATATTGAGTATATTTAATGATATAATTTATTTAATTCATGTAAAAAAAGATTAAAATAGGGTAGAATATAGGGTAGTCATAGGCATTGCAGCCTTATTTCCCTTTGGTCTTGGGTTTGAGCTGCATGGATTTATTATATGTGATGGGTTATTACGCAATTATGTTGGCTTCCCTTATATATAGAAGAATAAAAATTAAATAAAATACCATTATTCTTGAAAAATAAATTTATTCAAAAAAACTATAGATTTTACATTGGTAAATGAAGTGGTGTGTAAGATACGACTATTAAATTCAATCATCACAGATCTAATGGTAAATACAGACATTTTTCACTAAAATGTAATTTTTTGAAAATTATATAATTAAATCTTTAAAACGTAAAAAAAAGTAAAATTCAAAATCTCAGGGTTACCACATTGATTTTTAATTTTGATAAAATTAATTAGAATTTACTCAAATAGATTTTCAATGTTGATGCATAGAGAAGGCGATTTTCTCTCTATTGAATAAGTCTTTATAATGAGTGCTTGTTAGGAAGTTTATAGACATCCAAATATTCTTTGACCAAATTTTTTTGGATATATTTTATTTAAAATAAAAATCTTCTTTGATAACTTACATTTATAATTCTTTCCATATTCCTTAAAATTATTTCTCAGGATATAGTGATTCCAGTGGATCATTCTTCCATTTTCCCAAAAATATCTAATCCTAGACACCACTAGAGAGGTTAATAAAGCTTAAGGGATTTCTTTGAATTAATTATTTATTCCAAAAATATATTCCCTAGCTTAGTTGAATCTTAAATTTGGATATATATATTTCTTCATGATCATCATAGGAATTTCTAGAGGATGTCAGTTTGAATTTATCTGCTACTAATCCCGAATTCAATGGTTGATCAATAAATATTTGGAAGTGTTTTCCATATAGAAACCTGATATTATCATTTAAAAATTCTCAATCTTTCATAATATTTAGATTATTTTAATTTAATTATTTAAGTTATTCCTCTAATTTATGCATATAGCTATTCCACTCTAATATCTTGGAGAAATATTTTTTATATTCTTCTTCAAAAGATGAATCTTTGTTAAATAACTCAAATAAATTTTCTCTATTGCATGATTATTTATAGTATATATTTTTACTAAAGCTTCTAATATCATTTATAAAATTTTAATCCTTTTATATTTTTTTAAAATATTTAAATTTTCCTTAAGGTTTGTGAGTTAATTGGTAGATTTTCACTTTAATTGTTAATGTTCTTTTACTCTTAAAAACAATATAGTGATGAAAATTTTTAAAGCATAAAATTTTAGTTTACTTGTTCTTTTAATTGATTTAGTGAATAAATATAATATTAATTTCATTTATATTTCATTTTTAATTGATAAACCTTTAGATTTCACATCATAAATATTCTGATCATAAAAGCATCATTAAATTGATTTAGATATATTTTTGTATTAGAAGTATTATTGTTATTTGGTAGATTCTTATAAAATGAAACATCAAGAAAAATTAAAATTTCATGATCAATGTACAATGATAAAATATGTTTCTAAACATAATTACTCAAGATAGAGGTAAGAATATTACACATATAAATATATAAATCAAAATTTTAAATTTTCTCAAAAGTAACGTACTTAAACTCTAACATAGGAATATAATATGGTTGAATAAATATTATCTAACAAGGAAAAGTTTGTGATATATGAAATGATTTCATAATGTATTTCCAGTAGACAAAATTTGTTCCATAAAAAATATGAATATCAAATTAAAAATCAATTTGAGAAATATTTTGAAAGTAATTCATAGTAAAAAAATTAATTTTTAGAAATGTATTAAAAGTAAAAAAAATTAAAAATAGGGCCCTGGTATCACTTATTGGTATTTGTATGAAAATAAAAAATAGATTAGTGGGACTCTTTAGTTATCAAGAATAGTAAAATGGTGATTTATTGAAAGAGATAAGCTCTGACACTACTTATTTATATCAATAATGTTGAGAGAGAACAATCGAGTAACTTTTCGGATGAGATGTTTTCTATTTACGTTTTAGAGTTAACATTATTAAGAGATAATTTAATTAATATAAATTTTTGAAAAATTGTAAATGGGAAAATCTATAATTCATTAAAGAATTTTTATAATACTAATTATTATCCCACAGAATACATAATGGATAAACTCTAGTCAACTACTTCAAGAGTGGTTGAATTTAAAATCTAAGGTAAATACAGTATTTAAAAATGTTTATGCTTAAATCAATAAGTCAAAGATAAATAAAAAGTATATAATGAAAAATTTAAAGTGTCAAATCATAAAAATATAGATAAATAAATATCTTGAATTAGTAATAAAATGAATCTTTGGGAATTGAAATTTTATATGAATGAATCCATGCCTTAAATTCTTTAATATATTTTATAGAAGGAATATATAAAATAAATAAATCAGTAAAACTTAAATATGATAAAGTAAACTACCTAGAATAATGACTAAATTATTTTAGGATTTCAATCTAAATTTGTTCATTCTCGAATAAATATATCAAAATAAAGTAAATAGGATATATTACATATAATAAATATATAATAATTTTAAATATTAAAGTATTTATGGATAGAACATAAGAAATATTAAAGAATTTTAGGATTAAAATTCATATATACTCAATTTTATATCAATTATTGGTTAGTATCCTTAAAATATTATTCACTTTTTACCCAAAGTGGTAGGAGTATCTTTTAGACAGATACAGCTAGTATTGATTATAAGAAATTACCTATTTTTTAGGACAAAGATAAGTCATTAACCCCAAGACTCCATTGAAATATGATCAATAAAATAAAATTTAACATCCTAAAAAACTTATTAGATTGAAATATTTTCATAAAAAAACTTATATCCTTCAGAATTATTCAATCAAAATATCATAGGATGGCTTGATAGAGTAAAAACGTTGGATAGGGTATTTGTTTAACTTTTAAATGAATAAAAAAATATAAAAATATGGCCCAAAGTAGATGAATATAAATACAATGAATAAAAAAAATAAAAGGCTTTCCCTTCTAAAGAGATTAAGATGATGAGGAAATAAATGTGTTGAAGTCCATAAACTCTCTATAATGTTCCTTTTTTCTCTAAAATGATCACTCTATAATTTTTATGGATTATTAATCATATCGTATTCTAATCTTTAAATTGTTTTAAAAAATATATAACTCCTTTGGTATGTTTATAAACTCAAAATCTTACCATTCAAGAATATAGTTACTAGAGTTTTGAAATGAATTATTATCTGTAGATTACTTGTTTGATCATTCTTGTTGTCATAACTATCTATATATTATGACTATTTTGGATGTCATGGAATTATTTTTATAATTTTTTAACATTATATATTTTGGTAGGGATGCATAGATTCTTTATTGGCTTATTAGTATGATTAATATGATCATTGGTAGGAAATATTAAAATAGATTAAATATAGACATTATGTGATTGTGCATTTTTCAAAATCTAGGCATCAAAATATTTTGTCCCATCTACCAAAGGCCCATTGGGAGTAGAATTTCTTTTGTAAGTATGGTTTAATATTTATATTATTCATAGATTCTTCAAGTATCTTCTCTTTATATTTTTATTTGGTCTTTTACTCTAATAAGAGATATATGGATATTGAGGTTTCATATACAAAGATCCTCACAAAGATCCTATGATTTGAATTTCAATGCTTCATGGGTTTGATATTCCATTCCCCTAGTTTTCTAAGTATGGATTATTTGGGTAATTATTTAGAAGAATTTAATATTATTAATAACTTTCCATTTAGATTATCATCTATATTATTTGAAATTTCCTATTGTGGTTGATGTCTAGGTCACCAAAATCTTTCCAAGACTTTGATTTATCCATTAAATTATTTATTCATCTCGTATTATGTCACTTGTAAATGAGTTCTATATTTTGATTCTAATTTCATAGGATTCATCACTTTTCTCGGTCTCATATAATCTAATTCCTTCATAATCCATTAGAAATGTATTATATTATGGTGTGTTGGGTTCTTTGACCTTTTTTCTTTTCCATTCCTTCGGATATTTATAGAATCTTCCCTATATTTATTTTCTTGTTGTGGTTTTCATTATTTTTTTAATTATTATATTTAATAGTCATCATTTATTAGTTTTTTCACACATATTTTATTTCAATATTTTATATAAAACCCTTAAAAATATTTCTTTGAAACATAATATTCTTGGTTTATGATCAGGAAAACCCAACATTTCAGTGGATGAAAATTATGGTATATAATGTTTGACTTAACCGACCTTAGGTTTAATCATAAATAAAATAATATTCATTAACCATACCCTTTGTATATATCAAATAAATCTAGTTCAATCATACAAAACCATTATATATACTTAAATAAGACTAAGTCCACTCATAATTAAAGTTATAAAATAAGAAAATATGAATCTTTATTATGATTTTATTACACTTTTTCTAATAGTGAGTGTGTTTCTCTAGATTAGGTAATCCCTAAAATATTAAATCTAATGTTTTAAAATTTTTAATTATAATTTTTTTTCTTTGGTATTTGACCAAGGAATCACCTTCTTAAAAAAATGTAATGTTTTCACAAATAAACTTGGGTAAATGTTTTAAAATTGAATGAAAATAAACTGAACTACTTATATTAATTAAAGAATATTGAATAATAAAATAATAATAAATCACTACCCATTTCTATTCATGGAACAATTTTTGAAATATTATTTGTAAATTTAAATTATTACATTATTGATGGTTACACTAGCTACTTTTAAATCCATGTTTCACCCCAATACCTAGGGAAAACTATTTTTATACCCTTTTAGAATATAATCATATTAAATAATAAATTTTTGTATTTGTAATTATCTTTTTAAATTACAAAGGTGTATGAAAATTATTTTTTATTTTAAATAACATATTATTGAGATCATATATGCAGTTTAGAGGAGGATAATCCAATCATATATAGATAGTTTAAGAATAGTTAAATATGAATATAACCTCAATTAGTGTTGTGTTTTTTGGGAAATATATGTTAGGAAATGAAAGGTTATTAAATGAATGAAAAATATTTTGAGTAGGATAAACAACACTAATTTTCAATCAAATTGAATGATTGGAATATTAGATAAGTTCCTTTAGTGATTGGATTTTAAAGGAATTTTTTTGTGTGTGATGTTTAAAGATAGAAAATTTGAGTTTTATGTGACATTTGAATCTAGTTAAAGTTTATTTAAGGGATATCATGTTTTTAAATTATGGTTGAAGTTAGATGTAGATGAACTAAATGGAAAGCGAACATGACAAGTTTACTTTATTACTATGAGAAACCTGATAGCCTGGAACTAGATTTCTTATGCCCTTAAGTTAGAAAGAACTTATTTTTCTATATACCACTTTTACTTATATGATAACCATAGATGCTTTTTTTGTATTAATTATTCCCCAGTATAGTTTTGTTTTCTCCTAGTATACTTTTAATGGCTTATGGTAATAAAAAACGATGTATTTAATAATGTTTCTTGAGGGGTGACATATGTGACTACTCTGAATCAACCCCAACATCCTTAAATCTTATCTAAGGTGTTGTGAAGGCCTTAAGGGATATAATGGATCATATTTAAAATAGTATTTATGGGATTTGATGGGATGTAAGATATAGGTTATGATTTTGAATTTTAAATTCTGAATTCATAGAGGGTGGTTGAGTTAGTTAAAGTGATGATAGTTTGGATTAATTTTGACAAATGAAGAGTAAAATAATGATATATATAGTGGAAAAGATAATATAATTGATAATATAACATAATATATAAATATGATGATGTGTTCACACTTTTTGTTTTTGTGTTTAAATAAGTATCACTACACTATTGTTGTGTTTTGAAGAAAATGATGGATTGAATCTTGTTTTTTGTTCTTAATAAGTGTGGGAGCACTTGTAATTTTCAGGAGAAAATAGTAAAATGATAAATAAGGATTTATTGATACCTCATTGAATAATGAGAACAAAATTTCAATAAGTTTGATTCACAGTGAAAAAATAATCATATATCAATAGGAAAACAATATTTTTCATGTATAACGTTGGATCCATCATGTCAGTTCTAGTTATTATTATAGAATAATGTTTTTTGATAACATAATAAGGATGTAACCTTTTGTTTTTAATGGTTAACTATGTTTATCTTCTTTCTAATAGATGATTTATATTATTTCATCTGTGAGAATTATAACAAGGTGATTAATAACTCTAATCAGGGAAATAGATTGATTTAAAATAAAAAATAAAATAGAAAATATAATTACTTTCATTGATTCACCCCACCCCTATTTTATTGAACCCTTACCAGGTATAGGACGTAATAATTAGTATCAAAGTGTGTCCATGTTTCCACTGTAGATTGTAAGGACTATGAAGATTCTTGTAGTGAATTTTGTTCAACTTAGATGGTATTTTAGTTTTATATCTCTATTGGATTAAAGTAAATTATCTAATTTTACTTTTTTAGATATTTAATATGTTTTGATGTTTCTTTAAAAATATTTTCATCACTATTTTTATTCTCTTAGTATGAAAATGTTTTATTTAGTTATTGAAAATAAATTTTCCATGTTTTATGGGATGAAATAGAACATTTAAAAGAAAAGGATGTATTCATTTATATTCTTAGTCAGTTTTAACATTTTTGGTATCACTTAACATGTATTTTACCTAATTATAAAATGTCTAAGGTTGAATATTGAAGATAAGAAGAGTATTTTATATAATTTTCAAGATAGAAAATACATTTTAAATATACTCTCAAAAAAATTTCATGTAAGTGAAGGGAATCAAGACCAATAAGGGTAATTGTTATACATTTATAAATATCTGTGATGGTTATTAAAATTTAACAGCCGTTAAAAAAAGAGTAATGTAGAGTTGAAGTGGTTCCCTTGCATGAAATTTCATGAAAGAATTCCAATAAATTTAGAAGAGGGAAGTTACCATAAAAATTGATGGGTAAGGATTCTTCAATCACTAAAAAGAAGGATAATTTATCCAAATTTAATGTTTGATCAAGTGATGGTAGTGATAATGATAGATCCTCATGTTCTAGAGGTGACAATACATCCATTTCAAGAATGGATGTTTTTGAAGTAATGCAGCAAAGAAGAAAAAAAAGTTCTATCATATGGTGATGAATAGGTAAAAAATCTCAATTTCAGTTCATATTGAATAAATAAATGAGTAATTGTTTCTACAATATTTTCAAGTTGTATAAAGGGAATAAAATTAAGAAGATTCAATCCAAGGTATTGGAATTGGACAATGCCAAATTTTTAAGTATATAAGATATATTATTCTTAAAAATGGGACAAGTGAGTGACTTACTATGGGGAATAATAAGGTTTAATATTTATAAGAGAGGTTTCTTTCAAAGGATAATGATATTTAATCTCTCAAGTTGGATCTTCTAGAAAACTAAAATAATATAAATAAATTCAGATATGATATTTCAAATTCCAAACACAAAAAGAGATAATTATCTATAAAGAAGAAGTATGTTTTGGAACAATTGAGACTTGATTTTTTTAAATCATTTAGGATATAAACCAATGACCAAGAAGGATTATGTAATTTGTAATGAAAATGATATAGTGTAACCTGAGAATAAAATAGTTAAGAAAACCACACAAATGAAGTTAATTTCACTTTATTATTTTTTGATAATGTATAGATATAAAGATAATCTTGTTATTGTGTGTGAAGAGAAATATTTGGGAATAAAATGTTCATAATGAAGAGAAACATTTTTTATAGAATCTTGATTCTCTTATTCATCAAAAAAAAATTCAAAAAATCATTCAAAAATATATATTTCATAAAAGTGTTTCTATTTAACATATTATCCATTCTATGAGAAGATCGTCATTTTATGGATATTACTATTTTTCTAAGACTATAGACACATGATTATATATTTTTATTTCATATGAGGTAAATTTCATCCCATGATAAGTGATTAATGTTATACATGTGGGTTAAAAGTTCCTTATAAGATAAAGAAGTCAAATAAAAAATTATCCAACATAAATGTTTCATATTAAAAAACATTTTAATGGATTTAATGAAGTATATAGAAGATTTTACCAACATTGTAATGTTCAAGAAGAGTGTATCCTGATATTACCATATTAAAATTTTAACCAATATGGTCTATGAATATTTCTTAATCAAGACAATGGAATGAATTTAGTGAAGAAAGGGTTACCTCAAAATATGACCAAGGAAGTGAGTGTAAGGTCATTAGACGTCAAAATGTATTATAAAACAAATATATTCATGAATAAAGTTTAATTTATGGTCTTATGTAAAATATATCAATGAATTAAATCTAGGGAAATATTTGAATAATTAATTTCAAGTTCAGGGAATCATTGTCAATGTTTTGAAAATGAAGATGAAGTGGGGTGAAACAAAAAAGAAAGTGAATTATTCATTATGTTATACTGATAAATTTTAGAAGTATAAATGTTATACTAATGTGAAATGGGAGTTGAAGAAGATTATGGATGATAAAATAAATTTCTAGAAAGGGGGGTATTTTTCAACCATTCTATGGTGGTTTAATAAGAAAATTTGAGTTCACCACTCAAAGGATAAGGTTTGCATTTCCAAACCCTATATTCTTGTATTTTATTTTTTTCATAAGGGGAGATAATAAAACTCAATTAAAATAATATTTTTCCCTCAAGGAGGGAATATATTTAGGATTATTTTTTTAAAAGGGGGAAGTTCTTAATTTTATATGTATTTGTGTGTGTACGTTTCCATGTGCATTTGGTTTTTGAATTATTTTGATGTTTTTGTTGAATCGTGTGTGCAAGAAATCTTATGGATATATATATGTTGTTTTCTAAATAAACTTATGAGAATAAATATTTAAATAATGTGATGTGTCCATTATTAGTTTTAGGAATAACCATATTATATTGTTCAGTTATTCCTATTTCTTACACTGAGTTTACACATGCAGGATTAGACTAAACTAATTATTGTTTCAGTGTTAAGAACTCAAAAATGTGAGTGAGTGGATATAATTAAATGGTTTATCATTTGGATTTATGATATTTTATTAAGAACAAAATACAAAAGGGGAGATTGATAAGTCCATGTATGAATTTGATATGAAGATAACCAAAGAATGGTTGGAGATTTAAATAAGATATTGATTTAAATATGGTCTCTATTAGTACTTAATTTTTTATAAAATCAACAAAAGAAATAGAAAATATATTCAATTCATGTTAAAAATTTTTAGAAAGATAATATTTCTTAATTTTAAATCACAATGAATGATTATAATGTTAGATAAGTTCCATTGGAGTTTGAATTTGATTGGAGTTATGTTTGGTAATGTTAGAGGATTTTAGTTTTATATGATGTTTAAGGTAAGAATTTCAATTTTGAAGATCTATCTTGTGTTTGAATGATGGTTGGTGTAAGGGATATTAAAGAGAAATCAAATAAGACCTGGTTATTGTGATTACACCAAATTTCTAGTGACCTAGTACTAGAGTTTTGGTATCCTTAAATAAAAAATGTGATTTTTTTTCTACCACCTTTACTCTAGTGGAAAACACATAAGGATTTTTTGATGCTTTTTTTCTCAGTGTAGTTATGAGTATTATAAATGGATTTTTATGGGTTCTTTAAACAAATGTACAATTTGATATATTTGAATATGATAATTGGTAGGTGCCATATAGGACTACTCCAAATCAACCTTAATGTCTCTAAATCATATCTCAGTTTATGTGAAGGAATTTAGTGATTTGATGTATCATATTTTAATGGGAATTTATGGGTGTTCATATATGTTAATAATAATGTTATAATTTTTAAAGTGAAAATCCTAACTATTAGAGGGATATTATGTTAGATGAACTGGTCATAATTTTCTCAAATTTAAATATAGGAAGAGTTAAAAATAATATATAGAGTATATAAGAGAATAAAATAGATAATAATATAATATAATCGAAATAGGGAGAATATTATACAGTTGTTTGTGTGTTTTAATAAGGATCAACCCAAAATTATTTTGTGTTGAGGAAGAGGAAGGCTTCAAACTTGTTTTATATCTTGAAAAAGTGTGGAATAAATTGATATTTTTAAGAGGCAATGAAAATATCAAGGAATGATGAGAGATCCATACCTTATTTAATAATGAATATAACATTTAAATAAGTCATATTCAAGGATAAATTCTTATTATCTTGTATCAGGAGGAAATCATAGTTGTTTCATGTATAAAAAGTTAAAGGATATTCCCTGATCATTGTATCCATAATAGTGATTTTAGTTGATCATATATTCTTGGGGTTCTCAGATCATTCCAAGGGAATATCTGTACATTTTGAATGTTAAAACTTTCACATCATTTTTTTCATTTGCATATTATTTTCATATAGGGTGTGAGAATTTTCGTAAGATGACTGATCATTCTAACAAGTGATAAAGTTTGATTTAGAAGATATCATAAAATAAGAAATTCAATGATATTTCCCTAATTAACCGCTATTAAACCCTCAAAATATTTGGTATATAACACATTTATTTTAGGTTTTAATTGATGATGTTACCGTTTATGATGAGATATTTGAATCATGGTTTAATTCTCACACTAGTATATAAAAATGTAATGAATGTAACCTTGTATTAAACTATATAAAATTCCATTTTTTGACCACTAGTGGTATAGTTTTTTAGAAATATAATATCTCATGATGGTATTATAGTTAATCAAAGTTAAATAGAGCTACTACAATATCTTCCAAAACTAATAGGGGTTTTGAAAATCTAATCCTTTTTTGGAAAAAAATTTAAGTAGTTAGTTAATATTTTTTGTATGATTTCACTACCATTAATAAAATTACTATATCAAGATATTTCATTTTATTTAAATGAGGATTTTTAGAGAATTATTATTAAACAAAAAAATGTACTCAAGTATGCCCCAATAATATAACCCCTTGGTTAGTTATTACCCTATGAATTAATATAAGATTATTGTGATAGGGATATAAGATTTATCCTTAGTTAAATAAAATATAGTATTCCATTTATTATCTATTATTCCTCAAGAATATTGAATTAAACCAAATCTCACCACATGTATATAGAAAAATAACTATTAGATTTGGTTTCTAGGTTGGTAAAATCCATACCTAATCACTTTAGTGATAATGTTATGATCCTAAAAGACCAATATTCATTATAGTTATTACTCAAAAAGAAATAGATTCTTAATAAATAATAATAAGATATATCCTAATGCTACAAGAGTTTTAAATTGATATTAAGAATATAACTATAAAGAAAATTCCATGGTAGATCACTTGAGTAGAATATTTAATTCAACACGTTCTATAATTTTTGTTCCAAAGTTTCTCAAGGAAAAAATTAGCATCTCTCACCCCTAAATTACCATGATATGACCTCTCAATGAATTATTTTGTGTCTAGTATTTTGAATTATTATTTTTCAAAAGAATAAAAACAATATTAAAAAGTGAATTTATAAAAATATGAAGATAAATAGAAAAGGTGTGGTAATTCGGTGATGTATTGATTAATTTTAACATTCCAATATATTGGGATCTTGTAATTAATTTTCTAGTGGTAGGAACCTTGAACAGAAAAGGACCTATAATACTTTCTTGGACTCAAATTTCTATTATAACTTTTCTCTTCAAGGAATCATATGAGTTTTTCTAATCCTTACCCATATGCTAAATGTTTTCCAAAATATCCAGAATAAATTATATACCCCAAAACCCCTATTTTTTGTGATTTTTTTTATGTTTGAGGAATTGATCTCAATGGACCCTTCCCTCCTTAAAATTACTACATATATAATCTTATTATTATTGAATCTTTTTTCACGTGAGTGGATGAAAAAAAAATATGGAGGATGAAACAAATACAATTAGTGAGTTCATAAAAATAAAAATATTCCATATGTTTGTAACCCCATGAGTATTTTTAAGTGATTTTGTAACCCACTTTTATAATAAAACTGTTGGTTCTATATTAAAAACATTGGGTTTTGCATAAAAAATTTATTTCATATAATCCCAAAATAAATTTCCTCATTGAAATTTTAAATATGAAAGTTAAAAGATTATTTGAAAGGATTTTTAAGACCATAAAGAAAAAATATGTTGAAAACCTAGGAGAAATAATTTGAAATTATTAAATTGGGTAAAAAACAAACATTGAGATATCTCTACTAAGGATGGTATTTGGTAAAGCTTGTTTTTTAACAATATAATTTCAATATAAATCTTTATGGGATGTAAAAATATAAAATGTTGATCATGAAAAATAAATATAAGAAAATTGTTTATAATTAATTGATTTTGAGAAGATTTTACACGAATCTTAAGATAAATTTGAAATGTATAAGTAAAATGATAAGTTACCCCATGAAAAGAACATCACATAAAAGGAGTTTCTTGTAGGATTCTAGTTAATGATATTAAATTCATACTTATATATCTATATTGGTATGATTAAACATTAATGGTAGGGTCCTTTCATTCTTACTGATGTATACCATTTTGGATTAATGAAATATCAAGCCCCCTCTAGCTCAAATGAATTCATAGTAAATGGATGGTTAATAAAGAACTATCAAGAGAGGCCGCCTAAATTAAAAAAAACATCAAATTATAGAAAATACACTAATGATGAAAAGGATACACAATTTTATGGATATGAATATTATCCTACTCTAACCCAAAAGTTTATTTTATTTTCTCTATTTAATTTGTATCTTCCTCTCTCTTCATTTAATCATCAATTTTTCTTTTACTTTTCTATTTTGTTTTTTCTCCATTTAATTTTTTTCATGTGTGGGTTATTTTAAAAAATATAATTTTAAAAAATTAACAAATTAATAACAAAATTGGATTTCTCATCATATTTGGAATTCTATA
Organism: Viscum album; assembly: GCA_963277665.1. Taxonomy (NCBI): domain Eukaryota; kingdom Viridiplantae; phylum Streptophyta; class Magnoliopsida; order Santalales; family Viscaceae; genus Viscum; species Viscum album. The sequence continues at coordinate 1,841,332,708 of OY728129.1, read as the reverse complement.
AAACCATTATAGGGGAGTCAATAGGATATGAATCTATCTAGACTTTCTTTATCTTCTTTAAAAAATATAGCTGAAAAATTTATTAATCACTAATATGATAAAAGTATTATATTTTTTGTTTTGAAAATAAATTCTACCCAATGGATATGAGGTACACTATTCATTTCATTTCATGATTATTTATGATCATACATTATTTTTTTGTGATTTTCACAACTGATTATCAGTATAGAGTGTACAGACCTTCATGATTTAATTTCCTACTTTAGTGTGCATAAAAATGATATAGGTGTTTTTAATATATACATGTAAATAAAGTTTCCAAATATTCACCCATAACCCATAAATTGAAATTAATTTCAATTGTACCTTTAAGTAATGACCTGTATCGATACGGGTCGAAATTTTTAGATGAAATTTCAATTTATTTCAAGGAGTTGGATTTTTTTTTGAAATTTTGGATTTTATTTGGGAATCCATGTGTTTATAAATCCCTTATGAATGTTTTTATATGTTTTTTTGGTGGTTTTAGGATTCATTAAATGTGGTTTGGGTGTTTTTAGGAAGGTAAATCTAGTGATATAACTACAGATTTGTTGTATTTACCACTAGGTGACCAGTAAAGAGCCACTGAGTACTCATTGGCTTGTCCAATAGTCTTATAGTTATTGGATCCATACATTTCAGTTAGTGGGGATTATCTAAGTGTTTATTAGAGAACCATTTATCTATATCTATATGATGGAGTACCCAATAGGGTTTGTGGGTTTTTTATTGAGGGTATAATTTTTTTTCAGTCCCTTCCGTTTGACCCCAACCCGAGGGTCCTCTTTTCCCACTTTTCTTCCCTAAATACATACTTATTTGGGATCATTATTAATACAATTTTAGAGGTATTAACACCTCCTCATTTCCATTTTCTTCTTTATTTTAGGTTTTTACTGATTTTCAGTGTCTCTGGGCTAGGGTTTGAGTAACGATTGAACTAGAGCATGGGTAATCATCTAAAATAATAGAGATTTTTCATATAGTGGATGGATGTTGAATGTTATCTTCATTTAAATTTTTTTATTAATGTATGTCATATAGTGAATTAAATTTGGTAAATTCAATTTATATATATTATATAAGTAATTTTTCAGGTAAAAGATGATAGGTATTTTTCTTGAAGATTTGGGGGGTGTGTCACAGGCCTTCCACATGTGGTTGGTGGTCGTTTTGGTGGTTAAATGTTTATTTTTGAGTTTTGGATAATTATTCCACATTTTATTAAATTACTTAATTAATTATTATTATTATAATTAATTTTTATAATTAATTATAAAATATTTATGTTAATTTAGATGGATTTTATGGATTGAGAAAGGGGCATAGGTGTTGGTGTGGCTTAGAACAAGCTTTCCTAAGAATGACTATAGATTGGTAAAGTGGGTAAATTAATGTATGAGGTATGTTTTCCCTATAATACTTAACCATATTATATTTAATATAATATAGTTCATACCTACATGGGAATTAGGGTTTATTTTAATGGTGAATATCCTATGCTAGATTCCTTAAGGAATCTGTAGTATACAGGTGGGGATTTGTCCTATGGATGTTGATTGAGAAGTTCTTACATCACATGGATGGTTAAGAATATCATCTTAAGGGTGGATTGGGGTCTTAGTTCATATGAAGATCAAGGAGATCACTTCAGGGAAAGATTTTTTGTATGTAGAATGGTTTCCTTTAGGTTATTGGGTTGAGAGATCACCTAAGGGGGATGTGTGAAGGGACCCATTTGAGGGTTATGGGAGTTATCTTGATGTATTGTAATGGGTTTTCCAAGGGTCTTAATGTGAGTTAGTTTAGGATGATACTTTTTTAAAAGGATAGGTTTATATTTTGGATATTATAAAGAGAATTAGTTTCACATCATACGATCAAGATTAGGTAGGGATTATGTTCAATGGGGTTATCGTGGGGTGATGATAACTGATTAGTAATGATGAGTAAAAACCAGGTTGGGTCTGGGGAACCTAGTAGATTCCCTTATGGGCGAGATAGAGATCTCAAAGAATTTTAAATGATAAAATTTTGTGTTTGATTTGGATTTTGTATATTAGCTTATGAGGCTAGGAATATAATGATATGTGATTCAAGGTGTGGGGATAGGTTTTGAGTAGCTAGAAACAGGTTTTGGTATGCATATGTTGGGTGATGATGGATCGGGTTGTCAATTTAGGTATAGATAAACGTTATAAGTTTGGGTGTATATATTGTATGGTTTATATTCCTTGATTATTTTTATGTTCATTCTTGATAATGAGACTAAAATATTGGACTTTCCTTAAGTGAAAGGTTTTCAGTAAGGACCATTCTGAGTGAGAGGATATGGGTCCACCTTATGATTATGATAACAATCATGAGTAATATGGGAGTTTATGAGATCATGTTGCGGATGGATGAGCTTGATTCTTGACCTATCCTACAGTGAGAGGTTGTTGGAAGGTACTGAACTAAGTAAGAGGGTATAGGTTTATGTCATACTGGTGAGACCCACCATAAGAGAGGGTAAAACACTATTTTATTGAATATTTTATTGATAATAAATGATATAACTTCCTTACATTGTGTTAAATATGTTCATTTATGAAATATTTGGGATTATATCTTTCATTTGAAAATTTGATGAAAATTCTAGTTTTACCCTTTTAAAATGTACTGTAGTATTTTGAAGATTAATATTTTAATATTTATTATTTTAACTTTATATTTTTTAATAGTGTTCCCAACTTAATTTTCTACAAATTTTATTCAGGACACTAGAGCTAAAGAGTGCATTTGGATGGCGTAAATGGGACATTAATTTGATGGTGGGCTGGACTTGGCAGAATGGACATGGGTTCTGTATTTGGGCCATATCCTCTCTATACGGGATTGAATTGAGCCCAAATTTTGAGGAACGATCTGGGAAATGATTTGGAAGAAATAATCCTTCTGTAAGGACGGCCAATTCACGCTTTTTGTGGTCAAATTGGCGGTCAAAGTTGGCATAAAATATTTGGACGAGATTCCCCATTCATACTTGAAACCACATTGAACCTAGCCTCCCCACCACTCTATAAATTTGTGTTTTTTTCATTTTTTGGGGTTGGGACATGCATTAGGAGATTGGAGGCAGATTATAATTTGTTTCACCCAAATTATCCAACCATTGTAAGAGGGGTAGCTCTTGAAGTAAGGATCCCCTCATCGAAGCCTCCTTCTCTTCTTCATTTTGTAATGTTTTCATTTGTGTAATAAACTTCTTTGATCTTATTTTATTCATCATCTTTTATTTTGTTTTGTTTAATTTTATTCTTCTCTTAATCTTCCTAATTGTGTTGGAATTCTTGAGCAGAAGCGTTATTGGGTTATACCCATTCTAAACCTTTGCACATGCAAAACGCTTCTACGATGATTACGCCACTCATGGAAGAGTAGTCTTTTAGTAGTCGATCTATCTTCTACCCTATTCATCTAATTATTTTGAATTATTGAGATACTTTAATTCACTTAATAGGATCCATTAATTGTGTTTTTAAATTGTAATAAACTAATCAAGTAATTGAACAATTAACACAAAAACACGCGAGGTCGGGATTTTGTGTAAATTGTGAGAGCACAATCTTAATCGGTAATACAAGACCACACGGGATAAATTTGTAGAGTTAAAATATAATCCCTAAACACAATTCATACTCATTTTAAGAATGGATATGTGCTCTAATTAACCACTGACCATAAGCTAACCTTATAACAACAATCAAAGTAGGGTGATGTGATTGCGTGTTCTGAAGCTAGCCTAGGGTTTAAGTAATTCCATCTTTGTGGTTAAGTTAACTCTTGTAGGGTTCGAGGGTTAAAAAATTAGAGGAACATAATTAGGTGGATATTGATTAAAATTATAATGATTAATAAGTTAATTAAGAGTTAGAGTTAGATCGATTACGCCTTTTAAAATAGATTTCTAAAAAAACATTATCTTGTTGTGTCATTTTAATCGAAATTCATTTCAAAACTAAAAACAAACAAAAAATAAAATCTTCTTCCAGCAAACTTCTTAAAGTTTTATAAACGATAAACAACCACCCCCATAATTTCAAGTAGTTATTTTATTCTCTTTTATTTTATTCTATAATACCTCTGAAAAGTTGTTTTAATTCACTTCCTCCTTTGAGAGACGACCTTGGTCAGCCACTCTGCTGCACCTAAGTACCCCAAAATCACACTAATCATTTGAGGGCACCCACGATAGTGCTCTTTCAGGGGAGAAGTAAAAATGATATGGCATATGAATTTATAATTAGCCTAACCCAGACTAAGAGGGTACTAGAATGGACTTCCATGAGTGTGATGATATTTCTCTATGATGAAATTGTGGGACCCTACCCTCAGTGAGGGTATAGAGGTTAAGACTTGGTATGGTACATATGAGTTTCGGTATATTCCCTACACTAAGTGAGAGGGTAGTGGTTGTTTCATGGTATGATACCATACCCTTTATTATAGATAATGTTTCAAGGTTTATGGAATACAATGACTTTATTTTCTAGCATTGGTTCGGCAAGTTAGGGTTGATTATTATGGTGTCAAAGTTAACACGTGATTATCTAACATAAATTATTTTGTGTGGTTGATTTATATTGTTTATTTTAATAATTAATATAAATTTATATAATGGTTTATATTATGGGAACATGATTAGATATTACTAAGATATATTTCTGAAACCTTGTTCAAGCACCATAGTGCACATGTTGACTGCATGTTTGGTATGCAGGTTGAGTAGAATTTGCATAGTTGATTAAACTAGAGGAGCTCGACTAGGTTTGGAGATGGGGTTGAGGTGAGGATTGGAGTTTTAGTATAGTGTTATTGTAATTTTTTTCATTTTTTAAAGTTTTCTATGATTGATTATCCCAATGGGAAATCTATTAGGATATTACTACTTTTTACATTTGATATATCATAGTTTATGATTATTTTTCTATAGTTTTTCATGGATATAATTACCTACTCATGTATTATGTTGATTTATTATAGTTTTTATTTTTTATTTTTTTATTCATGGATATAATATTACTAGTATAGTATCATAAATTTATGATTCAATCTTGCATTACTATTCGGTAGCCTCTTGTATATGGGGAGGCATGCAAGAGGTCTTGTATCTCTCTAGATAGGGTTTTGTTCAAGTGATTTTAGCTAGGGATTTAAAAAGTGGTATCAAAGTGACTTTTTATCAATATTTTGGGACTACAAAAATCAATATAGGTTTGTGTTAGATCTTTTGTTGGACCTCAAGCTGGTAAGTCATGAATACTATCTTAGTGGAAATTCTAGGGTTCTAGTGTTATCAGATTATAATTCTAGGTTTTTTATTATAATCGATATATTCCTTAAAGTATGATGTGTTGATTTGATATTTTTTTGGTTTTTCTATATAAACATTTTGATAATAGTCTTGTGCACATACATTATATTTTGAACATAGGATTTACATGACATATGTGTTCTTGTGTGTGGTTGATTTAGAATGACCAGAAATGGATTAGTTTTTAGAGTGTTACCAATTTTTTTATAGTTTATACTATAGGTTTTGTTGGTGATATTATAATAAGATGAACCATAGTATTTTATAAGCACATGTTACATCGATATTGTCATAGGATATCATTCAATTGTGATTTAATAATTTTTATATGAAACAGAGGCATGGAAATTGTTGGTGGGTTGGTTTAAGAATTGGACACCTAGGTGATGGTTTAATGTAGGTGAGGTATTATTTAGAGATGGGATATAATAGGACCAAGTTTCCTTGAGGAGTTATATACCTTTGACAATGTAAGGAGAGAGAGAGAGAGGGATGAATAATACATTTAGTCTTTTTAATTTGAAGCTATTGGATATATTTTGGATTATGGTTATGTGAATTGGTAAAGATCATTTGGATACCTATACTTATTGGTTTTGGGTGTGGTTTTTAATAGGATAGTGAGTAGTGATCATAGATGATCGGGTCTAGGATATGTAAAGTGTGGATAGATACCTTATTGTTTTATATAAATTCTAGATTGGCATGTGTTGTGTGGATAGACTTAGAATGAGTGATATTCCTTTAATTTAAGTAAGGAATCACTAACGGCTCATTTAGATAGATGATATTGACATGAAAGGGAATCATGGTTGGTTTTTTATACACATGATCCTAGGTTAGATAGTGTGAAGATCATGGGTAGTGTAATTATGTGATATGGTATCATGTACTAATTTTATTTCAAATGATATCAATATGGATAGTGGTTGAGAACCTAAGAGAGATTTCTTTATAGGTTTACTTTTCCTTAAAAAATAGAGTAAGTGGTTTCACGGTCTCTACAGGAAGGGCCTAATGTGTAAAGGTAGGTTCACATTGGTTATGTGCATTTCCTCCTTGGATATATATTGATTAAAAGGGGAATGTACCAGGCTATTAGAAATTTTTTGGGTCTTAGGGGAACCCAAGAGGTGTAGTGATGACAGTGTGGTGGTGATTTCTCATGTTATAGAATCTCATAGGTTCCCAAGGGTATTTAGTTGGTTTTGAAACTGATCACACTAAGGGTGTCGTCAAGGATGAGATGTAAACTTTTGGTTTAGTTATGGATCAAGGACCAATGAAATTTATTGTAATTTTGCAATCATGGTGACCCAATATTTTGATGATAAAATTTTGTGTTCATTACGTAGTAAGATGGGATGTCCATGATAATTTTGAAAATATTGGAGCCATGTAAAATCCATTATAAGAGAAAGCATAGATTTTTGGATTGTGAAGGAATCTATCAGTGTTGGATATGGCTGTTGAGGTGTCAAAGATAAGTGACAAATCATCAATGGATTTGTTCAACTATGGGTCAAATCACCAAGCAGTTTTGAATTCTGGAATCATGCATGATGAGGTTTGTCCAAGATGAGATGATAATGAATCATATGAACCATCATGGGAGTGATGTTATAGTTGTTTGGTGTTGTGAGTGTTGGATCTGAATCTACAGATTATACACAAGAGGGTGGTGAATTGTGTCTTTCAGATTTTTCGGTAACTCTTTTGATTGAATGAGTCATGTCCTCTATGCTTTATTAGATTTGATCATGCAGCGTAAATAAATAAAAGCAGGGACACAAAGATGTATAGTGGTTCAGGGAACAGAAGGCCCCTAGTCCACTCCACCAACGCTCAACTCCACGAGCTTGGTGATTTTCACTATCTGGTCCTCTTTTCCACAGACCGGTTCACAACTGAGTACAGGCAGTTGACACCTTTACAATCCAAGGAAAAACAAAGCCTTCTGGTTCAAACACGAACCTACATAGCTTAGAACGAGAAGCTGGTTACTGAAAAATAAAAAGAAATTCAAAAGGAAGTTTTCGATTTGATCTTCACAATTGCAACAGAATGCAATTGACAGTAGATGGATCGTCGTCTCTAGAAATATTGATTTTCAAAACAAAGAAATTCTGATTCTATCCGATTGCAGTATATATAGAGATATAGTTCACAACTTCAGAAGTATTAGATCCAGATTAGATATTCGATATAGAACAAGTGAATCTTCTATCGATTTCCTTCTTCTTAAACAAACAGAGCTTTGAAACTCCTTTTGAATTAGCAGAACTGGATACTTTTTGAAGTCTATGTTTTCCACCTTTTTTATAAAAGATTGATCACCATACATTCTTGTACCTGGTGTTTCAGAGAGAACATATATAATAAAACTGAGCATATCTCCTGCACATTAAGATCCATAAAAGTCGCCTTTTTATTCGCGATATTCATAAATTTGAATTTACAGAGAAGTCGTAACTTCCCTTAAGACTCGGCATAAAAAGATCCTTTTAATTCAATCTTAAATCCATTGATAAAACGGCTTTGAATCAGTCAAAGTCGTAGTTTAAAAACGACTTTAAATCTGGCTTGAAATCCGCCCAAAAATAACCTTGCTAACCGCTGCATAAAAATATCGTCTGTCAAAATTTTTGACGCAAAACGTAAGGTTGATGACGTGGCCTCCAAACGTAGGGCTGATGACATAGTCTTCAAACATAAGTTTGACAACGTAAGGTTGAATTATAAACATAGGGTTGAACATCCATACTTTTTCTTCAACTCTCAAACGTACGCAAAAGATCCATACTTTTACTTGATCCATACTTTTCCAAGAAGGTATGGTTGTTTACAAAAGTAAGGTTGATGAACCATAATTTTGAGAAACAAACGTAACGTTTAGTACTTACGTACGGTTCTCCTTCCATACTTTTCTAATGACCAAAACATAAGTTTCCTTCCTAACGTAAGGTTCTTCTTCCATACTTTGCTGAAAACATATGGTTGTTTATCCATACTTTTCTTTTATATCAAAAAGTATACACAATTTTCATTCTTACGCTACGTTTATCCACGTATGGTATGAACAATGATTCTAGGATGCGCTAAAGTAGATTCTGCACTACATTTATCCACGTAAGGTATGAACAGTGATTCCAGGATGCGCTAAAGCAAATTCCGTGCTAGTAATAAATTCTCATTATTTCAGGAGTAAAATAAATTAATAAATTCCTGAAAAATACTAAATAAAATCATTAGAAAAAAACTAAGGGTATTTGTGAGAATCAAAATTATCATAAAGAGACAGAGTATTATTTTTAATAATCTCCCCCTTTAAATAACATTATTATGTATTATTGAAAACAATACTTTTCTCAACAATCTCCCCCTTTTTTATGATCACAAAACCCATAAGATAATAAATTATTTAAACGAAATTAACTTTCAAAATTAGTTACATAAAGTTTTATAATTTTGAGAGGATGAAGAAATATTTAATTTTAGCAAAATTATTTTAATAAAAATAACTCCCCCATAAAAAAATTTCTTTAGAAATAAAAATTTCTCATATAATTCCCCCTAAATAAAAACACGATGTTGTATGTATCCAAATTCTCCTTCTGAATAACCTTTATAATAAACAATCTGGATAAGTACCCAAAACATTAAATATACAGAAAACCATTGATATAAAGTTTTGTAAAATAAAATGTTGTGGTTATCCAAATTTCTCCCCCTATTTGTGATATCAAAAAGAATGATAAAGCATGGAATTTAAAACATTTAATGTTGCACTGAACTGTAGGTAAATGTTATAATGAACTATTTAATAGTAAATTTATCTGATATACTGGCATATGTTAACTTAAAATAGTAATAAACAAATAGAGAAAGAAACAAATAAAAAATGAAGGAAATTTTCATTCAAAAACAGTAGTATATACATGACAATGATATACACATGAATCAAGGGTTGGGTAAGATAAGAAACATGTTTTATCTACTCTGGATTGCAGACTTGATTTCTTTAAATTGTTCCCAAAGTCTCTTCATCATCTCATCTACAAGTTTGATAATTAGATATTTGTTCTATTGATTCATATGAATATCCTTGATTAAATTGACTCTGAAAAACTCATGAATACTTTCCTCTTTTTCAACAAACACTGACAGCTTCTCTGAAAACTGATTTAACAGGATTCTAATCGATGGATCACTAGATGTCAGTTGATCTACTAAAAACTTCTGATTGTCCAGCAACACTGACAAAGGAGCACTGTTACATTGAAGATCTTGTAAAATGTCATTCATGTTGCTCATCACAGTTGTGATAGCTTGAAACCTTCTGATTAAATCAGGTGAAGTACCTGATCCACTAACAGCATTATTCGCAACTTATGCAAATTGGTTCTCCATAAACAACTTTAGATCTGATAAATCTGACTTCATAACCATTTCAGATTTCAATTGTGCAACTTCAGTCAGCATATCCTCTTTAAACATTTCAAATTCTTACCTTGAGACTGTACTTTATTTTAGCTTTTGAAATCTCAATTGTTCAAAGGTTAAGGCATTTCTCAGAGTGACATTCTCAGATTCCAACTGAGATAATTTTATATTCAGTTCTTCAATTTCTTCTTTCCTTGAATCAGATGCACCCTGTGCTTGATTCATATTCACATGTTCTGGATGATGCAGCAGTACCAAAGGTAATGATTCAGCATCAGATTTTTCTTTTTCTCTGTCCTGAGAAGGTTGGTCCAAAGATTTTTCCTTAGAGTGTTCAAACTCCTCCATAGAAAAATACTCTTGATGTACCTCTGTGTGAGATTCAGAAGCATGCTCACCACAAACATCAGCATCTTGGCCTTCCACTGGGTTTTCAAGAATAATATCTTCAGTAGTTTCCTGAGGTCTGGCCACTTCTTCACCAGGCACTGCCTCCGTCTCTTGTTCATGTTGAAGTGAAACTTCAAAATCAGCTAGAATTTGTTGCTGAGTCTCCCTTTGAGCTTCTTCTGGAACTCCCTATCCCTATACTAGTGCTGTTCTTTTAGTAACATCTTCCATGACCTTATCAACAACAACCTCTCTTACAAAAGCATAAGAAAATAAAGATTCTGTTGTTGTTTCCAATGTAGGGGAAGTAACATCCTCATTAACAGGTCTCTTTATTTTTGATTGAAGTCCCTCCTGACTTATGTCTTCCTCAACATCTTCCACTTCAAAGCGAATCCTTCTTGCTAAATTACTGACTCTGGATTCAGCTTGTCCCTCCTTGGACTTAGCAGGTTGAGCATGAGCACTCTCTGAGTCTTCCTCAACTCCTACTGGAAAAAGTTTTCCTTTAATGGTGCTCTACAAATATCCAACCTTCCTTAAAGTGCCAGCATTAAACGTATTACTGCGATGACAGTTCACTCGGGCATCCACTAATCTCACCATGTCTTTCTTAAATGGCAGTTTAGAAAATAAATCGACCAAAAGGGTTTAAATTCATCTGGGCATCGTTTTGACAACAGTAATTGAGATACCTAATCATGTACCTTGGGAAGGTTAACTTAATATCACTTAATAGAAGAAACATTATATACATATTAGGGTACAAAATCTTTTTCATTTCTGTCATTCTTGGAGCTATTTCAGTCTGAATAATTTTGACCAAAATTTTCTAATCAGACTCCAAATCCTTGACAAACATTTTCTTTATATTCTTAGTACCAAAAAGAAAAGACATGATGTTCTCGGATTTATGCACATAATCGCCAATATTTTTCAAATCGAAATGAAAAACTCCCTCATGAGGGCAGTTGAGAATCTGACCAATCTCTACTGATGAGATTGACAAATCCCTATCCTCTATATTAGCCATCATAATGTCCTCGGCATCTCCCAGACTAAACTGTACAGATTTGAAGAAGTATTTAAGTTCTACTTCATACAGAAATTCTGTATTTTCACTGGTGAACATCTATTCAAGATTCTGAAATGACAGTGCTTTCTTCAATAGTAGATTTGTCTGAAATAACCAGTCGAGATCAATTACCTTGCCCTGTAATATTTTTATTCCCTCGGATCTTTGTCTCTTGGCATTGCTTGGCTCAGCTTCACTGGCTCTTTTAGTTCTTACCATCTCTACGAGAATCTCTAAAGGTTAGAAGGTTAGGGTTTCATAGTTTCGAAGATTAGGGTTTATGAGCAGAAGTGTGATTTTCAGATTCTTAAAGGGTTTCGATAGAAGTGAAATGGTTTAGAAGTCGAAAAGGCTCTGACAGCTTTGATTCCCATGTAATCACAAATCATTACATATTTTTAAATGAAATTTGTATATGGCAAAAAAAATCATAAACATTATTTAATAAACAAAATAAAATTTACAAAAATAAAAGTAAATAAAAATAAATAAAAAAATTATTTAAAATTAAATAAACCTAGCTCCCCCTTAATAAAATCAAACCTTTCAGTGGGAAATGGTTTAGTAAAAATATCTACTAATTGAATTTTAGTATTTATAAATTCTAAAAATATATCCTTTTTAATAACATGACCTCTTAAAAATTGATGGCTTATATCAATGTGCTTAGTTCTAGAATGACTAATAGGATTTTTTTTAAATATTAATTCCACTTGTATTATCACATAAAATAGGTGTATTATTAAAATTCAATCCAAAGTCCATAAGAGTGTTTTTCATCCACAACACTTGTGCACAACAACTGCCAGCAGACACATATTCTTCCTCGGCTGTTGATAGGGCAACTGAATGTTGTTTCTTACTAGACCATGATACTAAAGACTTTCCTAAAAAGTGACATGTTCCTAATGTACATTTTCTATCTAATCTACAACTTCCAAAGTAAACATCTGAATATGAAATCAAATTAAAATCATAAGTTTTAGGATAAAGAAGAGATTGAAAAACAGTTCCTTTTAAATATCTAAAAATTCTTTTAACATCAGTTAGATGAGATTATTTAGGATTTCATTGAAATCTAGCACAAAGACATACTAAATACATTATATCTGGCCTACTAGCAGCAAGATATAACAAACTACCAATCATACCTCTATATAACTTGTTGTCAACTGATTTCCCAGTTTCATCAAAATCAAGTTTTATATTAGTACACATAGGAGTTGTAAATGTCTTGCTATTTTTAAGTACAAATTTCTTAAGTAAATCAGTAATGTATTTTCTTTGATTCAAAACATTTCCAAAATCTTTTTGATAAATTTGAAGTCCTAAGAAGAAATTTATTTCTCCCGTCATACTCATTTCAAATTCTTCTTGCATTAACTTTGAAAATTCATGACAAAGAGTTTTATTAGTTGATCCAAAGATTACATCATCAACATAAATTTGAACCAATAAAACATTATTTTTTACCGTTTTCTTAAAGAGTGTTGGATCTTCCAATCCAACAGTAAAATCATTTTTCAAAAGAAAAGAACTTAATCTTTCATACCAAGCTCTTGGTGCTTGTTTAAGGCTATAAAGAGCTTTAGTAAGTTTAAAAACAGAATCTAGTTTTTGAGAATTTTCAAAACCAGGAGGTTTCTCAACATAAACTTCCTCCATTAAATAACCATTTAAAAAGGCAGATTTAACATTCATCAAAAATAATTTAAAATTCATATAAGATGCATAGGCTAAAAGGATTATAATGGCTTCTAACCTAGCCATAGGTGCTCAAGTCTCATCATAATCTATTCATTCTTCTTGATTATATCCTTTAGCTACTAATCTTGCTTTATTTCTAGTTATTGTGCCTTGGTCATCTTGTTTATTTCTAAAGACCCATTTGGTTCCTATTATAGGATAATTCTTAGGTCATTCCACTAATTCCCAAACATCATTTCTTTTAAACTGTTTTAATTCATCTTGCATTGCTATTACCCAGCTTTCATCATCTAAAGATTCTTCTATAGTATTGGGTTTTTGTTGAGATAGGAAGGTATAGAATTCCACTAGGTTTCCTAAGTTTCTTCTAGTTTGAACACCAGTTTCTAGGTCACCTATTACAATTTCTAAAGGGTGATTCTTTAGTGTTCTAGTCTGTCTAGGTAATATATTTAAAGGTTCTTCGGTATCATGTTCTTCTGAACTGGACTGAATTTCTTTTATATTATTTTTAAAATCATTCTTTAAGTTCTCATGTATCATGTTATCATTAGAGTCAATTTCATCCATTTGATCTGTCCTTTTCTCAAAGGGATCAGATTCATCAAATTTCACATGAATTGATTCTTCAACAATCCTTGACTTCTTATTATAAACTCTATAAGCTTTGGATGTAGCAGAATATCCTAAGAAAATACATTTATCAGATTTTGGATCGAACTTACCAAGATTATCCTTGGTGTTTAAGATGTAAACCTTGCATCCAAAAACTTTAAAGGAATGTACTTTAGGTTTTCTATTATTCCATAGTTCATAGGGTGTCTTTTTCAAAATAGGTCTAATTTAAACTCTATTAATTATATAGCAAGCTGTATTCACAGCTTCTACCCAGAAATATATAGGTTGACTATATTCATTTAACATAGTTCTAGCCATTTCTTGAATTGTTCTATATCTCCTTTCTACAATCCCATTCTGTTGAGGTGTTCTGGGTGCAGAAAAGGTGTGTTTAATACCCATGTTTGAGCAAAAGGAATTAAATTCCTGATTCTCAAATTCTCTACCATGATCACTTCTCAATGATATTATATTAAAACCTTTTTCATTTTGAACGTATTTGCATAAACATTCAAATAAAGTAAAATCTTCATTTTTTAATTTTAAAAAGAAAATCCAAGTAAATCTTGAATAGTCATCAACTAAAACATATACATATAATTTACCAGCTAATCTTGCTACTCTTGAGGGTCCAAAAAAATCCATATGAATAAGTTCTAGAGGTTTATATATAGCAACTTTATTAACAGATTTGAAGGATGATTTGTGTTGCTTGCCAAGTTGACATGCATCACTAAATCTATCACTTTAAAATTTGAGACTAGGTAAATCAGAAGCTAAATGTTTCTTAGATAATTTATGTAAAACATGTACATTGCAATTTCCAAGTATCCTATTCCAGATCCAAGATTCGCTTACTTTAGCATCCAAGCAGTTTAATTGTTGTTTACACAGGTAATTTAAATCCAAAGTATAGACATTATCAGTTCTTGGTGCTTTAAATTTAAACAATTTATCTTTATAAATAGTACACCAATTGTCAGTAAAATCAAGAGTATATCCATCGTCAAAAAGTTGAGAGGTACTTATCATATTGTGTTTTAATCCTTTTACATAAAGTACTTTGTTGATTGAGACTGTTTTTGGATATCCAATAGTTCCAATGCCAATGATTTTTCCTTTGGAATTGTCACCAAATGTGACAAGTCCTCCTTCCTTTTGAGTGAGTGAAAAAAAATTAAATGAGTTTCCACTCATATTTCTTGAGCAACCACTGTCCATGTACCATATATCTTTTCTTCTCTGGTGTCCTGCTATCTGCAAAGACATTCAAACAAATTGCTTTGGTACCCATATTATGTTGGGTCCAGATGTGTAAGCTAGCAATGATCTGGGTATCCAGATTTGCTTTGTTCTTTTAAAATCAGCTGAATCATATAAGCCTTTTGAAACATAGGATTTCTTAATACCACAAATTTGAGGTTGGCTTAAGAAACCGTTTTTATCTATATGTCCATTTGTCCCACAAAAATAACAAATAACCTTTTTAGAGCTAGGAACAAAATAATTTTTGTATAGCTTAGGTTTTTCTCCTTTACTCCCAATTCCAAATATTTTATTTTTAATGAAAGTTTTTCCAAGAATTTCATTTAAGGAATTCTCTCCTTTTATAAAAACAAATGCAGCCTGTTTGTAAGATTCTTCTTCATCCTGCAGTGTTTTTATTCTTGATTCTAAATTAATATAGTTAGTGTTAATTGAATTGTATTTATCAGTTAATTCCTTATGTTGTTTCAGCATTGTATCTCTTTAATCTGAAACGGATTTATGTTTGTTTTTTAGTGACTTATGTTTCTTAAATAGTGAGTCATATCTTTCTTCAAGCATATTGCAGTAGGTTGTAAGTTTTTCATTTGTGTAGCTTGATTCAGAATCTGATTCATTGTTTGCGTCAGAGGAGTAATATGAGTGTACCTCATCAGTTTCTGCCATGAAACACATTTTTGCCTTTATATTTACTTCATCTTTTTATGAGCTTGATTCAAAAGAGCTACTGGAGTCTTCAGATACACTCCAGGTGGCTTTCATAGCTTTCTTGTATTTCTACTCATAGTCATTTCTTTTAAAGAATTTCTTCCTCTTTGCATCCTTCAATTGTGGGCAATCTGGTCTGATATTTCCCATCTTCTTGCATTCATAACATCTTACTTTCTTATCATCTCTCTTAAAAGATTTTTTGAAGCCTCTTTTCTTGCTGTAGAATTTTCTAAATTTTCTGGCTAGCTGATCCAGTTCTTTATCTGAGTAAGATGAGTCGGAGCTTTCTGATTTAGCTTTGACTTCTCTATTCTTCATCTTTCTATTATTTTGTTGTGAAGTTACTTTCAAGTCTATATCTTCTATTTTGATAAGCACTTTATGTTCATTAGCCTCATCTTGAATTTCAACTTCATACATCATCAGTGTGCCAACCAGCTCTCTCATGGTTAAATCTTTGACAGGAGTTGATTGTCTGATTACAGAAGAGATACCCTTCCATGGAGTAGGAAGTACCCTCAGAACTTTTAATGCTTGATCAGCCTACTTGATAGGTTCTCCTAGAGCTGTTATATTATTGACAATTTCTGTCAATCTCCCATTCATTTGGGTAATGATTTCACCTTCAAACATTCTGAAAGTATCAAATTTTAATTTGGCAGTTTCATATCTCATTTGTCTCACATTTTCTGTTCCTTCATATGCCATAGCTATTTTTTCCAAATCTCATATGTTTTTGGGCACTGAGATACTCTGTTAAATTCATCTGGTCCTAGAATTCAATTAATTGCACTCATAACATTCGAATTCATATCATACTCTGCCTCTGTAACAGCACTCCATGTTTCAGGATTTTCAGGAATTTCATAAGGAGTCAGAATCTTTTAATAGACTTTATATCCGAGATTTTTCAGATATATTATCATGCGTGATTTCCAGCAGCCATAGTTGTCTCCATTAAAATATGGTTCTCTGACCATTGACATACCTTCACTTGTAATAGTCATGATGCTCTGTTGTATAATCTCTAAATTCTTCTAGCTTTCTAAGGCTCTATCAGAATCTCCACCTTTGATACCAATTTTTGGATCTGAATCTACATATTATACACAAGAGGGGGTGAATTGTGTCTTTCAGATTTTTCGGTAACTCTTTTTATTGAACGAGTCATGTCCTCTATGCTTTATCAGATTTGATCATGCAGTGGAAATAAATAAAAGCAGGGACACAAATATGTATAGTGGTTCAGGGAATAGAAGGCCCCTAGTCCACTCCACCAACGCTCAACTCCACGAGCTTGGTGATTTTCAATATCTGGTCCTCTTTTCCACAGACTGGTTCACAACTGAGTACAGGCAGTGGACACCTTTACAATCCAAGGAAAAACAAATCCTTCTGGTTCAAACACGAACCTACACAGCTTATAACGAGAAGCTGGTTACTCAAGAATAAAAAGAATTTCAGAAAGAAGTTTTCCAGTTGATCTTCACAATTGCAACAGAATGCAATTGACAACAGATGGATCGTCGTCTCTAGAAATATTTATTTTCAAAACAAAGAAATAATGAGTCCATCCGGTTTCATTAGATATAGAGATATAGTTTAGAACTTCAGAAGTAGTAGATCCATAGTAGATATTTGATGCAGAACAAGTAAATCTTCTTTCGAGTTCCTTCTTCTTAAACAAACAGAGCTTTGACGCTCTTTTTGAATCAGCAGAACTGGATTCTTTTTGAAGTCTCTGTTTTCCACCTTTTTTATAAAAGATTGATCACCATACATGCTTGTACCTGGTGTTTCAGAGAGAACATATATAATAAAGCTGAGCATATCTCCTGCACATTTAAATCCATAAACGTCGCCTTTTTATTTGCGATATTCAAAAATTTGAATTTACAAAGAAGTCATAACTTCCCTTAAGACTCGGAATAAAAAGATCCTTTTACTTTGATCTTAAATCCATTGATAAAACAGCATTGAATTAGTCAAAGTCGTAGTTTAAAAATGACTTTAAATCCGGCTTGAAATCCGCCCAAAAATCATCTTGTTAACCGCTGTATAAAAATATCGTCTGTCAAAATTTCCGACGCCAAACGTAAGTTTGATGATGTGGCCTCCAAACGTAGGTTTGATGACATAGTCTTCAAACATAAGGTTGACAACGTAGGGTTGAATTATAAACATAGGTTTGAACATCCATACTTTTTCTTCAAATCTCAAACGTACGGCAAAAGATCGATACTTTTACTTGATCCATACTTTTCCAAGAACGTATGGTTGTTTACAAAAGTAAGGTTGATGAACCATAATTTTGAGAAACAAACGTAACGTTTATTACTTACGTATGGTTCTCCTTCCATACTTTTCTAATGACCAAAACGTAAGGTTCCTTCCTAATGTATGGTTCTTCTTCCATACTTTGCTGAAAACGTATGGTTGTTTAACCATACTTTTCTCTTATCTCAAAAAGTATACACGCTTTTCATTCTTACGCTACATTTATCCACGTAGGGTATGAACAGTGATTCCAGGACACGCTAAAGCATATTCCGCTCTACATTTATCCACGTAAGGTATGAACAGTGATTCTAGGATGTGCTAAAGCAGATTCTGCGCTAGTAATAAATTCTCGTTATTTCAGGAGTAAAATAAATTAATAAATTCCTGCAAAATACTAAATAAAGTGATTTGGAAATAACTAAGGGTATTTGTGATCATCAAAATTATCATAAAGAGATAGATTATTATTTTCAATAATCTCCCCCTTTAAATAACATTATTATGTATTATTGAAAACAATACTTTTCTCAATAGTGAGTAGGAAGTGGTTTAGGAGAATCCATATGGTGTAGAGTGTAACATTGTAAATTGGAGTTTGTGACCCTAATTTTTGGTTGAATTTTGGTAAATGTTGAGGTTGAAATTCTTTATAATACATGAATTAGTGGTGGTCAATTATTTTTATGGGATCTTGGTTATGTTTAGTTCGATAATGTCTAATTATTATATATGATAATAGATTGGTTATTGGATTTTGAGATCAGGTGTTTTGGTTATGTTAGGTGATGATGAGGATGCCTATATGGTAGGGATCATTATATCTATTGAGGGTTAAGGAACCTCATATTAGAAGGGTCATGTATATGGTGAGACTGGGTGGTGGATAGTTAATGTATAATTGGAAAAAAAATTGTGAAAATAGATATGATTTTATTTGGCTCCCTAGTGAAAATATTTGAAATTCATATGTAGTGTTGGATAGAATATGTGTTTTGGTGATGGTCTCAAGATGGATGTTGGTATGACGAGAGAGTGATTTGGATAGTGGTTACATTGAAACTCATGAAATTATTATGATAAAGGATTTTACTTCATGAGGATTAAACCATGGATTTACACTATGAATCGGGTTTATATTTTGGTATGGTTGTTTATATGATTTCTCAGTACCTATGGTAGTTAGTGAATCATTACTGGGTGGTGTGATAGCTCATTAATGAATAAAAGAGTTTGTTTTTAGGTTGAATTAGATAATGGACGAATGATTTTTTTTTTGTGTAATTGTATGTGGTGGTATATAAAATGAATCTATTATGTTGTTTCATCTATGTTTTTGTGTTTCAAGTATAATACCAGGGATTTTGGGGGAAATTCAGTGCATTCAATCTTATCACTTAGAAAATAGAAATGCATCTAATTCAATTTAGAATTGATAATGATGAGTGTTATCAAATTCTATTCCTTAAATTCAAAGTCTGGTGATTTATTTGTGTTAGTCATATGGATTAGAATTCATATGATAGAGAATTTTTAGGGATCTGTGTCATTACAGAGTGTGATTTTCAGAGGAAATTTGGATTTTCATCCCAAATTAAGAAAAATTTTGACAATATGCATTAAAATTGGGGTTCTAAGTACTTATAACTCTATATAAGATGTTTTTGGATATGTTTGGGTGGTTTTAGGAGGAAGGGGTGGTGATTCAGGTGTTTTAGAGAATCAGAGTCTAGTTTTAGAACTACATATTTACTATAGTTATCACTGGGTACAACAACTTATTTAGTCGACTTATAGGTATTAGAGACTAATCGGCCAGCTGGCATGGGTACTTCAAGTGGTTGGTGGAGAACTAGGTACCAAGATATGGATGGTTGGGAACCCGGTTGTTTTTTATGGTTTTTTTCATGGGGAAAGATGGGTTTTTACAAACCCTTATATGATACCCCCACTTAGGAGGTTTCCTTCTCCTAGCTTATTTACCAATAAATGGGATACCCCCTTTATTATCATTTTCTTCCCTTTTCTTCATTAATTTTTGGTGGTTTAGGTTCATTATTGATGATGTTTTGGAGGTATGGACTCTCCCTACTTCCCCTATTGTTCCATATTTTTTATTTCCACTGATTTATGGTGTCTCTAGGATAGATTTTAAGTGATGATTCGACTATAGAATAGGGTAATTTTCATGAATGACATAGATTTTTTTGTGCATTGAATGGAGGATTTCCAAGGATGATGAACATGTGTCACCATTCTCTATTTAAACTGATCTATATCATTTAGTGAAGTTATTTGGTAAATAAAATTCAATTATATTAAATTTTGGTCTTATGTGGATAAAATAGTATTCATTTTTTCTCACAAAAGTTCTAGGGGTGTGTCATATACCTTTCGCAGGTGGTTGATTGTAGTTTCAATGGTGCGGTATTTCTTAGTGAGTTTCATATGAATATTTCAGAATGGATTAATCTTTTTAATTATATATAATTTTTAATGTTAATTTTTAAATTAATCATAAATGGTTTTTAATTATTTTAGATGGATATTGGGGCTTGATATAGGGGCCCAGTTCCTGGTTTGGCTTGGTTCATCCTTGGCCGAGGATGTAAGGATCTTGGAAAAGGGGGACACACCATATACGAGGTAGGTAATCCCTATAATACTAAACCATATGAATTTTTATGTATGATAGTTAATTAATACATTTTAATTTAGGTTTGGGTAAAGTGGTGAGGGGATGAGAGTTCCATAAATGATCAAATTAGGTGGCATTAAGCCTCTTATGTTTAGAGAGAGTACTCCAATGATTGGTGGGGAAGTGGAGTCACCTAATGACTTGTCTCTAATATGGAATTTATGTATTGTATTTTATGAGATACTCGAGTTAAATCTTGTTTCTAGGATGATAGGTGAACAATGTAGGATGAATTCCTTAAGGATACTATAGAATGTATGTGGTTCCTCGGCCTTGTGATCCCGAGTGAGATGTTCATACATATCATGCATGGTTGGGAATACACTCTTGATAGTTTATTATGGTCTTAGGTAATATAATGAAAAGGATATTTCCTCTAGGGCCATATGTATTTTTTTGGGAGGGTATATTCAAGGTTATGGGCATGATAGATCCCCTAAAATTGATGTGATATAGGACCCAAGTGAGGGTTATTGGAATTGGGTTCATCGCTTAGAATTAGGTTTACTAGGGGGATAGTGTTACTTAGTTCAATAGGGTCCATATTTAGGTGTAACATGTTTTCAAGTGCGTATTAGAAGGGGAATTGGTCCAACCACTTATGGTTAGGGTTAGGTAGGGCCTATATTCTATGGTATATTCCTCACTCTTAGTGATATGGTGCTGGAAGGGACTACCCTAAGTGAGAGAGTATAGGTCCTTCTTGTGATTCTGATATCCACCTTGAGAGAGAGTGGAGAAATATATGTGATTTGGTTGATAATAAGACTCTATTCATATCCTATCCCTGAGTGAAATGGTGTTGATAGGGAAAACCCTGAGTGAGAGGTTATTTTCCAAGGTTGTACTATTCAGACCCACCCTAATAGAGGAGATTTTTCGATGTGATTTGGCATGATACATGATTTTTTTCCTCAACATGAGGTATAATTTTTTAGCATAGACCACCCTAAGTGAGAGTGTACTGTTCCATCATGTTTTTGTAGGACCATACCCTAGGTGATGTGAGAGAGGTCCAATATTTTTATATAGTGGATGAGGTTCGGTATAGTCCCTACCCCGAGTAAGAGTATAGTATTTATGGCATGGTATGACACCCTTACCTAATTTATAGTGAATGGGTTAGAGATTGTTCCATTAGGAGATTCTTCTTCTAGTGCTGATAAATCCATATAGCTTTAAGTTTTAGGGTGTCCTAGTAATCAAATGAGGACCTAACATGTATGCTTGTGTGTAGTTGATTTTTCTTATTCATTTTCCTTCTTGTATACACATGTATATGAAGGCGTATATTAGGGAAACATGGTGAGAACCTACTGAGATGTATTTCTCACACTCTTAAAGTGTAATACAAGTACAATTTTATAATGTATTTCTCATTAAATAAATATTGTGTGTTCTATGGCTTGTAGTACACACAGTATTTGAGTTAAAACAAACCACAAAATATTTTTTGAGACAAAATATTATATTACAAGATAAAAATTGATACATTATAATAATTTAATATGAAAAATCATTAAGAATGCCACTAGAGGAATAAAACTAGATGTAAATACAAAGACCATGAACCTAAAATCTTTATCCTCATGGTTTTATTTGAAGATCAAAACTCCAACTATAACTATTAAAAAGGGGAAAACATTAGCAATGTAAAAGGCATAATCAGAAATAAGTAAATAAATTGTATGGATGATTTTATATATGTATATAAGCTAATATATTGAAATGTAATATAACTATTATACATATAATCATTATGGCCATTAGAAATATAGCTGTTAGACATATAGTCATTGGATATACGGTCATTTTAAATAGAGTTATTGGATATACTTGTCTATAATAGAAACATTTAATTTGTATAATTGTTATTAAAAAGTTAAAAAAATATATAATTGACAAATAATAAATAATCCTGGAATAAAATAATAAGATAATAATTAATTAAAATACTTTATTATAAAAAATATTCATTTTTATTCATTACATATTATTATTATTATTAATACTATTAAAAATTATTTTATGTGTTTTGAAGAATTAAAAAAAGGAGTCTAATACCAATGAAATGAAAAAAATTAATGATTAAAAGAAAAATAATTAATGGAATTTGATTAAAATTATTTAATATTTTAAAAAACTAATTTTTTAAAAAACAATCTCTATGTTGTGAATTTTTAATTCAACCAATTCTCTATTAATGAATTATTTAGGTAAAATGTGTTATATATATATATTTTCAAAAAAGTGACAATCATATATTGATTTATATTTGGTATTGAATAATAATAGATGTATTTTTAGTTTTAAAAATGTATTTGTTTAAAACTGTATTTTTATTAATTATATATTTTAATTATAAAATTAATTTTTATCACTTATATAAATTGAATCTAAAAAATGTGTTCATCATTTGAAAATTAGGTAATAACATTAGATTCATTTTTTGGCATAAAAATAAGTTACTATGGTAAAAATTGGGTTAACAAAATAAAGGTAAAAAGTGGTAAAATCGTTTAACTAAGGCATAAAGAAATAAAATATCATAAAAATTATATTTAAATGATTTGATAGTGTAATTATATACCTAACATTATCCTAACTCAATTTTTTCCACTTTTTAACCACCTTCGATGAGAAATTATATTCCTTACTCATTGTGGAAGTGGTATTTGTAGAAATGACACTCAAACCCACCAATAAAAGGACCCCTCCTCTTCAAACATAAACTCACATATTTTTTTTAAATTTTATAGTGAGTCCTAAACTAAATTCTCTCCCTAAAAATAATCTCCCTTTTTTAACATCTAGTCATAAAAAAGATTTCCAAATCCTTCATTTCAAAGAGGCTCTCTAAGAGATGATTCAAGTCTTCAACGGAAGTGTTATCCACTCCTTAATCGTTATTATGTATCTTCTCCATCCATGTCTTATAAAAAAATACACTTTAATAAAAATATTTTTAAATCATTTATCCTTAATATAAGTTATATTTTTACTATACAATAACATTTTCTTACTCATTGAATCGTCATATTGTGTTCTTTTATTGGTTGGTTTTACCAGCTACATGAATGAAGTTAAAACATTTACATAAATAATTAATAAAAAAACTTAAGTAAGAGTAATATAACTTTTTAATAATTAATTAAATATGTTTTAATCATTTTTATTAGTAATATTACAAATTATATTCACCTATAAATTCAATTCTTTTATTAATTAAATAATATTAAAAAATGATATTTTTAAGCGTTTCATGCAAACAATCACCACAAGTTCCATGAAATGACCACGGAAATAAAAAACTATATAAAAACATAAAATATATATCTATAAAAATTATATAT
Source organism: Viscum album (assembly GCA_963277665.1). NCBI lineage: Eukaryota > Viridiplantae > Streptophyta > Magnoliopsida > Santalales > Viscaceae > Viscum > Viscum album. The sequence continues at coordinate 1,841,308,769 of OY728129.1, read as the reverse complement.
TTAATGAACCCATAATCAAGGATAAAGGACCAGAACCTGCATACCGAGCCTAGCAAAGAACAAATTGGATAATTAACACTCAAATAGTAATTTTCAAAATAATGATTAATAAATGGGTAATAAGAAATTATAAATAAATTTTATCAAATAAAATAAATATAAATATGGTTATATAATAGATTAATAACAAAACATAAATTAATTATAGAGGGATTTGTAGAAGGTCTGGCCATGTTGAATTCTAAGTTAAGGGTTTCTTATATCAATTTTCATTAATTGTGATATTCTTTATATTCACCAAAATTTTTCTTTTGTGTGGAAGTTATAATAACTATGTAAATTTTTAACAATAATTATCATTAAATTAAATGGATTTAAAAATAAATATCAGGTTCTCTCTTTCAAGGTATTTTGATCAAAATAGTTTTAATCTATAAGGGTTTCTATTCCAATCTCAGTTTGAAATCACGTTTTTTTACGACTAAATTTCCATCAAGGTAAATTGTATGTTGTTTCTATATAAATAACCATCTATTTTATTTTTATATTTTTATTTATATGGTTAAAAATTATTATCACCATTTATCCTACCTTTGATTCAAAATTCAACTAAAAGGTTTCCTGTAAGTGGATTCGTCCTTATGTCATATTTTCAGTCAGGAATCTTTCTCCCCCTTGTTCATATTCCTTGTATTTTTGTTATAGATATCCTTCTCAGTACTTTAATGATTTCTTAAGGTCATTTTTTATTAACAATGACCTATTTATAAAAAATTTAGAGGAATATATTTTTAAATTATTTTTCATGTTTCATTTTATATTGACTTTCAAATTGTGTGAATGGGATCTATTTTTTAACAATTTCTACATGATCGCTTTCTCCCATGATCTTCTTTAGTTTTATTTTTGAATATTCCCTTAAAAGTTTTAATTTTATTCCAAATTATATTTTAATCAATTTTTTTATAAATTATTTCCTTTAACAAAAAAAATTCTCAAAAATTAAATTATATATCTTTTATATTTTTAAAAAAAATCCCTATTCTCATAAAAAGTGTTTTTCATCGATGTCAACATCCTTTAATGTTTCTTTTACTTCACAGGGGATATGGTCTAATGATATCATGAAACCTAATTATATTGATGGTTTATGATCATGTATTATGGGGTTTTCTTGGAAAACTATATCTTTCCCTAGAGTCAATTCATCTATTATTGAGTTATGAATGTTTTCATGTTCGGGTGGGATGCAAATATATGAGTTTTTTATTATGTGATTGATAATACCAAAATGATATATCCCTTAAATGAATTGGATAAAAAATTTAACTCATGAGATTATATTGAATGGGTAGTATACCCATACCCCTAATAAACATGTGGGTCCAAAATTATATATTTATCCAATGCATTAGGTAAATCTGTATATCTCATAAGCTATCATATCAAGGACTGGGGAGTAAACCCAATACACTATGGGACAACATCCACTATATAATGATACTCTTGGAAATGATCCTTGATATAAATAATGATTTTCTATGCTTATATATATTTCAAATTTTTATTTCTTCATACTATATTATGAAATAATTATATGTTGTGTTTGTATAGATCATTATTTTAAAATTGAGATTCCAAACTTCTATGACTCATTTCTTATGTTGTATGAAAATCCTTATGTTAATAATCATTATTTATTATATTTTATTTATTGTGTATGATTTTCTTATGTTATTTAATGTAACTTGATTATGTTATCATACCCACATTTTTATTTTATGATCACTTAATATCATCGATTGATATCTCTTATGTTCACACATTACATTTCATCTGAGCTTACCCATTTATATGTTTCAATTATCTAGGTAATGATGAGTATTATTATGTGTAATATTTATATTAGGGTATCATGTGTGAGGTTATTTAGGGGATATATTTAACAATGTTTTAGGAATAAGTTTTTTATGTATCTAATCTCCAAATTCACATAAACCTATAGGTTATAGGGTGTGATTTATTATGAAATTTAGTGAATATTCATATAAAATGATGTAATATTTATATATGATAAGTTTGGGTCATACTAGTTGGTATAAAAGTATGATTTAGTTATATTGGGGATTATTTTATGAATAATAAGAGGATATAACTTCAAATAACATATTATCAAAAAAGTGTTGTAGAACCTAAATTTTCATAGTTTAAAATGAATGTGTCATAGTCTAGGACATATTCATATTGATTTCCCTTAAAATATGATACACTAATCTGATTATTATTTCTTGATACTCATACTACCCATTTTTATTTTAGTAAATGGATAGTACTATGAGGGGTCAAGTTAAAAATTATTGTGGTGGATAGTGAAATAACTATCCAAATGAGAAACTAAATGGGATAGAGCATGAGTGAAAAATATCATGTATATTCTCTCCCAACTCTCTCAAGCTATGAAAAATAACACGAACCATGTTGAACTTCCAAAAATTCAAAGGAATAAAAAAATATCTATTGTATCCATTATATGGAAATTACTATCCTCTTTTAGTGGGACTTATGATCTATTAAATATCTCTAAGTGGATCAATACAATAGAAAATATATTTTCTATTCTTCAACACTTGAAAAATGAAGAGTTTATTTTGTAATTTATAATTTATAAAGTGAGAAAAGTTAATGGTGTAACTTAATCAAGAACAATAGATAGATAAATAAATAAAATCCATGGAATGGGACGAGTTTTAAAAGGTATTTTAAATAAATATTTTTCCTAAACTCTTCAAACTAAAATAGAGATAATTACTTGAGATGAAATAGGTGGTGGATGAATCCAGTTGTATCTATGAAAAAAAATATCATAGGACTTTCAATATATGAATTTTGTTTTTATCATTAACACTAAAAAATAGTTTTTTTCCTTGGTGACTTAAAACCAATTCATTAAAAAGAATTAGTTAATATTGAATTTTATATCTATGAATTAATTTTTCTATGTGATCTCAAAGTGGAAATGAAAATTGGATACTCCCATTATTCTAGTGGTTTTAGGAACAAGGATAGGAAAATGGATTTTCATGGAAACTCAAATGATAAAATCCATGGTGGAAATAATATCCATACTATTACATTCCAAAAATGTGGGAAGAAGCATGGAGGTATTTCCTCAAAGAAATAGGTAAATGATTCAAGTGTGGACGTTTATTCTATCAAAAACATGTTGATAAAGGGATATAAAGATTCTTTCCAATGAAATTTTTAGAAATAAATATCATCCTAATACACCACCCACACTCTAATGCTTTAAGTGTATAGAGTATAGAAATTATTCCAATTAGTTCACCAATACAAAGGTTAGTGATAAAAATAGATATCAGTAACCTCCTATTCAAGGGAAAAAGGGAAAGCCTATGAAATCAAAAATATAGATGCAGGTCATAAAAAATGGTGAAATTTAATCTCATCATCCACTCAAGAATTTAAAATTTTTTATCTGATTTTGGTACTTCCTAAACCTTTACATTTGGAAAAAAATTAAGGGCATAAAATCAACACCCTATTAATTGGAAAATGATTTATCAATAAAGACACACATTTCTTAGTTGATTTTATGTCAAGACTATAACTCCACTTAGATAGAACTTTTTATAATGTGTTTCATATTAACCAAAACATTATCCATTTAGTTATATTATTTTTCTTATGGATTGACTCTATCCACAAGGAACCCATAGTAATTTTCAGCATACAAAAATCACATTTCATATCCCAAATTAACTTATGGTCATATATTAGTGTAAGTATTTCTACAAAATACAAATGGGAATTAATTCCATTGTATGTTAATTAATACCAAATAATGAGGGAAATTAGCTCAAATGGTTGGGGAGAAACTCAATATTGAAGATATTTCTTTTTTAGAATATGTTAATGTATTTGTAGAATATTTTCCTGGTTTTGGATATTATTTTTTAAAATTATATAAACCATAAAATTGTGAACAAAAAATTAATGGTTGAGAGAACTATCAAAATAACTTGTTACCATGAGCTTTCCCATGACACTGTTTTCAAATACCTTAGACAGGTGCCTTTTTTTCCAACATTCACATGATAATATCCTTCACGTAGACTTCTTGGGCTCCCAACTGATTCACGAAACTCACTATTGTGAGTGGACCTACATGAACACATAAAACTCATTTACATGAACTAGTTGTGTGCCAAGATTTCATACCCTAATACTTGTGTGAACTTCATTCTTCTCCTAACTTTATGTTGTATTTATCCTCATGTTTTCTTATAAATTGACCCATTATTATCAAAATGTGGGTACACATAGAAGAAGAAAAGAGACACATGCCTAAAAAAGTGTTATTATTCATGTCCAAACCCCAAATCCCTTTCAGAGAACTTATTAATCTTATACTTGTAGGAATAAAATAAAATAAAGGGTAATTGGGTCATTTGAATTATTTATCACCCAAACAGTCATGAAATACCACTTACCATGTGATCTCTATGTACTATATTGAATTAACTATTATAAAATGAAGCATACTTGGGTAACACACACCCATATCTCCCCAATGTGTATCACTAAGGTGTTGTAAGATTAATTCACCTCAGTAGGTTTAATTATGGAAATACTTCACAGTACCTCATACTAGGGTGGAACTTCACCCTACCCCATAATAGGGTAATCTCTAACCCTACCCCATATTATGGTGAACCCACATCATACCCTACATCAGGGTGAACCCTCAACCAACCCCATACTAGGTAATTCCATCACCTAATCCACTTTAATACGGAAAACCTTCACCCAGCCTTGTCATTATGATGAAATATTCACCCTTCCTTGTGACTAAGGTTACACTCTATCCTTTTATATATACTAGATGGAGTATTTACCAAGGTACCCCAATAATGTCCTAGTTCGCTCAGGCCCTCATACCTGGGTACCCGTTGATCCCTATTCTATTACCTGGGCACTAGCATATCCCGTGACATTTAACTAGGTTACGCTTTCATCTGAGTCTCTTACCTAAGAAATAACTTACCTATGATGCTTCCATATCCACCTAAGATGTAACGCCCTGACCCTAGTTACCCAGAGTCGGTGAATTATTACATAAAATTGGCATGATCACAAGAAAGATCAAATCTCGAAAGACCGATTGGTTTAGTAGCCTTGGAAACACTAGATATATTCATAAGTTTTACATTACATCATAAATTGAAAAACTACTACAACAACATAATGTCTCTACAGTCCACACTATTATCCCCTCATAATATCCCTACAGGTCATTCATAACTTACTTCTTCACATCATGGGAAAAATAAAACATAGAAAAGGGGTGAGCTCAAATGCCCAGTAAGGATAACAATATAGCGGAACATTCAAAATAAGCATAAACATTTAAGGCAATTAATTACTAAAACAAAAGCCTTTTAAACTTGAACTTCAACATAGTATGGCAAAAGTAAAATGAAATAATTCCATTTACTTATTCACATGGATATTCTACTAATCGAATAATCACATGAAAAAATCAATAACCACTTTCATAATGTTGGAATGCATAATGCCAGACTATCATAACCACATAGTCAAGGCCTCGTGCCAAGACTACAAATAAGATTTTTCCAAGGCCTTGTGCCAAGACACTAGTTTGTCTCATGAGACCTACCGATGCATCGAGGAGCTATAGCGGGCTCCACCCGTCACATATTAAGTCCAATGCATTCCCATATGAAAAGGTTTAAACATAACATAAACATTCGTATTAAAACTAGAATACGAAATGTCAATACTTTCACCATAAACTATGAATGGTATAAAAATAGCACATCCACAGTCAAAAATATCACAAAACCTTCAATACAATATAAAAGTTTTGTATCATAATATATCATCCTCAAATAAGCGTAAAATCTATTAAAGGATGTTGACATAGATGAAATCAAAACTCTTTTTAAAGAAATATATCTTTCTATTTTGAAATCATTTAAGAGACATATATTTATAAAATAAAACATTTTCTTTGAAAATATTCTTATAAGATTGTAAGGGAAGCTTTGACGATTTTATAACGGCGGAAAATAACCGCACCCGCCGTATAAGTTAAAAAAACATTCTTATCTTAATTCTGTCGAAAAGGTTAAAAAGCACCTTGTTTGGAAAACGACGGAAAGATTCCCTTATAAACCTCTTATAAAAAGTCAAACAAGGGTATAAATGACTTTAACCCATATTCTTTTAAATATTAAAAATTTTTTGAAATACATTTTGACGAAACATGGATGTGGATGATAACGAGATCCCAGTAGATTATTACGTATAAACAACCTCGGATAATGAAGAGATTGTGAAATGAACCTTACCTTGTACTTTTCCTTGGTTGGGGTAGGTTAACCTCCTATATAATGGTGAAATAATTGTTATTAAATTATACAATAATCATTAATATGATATCATATATGATCTTTTAATATTGATTTGAAAATAATATCTTAGTATTATCGTTGTTTCGGGTGTTAACTTACTTGTTATCTTTTATATGTTTTGTTACGTAAGACATGTTTGTAAAGGATAGGTTTTATATTATTCATATCCATAATGATATCAAGTCCATAAACATCATTTTTTTAAATCATCAAATGATAATTGTACTTGAATGGATACGATGGAGAATGAATCTCATCGCATTCGTGGAGACGGTAGTCCGTACGTACGCACGAGCGACAATATCATTCTTTTGATATTAAAATAATATATAAATGGATGGTATATCATATATACAGAATCCTTAACATGTTATATTTATTATTTACATGAGTTACACATCATTATTATACCCATCCAAATAATATTATATTGAATAACAATTACACCACGACGTGGAGACGGTAAGCCGTACGTACGCACGTATGGTGACATGTTATTCAAAGGGTGGATAGAATAATGAATATGGTTGTACCATATTTATAATAACATCACAATATATATATGATACTGGATTTATTATTTTATAATGGTAACAACAAAGTAAGAAGAAGTGGAAGAAGAAATGAACTTAGAAAAGGGTGGTGAAATCATTACCTCTTCTTCGGGTTCTTCCTTTTGATTTGATCAAAAGGGCTCCATAGGTTGGCTTTATGATCAAACTAAGGTCCCTAGGTTGTAGTGAGAGAAGTTTGGAGAGTATTTGGGCAGATTTTGGCCGAACCAAAAGGCTTTTAAGGTGTGAAGAAATGAGAAGGAGGAGTGCCCTTTTATAAGAGGGGTGAGGGGCACCTTTGGAAAAGCTAGAAATATTAGTTTATAATAAATTAATATTCGGTTTACAATGGCTCCAAAGTTTACTATTCAAAGGTTAAGGTGGGGATGGGTCTAAAACAACTCAACCAATAGAATTTAGACAGGTTTGGGTACTTATATTAACCTTATCTTTAAGTATTAACTCTAAGTTAATTAGTTTCACTTTTACAATGTCTCTTTGTATTTTTATATAATATTGTTAATAAACTTACTATATACATCCAAGCGACCCCCAAGTGGTCCATTAATTATGAACCTATCATGATATAAGTCTCTTGGCCGAACCTTAGATTTTTAGGAATTTAATATCAATTAATAATATAATATTTGTTTTAAGAACTCTTTTATGTCAATTTTGACACTATTCAATAGTTGATTTTTGTGAAACTCATAACAGATTGATTACTTCGAAAAAAGTCAATTATATCAATCCTAATATATCATATTATCCTATAAAATTAGTTTAATTCATTAAAAGGTTCATATTATATTTATTTGGTTATTTATAATATCAATTAGTTTAATTTTTCACTATTATAGTAATTACTACATCATCATTTTGTCATAAATAAATTAAATCATTTAATGTCTAAAAATTATAAATAAAATATCATTATGTAGGAAATCTTTTTAGATTTCTAAATAATATTTATAATCTAAAATCAAACATATATAACCCTATGTAATAATTGTTTTTCTAAAAGATATATGCTTGTGTCATTTTGGTATTCATTTTAACTTAATTAAAATAAAGTGTCCTTATCACCTACAAGTGGCACCATGGGGTCCCAAAATCGACCCAAAGATGCCTATGGTCTAACATGTATCAACCAATAAGGATAGGACACGTTTTAGGGTAATTTAGTATTATTATAATATTATTGTTTTAACCCTTATTTACCGGATTTACCCTTAACCATGGTAAATAAAATATTTACCGCAGTAATTATTCAAAATGTCTAAAAATAAAAGTTACCTATTTACACAATTTTAACATCCTGATTCCAAATATGTAATCCATTTTCCTAAATTCAAAACACAGAAGTGGCAGAAATTAATTTAAAATTAATTCCCGCTGTCAAAACAAAAAGCGTGTTTTTAAGAGATAATAACTATCAAAAGATTGACACTTGTTTATGTTCGGTTTAATTGTAAAATTATGTCCAATGTCCAACATTATATTAAATGGTAAAAATATATTTTAAATATACTTTAAAACTAATAAAATTCATAATTTATCACTATTAATTATTTTGATTAAAAAAGTTGTTTTTAATTAAAATTTAGTAATTTTCACTATTCATCAAAATATGAAAGTTATCCGAAAAGTACCAAAATTTCACCTTAGGCTAAATTATATATTCCAAATCCAAAAATGAAGTCCATTTTGAAATATAAAATATATATAATTTTAAAAAGTAGGTATTACTATTCATAACGGCTAGTTTGATTGGTTGTTAGAACTCGGTGTTGCGTACAACACACGCTATCGCATTATTCAAAGAGAAGCGTACCGTAGAAGTTTGGGGTGTTACATAAGATACATTATCTGGTTGTTCACATATGTGTATACCCCATAAATCATAAATTGTATTAATAAAATGCATCTCCCAGGTTTTCCTCCCATGCTGATAGGACCCTCAAGGAAGTCACAGTCATGTACTCCCTTGATAGTGAGGATTCTTATCATGATGATACTGATGAGACCTATTTTGATTCATATTTACTAACATGGATTAACCATATCCATTACATGATTAACTTGGGTACCTAATGTACCCCTTGGTCTTCTCAATGAGCTAAAGATATGTGGGCCTCCTATTAGGTGTAAGTTCTAAAAACCTATATTTTCTTGAGTCGCTGGTTGGGTTAGGGATATATATAAGAAACGTACATGTAACCCCTGCTCATTTATTTCATGTTTATAATTATTTAATGAACATACCATACAATGTAAGCCCAAGTATCTTTCTTATGGGGTCATATCCCCCATGCATCCCATCATCCTTCCTATTCCAACCATAAATAAACAATAAGTATATGTGCATGTGGTCTTCCTACCTGGTGTAATCCCCAAAAATATTCCCTCACCTAAGTTATTAGTCATGTTAAGAATACACAATATGTATATGTATAAGCCCCACATTTTTTCTTCATGTTCTTATGTAAGTCTAAAACATCTAATCCAGTGTAAGTATTAATATCTTCTTTGTGGGACCATATCCTCTATGCATCCATTGGTCCTTCCTAGTCCCTTATTTATTTATTTAATCAATAAATAACTTGTTTTACTTGGCATAGGGGGACATTACATGACCTGGAGGCCTAGTGGGTATATAGCCCATTACATCATAGCCTCAAGCCCAAGTGAACTGTCTCGGAAGCCCATTCCCTCAAGGCCTTTTCTGATGACCTGTACCAATGCTAATTTTAAGCCGTATGATCCCTATAAAATAGTCAAAGGTACTGCACATACCTCCCCGTCATCCACACGCCACCATAATCCCTATTTTAACCAATTAATACACCCCACAATCTATCAGCACCATTGTTATTGAAGCTCGTCAAATGTTTTCCGCTAGACCACTGATGACTTGAATCCCCAGTTTCCATATCCATCCCATTAAACCAAATTTTCCAGGACTACCATCTAAATAAACTATCAGCTGCACCATGCACTGGCCGAACCAATAATGACCTACAGTTGTTCTCACTATCACCAACCCAACCTATAGTCATGATCACCATCAGTCAATAGTATGCAAACATGTATGTGGGAATCTATTAGGTATAATGTAGTAAAACCCACCTTCACCTATGACACCATTTGGGTTATCCACATATGATAATCATACATGTATTCCTTACACATGTCTTTTGTTCTCCCTGGTAAAGAAGAATAATTCCTAGATTAAAAAAATAGGGAAATATAAAATTATTCACCCATTTTTCTTTACATATGTTCCTTCACCCATCTAATTTTCCCAATAAAACATTCCCATGTGGAAGATCTGCATGATGTGTCCCTCAAACTATAAAGTTATGAGAATTTTTAAGATTGGTTTTATGCACTTATTATGAGTATCTCATAAGACATTAGAGAAATGAGACTGTACAATTACATGAATTGATCTATTCATAGAAGAGTGAAAAAGAGTAGTAGTCCGATACAATTTTTAATGGAATTCATATACTATTGTTAGCTATCATCATTCATCATGATATTATACTAGTGCACACAACATGTTTAGTGTAGTCATGCCCCACACACTACTCTAACCTAAGAACATGCTCTTCCTTGATGAAACATTCATACTAGAGTCACAGTTATTTCAAAATTTGAATCTCTTCATGTTAATCGGATCAAATTATGAGGGGGTTATTTTTTTATTCTCCTTTTGGTAGAGTATGGAAACCTGTTTATGGTGAAACTAAATTCCAAGTAAAGTGAACTTTCAAAATCATCCATTCCAATGAACATGCCAAAGTCACTTTTCATTTTCTCCTGGGCATTCATCCTAGTTTACCAACATGCACTTGTATCTCTCATTCATGAAAATAGTTTAGACATCTGATTCCTTCACACCAATCTCTTGTATGAGTAGACATATGTACATGTTTCAAGACCCCCTTTTTATGAACTGGTTGTGTTCTCGTATTTCTTTCTCTGATAATTGTATAAACTTTCTTCTATTCCCACATCTCATGTTCCCTAATCCCTATATTTTCCAATAAATATACCCCTAGGGGTCATTATATGAACACAACCCGAGGAATTTGAAGTGATAAATAACCAAGAGATAGGAGTTGCACCTGACCAAGTCTCCAACCACCTTTAAGTAGAGTATTATGTCGAACCTAAGGTAACTAACTAAAAATGATGGGTAATTGCATCATTCAAGGAAGTTAACACCCAAATATTTTCAAAATAACTCTTATATTATGATCCTCAAGGGATAGGGTGAATGAACACATAAAAGATAAAATATTAGTGAGACATCTTCCTAGATCACCCTAGTGTATAACACTAATGTTCCAAGCACCAAAGTCATCCTGGGAGGTACAACCAGGGTGAAACTTGTCCCTACCTCGTACCAAGGTAACACTTCACCCTTCCACTTACTAGGTAGATCCCTCACTCTTCCCCACACTTGGGTGAACCCTCACCCTATCCTATATCAATGATAACCATTCAACTAACCCATACCATGGTGGGTAATCAGCCAAGACTCTATACCATGCTAAACATTCTCCCAAACATATCATTAAGATTTCATATTCACCCTAATTTTTGACTAGGGTAACACTCTACCCTCCTCTATATACTAGGTTGAGCATTCACATAAGCATGACACTAAGGTTCCAATTCAACCATGTTCTCTTACATAGTCACCCATTTTTCCTTGATATCCTACATGGGAACAAACCTAACCTAAGACATTTAATTGGTTACCAACTTCACTTGGTTCTCTTATCTAGGAACCAACTCACCTAGGCATACTCTACAGCCTCCTAAGATGCATGGAAGGGTTTCTCACATCATCGTGAACCCGTTAGATCATGTATTCCTTTAATAAAAGTCAAATACTATGTTTTCCTCCTTAGATGGTGAGACCCTTAAGGTATTAATGATCATGTAAACCCTTGAAAATAGGGGTTTTTATCATGATTATATTGGTGAGACCTCTCTCGGTTCATTTTTTCCAACTTTGATGACCTAGATCCTATATTTGATCAACCTTAAATACTTAGTGGACCCCTTTTCCACTCAAGGAGACAATAATATATGGGCCTCTTACTAGGTTTAATCCCCCAAAACCTGTCTTCATCTGAGTTACCAATCGGGGCATGCACATATGGGTAGTATATGCCTAACCCTTTCACATGTACCCTTTATGTTCCCATGTTAGGAACAAGAATCCAATATAGTGTAATCCTTGTCTAACCTATCTTCCTTATGGATCCATATCTCCAATGAGTGTAGTCATCCTTGTATAATAGGTATTCCTCATGGGGACATATCCCATTTATTCCTAACCTGTCTTCCACATGGGTCCATATCTCCCATGCGTGTAGTCATCCTTGTCTAACCATCAATCGGTAGAAAATAGATGTGTATATGGGGAATCTATGAGGTGTAAGACTTGAAATACTACTTCACCTAAGTCACCATCTAAGATTAACACATATTAGAAGTATATTCATATGCCCTACACATGTCATTCATGTTCCCAGGTATGGCCTAGGCATCCAATCTTGTGTAATCCTTAACATCTTTTTCATAGTTCTATGTCATCTATGCATCCAATAATACTTCTATTTCTAACCATCAATGGGAGGAAAGTAGACTCAAATATGGGACTCCTACTCGGTGTAGTCCATGAAACCATTCCTTCACCTAAGTCACCAATTGGTTCAAAAAAAATTGGGAAGCATACGCATAAGCCTCTCACATGTCCTTCATGTTCACAGGAAAGTTCTAGCCATCAAACATGATGTAAGTGTTGGATTTGGTGTTCCAGAGAAAACTATTTAAACTTTTATTACATTTATATTCTGATATTTGAATATTAAAAAAACATATAATTACATTTTTATCATTTTTCTTCATGAATTTAATGTAATAATGTCTTAGGGGTTTTAGTTTCATTGATAATGTCATGGTAGTTCCCCTCTATGATGAGAACCTTGAAGTGCTATGAAGATATTCTTAAATATAGTTCTTCAGATGGATAATGTACTATGATAGGAAAAATAGTATGTATACTATTAGGTGTAATTGATCATAAAAATATGGGGTTTATTTTCATGATGTTCGCACTTGGTAATCATCAAGAAAGTAGATTATGAAAACATATATGCCAGTAAAAATTCTTTCTATTTTTGTGTCATTAGATATTCCAATATATGATCATTTGTAATCTTCCATAGATTTTAATAATTTCAGTAATTATTTTCATGATTCATGTACTTATATTTTTTTTTAAAAACCATGATGCCATATTTTTTCGGGAAGTAGGGTATGTTGGGTACTTCACAAATGACATGTTATTAATGGATAATTTTAGGAAGGATTTTTCCCTTCCATGTTTATGTAAGTTGATATATCAACCATTTTATTGGAATATAACCATCATATTAAATACTAATTCCATGGTGTAATGATGTTTTTATTTCAGAGAGTTAAAGAAACACATATCGAGCATATAATATGATGACACAAATGTGTAACTTTCTTGATGAGATATTGTGAAAAATTGATTATAATATTTAGTGAGTGTTTTTATGTGGTTGATAATGTTGAAAAATTATGTTCTTTCCTTTACGTTCTATGAACCATTTCTAGATAGTAATCTTGTACTTTAGGTAGTCCTTCCTAATTCCAATGAGAAATAATCCTAGATGGTCACATACTATGTGTATCTTTTGATCCCGATTAAATTAAGTTTGAATTTAATGAGTGTAATAAATATAATTATCTTGAAAAATGAATAATTTTATTCATGTTTTATGGATCACAAATATTTATTTTTGAATTAAATATATAATTAAATATTTATTCATGTATTCAATAAATTCTGAAGATTTAGAGTAGACCAAGACCATTTTCGGTGATGAATATTTATTTTCATACTAGTAAATAAAATTTATCATTACATAAGTTAGAAAACATAATAAAAATAAAAATATAATTATTATTATATGGAATGGGTTTTAATAATTATTATTATATTATTTAACAATAGATATGTAATAAAATAATATTTTAACCTAAATCATAGCTATATAAGTAGATGGTTATGTCTATTATATATGGTTAATTAAGATTTGATAATTGTTTCCCAAAAAATAATTCACTCTCCATTCCTACTCCTCTCTTCATTTCATGAACAAGAAGTGAAAGAGAGATTTATTAAATATTGAAGGAACTAAAAGTGAACAACACAAACAATGCAATATAATTAATTTTCCACAGTAACACCTGAAAATCAATTTGAACTACTTAGAGATGACAGGTGAACTTGTGTATCACCGCAAGATGGATTCTACACTTATATCCTCCCAACGTAATGAAGGTAATTCGAGAAGGGTTTATATATGATCTAAATAATTATCCAATTAAGTTCCTTGATAAGGTTAATATTTCTTCCAACCATTAATAAATTATTTATAAATTAAGTGGGAAAATATCCTCTCCAGGTTTCAGATTTTATTTATGTAAATATTTAATGTAAAAAATTTTATTAGTCACTCAATTCATGTCATGTTCAATATTCAAATGATCCACTAAATCGATAAAACATTTATAGTTATTTCTCTAGCAAAATCATTTTTTGTGCCTAAAACCATCAAATTGTATAAGAGTGGTCAAATTTTTAATTTTTAATTATCTATTTGATTATTGATATACACATGAAATAATGGTTGTATATTTTATTTATAAATTATTCATTATTTAATAAAACTGTAATTGACAGGTTTTCAACATATTAATAATCATCATTTTGTGTTTCATTTTATTAAAGTATTGAAAAAAAATAGTGAAAGACCATAGATTCCATCGAGAAGTGATGAGTATTTTTTATAGATAGTATGAAATTTCATGGTGTATTTTTGGAGTACATGTCGTTTACACAAGTACATTGCCCTTATTCATGTCATGGGATAAATGAAATTCCAAGAAATATCTATAATATATAAATTTATTTCTCACCGCATGTAGACTGAGCTAACCTAGAATATAGAATTTCAGATTATATAGTGTGTAGCTAGAATATATGCCTTGTAGTTTCCATAGATTAACGATGAAATTACAACCAACCATGTGGTAAAATATATGATCAAAACTGTATGAGACTGAAAACCTTGAGTAATAATTACATAAAAAATATTTAGCTCACATAGATGGAATATAGTTCATTATTTCCCACATATGATGTACATGGAGAGTCATTCAACACATCAAGTGGACACATGATAAGTGGAACACATGGTGTGTAGCTATAGTACACATTGTGTAGTCCCACATTCTATGAACATATTGAATCCTTCAATAGGTTTCACAGACACACGACATTCAAACCACATGATGTGGAACTATTTAGTACATGTCATGTAATCTAGAAAAGATAAATGCTAAAACCCTATGTGTTTATCAAGAACATGGAAAGAGGAACACACATTCTATAGCTGGTTAGTACATGATGTGTAGTTCATCCAAGGTATAGGCTGAAGCCCTAGACATGTATTCTGGGTACACAGAAATCAAGTTACACATTGGGTAGATCATAAGTACACACAATGTAGTATCTTATTAAATTAAATAATTAAATTACATTAAATTGATAATTTTATCATTAAAAAATTTATTATATTGATTGGTACATGTTGTGATTGAAAATTTATTTATGTTTTTAAATAATTATAAAATTATCAACTAATTTATTGTAATTATTTATTATACTACTTATTTTACATAAATACATTTATTATGGGTATCTCTAAGAGAATTAGGGTGGTCATTAAGATAAAATGGAATTAATAAATGAGTGAATGAATTAATTAATTAATTAATTCAAGCACATTTTTAATAACAATGAATGAATAGAAATGAATGTTAGCCTGGATAATTTTTCATAATTGTTTCATTAGTATAACCAATCACGAGCTTGACCATGACATGTATATGTGTTAGAATTATTTAAATTAATTTATTACATGGTTTTTCTATTATTATTTATTAAATTAAATATAATGTTCTACAATTCATCCCTCCATACTTTATTATAGAGGACCTTCCTATCCAATGTTATTTATATAATTCTCAATAACCATTCCTTTGGTTCCCTCACTTGTGCATGAGTTATAAATACATATAATAAATGGATTATCCCAAGGTATGTGGAGTCAATTCCTGATGAAATTAAGATGCTACCAACCTAGGTGATCCACAGACAGATATGTGGAATGTTGTAACTCATGTCAAGACTATCATAAGGACGTTTCCCCTATGTAATAGTTTCATTTTTTATCTTCTCAAAAAATCAACTATTATATAAGCTCATGATGGGGTAATTTATTTATTTATTTAATTTTTTACTTTTAATTATTTATTTTATGGATGCAAAAGAGTGATCACATAAATAAATGAGCTAATGTAAAAAATATGGATTAAAAATAAATGGACTATCCAGAAAATGTTTTACCAAAATATAGTTAATAACTTTGCAAAAATCCACATAATATTAAAAATACATGTAAAAGATAAAACCAAAAAAAATTATGCATGATAAATAAAATCACTCAACTAGGTATTTTTTCAGGATTTTCCTTCCATTACTTCATTAGGAATGAAATCCATAGAATTAAGTGTTTGACCACCCTCATTGGGAAACTTTTATTTACTGTGGAGTTATTACAAAGGTAATGGGTTGACATAACCATCTTATATCAATAGAATTATCCCCCACTAGAATTTTTGTAATTTTGAGGCATGTTTTGAGGAAATCCAAGTCAGTATTTCATAATTAGGGAGTCTACTCAATGGATCAAGGAGGAACATGCCCACATTTGGAAAATAAATTCCTACCTAAATACCTTCAAGAATACTTTCCAACCCTTATTGGGGTTATGTGGAGGGTAATATGGATCCTTTCGACTAGAACTTCTAAGACCCTAGGAATTTTATGTTCAATGGTTAGGGATATTAGGACTTGATAAAATTTTGGGGGATTTAGTAATTTTTTTATTATTTCTCATATAATTTTTATTCAAGAAAAATACTAATAATATTCTATTTTAAATTATAGTATAATAGAAAAGTAATCATTTTCCGGGTACTGTAGCAGCATTGTAGCAGTGGCGGAATGGTAACAGAAATAACACTATAGCGGCAGAGGCACTGCAGTAGGAACTGTAGCAGCAGTGGTACTGTAGAATTGCGGGTACTATAGTAGTATTGTTCACTGAGGGGTCCTTTGGGAAAAAAAAATGGGATTTTATGCCTTGTATTTAGGCCACTTGGCCATAGGCCTTCGAGCTATGTAATGGGTCTCCCTCTACCCAGTCTTAAAAAGGTATTTTCTTTAAATAATAAATTGAGGCTTTGGCCCCAACCTTTAAAAAAATATTGGAGAAATTCCATCCCCTCACTGATAGCAACTTCCATTAGTGGTATTTATGCCTTCGAGATGTGTTTCACAATGAATAGAAATATTACTTACTAGAATCCTCAATACCTGATCTATCTATAAATGAGGTGAGTGTTGATGATTTCCTTATCAATGAAAAAAATTTAAATGATGTGGTAAATGTTTAATGATTGATCCTATAAACTATTTCTGTAGAAATCATGAAGTCTCATAAAAACATGGATGCTTATAGAATACTCAAAATTCTACATGGTCTTTATGAGGAAAAATAATGATATGAATTGTTTGAGATCTAAAAGGATGTATTTTATAGTAATCTTAGAGAGGGTCTACTATTTGGGCCTCACATAGTCAAAATCATTAGCTACATTGGGATCCTATAGGTTTTATGGTTTGAGGAACTACCCAACAATCTCATTCTTGCATCACTACCTTAGAGATTCTCAATATTTGAGGTAAATCAACATTGAGAAGTATCATACAGATATACTCACTCCACTTATCCAAGTATATAAGGAGACAAAGTTTTAAAATCCTTCCATCCTTATGGTAAATAAATAGAATGTCTAAGAGAAGATCTTGATAGCCAAATATTATATGTAAATTCCATATATGAATAGAAAGTTAAAGGATAAATAAATGGAGAAATATTTTATTTATTACACATGTGTCAAAAAGGTCCACTGGAAGAAAAACTACACCAAACTAAATAAGAAATAGGAAGCTTCTGGTGTACCTGTTATCAAGTGAAATTTATCTATTTCTAAAAATTGGATACTAGATATAGCTTGGGTTGCTGACATAAGTTTTAAAATATAGGAATAAAGTAGATTTAGAAATATTGACCAGGGGGAGGTAGATCTATGAGAATCCAATAGATCCAAACTAGTTGATGTGGCTAATGAGGACTACCATCACATGTTATGAACAAGAATGATTTGGTTTTGAAGTATTTTTATTATATTAGACTTGATGAATATTGATTTATTTTCAAGTAAATAAATTCCTCTTCTCTTATATATATATATATATATATATTATGTAAAGGCACATTTAAATAATGATATTTATGTATTGGATTACACAAACCCGGTAATGGAAATCGATAACAAAACTACTTCACAAGACTCATACCACACCAAACTTTGGTGTCACTAGTTATGTCATGTGAATTAAACTTATTTAAAAAGTTTAAATCAAGAATGATAATTAGAATATTTGAACTAAAACCACACGGTGTGTGTCATTCATGTTTACCAGGGAAAATGACCAAATAATCATTTAGTGGAAAAGGTGAAAAGGTCAAAGATATTCCAGAATTATTTCATACCGGTGTTTGTGGACCATTTCCTATTGAATGAATGGGTGGTACTCATACTTTATAACTTTTATTGACTATTTTAGTAGATACATATATGTCTAATTGATGAGGTAAAATCAGCTTCCTTTGATAGATTCAAGGAATACAAGGATGAAGTTCATAACTATCTTGGTAAGAATCTTAAGAAACATAACTCAGACCATGGTGGATAATATCTCAGTAAATACTTCACTAATTATTTATGGGAGTTTGGTATCCTATCCCAACACACTCCTCCCTACACACCTTAGTGGAATAGTGTAAGCGAAAGGAGGAACCACACCTTTTTAGACATAGTGAGACCAATTATGATTCATGCAAGACTTCTATTATCCTTTTGGTGATATGAATTATAAACATCATCACAAATATTAAACCATGTTCTAATTAAAGTGGGAGATGGTATACCATACCAATTTTGGAATGGAAAGAAATCTACGTTGTTATACTTACAGATGTGGTGTTTTGAATCATTTTTAAGGCCACTTTAGGAAATAAACATGTACCTCAAGGTACAAAGTGTACTTTTATGGAAAACCTCAAGGAAACAAGGGGATATTACCTATAAAAAACCTCATAAAAAGTTAACAATGGAATTAAATTTCATATTCCTTAAGATTTAGTACATATCTAAAAAATATTTTGGGAGCAAGATGGACTTAGATAAATTCTAAGCTCTAGGTAAATAAGATTTAGCATAGGAAATATTTCCACAAATCCCAATGGAAGAATATGTTCAAAGTACACAAGTTCTGCATAGGACTACAAGAGAGGTTATAGAACCAGAACTATATGGTTTTATAGTCACCAAGTATGGTGACTCATTATTAATTCATAATAATTATCCTCTTACCTACAAGGAAGCAGTAGGGGGAATAGATGCTTCTATGTGGAAATATGCTATGATTTCTGAAGTATATTCCATGTTTCCAAACCAATTCTACATTTTGGTAGATCCTATAGAGGATATAAATCTCGATTTTTTTTTTGTAAATGGGTATTCAAGAAAAAACTTGGAATAGATGTATAGTTCAATACCTATAATTCTTGATTGGTATAAAATGGTTTCAAACAGCATCAAGCCATAGACTATAATGAAATATTTTCACCAGTTTTAATGATAAAATACATTAGAATACTACTTTATATTGAGTCTTACCATGACTATGATATTTTTGAAATGGATTTCAAAATATCATTCCTTAAGGAGAACCTTAAGTAATATGTCTATATGACACATATCGAAGGGTTTGTGACTCCAATGGATTCTAATAAGTATTGAAAGTTTTAAAGATCCATTTATGGATTAATTAAAGAATCTAATTCATGGAAAATTAATTTTTCTAAATACATGATGAAATTTGATTTCATAAAGAATGAATGTGAGACTTATGTATATAATTGGTTTAGTGGGAGTTCATTCATTTTTTTAACAGTATATGTTAATGAAATATTACTCATTATAACCAAAATTCTAGTCTTATAGTTAGTTAAGACCTATTTTAATAAATTATTCTCTGTAAAGGACTTGAGAAGGGAAATATATATTCATGGGATTAATATCCATCATGATAGATCCAAGAGGATGATCAAACTAAGTCTAGGTACAAATATTGTCAAGATACTAAATAGATTCAATATTTAATAATCTGAGAGGATATTATTTCCAATGTCACATAGAATTCACCCTTCTAAGAAAATGTGTCATCATACACATGAGGAATGAAAAATAGTGTAAAGGATTCCATATGCACTAGTGATCGGATCAGTCATGTATGTTATGTTATATACTAGTGTATATATGGAATATTCCTTGAGTGTGGTATGAATATATCAAGATGGCCCAGGTGAAAACCATTGTATGGAATAAAAGACTATCAATAAGTACCTAAGGCATATTAAGTAATTTTCATGACATATGGAGGAGATGAGGAACTAGTCATGTGAGGATATGTATATTCTTGTTTACAAATGGATAAAGATGATATGAAATTGAAAAATGGATATACCTTTACTCTAACGATGGTTATGTGTGTTAGAAGATCTTAAAGAAGGCTATGGTCAAAAATTTTACAATAGAGGTTGAGTATATTATGAATTCTAAGATAGCTAAAGAAGTAGTACAAATACATAACTTAACCTAAGATCTTAACATGGTACCTATCAAAAAATATCTTATCACACACTATTGTGATAATACTATAGTGTTGGATCTCATAAAAGTGCCGAGGTCACATCATCAGACGGAGAATATACATCTAAGTTATCATATCTTGGGGAATTTTTCTCAGAGCATGGAAGTTTTATTGGGTATAATTTCCATGTAATACATTATGTAAGGTCCATTGACTAAATTCTTTACTTAGTAGAAACACAATCTTCATGTGATATCTAGCAGATAGAAATTTATAGAGAGTTGACTCGAGTCTAATTGAGAGTTTGTTAGAGTTGGTGTTCTAGAACCAAATATTTGATCTTTGATTATATGTATATTAAAATATATAAATGTTAATAAAACATATTATTACATATTATTCATTTAAATTCCCAAACTTAAAGTAATAATGTCTTAGGTTATCTGTCGAATTTATATGGTCATAGCAGTTCCCCATAATAATGAAAACCTAGAATTTCTATGATGATATTCATAAATATAGTTCTATAGTTAGATAACATACTACGATTGGAAACATATTATGAACACTATCATGTGTGAGTGCTCATAAGTATATGAGTATTCTTTTCATAAATTTTTCACTTGGTAATATGTAATATGAAATATTATGATAACAGAACTCCAAAAATAATTATGCATTTTTTTGGTTTCATTAGATATTCTTATTTATGAGCATATGTAATGGTCCTTTGACTTTAATATTGTCATGAATTCTTTTCATGAATTGAGAACTTATATTTATTGATGAAAATTGTGATTCCAAATGTTTGTGGGATTAAAGTACACTGGGTGCGTCAATAATGATATGTTATTAGTAGATAGGTAGAGGAAGGATTTTTCCATTCCATCTTTATGGATGATTATATCGTATACCTTTGATTAGAATAGAAATATTGAATTAAATTAAATAGACATGTTATTTTATAGAGTTAAAGAAATATGTGTCAAGTATATATATATTGATGACATGGATGTGTATCTTATTTGATGAGATATTTCGAGAAATGGATTATATTATATGGAGATCATTTGTATTTGGTTTTCAATGTTGCAACATTAAGTTATTTATCATGGGTTCCGTGAAGCATTTCTAGATAGAAATCATAGGATTTATGAAAGCCTTCCTAATTTCAGTGAGAAATAAAACTAAAGGGTCACCCTAAGTATTTTCGTTGAAATTGATTAAATTCTATTTGAATTTAATTAATGGAATAAATATTATTCTCAAGATAACGGAATAATTGTTTCATGATTTATCGATGAAAAATATTTATTGATGAATGATTTATTTAATTAAAAATTTATTCTAGTATTCAATAAATGTTGAGTAGTTAGAGAAGACCAATACAATGTCTTGTGATGAATATTTATTTTTAAGATGGTAAATAACATTAATCATTATGAAAGTCAGCACATTACATAAAATAATAATATTATTATTATTATATTGAATGCATTTTAATAAAAATTATTTTATTATTTATGGGACAATATACAATTAAATAATATTTTAGCCTAAATACAAGATATATAAATAGATGTTTATGTGTGTTTTGTAGGTTTAATAAATATTTTAGAATCATTGCACACAATTAAATCCTATCTCCATTCCCCCCCCCCCCCCCCCGTTCCTCTTAAGAATGAGAAGCAATAGAGAGATTACTTCAAGATCAAAGGAACCAAAAGTGAGCAACACAAAAATTGTAAGATAAATGATTTAATGAAACAGAATAAAGAAATAAATTGTCATCACTTGGAGTTCAAAGGATCACGTGTGGATAACTGCTAGATGGAATCTACACTTGGATCCTCCCAACACAATGATGGTAATCCGAGAAGGGGTTATGTATGATCAAAATCATCGTAGAGGAAAGTTTCTTGATGAGGAAATCGTTTCTTACGATCATAAATAAAGAAATTATAAATTTTTCATGCAATGATCTTCTCCCAAATATGTATTTTCTTTATTATCAATACTTAGTGGGAAAAATATTTTGGCCATGGCATTCATGTCATGTAAAAATTTCAAATGATCCACCGAATCGACAACACCTTTATGGTTTTTTTTCACCAAAGTACTTCCTCTATGCTCAGAACCTTAAGTAAGCCCCATATCTTCTTCGTGGAGAAATACCCACCATGTTTTTAGTCATACTTCCATTTCTACCCATATATTAAAGGGAAATAGATGTGTATGTGGGATTCCTACATAGTTGTAAGACCCAATATTTCACTAACTATTGATATCATATGATGGATCCATTACTGAGCCATGCCTATATAGGGTGTTTAGGTATAAGCCCCAAATTTTCTTTACAGGGTTGTATCCCCCATAAAATATCTCTTAAAGGCTCTTATTCCCTATGAGAAACTCCCTCTCATTGGACCATATTCCCCGTGAGATACCATTCCGTATTGGATTATATTACCTATGAGATTCCATTCATTAATGATCAATATTCCCTCTAAACAAATTCTATCATAGTTTTCCACATTCCCAATGAGTCCAACCTCAACTCATCTTGTTTAGTTACTAATAATCTAAAATAGCTAGAAAGTTATTTCTATCTATAAGTCCCATGTCAACCAATTTTATGCATCATTTTCTTAGTAGTCTTAACTGAATTAGTTTAACCTACACAACCTATATTATAACTAAAAAAATTTAAACTGAGGTAACATGAGAATCCCTTATATAAATATTACATCCTTTTATATGAATATTAAATAAATCTCACAAGAATAAACACCTTCAAACCATAATGTTTTGGTGTCTTTGGAGACTATATTAATAATAAAATTATATCATGAAATATATTTAACATCCCTCGTGATCTTCCTCTCACATAGCACCCTTTTCATAAATGTACTACATAATACCTTTCTTCATAACCAAGAGAAATTGAAATATATGAAAGGGTGAACTTAGATGATCAATAAGGGTAAATAAGGTAGATAACAACTGAAGACTATAAGTTAGAATAAGATAATCATAAGGGTATGAAAACATGATCATAACTTATAGAAAAATACCCAAAACGTTATAGACCACAAATCATGAGTCATAGCATATGGATTTTTCATAACCAAATAAACAAGTCATAAGAGTGTTGAATTGTAAATAATAAATCATAATCCATGAGATCATATCTTAATCATGTGACCTTAGATTTTAGAATACACATAAGTATCAAAAATAATTTCCTTAGTCAGGGAATGTTGCTGAGACTATCAAAACATAGTGGACCAAGTCTAAACATGGGTTTGGATAACTCCCCATTTTCATAAAAATAGTGTACATAGTCCCATAGTGTATTGGGTTCACTAAACCTTACCTTTCATATTATATAATGATATATCAAGATTGAGATAATACATTTGAGGGTTATATAATTTTAAGCCCACCCATCACATAATGAGAACCAAACATATGTGTTCCGTAGGATCACAAAAATACTCATAATTTCATAATAACATAATTAACCCATGGGAAATAAATGGGTTTCATGAGATATCTTTAAAAATTCATCATCATAATCCATCTAGAGAAATTAATCTAAGTGTAACATTATATAATAACCCTAATTAATCATAGGATTCCATAATAGATGTTGACATAGATGAAAAATTATTTTATAAAAGATTTAGAAATATGATTTGAAAAATAAGAACAAATATAATTTTCATTTAGTAGATAAATATTACTAAAATAATGGGTATAAGGTTTTCTATTAAAAACATGGATACTTGTAATGAAAGCTTCATGAAAAAAATGACGTAATGGAGGGAAGATCTATTCATTCAATAAATGTAAAAGATTTATTTTTAAAAACCTGGGTAAAAAGTAAAAATATTTGAAAATGAACGTAAACAACCATTTTTATTTATATCATAATATTCATGAAATAATTAGAGGAACATGGATATGTAGGTAAAGTACTCTTGACTAAAAGGAAGAAATAATATTGATTTTTCATAAAAACATTAATTCAGTATTTTTTAATAATAAATCTGAAAAATGGAATGAAAACTTGAAAACCCTAGAAATAAATAGGTTATAATAAAATATGTTTTTTTTAGGAGATAAATAATATGCATTTCTCCCCAATAGAAATTAAAACATAAACAATCCTGCTAAAAAGAAATATTGTAACATAAACCCTTAACTCAAGTCCTGAATTGATTACTACATGCTCAAACATCTTGTTGAATAATTTTATATTTATTATAAATCTACAATATAACCATATCCATAATTATCTTACTATATATCATTCCCTTATAATTTTTAGTTTCCCATTTATTAACAATTCTTCATTAATGCCAATTATTGGGTGCTAAGTGTTCTATATTCCATTCATGATTTGGTTTCGTGATCTTAGTCATTTTAAAATTGTAATGGTATTAGAATATTATTCATGTCATAAATTTTATATTTATTTAATATATACACTTTCATAGCCATCCATGTAAGTAATACATGAAAAATAAAATACATCGCTTCATGAAGGTGGTAGCTCACCTGTATGCATGAGTGACGTTTTCACTTTCCATTAAATTGAAAGGAGGTAGATAATTATAATTCCATCAATATTATAAAATTTTAGTATTTTTATGAAATTTATTTCATTATATTATGATTGATATAATATATTTTGAAGATGTTTAATAAGAAATAAACTTGAATGAACTCAGTTAAGAAAATTAACTCTTCTCAGGTATCCTTCTTTTTCATACACATTAATCCTTGTTAGGTTGGTCTTTTAGTAAGAAAATAACCTATAGGATGTGGGGATTATATATTTTAAATTATATGGGAATATTGTTTTGAGAAGGTACTCAAAATGTGTTTAGAGAATAGGAGAGGAGGTACCCTTTTATAAGTGAGTAGAGTGGAGCCTTGAAAATACCCTTAACTTTAAAATAATATAAAGTCATTTTCAGCTCTCACCTAAGAAGTAGTTTCCAGCCAGGCCTTTCCGATAGTAGGGATAGTAGGCCCCTAATCCCACAAGGGTAGATGGTATAGGAAGAGGCTGAACTCAGGATGCTCCTTGAGGACCTCGACCAAGGCATGGTCGGGGAGACAGCTGACAGGCAAGGGGTAAAGAAGATGGACGTGGGTAGTTTCATGTCGTAGAGGCAGCAGTTCTAGTAGGTCCATTGATCATTTAAGGTAAGATCATTTTTTAGTAAACAATCTTACGCTTTATTTGATTTAGCAGATTCACACTTCTTTATTGCATCTAGCCTATCCCATCCTATAGGATTGGATATAGAGATACTTTATGTGCCCCTGATGTTGAGTACATCAGTCAGATGTCAAATAAGCGTGTTTGATGTTTTCTGGGGATGTATACTAATGTTGGGGCCACATTAGTCTAGTGTGGATCTCTATCTACTATAGATGTATCCATACAATGTTATCCTAGACAACTAATGGTTTTACTCTGTGCATGTCGTTATCAACTACTTCTGGAGAATAGTCATGTTTTCAGATGCAAAAGGCTAGCGTATAGCTTTCATTAGTGAGAAGATCTATTAGATGGGTAGCTGACACATGGAGAATCTTTTTTCCTTGTTATCTGAGTTATCAATGGGATCTATATATGCTGAGATGGTGGAGGTTTCCATAGTTTTTAAGGAGTTTTTTGATGTTTCCCCCAAAGAGGTTGTGAATCTACCCCCTCGACGTGACGTTGAGTTTGGGATAGGCTTACAACCCAGTGCTCATTTGATCTCAATGGATCCTTACCGAATGATTCCTTCTATGTTATGGGATTTGTGGATTTAGATTGAAGATCTGATGAATAAGGGTTACATTTTACCTAGTGTGTCATTGTGGGGTGCTCCAGTCTTGTTTGAAAAGATGGAAGACGGTGTTCTGAGGCTCTGTATAGACTACCAGTGACTAAATCAGGTAATGGTCAATAACAATTACCCTTTCATAGGAATATAAAATCTTTTCAACCAGATGAGGGGAGAATGTTGTTTATCTAAGAATGGTCTACGGTCTGGGTATCACCAATTAAGGTGAAGAAGTGTGAAATACCAAAGACTGCTTTTAGGAGAAGTTATGGGCACTTCGAGTTCATGGTTATGTCATTTGGTGTTACGAATGCACCAGACATGTTCATGGGGAATATGAACTCTATCTTTCATGTGTTCCTGGACCATTTTTTCATCATATTCATCAATAAATCATAATATACTCAAAGTTATAGGGGGAGCATACCGAGCATCTCAGTACTACATTAGAGGTCCTTTGGCACCATTAGCTCTACAGAAATCTATCTAAGTGCAAGCTTTGGATATGATAGGTCCACTTCCATAGACATGTGGTGTCTTAGAAGGGTGTAACAGGGTGTAGCAGTGGACCCGTCGAAGGTAGAGTTAGTCGTTTCTTTGGTAGAACCCAAGAATGCGGTAGAGGTTCGTAGTTTTCTCGGTCTATCAGGCTACTACTGGTTATTCGTACCTGATTTCTCTCAGTTAGCAGCTCCATTGATGGATCTGACCAGAAAAGGACACAATTTTGCATGGGGGTAGTACTAGGAAACATTCCGCTATCTGAATGGTAATTTTGTTAGTGATCTAGTGCTCATGCTTCCAGAATAAGGGGTGATGTTCGAGGTGTTTTGTGATGCTTCTCATCTAGGCATGGGGTGTGTGCAGATACATAAACAGGGAATGATATACTATGTTTCTAGGAATTTATGTCCCCATGAACATACCTATGACACCCATTATCTAGAACTAGCAGTGGATGTGTTCTCACTAAAACTATGGTGGCATTACCTCATTGGTGAGTGCTTTGTGGTCTTCACAGATCACAAGAGATTGAGGTACATCTTTTCCCAGCAAGACTTGAACTTGCGGAAGTGGAGGTGGATGGAGTTTCTCTAGGATTACAATTTTGAGTTCTCCTACACCTCAGGAAAGGGGAATTTTATGGTTGATTCTTTGAGCAGGAGGTCACAGAAGGATGTGGTTTGGGAATCAAAATATTCTTGGAGGTTGATGGAGGAGTTCGCTACCTTGTACTTAGATACATGAATAAATGGCAACAGAGGCCATTTGTTTTGGATGAAGATACATTAATCTCTGTGGTAGAAGGTGTAGGAGTCTTAGTGGGGAGACTCAGATGTGGAGGGGATGCATGATCACTTTGACCGGGGTTATGCTATGGAGGGATGGTTGGAGGATGGCCAGAATCAGATTTTGTTCCATGAGAAGCTATTTATTTCTAGTGGAAATGTGTGAGGATGTTCTCTGTGAGTTTCATAGGTCAATCCTAGTGGTACACCTAGGAGTTTACAAGATGTATCGGGGCATGAGGGAAAAGTTTCGGTGGCCTGGGATAAAGCGGGCAATGATAGAGTTTGTGGTGGTGCTTAGTGTGCCTGTAAGTGAAGGATAAGAATCATTTTCCTGGTAGGTTGTTGCATCCCCTAGATATCCCCAAGAAGAAGATGTATTAAATCTTTATGGATTTCATCATAGGATTACCCAAGCATTAGGGAGGATGCGATTCTATTTGGGTAGTAGTGGACTAGTTGGAGAAATCGGCTCACTTCTTAGTGTTCAAGGATTTGACCGTAACAGATGCCTCAGCATGAAGGTATGTGAACGATGTGGTGTGGCTACATGGAGTTCCAATATCCATCATTTTAGATTAGGATACACATTTTATGTCATGAGTCTGAAGGTTATTACATCATGCCTTTGGAATCTTGTTATTCCTCATCACTACTTTCCAACCTCATATGGATGGACAAATAGAGAGGATCATTCAGATGATGGAGGACATGTTATAGGCATGTGTTTTGGACTTTAGTGGGTTGTTAGTGGCCAAGGTGTATGTAGGCAAGTTGTGATAGTGGGGCTTATGGAAGAGCGTGGTAGCATTTGGACGTTCGCCATTAGATATGAGAAGTTAACCAGTGAGAAATGGTGTGGGGTACCCAAATATTGATGTGTTTACTAAATCACTTTACTTTACTTACATTATTTGGTGAGTGTTCCTTGAAGAGGTTACGATGGATAGTATACCTTGTTATATGATTTTGATTTTCTGTTGTTTTTTCATTGGGGCATTAGTATTCCTCTCCCACTTATGCACCAGTGAATTTGGTTTTTTTTTCTACTGAGTATACTTGTATGATCACCCTACACATATAAAACTGTTTTTGGGTTTCTAAGGAGATTACATGGACTGTGTTAGACCTTACTAGCTAAGACGTTGGGGACAGTTGTCGTGTTGCTTCTTAGTTTTATTTTGGTACTTAATTTGGATTTTTCTTTGTATTTCTTGCATTTTTACTTTAAAAATGAAAATGTAATGGTTTTTTTTCTTTATATATATCTTCCTTGGAGTTGTTTGAGGTTTATACATTTTATCTCACAATCTTGGTTACTATAAAAAAAGAAATTCTACCGATTTTTTGATATTTATATACCCTTGGTGCTGGTCGCCACCTCGGGGCCTATTGGATGCGGAACTTAGGGGTCATTATCTCTTCTTCACTTTGAGGAAGGAATGTCTCAGTATCTTGACATCCCTTCCCTCAACTTGAAGAAGTCGGGTTGTGACAATAAATTTTTGGAATACATATAATCATAGAAAATAATTTCCTTTGTCAAGGATCGCTACCAAGACTATCATAACATAGTGGATAGAGTCCCATAGTGGTTTGGGTTCACTCCCTATCCCTATAAACATAGTGAACATATTCTCATAGTTTATTGGGTTCACTCCCCATTATCCATCATATTATATCATGAGATATAAATATTTACTCAATGCATTAGAGGGCTATGTAATTTCATTCTCACCCATCACATAATGAAACCAATATATATGTGTGTTGAAAGATCCCAAAAGAATTCATACTTTCATCATAGCTTAACTAAACTATGGGAAATAAATAGTTTTCATGAAAATATACTTAAAATGTTCATAATAATTCATATATATAAAGAAATTTTATGATATAATTAGAGAATATCCCCCATTGAAGCATAAGTTTTCATATTTGGATTTTGACAAAAATGAGTTATATAGAAAATGATAAAAAATCATTTTAAAAACCTTTAAAAAAACTAAAATATTGCTTACAATTACCTTAAATAACCATTTTATTTTATAAATAACATTCATGAACTAATTTAAAGAACATGGATACAAATGAAAAAGATTTCAGGCTAAAAATAAGAAATAAGTTCTATTTTTTATAAAGAACTATTTCAATATTATTCAGTAAAAAAGAGGGGTAAATGGAAATAATATTTTAAAACCATACTAATAACTAGTGTAGAATAAAATTAATGGGTTTTAGGAGAGTTAGAACATATAATTCATTTGACATATATTGAAACATAAATAATCCTGGTAATAAGTTATATTGTAACATAAACCCTTACCTCAAGTCCTGAAGTTCTTCATACATGATCTAAACATATAAACAATAAATTTTTATTTATTATAAATATATAAAAAAACCATATTTATACTTAAATTACTATATGTCATTCCCTTGTAATTTTTAATTACCCATTTATTAATAATTCTTCATTAAACTCAATACTTGGTAGTCAACTATTCTGTTTTCCAAGAATGTTTCAATTTTATGATTATATTAATTTAACCTTATTCTTGGTTCTATGATCTTAATAATTTCATAAATAAAATATTTATTTATTATATAAACTTTTATAACCGTCCATCTATGGTGGTTATGAAAAATGAAATACATCCTTCAGGGAGCCGGTGGTCTGCACATATGCGTAAGTGTTTCTTTCACATTCCATTATATGGAAAGAAGGTTGATAATGATCATTAAATCAATATAATAACATTTTATTATATTTATGATACTTTTTAAATTATATTATAATGTATATAATAGATTCATAGGTGGTTAAATGAGAAATAAACTTTAAAGAACTTGGTAAATATAATTACCTATTCCTCATGTACCATCCTTTAGATTACACCATAATACTTCTTCAGGTGGGTCTTTTGGTGATACAATAACCTCTAGGATGTGAGGAGTATAGATGGAAAGTTATTTTCTAGATATTGGTTGATATATAGTTGTGATATTTTGTAGATAAGTGATGAGAGGAGGAAACCTTTTATAAGTCAGGGGAGTGAAAACCTTGTAAATAACCTTAAATTTGAAATAATATAATGTTTTTTCATGGTAAAGTGAAAAAATAAGAATAATTTATAATAAAATGTGAGTACGGGTCTAAATCCACTCAAATAATCATATAAAGATAAGGTTTTTGTGATATTTTAATCTTTATCCCTTAGTTTAACCAATTTAAACCTTTACACCAATGTCATAACTTTTTCTATGGTAACTATTTTGTATGACAAAAAATAAAATGGTTCTTACTAAAAAAAGTCAATATTATGATTCAAAATATGGAATTTATTTTAAAATATTAAATTAAATAGGTGGTTAAAATTTTAATATAATTCAGAAATACATGATGAAAACTGTTTTTATAAAAATGAATTTTAATCTAAAAAATGAATTTACACCAAACTCTTGTATAAATATGATTAACATGGAATTTATTAGTTTATGGATGAAAAGGGAAGAATTTTATGAATTTAAAAGCCATAAAAAACTAAATGCATCGTTGTGAATTATTAATTAATGTTAAAGTACCAAAATGGTTATTTATTATAATACAATATAACTATGGTTCTAGAAAGTTAAACATCGATATCCAAATTCAACATAATGATTTTAAATGATTTTTTACTCTATAAAAAATATTTGGTCAATATAACGGTTTCATATATTTTTATATAATGTGTATTATTGTCACATAAAAATTCATCCATGACTCTAATGATCATTATCACGATAATCTAAAGAGGGAAATAGTTCCTATATTTATTTTGAGGTGAAGGGGAGTATTATGTTCGAATTTTGATCATTTAGTGCATCTCCTAAATATAGTACACAACTAGTTTTTCAATAAAAGTAACATAAAATGGATTTTTCTGTAACACCCAGAGTTTTATGAAATTTTTTTGAATAAATTAAATTTCTTTGATTTCTCGTGTTATACTCTACACCAAGTTAATCTTGTGTTACATGCATAAAAAAGACAATTATAACCAAGTCGTTAGAATGATGGGTATTAATAGGATTAAATTATTTTTGATAATATTTTTTACACGGGTATATATAATTAATTATATGGCGACCAATTAATTATGAAAATAAAAACCCGTTTGAATATAAAAGGAAATGTTTTTTCTTAAATACAATTGTGCCTAATCTTGTTTTATACCAATAAATAAGAAAATCAATATTTTGGGATTATGTTAATTAATTATATATATAATATTTATTCTAATTTTTAAAATTCATCCTATGTATTTTTTAGGCATGATATAAGAACAAATCCAATTTTACTCATAAAACATGTATTTTTCAAAAAAGGAAGTTTTTCTGTCTTTTATGGCACACTTGTTTTAAATCTAGTCTTGAAACATATATAAATTCTACTTGAAAAAATAAACATTTTATTTTAAATATTAATATTAAAATTTACTTTGGTTTAATTTTTGGTATTATTCTGATAAGTTTCATTTTTTGATGAATAGTAAAAAAATACAATAATTTAATTGAAAAACAAATTTTCATATAAATAATTTATAATGTTAATTTTTTTTAAATTAGTTTGGATGTAAAATTAGATAAATAATACATCAATTAATCCAATTATGACCATTTGAATCTTTTTCACTTTGAATTTGGATATAAAAACATTTCAATCTTTTGAATGTTTTCACTTTAAAACCCTATTTTCTTATTCCATCAATGAGATTAATTTTAAATCACTTTTATCCAATTGTGTGTTTTCAGTTTTTAAAAATGGATTCCATATTTCAAATATATAAGTCCAAATTTATTAAATAGGCTCCTCTTATTTATGTAATATATGAATAGAAACATTATCATTTTTTATTTCCATGGTTGGGGGTAAATCAAGTAATTAAGGGTAATAATAATATTAATAATATTATAAAACTACACTAACACTTTCCCATATGTTATTGGATGAAGTTAAATCTACCCTTAACACCGAAGGCTCGAAATTTAATTTTTTTAATGGACACTTATTGATAGAGAAAATATTTTCATAATTTTTATATGTATTTCAATTATTTAAACCCTTCCAATTTATCAATTTGATATTCTTTCCATGATTTTTGGATTATTGGTCTTTTTAGGCTAAAATGTGAAAATTTCTTAATTCAAGAATTTTAAGATATTTTAATCACATTGTTTTTAAAGAATAACATTTAATATATCGATTCAATTGATGTGATTAATTTTGCTGGATTTCTATTTTCATGGGATGCATCTGTCTTTTCTATAAAAAGAACTATTTTGGACATCTAGAGGCTAGAAAAAATCAATCAAGTTTCAAAATCATTATGGCCGATAGAGTGGACCCCACCTCCATAAATCAGAAATTACTTTGTATACACACCTATTATTGAGGTTATTTTAATTGGATTTCTAATATAACTCAATGAAATAGTTTTCCATTAAATTCCACTAATTTATTCACTTGTTAAGTCATCCATTGGATGCTAAACATTGAAAGATGATTTCTGAAATTCTCAGTCCTAAAAATTCATTCTCATTAATAATTCCACAAATTCATCAATATCAATCCAATTAATGTGAACTTTTGTTTGGATACATTAAATTCAATTTGGAATAACCTATAAGAAGGTACTCTAGGGTGAATCTAAGGGGAGTTTCTCTAAGAAGGAGAAAAAATTCATTGGACTGATTCTATATGGTGAATATTCTGCTTTTATTTTTCAATCTTTTCTTTCTTATTACTTCTATAATACCTTATTCTTCCCCACTCATCTCTATTCCCCTAATATGGTGGGGTAAACATTTGTGTGATTTGGTAATTGATGGTTTGGAATTTTGTAATGCTCGAGTTCTTGGACTTAATTGAATGAAATATCTTTCTCTCTTCCACAACATTTATTTCAATTTCATATAGTGGTTTTTTATTATCAAGTATGATTGTATTTTGTTTTTTGATTATGTTATTGATTTTTCTTAGTTCAATGAAAATTATATCCCTCCAATATGTTCTGATTTATATATGATGGAATTGACCTGATCTTAGTGGTGAAGTACTTGACGATCGTCAGTACGTGTGTAAGTGGTAGTGGATGTTCTTGACTGTTTGGGATAAACATGACCCATTCGGGTATTTCCTAAGTCATTTATGGATATTTATTACAACTCTATTGAACAAGGAAGTATAGTATACTGAACTAAGATATTATTATGTTTTTCTCTCACCATCACCATTTGACCAAGGGAGTGAGAGGAAACGATCATGGTATATCACTTTAATCAACTTAGTAGAAGATTATTGAATTAAATAGAATAAGGATAATATTTCAATTTGAAAACTGACCCCGTCTTGATTACCCTTTTCATATCATAGTTTTCAATCACTTGATATTTCAATTTCATTTCAATCATTTTCTTAATTGATTTATTTTATTTTCTTTCATTTAAAACTAAACAATTTTGAAAATACTATATTTTTTATGTAATTTAAAAAGCGAAAAACAATTTTGTGGGCACTCCTCTTTCAGAGGATACCTTGGGTTAATCACAATAATATAATTGGGTAATATAAATTAATATTTTTCTATTCACCAAGATATTCATGTGTCAAACTCGGCATTGTTACCGAGGAGGAATTGGAACTTAACAACTTAAAAAAAATTAAAAACTGAATGAACTACGACTCAACCAAAGCATTAATTGAATTATATCATGAAATTGAAATAATGCTAACACAACTAAGAAAAACAAACCTAAAAAACTTTTGTAAATAATCCTCTCAGATCAAAGTGAAACTCTTAGTGTTCACTCAGAACATGAAACTATTTTTGTAAATCCGAACCAAACCCTACGTGATTTGTGCACACCTCAATTTTCCATTCAAAACAACCAAATAATTACAATAACTACACTAAATTATTTTTAATTATGTTTCATTATAATTCCTGTGCTTAAAAAGTTTCATGTTCTTGTATGAGAAGTCCCAAATTTTTACATGCAAGAATTTAGCTTCACTTTTTCAAGTTTCAGGCTAGAAGGATCACCTGAAGACCAATTTCAGTTGAGGGAATTCCTCTTATCACTTAAAGGAGTAGATAAAGGATGGTTCTACAATATAAAACCAAGGGATATCAATGATTGGGGAGATCTGAAAATATACTTCATGCATAGATTATTTCCCACATCTTAGAGCACTATTATCAAAAAAAGATTTATGTCATACGACAATCAAGAGACCCTCTATGAGTACTGAGATCATTTCAAGAATCTCTATGCTAACTGACCACATCCCAAAATTGTGGGAGACCAATTTCTTATGTTATTTTACCATGTAATTCTTGACAATGATCAAAATATTCTAGACCCCTCATCTGGAGGAGACATGATCGATAAGTCACCAGCAGATGTTAGAGGCTTGGTTGAGAAGATTGTGAAAAACTTGCAACAATTTCTAATGAGAGGTATGGGCACAAGGGGGATACATGAAGGAAAAACATTTGATTCATCTACATTTATTGAAACCAAAGTTGATGACCTCACAAGGTTTGTCCTTTAAATAGCTATAACCCAAGAAAATGAACAACAATATTCATCTCAAGTATGTGGTTTATGTTCTTCTTCCACTCATTATATTGACTTGTATCCTAAGATACATGGGATAGAGTTCTATGCTATAGACTTTTAGTAAATAAAATTATAGAAAAATCAATTATATCAACCCCAAGCCTAGAAAGGATATGGAAATCAAAAAAACTAGGTGAGATCATTCAATCCTAATTAGTACCCTAATCAGCCTCCCTATCAGTGGAAATAATATCAGAGCCCCCCACCATTCCAACAACCCTAAAAATAGGAATACCAACAAAAAAACTTTAAATTCCAACATTACAAATATCCTATGAAAAATCATCCAATATTTCACAACCATCAATTGAGAACCAACAACTATAGTCAGATATTGATGGGCTTAAAAAAATGTGAAAGACTTATTCAACCAAATAACAACTATTTCGGATATTCTAACTAAGAAACCAGGGAATATTTCATCCCAGATAGTTCCAAATCCGAAAGATAATTATAGTGAAATAAAAATAAGAAGGGTAAAAGAACGCCCACCTCCATCCAAACATGAACCTGAAACAATAACACCTATTTTGAGGGAGAATGAAGTTTAAAATTCTGAAAATTATTTGAAAATTATCCAATAAGAATAAAAAAATGAGGATGATAAGGATAGTATGAGGATTAAATAAAAACCATTGAAAAGGACAAAAAGGGAGAATAAATGCATTCAAACACCATTTCCATTAAAAATTATTGAATCAAAGATATTGTTGTAAGAAAATATTCAAAACAAATCTAGGCATAATTTAGAATGTGGAAATCAATATCCCCCTACTTAAAGAAGTCAAAGAATTTCCAAGGTATGATTTTTTTTGAAATATCTTTTCACCAAAAATAGAAGAGTTCATGATAATGAGAGGATAAACTTAGGAACAAGTTTCTTAACTTATATCACACCACATATTTCATAAAAAAGTCAAAATCCATGTATGTTTTAAATTCTATGAACCATTAGATGTTTCTATTTATCTAATGATTTATGTGATCTTGGTGCTTCAATTAATGTTTTTCCTCACTCAGTATACACTTCTTTACATATGGGATACTTGGAGTCTAGAATATTGGAGGTCCATCTTGAAAATAGATCCACATTTTTCCCAATAAGTGTTCTAGAATGTGTCCTTGTGAAAGTAAAAGATCTTTTATTCCCAGATGAATTCTATGTTATAAATATAGAAGATGATAGGATCCCATCACAATCGCCCATAATTTTGGAGAGTCATTTATCAAATATCCAAAACCATCATCAATGTCCATGAAGGGATGCTCACCATGGTGTTTGGAGATCGAACTATTCACTTCAATATTTTTTAATCCACAAGTCATCCATCATATGACCACTAAATGTTTTCACTCTCCCATGATGTTGGAACTGAACTAATTGAATAATCGAGTATGTTCCGTGATTTCTAAGACACATGATAGAAATTTTTCTTTGAAAATATCACTGAACATGTGAATGAAGAAAACAGTGGAGAATATGATTTCATTTGGTAAGAATAAGTAAAATATGATTTCATTGACAGTTTGTTAAATTATGAAGTAGATGATATGATTTCTTGTGTATAGGAGGTCTGGCCTTTGGAATTGGTGAACCTTAATTTAATTTAATCCCTTAATAATCCCCCATATCTAGATTTAAAACCACTCCCCACTGATTTGAAATATATGTTCCTCACGGAGGGTGATAAAGTTTTAGCGATACTTGCTAATAATCTATCTAAATTCCAATAATAATCATTTATTGAGATTTTGACAGAGAATGTAAAAGAAATGGGATGGAGTTTAGGTGATTTCCCTAGAATAAAACAAAAAATATACTCATATGAAATTCGTCTTTAGGGATATTCCAAACCTGTCATAAAACACCAAAGGTGGTTGAATCCCACCATGATGTAAGTTGTGAAGAAGGTTATCAAGAAACTTTTGGATGCTAGTATTATCTATCCCATTTTATATTCATAGTAGGTTATACCCATTCATGTAGTTCCAAAAAAACTGGTCAAACCACTATAAGGAGTGAAATGATTGAATTAATCCCAATGATAATTAATAATAATTGGAGAGTGTGCATATATTTTAAGAAGTTGAATTAGGTAACTTAGGAATATCATTTACTTATCTCATTAATTGACTAGATGTTAAAGATATTAGTAGGGGGGACTCACTATTTTTTTTTTGGATTGATTTTAGGGTATTTCCAGGTACCCATTCCTCCTATGGATCAAGAGAAGACTATCTTTACATGTCCCTTTGTCAAATTTTAATATAAAAGGATATGATTTGGATTATTTAATATTCTAGGTATATTTTATAGGTTCATGGTATACATATCTAATGATCACATTGATTATTTCTTGGATGTTTTCTCAGATGATTTCATAGATTTTTGGAGATTCATTTTACCATTTTTAAAAAATATGGAAAAAGTTTTAAAAACATACATTGCAAAGAATATTTTTTAAAATTTTGAAAAAAGTAATTTCACGATTGAGAGAAGAATTTTCCTTAGGAATTTCATTTAAAAAAAGGCATTGAAGTTGATAAATAAAAAAAAGTGACAAATTCATTACATTACCCAACTTTGTGAAATATGTTAGATCATTTTAAGGACATGCATTATCATATAGGAGGGTTGTCAATGATTTCAGTAATATTTATTTCCCTCTCTCTAGATTACTTTTGAAAGAAACTTTTTTTTATTTAAATGGTTCATGTGGGGAATAATTTGATGAGATAAAATGGAGATTTATTTCACCACCCATGATGTAGCCACTAAATTGGGAATAACCATTTGAGATACTTTGTGATGATTCCAACCATGAATTTGAATAATTCCTTTCTTAGTGAATTGAGGGAAGACCACAAGTTATTTCATATTCATCTATAAACTTATATGTTGACAAATTAAATTGTATGGCCATGAAAAAGGAGTTTTTAGCATTTGTCTTTGATTTAGAAAGTTTTAGATAATGTCTTCTTGGAACTAAAATCACTACGGTTTCTGATCATGCAGCTCTTAGGTATTTGATGAAGAAGGATGATGCCAAACTATGGCTTGTGAGATTGATGATACATTAAATATATAAATTGAAGATACTAAGGGATTTGAGAATGAAGTATTTGATCACTTAAGTAGACTTCCAAACACTGTTAAAACTGAAATTCCAGAAAAAGACCCACTAAGTGATCAAATTCCAGGAGATTAGTTGTACTCAATTGAAAGATAATTGCCTTGGTATTTTTACATGGTCAATTATATGGTAATGTCTTAGGTCCCATCTCATTTAAATTCCCAAAAAGAAAAAAAATAAAATCTGAATCTAGATATTGTATTTGGGAAGATCCATTTATTTATAGGATTTTCAATAATCAAGTGCAAATAAGATAATTTTATAAAAGTGAAATTAAATATATCTTTGAGTTTTTTCATACATTACCTTGTGGAAGTCAATTTTGACCTCAAATAACATCATGGATGTTTTAATAATTTGGAATTTATTGGCCCAACCTTTTTAAATATTCTCACAAATTTTGAAAAAGGTGTGAAAATTTTAAGTTTTCTGGAAATATTTCAAAGAGACATGAAATGCCTCCAAATCTTATAAATGTTTTTGAGATTTTTGATGTTTCGGGGATATATTTTATTGGACCTTTCCCAATTTAATTTTTAAATTCTTATATCTTTCTTTCAGTTTATTATGTATCAAAATGGTGGGAGGAAACAACCACTAAGACTAATGATGCTATAGTTGTTTGTGTTTTTTCAGGATAACATATTTTGTTGGTTCTAAGTGCCTAGATCCATCATCAGTGATCGAGGGACTCACTTTCAAAATTGGATAATGGAGGATTTTCTAAAAAATTATGGGTTGTATCATAAATCATTAACTCCCAATCATCTATAAACTAATGGACAAGATGAAGTGTCTAATTGAGAAATCAATGTAATTTTGGAAAAGACTGTAAAATCCAACATGAAGGATTTTATCCAAAATTAGGAGGATACATTATGGTCTTAAAGGATAAACTAAAAACCCCCAATAGGAATGAGTCCATATGGGTTGATTTATGTGAAATATATCACCTTACTATGTAATTTGAGCATAAATCATACTGGGTTGTGAGAAATATGAATTTGGATCATGAAAGTGATAGAAAGCAGATAATAGTGTAGTTGCAAGAGCGGTAAAAAATTAGAAGGGAATATTTTTAAAATTCTAGGATTTACAAAGAGAGAATAATAATATCTCATGAAAATATGATCCAACCAAAATACTTTCATCTTGGAGAGAAAGTGTTGTTATTCAACTCAAGACTCAAGCTGATGCCAGGTAAACTTCATTCCAGATGGGAAGGTCCATTTATAGTTACTCATGTATATTCTTTAGATGATGTGCATATTTTGAAGGATAGAGAGTAATATCTTATCACTATTAATGGACATAGTCTTATGAAATTCCATGAAAATTTACCATCAAAGATAGTGGAGGAGTTTACACTCCTCTAACCATTTTATCAATAAAATCCATCAAGTCGTACCTCTACATAACAATTTTCTTTCAATGATCCAATTTAAAATACACTTACTTGTTAAAATATACTTGAATGTATTAATTAAATTTCATAATTTAAGTGTAGGGGAGGGAACCTTTATAGTTTATGATTCTAAATTTTCTTTTTTATTTTCTATTTATTTTAAAAAATAGTGTGTTTTCGAATTTTTGGGTGTTTTTAAAACTTTGAGATGAAATGATTTAAATTTTTAAATTTATTCCATGAATCTAAGATTAAATGAATGCTGAAAATTACTATGTTTTAAGTTAGAATATTTGCGTAATTTCATAAAAATTCCTCTTATTTTTGAATCACATTCCACAACTCGTTGTCTTTATATTTGAAACCACGTTCTTGTGAGGCTTCTGAACCCTTTTTTTCATATTATTTACATTCACCCCATTTATTGAAAGAACTAATACATTATTTCTTTAACCATAATTTGAATTATTACTGTCATAACAATATGTTTTAAGGTACTTTTGTTTTAAATGATTGTAATTTTTATTCTTGTCTTCCTTGTGTACATAATCCTTGTATCCCTTAGAATCCATGAGCATCTTGTTAGTTTAGCTATATTACAAGCCAATTTTCCCTATCCAACCTGCTATTTAAGTAAAATTAAATGATCTAGTTGAACTTAAGTATGGGGGAAGCTGTCTTATGTTGTAATATATCATTTGGTGATACATTGGGTGGAAAATCAATCTTGAATAGATTATTTTACTTCTGAAAAATTCATTATGTTGAAAGCTGTGGCTTTCTAGAGCTTTCATGATTAAAAAAGCTATGAATTTTTGGAGCTTCCAAATGAGAAAGAAAGTTGTGTCTATTTAGAGATTTGAAAATGTTTTTGTGATAAAGATGAATAATTATAGATTTTATTTTTATATTATTTTGGAGAATATTTTTTGTTATAGGGAGTGGAGAGGAGACCATACTTTATTGAAAATTAAAATCACGCGGTTTGTCTTCAAAAAGAGACAAGCCCTCCTCATTTGGGATCAGAATTTTTGACATCAAAATACTACCAACCGAAATCCAAAGAAAAACTCTACAAAATAAACATGATAATCACATGTTATGGGCTCACATCGGGTGGATATGTGTGAATTTTTCAAGACCATGGTGACACTTACATGGTTTGGATGAGAAAAGTGTTTCTAAACAAATTGAAATT
The DNA here is from genome assembly GCA_963277665.1 of Viscum album. Lineage (NCBI taxonomy): Eukaryota > Viridiplantae > Streptophyta > Magnoliopsida > Santalales > Viscaceae > Viscum > Viscum album. The sequence goes on along the minus strand of OY728129.1, from coordinate 1,841,267,251 downwards.
TGTGAGATGAGAGAAAATTCATGTGAGTTAGGTGTTTTGTGAATAATGTATGAGAAATAAAGTGAAAATATATTGAATTTTTTGAATGAAAAACTTGGAATAATTTTTTTTATAATGCATGATATCATTTGTTTTTTGTTGAAATATTGGCAGGGGGTATGGGTATGTGTTATGAATTTTCTTTGATTTGATTCTGATTCATACTTTTCAAGGATTCCAAGTTCTAAGTGTGGGGTGAATTGATAAATCTAATATTATCATGATTTTTATATGTATATAAATTCTTTAAACCCTGTCAATTTATCAATTTGAGCTTATTTTCATGAATTTTGTATTTTTTTTGTTTTGGGATAAAATATGAAAATTTCTTAATTCTATAGTTAAAATATTTTAATCACTTTGGTATTTCATTCATAAAATTTAAAATTTTGATCCAATTGATTTGATTAATTTTTTTATGCTTTATGTTTTCATGGGATACAACTGTATCTTATGGACCATGAGCTAATTCTATCATTTAATGGCCTCAAAAAATCAATAAATTTATAAAATCATTCTTGCCAATATAGTGGACCCCACATCCCTAAATTAGAAATTACTTGGTATAAACAACTACAATTAAGTTGATTCCAATGTTATTTTTAAGATAACTAAATGATTCTTTTTTAAATTAAATTTTATGATTTTTTCACTCATTAAGGAAATCATTGGATACTGAACATTGAAAGAGGATTTATGGTATTATTTTCCAGAAACATTATACTCATAAATAATTCTATAACCTCCTCAATACGTGTAAAATTAATGTAAAATCAGGCACATAAAAAAAGGAAATTAAATTTGGAACAACCTATGAGAAGGTACCTAGGGTGATTAGAAGGGGAGGTTCTCCAAATAGAAGCAAACATTTAGTGGACAAATTATGGAGGATGACTTTTCATCATTTATTTTTAGATCTTTTTTTTACTTCTGAAATTCCTTCTTATTCACCATTAATACTTATTACCCTTACCATGGTGGGTTAAACATTTTATTTAATGGGTAACGGTTGGTTTTATATTTTTTTAATGCTTGAGTTCTTAGACTTAATTGAATGAAATATATTTCTCTATTCTGTGGATTTGTTTTCAATTTCATATAGTGGTTTTTATTATCAAGTACTGTCGTATTTTGTTTTTTAATCTATAATTTATTTTTATTCAGTAAAATATCATTACCTACCTCCACTATTTTTTGGTTTATATATGATGGAATATACTAGATCTTAGTGTTGAAGTACATGATGATCTTCCGTGTGAAAGGGGTAGTGGATGTTCTTGATTATTTAGGATAAAAAATACTTGATCAGATATTTCTTAAATCATTTGAGGATATTCATTGAAAATTTATTACACAATGAAGTATATTAGACTAATATAATATATTTTTAAGGTTTTCTCTCACCATCACCATTTGACCAAGGAAGTGAGAGGAAATGATCGTAGAATCTCACTTTAATCAACTTAGTAGAAGGGGATTAAATTAAATAGAACAAGGTAAGCATTTCAATTGGAAAACTGACCACAAATAGATTACCTTTTTTATATCATATTGTTCAAACACTTATGTTTTCAATTTCATTTAAATAATTTTCTTTATTTCTTTGTTTTATTTTGTTTTATTCAAAACCAAACAATTTGGAATACACTATATTTTTCCTCTAATTATTAAGTGACAAACTGTTTTTTTGTGCACTCATCTTCAGGAGACTACAAGTGATTAACCACTATATTATACTTAGTTAATATAAAATATTTTTTCCCCAAGCCCCATGACAGGCGTGTGTCGTTAATCTATGAAAATGATTTAGAAATTATTAAAATCAATGGGAGTGACAAAATGTCACACTCTTTCTTTTAATAAGTATAATATTGTTAATATGGGGTTAAAAACTATATAAAATAGAATATAAATATTTTTATAAAGTCTAAATGTTTCATCTACATTATGGTATTTTATTTTACATTTTTTTAATAAATAATTATCATAAATAATTATACAATGATGATGGAGTAATTATTCAATTAGTGAAAAAATCAATTAAGCGATATAAAAAATATTAAAGGAAATGTAATTTTAATTACCTAAGGTGATCCACTAATTTTATAGGTTCATATGACATATTATGGCTATATTATATGATGTTTTTCTAATTTATCTTGATTTTTTTAAAGTTAATGTAATGAATCATATCAAAATTGACACTAATAGTATTTTATGAAAATAATATTTTATTAAATTAGTTAAAAATAAAAAAAACTATATAAGGACAAATGGGATAAATAGTGGTCGAACATATCATAAATAGACCATTTATGGATCAATTTATTTCTTACATGTAAAAATATCCACCTTTTAACATTGAGAATGTTGTTACCGTAGTTAAAACTAACATAGGTTAACTAAGGGTTAATCAAAATGAGAGGGTTTAAAATTATATCGCAACATGTATAAAGTCTATTGTTCAATGGGATTACCACCCTATCCCACATTACCTTCGATTAACCTTCCATTTGGAAGTATTTGTATTGAGATTTAATTTATTATAATTTAATCTTTTGAGAAATTCAAAAAGTTCCCCTCACCTTAATTATAAAAGGACACCCCCCCACCATCTAATTTCACCAATTTTAGTCTTATATATTAAAAACCCTCTTCCAAATTCTATTCAATACTTCCCTATCCATATTCTATTGGTTTTTTCTTTCCAAAGTACCAACTCTATAGTCATTTAGTGGAGATCTAAAGGAGCCATTTTGAAGAAGAGATAATCGCTCTAACCGATCACTCTCTTTTTATACTCTTCTATAACTTCTATGATATATATCATAAATCCTCAAAATTATTAAATGTTCTTATTATTATTAACACAACAATATACACCCCCTTTCCCATCGAACAATAAGTGAAAGTATCACTTATGCGTACGTATGACTTACCGTCTCCACGTAGCGATCCAATTCATTTTCCATCACCTTATTTTATGTGTGGGAGTTATAGTGGGTTTAATGATTATTTATGAAATAATTATACTTCAAGAATGAAAATATTATATCTACCTTTTTCACCACCTAATCATTGGGAAAGGATAACATTGATCGTTCGTACGTATGTCATATCTTATCCACGATGTGATGTGATTCGTTTCTAATCTATATTTCAAATGGGTTATAATAAGGATGAATTTTATTAATATATATTTTATATATATACCATAATAATGATTCTATAAATGATGATACCATGATCAAAGTATAAGGACCAGGACTACCGAACCGAAACATTCTTGGAAAAAGAAGAATATATCACCTAGAATAATGATTTTAATCATTAATAAACAAGCGATAAGATGTTATAAAAAATCATAAAAATAATTATTGATATATGGTTATGGAATAAATTTATAATAAATCCATATTTATTATAGAGGAGGTTGGAAAATGAACATGGAAAGGAGATACTTGAGGGAATGCTTTTTTATCTCACTTTTATTTTGATGGGACCCATTCTCTATACACTACTTGTTTATTTTTCATGGTGTATATACATCCCATGAATATTTTTGCGACTCTTATCAAATATTATGGTATATTCAAATCTACATAATTTTATTTTATTCATTTGACTAAATTCTTTACTTAGTAGAAACACAATCTTCATGTGATATCTAGCAGATAGAAATTTATAGAGAGTTGACTCGAGTCTAATTGAGAGTTTGTTAGAGTTGGTGTTCTAGAACCAAATATTTGATCTTTGATTATATGTATATTAAAATATATAAATGTTAATAAAACATATTATTACATATTATTCATTTAAATTCCCAAACTTAAAGTAATAATGTATTAGGTTATTTGTCGAATTTATATGGTCATAGCAGTTCCCCATAATAATGAAAACCTAGAATTTCTATGATGATATTCATAAATATAGTTCTATAGTTAGATAACATACTACGATTGGAAACATATTATGAACACTATCATGTGTGAGTGCTCATAAGTAGATGAGTATTCTTTTCATAAATTTTTCACTTGGTAATATGTAATATGAAATATTATGATAACAGAACTCCAAAAATAATTATGCATTTTTTTGGTTTCATTAGATATTCTTATTTATGAGCATATGTAATGGTCCTTTGACTTTAATATTGTCATGAATTCTTGTCATGAATTGAGAACTTATATTTATTGATGAAAATTGTGATTCCAAATGTTTGTGGGATTAAAGTACACTGGGTGCGTCAATAATGATATGTTATTAGTAGATAGGTAGAGGAAGGATTTTTCCATTCCATCTTTATGGATGATTATATCGTATACCTTTGATTAGAATAGAAATATTGAATTAAATTAAATAGCCATGTTATTTTATAGAGTTAAAGAAATATGTGTCAAGTATATATATATTGATGACATGGATGTGTATCATATTTGATGAGATATTTCAAGAAATGGATTATATTATATGGAGATCATTTGTATTTGGTTTTCAATGTTGCAACATTAAGTTATTTATCATGGGTTCCGTGAAGCATTTCTAGATAGAAATCATAGGATTTATGAAAGCCTTCCTAATTCCAGTGAGAAATAAAACTAAAGGGTCACCCTAAGTATTTTCGTTGAAATTGATTAAATTCTATTTGAATTTAATTAATGGAATAAATATTATTCTCAAGATAACGGAATAATTGTTTCATGATTTATCGATCAAAAATATTTATTGATGAATGATTTATTTAATTAAATATTTATTCTAGTATTCAATAAATGTTGAGTAGTTAGAGAAGACCAATACAATATCTTGTGATGAATATTTATTTTTAAGATGGTAAATAACATTAATCATTATGAAAGTCAGCACATTACATAAAATAATAATATTATTATTATTATATGGAATAAATTTTAATAAAAATTATTTTATTATTTATGGGACAATATACAATTAAATAATATTTTAGCCTAAATACAAGATATATAAATAGATGTTTATGTGTGTTTTGTAGGTTTAATAAATATTTTAGAATCATTGCACACAATTAAATCCTATCTCCATTCCCCCCCCCCTTTTCCTCTTAAGAATGAGAAGCAATAGAGAGATTACTTCAAGATCAAAGGAACCAAAAGTGAGCAACACAAAAATTGTAAGATAAATGATTTAATGAAACAGAATAAAGAAATAAATTGTCATCACTTGGAGTTCAAAGGATCACGTTTGGATAACTGCTAGATGGAATCTACACTTGGATCCTCCCAACACAATGATGGTAATCCGAGAAGGGGTTATGTATGATCAAAATCATCGTAGAGGAAAGTTTCTTGATGAGGAAATCGTTTCTTACGATCATAAATAAAGAAATTATAAATTTTTCATGCAATGATCTTCTCCCAAATATGTATTTTCTTTATTATCAATACTTAGTGGGAAAAATATTTTGGCCATGGCATTCATGTCATGTAAAAATTTCAAATGATCCACCGAATCGACAACACCTTTATGGTTTTTTTTCACCAAAGTACTTCCTCTATGCTCAGAACCTTAAGTAAGCCCCATATCTTCTTCGTGGAGAAATATCCACCATGTTTTTATTCATACTTCCATTTCTACCCATCTATTAAAGGGAAATAGATGTGTATGTGGGATTCCTACATAGTTGTAAGACCCAATATTTCACTAACTATTGATATCATATTATGGATCCATTACTGATCCATGCCTATATAGGGTGTTTAGGTATAAGCCCCAAATTTTCTTTACAGGGTTGTATCCCCCATAAAATATCTCTTAAAGTCTCTTATTCCCTATGAGAAACTCCCTCTCATTGGACCATATTCCCCGTGAGATACCATTCCGTATTGGATTATATTACCTATGAGATTCCATTCATTAATGATCAATATTCCCTCTAATCAAATTCTATCATAGTTTTCCACATTCCCAATGAGTCCAACCTCAACTCATCTTGTTTAGTTACTAATAATCTGGAATAGCTAGAAAGTTATTTCTATCTATAAGTCCCATGTCAACCAATTTTATGCATCATTTTCTTAGTAGTCTTAACTGAATTAGTTTAACCTACACAACCTATATTATAACTAAAAAAATTTAAACTGAGGTAACATGAGAATCCCTTATATAAATATTACATCCTTTTATATGAATATTAAATAAATCTCACAAGAATAAACACCTTCAAACCATAATGTTTTGGTGTCTTTGGAGACTATATTAATAATAAAATTATATCATGAAATATATTTAACATCCCTCGTGATCTTCCTCTCACATAGCACCCTTTTCATAAATGTACTACATAATACCTTTCTTCATAACCAAGAGAAATTGAAATATATGAAAGGGTGAACTTAGATGATCAATAAGGGTAAACAAGGTAGATAACAACTTAAGACTATAAGTTAGAATAAGATAATCATAAGGGTATGAAAACATGATCATAACTTATAGAAAAATACCCAAAACGTTATAGACCACAAATCATGAGTCATAGCATATGGATTTTTCATAACCAAATAAACAAGTCATAAGAGTGTTGAATTGTAAATAATAAATCATAATCCATGAGATCATATCTTAATCATGTGACCTTAGATTTTAGAATACACATAAGTATCAAAAATAATTTCCTTAGTCAGGGAATGTTGCTGAGACTATCAAAACATAGTGGACCAAGTCTAAACATGGGTTTGGATAACTCCCCATTTTCATAAAAATAGTGTACATAGTCCCATAGTGTATTGGGTTCACTAAACCTTACCTTTCATATTATATAACGATATATCAAGATTTAGATAATACATTTGAGGGTTATATAATTTTAAGCCCACCCATCACATAATGAGAACCAAACATATGTGTTCCGTAGGATCACAAAAATACTCATAATTTCATAATAACATAATTAACCCATGGGAAATAAATGGGTTTCATGAGATATCTTTAAAAATTCATCATCATAATCCATCTAGAGAAATAAATCTAAGTGTAACATTATATAATAACCCTAATTAATCATAGGATTCCATAATAGATGTTGACATAGATGAAAAATTATTTTATAAAAGATTTAGAAATATGATTTGAAAAATAAGAACAAATATAATTTTCATTTAGTAGATAAATATTACTAAAATAATGGGTATAAGGTTTTCTATTAAAAACATGGAGACTTGTAATGAAAGCTTCATGAAAAAAATGACGTAATGGAGGGAAGATCTATTCATTCAATAAATGTAAAAGATTTATTTTTAAAAACCTGGGTAAAAAGTAAAAATATTTGAAAATGAACGTAAACAACCATTTGTATTTATATCATAATATTCATGAAATAATTAGAGGAACATGGATATGTAGGTAAAATACTCTTGACTAAAAGGAAGAAATAATATTGATTTTTCATAAAAACATTAATTCAGTATTTTTTAATAATAAATCTGAAAAATGGAATGAAAACTTGAAAACCCTAGAAATAAATAGGTTATAATAAAATATGTTTTGTTTAGGAGATAAATAATATGCATTTCTCCCCAATAGAAATTAAAACATAAACAATCCTGCTAAAAAGAAATATTGTAACATAAACCCTTAACTCAAGTCCTGAATTGATTACTACATGCTCAAACATCTTGTTGAATAATTTTAGATTTATTATAAATATACAATATAACCATATCCATAATTATCTTACTATATATCATTCCCTTATAATTTTTAGTTTCCCATTTATTAACAATTCTTCATTAATGTCAATTATTGGGTGCTAAGTGTTCTATATTCCATTCATGATTTGGTTTGGTGATCTTAGTCATTTTAAAATTGTAATGGTATTAGAATATTATTCATGTCATAAATTTTATATTTATTTAATATATACACTTTCATATCCATCCATGTAAGTAATCCATGAAAAATAAAATACATCGCTTCATGAAGGTGGTAGCTCACTTGTATGCATGAGTGACGTTTTCACTTTCCATTAAATTGAAAGGAGGTAGATGATTATAATTCCATCAATATTATAAAATTTTAGTATTTTTATGAAATTTATTTCATTATATTATGATTGATATAATATATTTTGAAGATGTTTAATAAGAAATAAACTTGAATGAACTCAGTTAAGAAAATTAACTCTTCTCAGGTATCCTTATTTTTCATACACATTAATCCTTGTTTGGTTGGTCTTTTAGTAAGAAAATAACCTATAGGATGTGGGGATTATATATTTTAAATTATATGGGAATATTGTTTTGAGAAGGTACTCAAAATTTGTTTAGAGAATAGGAGAGGAGGTACCCTTTTATAAGTGAGTAGAGTGGAGCCTTGAAAATACCCTTAACTTTAAAATAATATAAAGTCATTTTCAGCTCTCACCTAAGAAGTAGTTTCCAGCCAGGCCTTTCCGATAGTAGGGATAGTAGGCCCCTAATCCCACAAGGGTAGATGGTATAGGAGGAGGCTGAACTCAGGATGCTCCTTGAGGACCTCGACCAAGGCATGGTCGGGGAGACAGCTGACAGGCAAGGGGTAAAGAAGATGGACGTGGGTAGTTTCATGTCGTAGAGGCAGCAGTTCTAGTAGGTCCATTGATCATTTAAGGTAAGATCATTTTTTAGTAAACAATCTTACGCTTTATTTGATTTAGCAGATTCACACTTCTTTATTGCATCTATCCTATCCCATCCTATAGGATTGGATATAGAGATACTTTATGTGCCCCTGATGTTGAGTACATCAGTCAGAGGTCAAATAAGCGTGTTTGATGTTTTCTGGGGATGTATACTGATGTTGGGGCCACATTCGTCTAGTGTGGATCTCTATCTACTATAGATGTATCCATACAATGTTATCCTAGACAACTAATGGTTTTACTCTGTGCATGTCGTTATCAACTACTTCTGGAGAATAGTCATGTTTTCAGATGCAAAAGGCTAGCGTATAGCTTTCATTAGTGAGAAGATCTATTAGATGGGTAGCTGACACATGGAGAATCTTTTTTCCTTGTTATCTGAGTTATCAATGGGATCTATATATGCTGAGATGGTGGAGGTTTCCATAGTTTTTAAGGAGTTTTTGGATGTTTCCCCCAAAGAGGTTGTGAATCTACCCCCTCGACGTGAAGTTGAGTTTGGGATAGACTTACAACCCAGTGCTCATTTGATCTCAATGGATCCTTATCGAATGATTCCTTCTAAGTTATGGGATTTGTGGATTTAGATTGAATATCTGATGAATAAGGGTTACATTTTACCTAGTGTGTCATTGTGGGGTGCTCCAGTCTTGTTTGAAAAGATGGAAGACGGTGTTCTGAGGCTCTGTATAGACTACCAGTGACTAAATCAGGTAATGGTCAAGAACAATTACCCTTTCATAGGAATATACAATCTTTTCAACCAGATGAGGGGAGAATGTTGTTTATCTAAGAATGGTCTACGGTCTGGGTATCACCAGTTAAGGTGAAGAAGTGTGAAATACCAAAGACTGCTTTTAGGAGAAGTTATGGGCACTTCGAGTTCATGGTTATGTCATTTGGTGTTACGAATGCACCAGACATGTTCATGGGGAATATGAACTCTATCTTTCATGTGTTCCTGGACCATTTTTTCATCATATTCATCAATAAATCATAATATACTCGAAGTTATAGGGGGATCATACCGAGCATCTCAGGACTACATTAGAGGTCCTTTGGCACCACTAGCTCTACAGAAATCTATCTAAGTGCAAGATTTGGATATGATAGGTCCACTTCCATAGACATGTGGTTTCTTAGAAGGGTGTAACAGGGTGTAGCAGTGGACCCGTCGAAGGTAGAGTTAGTCGTTTCTTTGGTAGAACCCAAGAATGCGGTAGAGGTTCGTAGTTTTCTCGGTCTATCAGGCTACTACTGGTTATTCGTACCTGATTTCTCTCAGTTAGCAGCTCCATTGATGGATCTGACCAGAAAAGGACACAATTTTGCATCGGGGTAGTACTAGGAAACATTCAGCTATCTGAATGGTAATTTTGTTAGTGATCTAGTGCTCATGCTTCCAGAATAAGGGGTGATGTTCGAGGTGTTTTGTGATGCTTCTCATCTAGGAATGGGGTGTGTGCAGATGCATAAACAGGGAATGATATACTATGTTTCTAGGAATTTATGTCCCCATGAACATACCTATGACACCCATTATCTAGAACTAGCAGTGGATGTGTTCTCACTAAAACTATGGTGGCATTACCTCATTGGTGAGTGCTTTGTGGTCTTCACAGATCACAAGAGATTGAGGTACATATTTTCCCAGCAAGACTTGAACTTGCGGAAGTGGAGGTGGATGGAGTTTCTCTAGGATTACAATTTTGAGTTCTCCTACACCTCAGGAAAGGGGAATTTTATGGTTGATTCTTTGAGCAGGAGGTCACAGAAGGATGTGGTTTGGGAATCAAAATATTCTTGGAGGGTGATGGAGGAGTTCGCTACCTTGTACTTAGATACATGAATAAATGGCAACAGAGGCCATTTGTTTTGGATGAAGATACATTAATCTCTGTGGTAGAAGGTGGAGGAGTCTTAGTGGGGAGACTCAGAGGTGGAGGTGATGCATGATCACTTTGACCGGGGTTATGCTGTGGAGGGATGGTTGGAGGATGGCCAGAATCAGATTTTGTTCCATGAGAAGCTATTTATTTCTAGTGGAAATGTGTGAGGATGTTCTCTGTGAGTTTCATAGGTCAATCCTAGTGGTACACCTAGGAGTTTACAAGATGTATCGGGGCATGAGGGAAACGTTTCGGTGGCCTGGGATAAAGCGGGCAATGATAGAGTTTGTGGTGGTGCTTAGTGTGCCTGTAAGTGAAGGATAAGAATCATTTTCCTGGTAGGTTGTTGCATCCCCTAGATATCCCCAAGAAAAAGATGTATTAAATCTTTATGGATTTCATCATAAGATTACCCAAGCATTAGGGAGGATGCGATTCTATTTGGGTAGTAGTGGACTAGTTGGAGAAATCGGCTCACTTCTTAGTGTTCAAGGATTTGACCGTAACAGATGCCTCAGCATGAAGGTATGTGAACGATGTGGTGTGGCTACATGGAGTTCCAAGATCCATCATTTTAGATTAGGATACACATTTTATGTCATGAGTCTGAAGGTTATTACATCATGCCTTTGGAATCTTGTTATTCCTCATCACTACTTTCCAACCTCATATGGATGGACAAATAGAGAGGATCATTCAGATGATGGAGGACATGTTATAGGCATGTGTTTTGGACTTTAGTGGGTTGTTAGTGATACATTTTCCATTATCAGTGTTTTTTTTACAATAATAACTATCAATATTCCATTTTTATGGCTTTTTTCAAAGATCTATACTGGAGGCCATGTCATTCACCCTTGTGCAGGATGGAAGTTGGGGAGGAAACTTTTCTTGGTCCAAACATTGTGAAGAGTACGAAAGATAAGGTGCATCTTTTCCATGAGAGGATGAAGGCAACACATGACTAACATAAGTCATATGCTGATCATAGGAGAAGGCCTTTGGAGTTCATGTTTGGGGATGACTCATTCTTGAAGTTTTCCCCTCAACATGGTAAGTATAAGTTCAGAAGAGGGAGTAAGCTTTCTCCATGGTTTATAGGACCTTTTGAGGTGTTGATACTAGTTAGTGAGGTGGAATATTAGCTTCCATTTCCACTGTAGTTGGGGAGGGTCCATGACGTCTTTCATGTCTCCCATTTTCATCAGTATCTTCATGATGAATCCCATATCAATGATTGAGGAGAGTTGGATATCTAGGATGACACAACATTCATATAGCAACCTGTGTAGATCCAGAATCATTGGGAGAATGTGTTATGTGGAATTACCATTCCCTTGGTTTTCATGTTGTGGAGGCATGGTGTCCTAGAGGAGAGTACTTGGGAGAGAGAGACATATATGCATGCCTAATACCTGAAGTTGTTTTGAATTATGCTCATGTGTTTTTCATTGTGATGTAATGCTTGAACCTTTTTTATATGACATGAGTTGTTTCCTTATTATGTGACATAAGATAACATTATGTCATATGGGTAGGGGAGGACATGATCCCTAATCAAGACATATTAATGCGGATATGATTAAACCCATGCAGGTGAGTCAGTACCGCCCAATGTTGATAGTATATTGAGATGGGGGAAGGAATTCCCTGATTCATATGTTCAGGTAGTGTGACTTTTGGTGCTTGCGTGGTTTGAATTGGGGTTATTGGGTTGGTAAATCTAGGAGGAGGTGTTCTTGGATGTAGACGTTTCACTCCAATGAGGTGGTTTATCCTTGAGAGGTATCTTACGGGGTGGTTGTTCAGACCCCTCTTTCTTCTGGGTTTGGTTTTGAATTCTTGAGAGAGATAATAGTTTTATAGGTATCTGATGTAATTCCCTAATCTTCCTAATGTGTTTCCATTTTCTCTTAATGCTCCTAGAGCCTTCCCTTACCATGGAGTCACGTGTTGTTCCATATCCATTGATCTAGTTTTCTTGGATTTTTCCTGCTACTCACACACCCCCTATTTTGGTCCAGGGAATAATTATTTGTCTCCTATTATTCCAAGTAGGGATTTCCTTCATCTATCTTTTAATTTTGTATCATGTAGGGTGGGTATAATGATTCCTCCTTATGAGAACAGTTGAATAAAAATTTAATAAAGATAATAATAAGTAATAAATTACTGGCTAGGAGGATTATGATGTTGATCACTTTGTTTTAAATGATATCCTTTATCTATATTGTGCATCATGTTGGTTGTGTTATTATAAAAATCATGGTCATTGGTTGTCTCTGTTTGCATACTTGTATGATTTATGAATCACTATTGTTAGAATTAGAATCTGGTTAATCACGTATTTTTAGTTAAATAAATGGATTCCATAGGATCAAATCTATTCAATGATCACCCATGTTTTATCAAGTGGAATTAAATAATGTGTGATGATAATTATTAATAAACTTTTCCCTTTTGGTGTTATTGTGTGTGGTTATGTTCAGACTTGTTTTTGTGTTGGTAGTGTGGTGCTGTGGATGGGGGTTTGATTGTGTTTATGGGGAATTACAGGTGGTGTGATGGTATCTATGGCTAATAGTTTGATTGATTTTGGAATAGATGGACTTGTTATGCAGTGGGATTGAATTTGGGCAGTAGTTGGGAAGTGGGGCTTCAGGACTGGGTTATGTCATGATTTCATGTTTATGGGTGTGTTGGGTGTGGTTTTGTTGTCCAGTAGGGATTCCAGGTTTGGTTGTGAGAGGATTAATTGGGAGGGATAAATTTGAAGAAGGTTGTTGGATGTTTCTTTATTTGTTTGACTAGGTAGTGGTTAGTATGGTTTCTTCACCTTATAATATTTTCAATGTTTTGTAGTTTCCCAGGTAAGGATGAAAATAAATGAATGAATGATTTGGTAATGTAGAATAATAATTGGTTAAATTAATTGGATGGGGGTATGTTTAAAGTTAGGGATTGTAGTGAAACGGTTTTCATGTGACCATCGTTCGTGGTGATACGTGCATATAGGGGTAGTACCAAAGGTAGTTTTGAGTGGGGTCGTTGTATGTTTGGAATCCCATAGGATGGGATGAGTATTTTTTACCTATATATGTTTTCTATATGAACCCCACCCCTATTCAAAATTATATGCTAAACACCCCCATTATTATGGGGGAGGGTGTCTTTTCCAACATCCCAGTGGGAGGATGGATGGTTGGTTACTCGCTTTACCCTTCTCCCTCTTCTAGGAATTGATTTCTGAAGACTCTTTGGGAATGCTATAATGTCTTGAGGTTTAGTACCAAACTTAGGGTATTGGTTGTGTGAGAGGTGATTTGTTTCCTAGGTGTCTTCGGGATGTGGCCCATGTGTTTTTGGGTGAGAAGTTTCGTTGATGTGGCCCAAGTGTCTGTGGGAAGGATGTGGTGTGGTGTGTGGCCAAGGTGTATGTAGGCAAGTTGTGATAGTGAGGCTTATGGAAGAGCGTGGTAGCATTTGGACGTTCGCCATTAGATATGAGAAGTTAACCAGTGAGAAATGGTGTGGGGTACCCAAATATTGATGTGTTTACTAAATCACTTTACTTTACTTACATTATTTGGTGAGTGTTCCTTGAAGAGGTTACGATGGATAGTATACCTTGTTATATGATTTTGATTTTCTGTTGTTTTTTCATTGGGGCATTAGTATTCCTCTCCCACTTATGCACCAGTGACTTTGGTTTTTTTTCTACTGAGTATACTTGTATGCTCACCCTACACATATAAAACTGTTTTTGGGTTTCTAAGGAGATTACATGGACTGTGTTGGACCTTACTAGCTAAGACGTTGGGGACAGTTGTCGTGTTGCTTCTTAGTTTTATTTTGGTACTTAATTTGGATTTTTCTTTGTATTTCTTGCATTTTTACTTTAAAAATGAAAATGTAATGGTTTTTTTTCTTTATATATATCTTCCTTGGAGTTGTTTGAGGTTTATACATTTTATCTCACAATCTTGGTTACTATAAAAAAATAAATTCTACCGATTTTTTGATATTTATATACCCTTGGTGCTGGTCGCCACCTCGGGGCCTATTGGATGCGGAACTTAGGGGTCATTATCTCTTCTTCACTTTGAGGAAGGAATGTCTCAGTATCTTGACATCCCTTCCCTCAACTTGAAGAAGTCGGGTTGTGACAATAAATTTTTGGAATACATATAATCATAGAAAATAATTTCCTTTGTCAAGGATCGCTACCAAGACTATCATAACATAGTGGATAGAGTCCCATAGTGGTTTGGGTTCACTCCCTATCCCTATAAACATAGTGAACATATTCTCATAGTTTATTGGGTTCACTCCCCATTATCCATCATATTATATCATGAGATATAAATATTTACTCAATGCATTAGAGGGCTATGTAATTTCATTCTCACCCATCACATAATGAAACCAATATATATGTGTGTTGAAAGATCCCAAAAGCATTCATACTTTCATCATAGCTTATCTAAACTATGGGAAATAAATAGTTTTCATGAAAATATACTTAAAATGGTCATAATAATTTATATATATAAAGAAATTTTATGATATCATTAGAGAATATCCCCCATTGAAGCATAAGTTTTCATATTTGGATGTTGACAAAAATGAGTTATATAGAAAATGATAAAAAATCATTTTAAAAACCTTTAAAAAAACTAAAATATTGCTTACAATTACCTTAAATAACCATTTTATTTTATAAATAACATTCATGAACTAATTTAAAGAACATGGATACAAATGAAAAAGATTTCAGGCTAAAAATAAGAAATAAGTTCTATTTTTTATAAAGAACTATTTCAATATTATTCAGTAAAAAAGAGGGGTAAATGGAAATAATATTTTAAAACCATACTAATAACTAGTGTAGAATAAAATTAATGGGTTTTAGGAGAGTTAGAACATATAATTCATTTGACATATATTGAAACATAAATAATCCTGGTAATAAGTTATATTGTAACATAAACCCTTACCTCAAGTCCTGAAGTTCTTCATACATGATCTAAACATATAAACAATAAATTTTTATTTATTATAAATATATAAAAAAACCATATTTATACTTAAATTACTATATGTCATTCCCTTGTAATTTTTAATTACCCATTTATTAATAATTCTTCATTAAACTCAATACCTGGTAGTCAACTATTCTGTTTTCCAAGAATGTTTCAATTTTATGATTATATTAATTTAACCTTATTCTTGGTTCTATGATCTTAATAATTTCATAAATAAAATATTTATTTATTATATAAACTTTTATAACTGTCCATCTATGGTGGTTATGAAAAATGAAATACATCCTTCAGGGAGGCGGTGGTCTGCACATATGCGTAAGTGTTTCTTTCACATTCCATTATATGGAAAGAAGGTTGATAATGATCATTAAATCAATATAATAACATTTTATTATATTTATGATACTTTTTAAATTATATTATAATGTATATAATAGATTCATAGGTGGTGAAATGAGAAATAAACTTTAAAGAACTTGGTAAATATAATTACCTATTCCTCATGTACCATCCTTTAGATTACACCATAATACTTCTTCAGGTGGGTCTTTTGGTGATACAATAACCTCTAGGATGTGAGGAGTATAGATGGAAAGTTATTTTCTAGATATTGGTTGATATATAGTTGTGATATTTTGTAGATAAGTGATGAGAGGAGGAAACCTTTTATAAGTCAGGGGAGTGAAAACCTTGTAAATACCCTTAAATTTGAAATAATATAATGTTTTTTCATGGTAAAGTGAAAAAATAAGAATAATTTATAATAAAATGTGAGTACGGGTCTAAATCCACTCAAATAATCATATAAAGATAAGGTTTTTGTGATATTTTAATCTTTATCCATTAGTTTAACCAATTTAAACCTTTACACCAATGTCATAACTTTTTCTATGGTAACTATTTTGTATGACAAAAAATAAAATGGTTCAAAAAAAAGTCAATATTATGATTCAAAATATGGAATTTATTTTAAAATATTAAATTAAATAGGTGGTTAAAATTTTAATATAATTCAGAAATACATGATGAAAAACAGTTTTTATAAAAATGAATTTTAATCTAAAAAATGAATTTACACCAAACTCTTGTATAAATATGATTAACATGGCATTTATTAGTTTATGGATGAAAAGGGAAGAATTTTATGAATTTAAAAGCCATAAAAAACTAAATGCATCGTTGTGAATTATTTATTAATGTTAAAGTACCAAAATGGTTATTTATTATAATACAATATAACTATGGTTCTAGAAAGTTAAACATCGATATCCAAATTCAACATAATGATTTTAAATGATTTTTTACTCTATAAAAAATATTTGGTCAATATAACGGTTTCATATATTTTTATATAATGCGTATTATTGTCACATAAAAATTCATCCATGACTCTAATGATCATTATCACGATAATCTAAAGAGGGAAATAGTTCCTATATTTATTTTGAGGTGAAGGGGAGTATTATGTTCGAATTTTGATCATTTAGTGCATCTCCTAAATATAGTACACAACTAGTTTTTCAATAAAAGTAACATAAAATGGATTTTTCTGTAACACCCAGAGTTTTATGAAATTTTTTTGAATAAATTAAATTTCTTTGATTTCTCGTGTTATACTCTACACCAAGTTAATCTTGTGTTACATGCATAAAAAAGACAATTATAACCAAGTCGTTAGAATGATGGGTATTAATAGGATTAAATTATTTTTGATAATATTTTTTACACGTGTATATATAATTAATTATATGGAGACCAATTAATTATGAAACTAAAAACCCGTTTGAATATAAAAGGAAATGTTTTTTCTTAAATACAATTGTGCCTAATCTTGTTTTATACCAATAAATAAGAAAATAAATATTTTGGGATTATGTTAATTAATTATATATATAATATTTATTCTAATTTTTAAAATTCATCCTATGTATTTTTTAGGCATGATATAAGAACAAATCCAATTTTACTCATAAAACATGTATTTTTCAAAAAAGGAAGTTTTTCTGTCTTTTATGGCACACTTGTTTTAAATCTAGTCTTGAAACATATATAAATTCTACTTGAAAAAATAAACATTTTATTTTAAATATTAATATTAAAATTTACTTTGGTTTAATTTTTGGTATTATTCTGATAAGTTTCATTTTTTGATGAATAGTAAAAAAATACAATAATTTAATTGAAAAACAAATTTTCATATAAATAATTTATAATGTTAATTTTTTTTAAATTAGTTTGGATATAAAATTAGATAAATAATACATCAATTAATCCAATTATGACCATTTGAATCTTTTTCACTTTGAATTTGGATATAAAAACATTTCAATCTTTTGAATGTTTTCACTTTAAAACCCTATTTTCTTGTTCCATCAATGAGATTAATTTTAAATCACTTTTATCCAATTGTGTGTTTTCAGTTTTTAAAAATGGATTCCATATTTCAAATATATAAGTCCAAATTTATTAAATAGGCTCCTCTTATTTATGTAATATATGAATAGAAACATTATCATTTTTTATTTCCATGGTTGGGGGTAAATCAAGTAATTAAGGGTAATAATAATATTAATAATATTATAAAACTACACTAACACTTTCCCATATGTTATTGGATGAAGTTAAATCTACCCTTAACACCAAAGGCTCGAAATTTAATTTTTTTAATGGACACTTATTGATAGAGAAAATATTTTCATAATTTTTATATGTATTTCAATTATTTAAACCCTTCCAATTTATCAATTTGATCTTCTTTCCATGATTTTTGGATTATTGGTCTTTTTAGGCTAAAATGTGAAAATTTCTTAATTCAAGAATTTTAAGATATTTTAATCACATTGTTTTTAAAGAATAACATTTAACATATCGATTCAATTGATGTGATTAATTTTGCTGGATTTCTATTTTCATGGGATGCATCTGTCTTTTCTATAAAAAGAACTATTTTGGACATCTAGAGGCTAGAAAAAATCAATCAAGTTTCAAAATCATTATGGCCGATAGAGTGGACCCCACCTCCATAAATCAGAAATTACTTTGTATACACACCTATTATTGAGGTTATTTTAATTGGATTTCTAATATAACTCAATGAAACAGTTTTCCATTAAATTCCACTAATTTATTCACTTGTTAAGTCGTCCATTGGATGCTAAACATTGAAAGATGATTTCTGAAATTCTCGGTCCTAAAAATTCATTCTCATTAATAATTCCACAAATTCATCAATATGAATCCAATTAATGTGAACTTTTGTTTGGATACATTAAATTCAATTTGGAATAACCTATAAGAAGGTACTCTAGGGTGAATCTAAGGAGAGTTTCTCTAAGAAGGAGAAAAAATTCATTGGACTGATTCTATATGGTGAATATTCTGCTTTTATTTTTCAATATTTTCTTTCTTATTACTTCTATAATACCTTATTCTTCCCCACTCATCTCTATTCCCCTAATATGGTGGGGTAAACATTTGTGTGATTTGGTAATTGATGGTTTGGAATTTTGTAATGCTCGAGTTCTTGGACTTAATTGAATGAAATATCTTTCTCTCTTCCACAACATTTATTTCAATTTCATATAGTGGTTTTTTATTATCAAGTATGATTGTATTTGGTTTTTTGATTATGTTATTGATTTTTCTTAGTTCAATGAAAATTATATCCCTCCAATATGTTCTGATTTATATATGATGGAATTGACCTGATCTTAGTGGTGAAGTACTTGACGATCGTCAGTACGTGTGTAAGTGGTAGTGGATGTTCTTGACTGTTTGGGATAAACATGACCCATTCGGGTATTTCCTAAGTCATTTATGGATATTTATTACAACTCTATTGAACAAGGAAGTATAGTATACTAAACTAAGATATTATTATGTTTTTCTCTCACCATCACCATTTGACCAAGGGAGTGAGAGGAAACGATCATGGTATATCACTTTAATCAACTTAGTAGAAGATTATTGAATTAAATAGAATAAGGATAATATTTCTATTTGAAAACTGACCCCATCTTGATTACCCTTTTCATATCATAGTTTTCAATCACTTGAGATTTCAATTTCATTTCAATCATTTTCTTAATTGATTTATTTTATTTTCTTTCATTTAAAACTAAACAATTTTGAAAATACTATATTTTTTATGTAATTTAAAAAGCGAAAAACAATTTTGTGGGCACTCCTCTTTCAGAGGATACCTTGGGTTAATCAAAATAATATAATTGGGTAATATAAATTAATATTTTTCTATTCCCCAAGATATTCATGTGTCAAACTTGGCATTGTTACCGAGGAGGAATTGGAACTTAACAACTTAAAAAAATTCAAAACTGAATGAACTACGACTCAACCAAAGCATTAATTGAATTTGATCATGAAATTGAAATAATGTTAACACAACTAAGAAAAACAAACCTAAAAAACTTTTGTAAATAATCCTCTCAGATCAAAGTGAAACTCTTAGTGTTCACTCAGAACATGAAACTATTTTTGTAAATCCGAACCAAACCCTACGTGATTTGTGCACACCTCAATTTTCCGTTCAAAACAACCAAATCATAACAATAACTACACTAAATTATTTTTAATTATGTTTCATTATAATTCCTGTGCTTAAAAAGTTTCATGTTCTTGTATGAGAAGTCCCAAATTTTTACATGCAAGAATTTAGCTTCACTTGTTCAAGTTTCAGGCTAGAAGGATCACCTGAAGACCAATTTAAGTTGAGGGAATTCCTCTTATCACTTAAAGGAGTAGATAAAGTATGGTTCTACAATATAAAACCAAGGGATATCAATGATTGGGGAGATCTGAAAATATACTTCATGCATAGATTATTTCCCACATCTTAGAGCACTATTATCAAAAAAAGATTTATTTCATACGAAAATCAAGAGACCCTCTATGAGTACTGAGATCATTTCAAGAATCTCTATGCTAACTGACAACATCCCAAAATTGTGGGAGACCAATTTCTTATGTTATTTTACCATGTACTTCTTGACAATGATCAAAATATTCTAGACCCCTCATCTGGTGGAGACATGATCAATAAGTCACCAGCAGATGTTAGAGGCTTGGTTGAGAAGATTGTGAAAAACTTGCAACAATTTCTAATGAGAGGTATGGGCATAAGGGGGATACATGAAGGAAAAACATTTGATTCATCTACATTTATTGAAACCAAAGTTGATGACCTCACAAGGTTAGTCCTTTAAATAGCTATAACCCAAGAAAATGAACAACAATATTCATCTCAGGTATGTGGTTTATGTTCTTCTTCCACTCATTATATTGACTTGTATCGTAAGATACATGGGATAGAGTTCTATGCTATAGACTTTTAGTAAATAAAATTATAGAAAAATCAATTATATCAACCCCAAGCCTAGAAAGGATATGGAAACCAGCAAAACTAGGTGAGATCATTCAATCCTAATTAGTACCCTAATCAGCCACCCTATCAGTGGAAATAATATCAGAGCCCCCCACCATTCCAACAACCCTAAAAATAGGAATACCAACAAAAAAAACTTTAAATTCCAACATTACAAATATCCTATGAAAAATCATCCAATATTTCACAACCATCAATTGAGAACCAACAACTATAGTCAGATATTGATGGGCTTAAAAAAATGTGAAAGACTTATTCAACCAAATAACAACTATTTCAGATATTCTAACTAAGAAACCAGGGAATATTTCATCCCAGATAGTTCCAAATCCGAAAGATAATTATAGTGAAATAAAAATAAGAAGGGTAAAAGAACTCCCACCTCCATCCAAACATGAACCTGAAACAATAACACCTATTTTGAGGGAGAATGAAGTTTAAAATTATGAAAATTATTTGAAAATTATCCAATAAGAATAAAAAAATGAGGATGATAAGGATAGTATGAGGATTAAATAAACACCATTGAAAAGGCCAAAAAGGGAGAATAAATGCATTCAAACACCATTTCCATTAAAAATTATTGAATCAAAGATATTGTTGTAAGAAAATCTTCAAAACAAATCTAGGCATAATTTAGAATGTGGAAATCAATATCCCCCTACTTAAAGAAGTCAAAGAATTTCCAAGGTATGATTTTTTTTGAAATATCTTTTCACCAAAAATAGAAGAGTTCATGATAATGAGAGGATAAACTTAGGAACAAGTTTCTTAACTTATATCACACCACATCTTTCATAAAAAAGTCAAAATCCATGTATGTTTTAAATTCTATGAACCATTAGATGTTTCAATTTATCTAATGATTTATGTGATCTTGGTGCTTCAATTAATGTTTTTCCTCACTTAGTATACACTTCTTTACATATGGGATACTTGGAGTCTAGAATATTGGAGGTCCATCTTGAAAATAGATCCACATTTTTCCCAATAAGTGTTCTAGAATGTGTCCTTGTGAAAGTAAAAGATCTTTTATTCCCATATGAATTCTATGTTATAAATATAGAAGATGATAGGATCCCATCACAATCGCCCATAATTTTGGAGAGTCATTTCTCAAATATCCAAAACCATCATCAATGTCCATGAAGGGATGCTCACCATGGTGTTTGGAGATCGAACTATTCACTTCAATATTTTTTAATCCACAAGTCATCCATCATATGACCACTAAATGTTTTCACTCTCCCATGATATTGGAACTGAACTAATTGAATAATCGAGTATGTTCCATGATTTCTAAGACACATGATAGAAATTTTTCTTTGAAAATATCACTGAACATGTGAATGAAGAAAACAGTGGAGAATATGATTTCATTTGGTAAGAATAAGTAAAATATGATTTCATTGACAGTTTGTTAAATTATGAAGTAGATGATATGATTTCTTGTGTATAGGAGGTCTGGCCTTTGGAATTGGTGAACCTTAATTTAATTTAATCCCTTAATAATCCCCCATATCAAGATTTAAAACCACTCCCCACTGATTTGAAATATATGTTCCTCACGGAGGGTGATAAAGTTTTAGCGATACTTGCTAATAATCTATCTAAATTCCAATAATAATCATTTATTGAGATTTTGACAGAGAATGTACAAGAAATGGGATGGAGTTTAGGTGATTTCCCTAGAATAAAACAAAAAATATACTCATATGAAATTCGTCTTTAGGGAGATTCCAAACCTGTCATAAAACACCAAAGGTGGTTGAATCCCACCATGATGTAAGTTGTGAAGAAGGTTATCAAGAAACTTTTGGATGCTAGTATTATCTATCCCATTTTATATTCATAGTAGGTTATACCCATTCATGTAGTTCCAAAAAAACTGGTCGAACCACTATAAGGAGTGAAATGATTGAATTAATCCCAATGATAATTAATAATAATTGGAGAGTGTGCATATATTTTAAGAAGTTGAATCAGGTAACTTAGGAATATCATTTACCCATCTAATTAATTGACTAGATGTTAAAGATATTAGCAGGGGGGACTCACTATTTTTTTTTGGATTGTTTTTAGGGTATTTCCAGGTACCCATTCCTCCTATGGATCAGGAGAAGACTATCTTTACATGTCCCTTTGTCAAATTTTAATATAAAAGGATATGATTTGGATTATTTAATATTCTAGGTACATTTTATAGGTTCATGGTATACATATCTAATGATCACATTGATTATTTCTTGGATGTTTTCTCAGATGATTTCATAGATTTTTGGAGATTCATTTTACCATTTCTAAAAAATATGGAAAAAGT
The DNA here is from genome assembly GCA_963277665.1 of Viscum album. Classification (NCBI taxonomy): domain Eukaryota; kingdom Viridiplantae; phylum Streptophyta; class Magnoliopsida; order Santalales; family Viscaceae; genus Viscum; species Viscum album. The sequence continues at coordinate 1,841,243,904 of OY728129.1, read as the reverse complement.
TTTAAAAACATACATTGCAAAGAATATTTTTTAAAATTTTGAAAAAAGTAATTTCACGATTGAGAGAAGAATTTTCCTTAGGAATTTCATTTAAAAAAAGGCATTGAAGTTGATAAATAAATAAAAAGTGACAAATTCATTACATTACCCAACTTTGTGAAATATGTTAGATCATTTTAAGGACATGCATTATCATATAGGAGGGTTGTCAATGATTTCAGTAATATTTATTTCCCTCTCTCTAGATTACTTTTGAAAGACACTTTTTTTTATTTAAATGGTTCATGTGGGGAATAATTTGATGAGATAAAATGGAGATTTATTTCACCACCCATGATGTATCCACTAAATTGGGAATAACCATTTGAGATACTTTGTGATGATTCCAACCATGAATTTGAATAATTCCTTTATTAGTGAATTGAGGGAAGACCAAAAGTTATTTCATATTCATATATAAACTTATATGTTGCCAAATTAAATTGCATGGCCATGAAAAAGGAGTTTTTAGCATTTGTCTTTGATTTAGAAAGTTTTAGATAATGTCTTCTTGGAACTAAAATCACTACGGTTTCTGATCATGCAGCTCTTAGGTATTTGATGAAGAAGGATGATGCCAAACTATGGCTTGTGAGATTGATGATACATTAAATATATAAATTGAAGATATTAAGGGATTTGAGAATGAAGTATTTGATCACTTAAGTAGACTTCCAAACACTGTTAAAACTGAAATTCCAGAAAAAGTCCCACTAAGTGATCAAATTCCAGGAGATCAGTTGTACTCAATTGAAAGATAATTGCCTTGGTATTTTTACATGGTCAATTATATGGTAATGTCTAAGGTCCCATCTCATTTAAATTCCCAAAAAGAAAAAAAATAAAATCTGAATCTAGATATTGTATTTGGGAAGATCCATTTATTTAGAGGATTTTCAATAATCAAGTGCAAATAAGATAATTTTATAAAAGTGAAATTAAATATATCTTTGAGTTTTTTCATACATTATCTTGTGGAAGTCAATTTTGACCTCAAATAACATCATGGATGTTTTAATAATTTGGAATTTATTGGCCCAACCTTTTTAAATATTCTCACAAATTTTGAAAAAGGTGTGAAAATTTTAAGTTTTCTGGAAATATTTCAAAGAGACATGAAATGCCTCCAAATCTTATAAATGTTTTTGAGATTTTTGATGTTTCGGGGATATAGTTTATTGGACCTTTCCCAATTTAATTTTTAAATTCTTATATCTTTCTTTCAGTTTATTATGTATCAAAATGGTGGGAGGAAACAACCACTAAGACTAATGATGCTATAGTTGTTTGTGTTTTTTCAGGATAACATATTTTGTAGGTTCTAAGTGCCTAGATCCATCATCAGTGATCGAGGGACTCACTTTCAAAATTGGATAATGGAGGATTTTCTAAAAAATTATGGGTTGTATCATAAAACATTAACTCCCAATCATCTATAAACTAATGGACAAGATGAAGTGTCTAATTGAGAAATCAATGTAATTTTGGAAAAGACTATAAAATCCAACATGAAGGATTTTATCCAAAAGTAGGAGGATACATTATGGTCTTAAAGGATAGACTAAAAACCCCCAATAGGAATGATTCCATATGGGTTGATTTATGTGAAATATATCACCTTACTATGTAATTTGAGCATAAATCATATTGGGTTGTGAGAAATATGAATTTGGATCATGAAAGTGATAGAAAGCAGATAATAGTGTAGTTGCAAGAGCGGTAAAAAATTAGAAGGGAATATTTTTAAAATTCTAGGATTTACAAAGAGAGAATAATAATATCTCATGAAAATATGATCCAACCAAAATACTTTCATCTTGGAGAGAAAGTGTTGTTATTCAACTCAAGACTCAAGCTGATGCCAGGTAAACTTCATTCCAGATGGGAAGGTCCATTTATAGTTACTCATGTATATTCTTTAGATGATGTGCATATTATGAAGGATAGAGAGTAATATCTTATCACTATTAATGGACATAGTCTTATGAAATTCCATGAAAATTTACCATCAAAGCTAGTGGAGGATTTTACACTCCTCTAACCATTTTATCAATAAAATCCATCAAGTCGTACCTCTACATAACAATTTTCTTTCAATTATCCAATTTAAAATACACTTACTTGTTAAAATATACTTGAATGTATTAATTAAATTTCATAATTTAAGTGTAGGGGAGGGAACATTTATAGTTTATGATTCTAAATTTTCTTTTTTATTTTCTATTTATTTTAAAAAATAGTGTGTTTTCGAATTTTTGGGTGTTTTTAAAACTTTGAGCTGAAATGATTTAAATTTTCAAATTTATTCCATGAATCTAAGATTAAATGAATGCTGAAAATTACTATGTTTTAAGTTAGAATATTTGCATAATTTCATAAAAATTCCTCTGATTTTTGAATCACATTCCACAACTCATTGTCTTTATATTTGAAACCACGTTCTTGTGAGTCTTCTGAACCCTTTTTTTCATATTATTTACATTCACCCCATTTATTGAAAGAACTAATACATTATTTCTTTAACCATAATTTGAATTATTACTGTCATAACAATATGTTTTAAGGTACTTTTGTTTTAAATGATTGTAATTTTTATTCTTGTCTTCCTTGTGTACATAATCCTTGTATCCCTTAGAATCCATGAGCATCTTGTTAGTTTAGCTATATTACAAGCCAATTTTCCCTATCCAACCTGCTATTTAAGTAAAATTAAATGATCTAGTTGAACTTAAGTATGGGGGAAGCTGTCTTATGTTGTAATATATCATTTGGTGATACATTGGGTGGAAAATCAATCTTGAATAGATTATTTTACTTCTGAAAAATTCATTATGTTGAAATATGTGGCTTTCTAGAGCTTTCATGATTAAAAAAGCTATGACTTTTTGGAGCTTCCAAATGAGAAAGAAAGTTGTTTCTATTTAGAGATTTAAAAATGTTTTTGTGATAAAGATGAATAATTATAGATTTTATTTTTATATTATTTTGGAGAATATTTTTTGTTATAGGGAGTGGAGAGGAGACCATACTTTATTGAAAATTAAAATCGCGTGGTTTGTCTTCAAAAAGAGACAAGCCCTCCTCATTTGGGATCAGAATTTTTGACATCAAAATACTACCAACCGAAATCCAAAGAAAAACTCTACAAAATAAACATGATAATCACATGTTGTGGGCTCACATCGGGTGGATATATGTGAATTTTTCAAGACCATGGTGACACTTACATGGTTTGGATGAGAAAAGTGTTTCTAAACAAATTGAAATTTGTGAGATGAGAGAAAATTCATGTGAGGTAGGTGTTTTGTGAATAATGTATGAGAAATAAAGTGAAAATATATTGAATTTTTTGAATGAAAAACTTGGAATAATTTTTTTTATAATGCATGATATCATTTGTTTTTTGTTGAAATATTGGCAGGGGGTATGGGTATGTGTTATGAATTTTCTTTGATTTAATTCTGATTCATACTTGTCAAGGATTCCAAGTTCTAAGTGTGGGGTGAATTGATAAATCTAATATTATCATGATTTTTATATGTATATAAATTCTTTAAACCCTGTCAATTTATCAATTTGAGCTTATTTTCATGAATTTTGTATTTTTTTGTTTTGGGATAAAATATGAAAATTTCTTAATTCTATAGTTAAAATATTTTAATCACTTTGGTATTTCATTCATAAAATTTAAAATGTTGATCCAATTGATTTGATTAATTTTTTTATGCTTTATGTTTTCATGGGATACAACTGTATCTTATGGACCATGAGCTAATTCTATCATTTAATGGCCTCAAAAAATCAATAAATTTATAAAATCATTCTTGCCAATATAGTGGACCCCACATCCCTAAATTAGAAATTACTTGGTATAAACAACTCCAATTAAGTTGATTCCAATGTTATTTTTAAGATAACTAAATGATTCTTTTTTAAATTAAATTTTATGATTTTTTCACTCATTAAGGAAATCATTGGATACTGAACATTGAAAGAGGATTTATGGTATTATTTTCCAGAAACATTATACTCATAAATAATTCTATAACCTCCTCAATACGTGTAAAATTAATGTAAAATCAGGCACATAAAAAAAGGAAATTAAATTTGGAACAACCTATGAGAAGGTACCTAGGGTGATTAGAAGGGGAGGTGCTCCAAATAGAAGCAAACATTTAGTGGACAAATTATGGAGGATGACTTTTCATCATTTATTTTTAGATCTTTTTTTTACTTCTGAAATTCCTTCTTATTCACCATTAATACTTATTACCCTTACCATGGTGGGTTAAACATTTTATTTAATGGGTAACAGTTGGTTTTATATTTTTTTAATGCTTGAGTTCTTAGACTTAATTGAATGAAATATATTTCTCTATTCTGTGGATTTGTTTTCAATTTCATATAGTGGTTTTTATTATCAAGTACTGTCGTATTTTGTTTTTGAATCTATAATTTATTTTTATTCAGTAAAATATCATTACCTACCTCCACTATTTTTTGGTTTATATATGATGGAATATACTAGATCTTAGTGTTGAAGTACATGATGATCTTCCGTGTGAAAGGGGTGGTGGATGTTCTTGATTATTTAGGATAAAAAATACTTGATCAGATATTTCTTAAATCATTTGAGGATATTCATTAAAAATTTATTACACAATGAAGTATATTAGACTAATATAATATATTGTTAAGGTTTTCTCTCACCATCACCATTTGACCAAGGAAGTGAGAGGAAATGATCGTGGAATCTCACTTTAATCAACTTAGTAGAAGGGGATTAAATTAAATAGAACAAGGATAGCATTTCAATTGGAAAACTAACCACAAATAGATTACCTTTTTTATATCATATTGTTCAAACACTTATGTTTTCAATTTCATTTAAATAATTTTCTTTATTTCTTTGTTTTATTTTGTTTTATTCAAAACCAAACAATTGGGAATACACTATATTTTTCCTCTAATTATTAAGTGACAAACTGTTTTTTTGTGCACTCATCTTCAGGAGACTACAAGTGATTAACCACTATATTATACTTAGTTAATATAAAATATTTTTTCCCCAAGCCCCATGACATGCGTGTGTCGTTAATCTATGAAAATGATTTAGAAATTATTAAAATCAATGGGAGTGACAAAATGTCACACCCTTTCTTTTAATAAGTATAATATTATTAATATGGGGTTAAAAACTATATAAAATAGAATATAAATATTTTTATAAAGTCTAAATGTTTCATCTACATTATGGTATTTTATTTTACATTTTTTTAATAAATAATTATCATAAATAATTATACAATGATGATGGAGTAATTATTCAATTAGTGAAAAAATCAATTAAGCGATATTAAAAATATTAAAGGAAATGTAATTTTAATTACCTAAGGTGATCCACTAATTTTATAGGTTCATATGACATATTATGGCTATATTATATGATGTTTTTCTAATTTATCTTGATTTTTTTAAAGTTAATGTAATGAATCATATCAAAATTGACACTAATAGTATTTTATGAAAATAATATTTTATTAAATTAGTTAAAAATAAAAAAAACTATATAAGGACAAATGGGATAAATAGTGGTCGAACATATCATAAATAGACCATTTATGGATCAATTTATTTCTTACATGTAAAAATATCCACCTTTTAACATTGAGAATGTTGTTACCGTAGTTAAAACTAACATAGGTTAACTAAGGGTTAATCAAAATGAGAGGGTTTAAAATTATATCGCAACATGTATAAAGTCTATTGTTCAATGGGATTACCACCCTATCCCACATTACCTTCAATTAACCTTCCATTTGGAAGTATTTTTATTGAGATTTAATTTATTATAATTTAATCTTTTGATAAATTCAAAAAGTTCCCCTCACCTTAATTATAAAAGGACACCCCCCCCCCCACCATCTAATTTCACCAATTTTAGTCTTATATATTAAAAACCCTCTTCCAAATTCTATTCAATACTTCCCTATCCATATTCTATTGGTTTTTTCTTTCCAAAGTACCAACTCTATAGTCATTTAGTGGAGATCTAAAGGAGCCATTTTGAAGAAGAGATAATCGCTCTAACCGATCACTCTCTTTTTATACTCTTCTATAACTTCTATGATATATATCATGAATCCTCAAAATTATTAAATGTTCTTATTATTATTAACACAACAATATACACCCCCTTTCCCATCGAACAATAAGTGAAAGTATCACTTATGCGTACGTATGACTTACTGTCTCCACGTAGCGATAAAATTCATTTTCCATCACCTTATTTTATGTGTGGGAGTTATAGTGGGTTTAATGATTATTTATGAAATAATTATACTTCAAGAATGAAAATATTATATCTACCTTTTTCACCACCTAATCATTGGGAAAGGATAACATCGATCGTTCGTACGTATGTCATATCTTATCCACGATGTGATGTGATTCGTTTCTAATCTATATTTAAAATGGGTTATAATAAGGATGAATTTTATTAATATATATTTGATATATATACCATAATAATGATTCTATAAATGATGATACCATGATCAAAGTATAAGGACCAGGACTACCGAACCGAAACATTCTTGGAAAAAGAAGAATATATCACCTAGAATAATGATTTTAATCATTAATAAACAAGCAATAAGATGTTATAAAAAATCATAAAAATAATTATTGATATATGGTTATGGAATAAATTTATAATAAATCCATATTTATTATAGAGGAGGTTGGAAAATGAACATGGAAAGGAGATACTTGAGGGAATTCTTTTTTATCTCACTTTTATTTTGATGGGACCCATTCTCTATACACTACTTGTTTATTTTTCATGGTGTATATACATCCCATGAATATTTTTACGACTCTTATCCAATATTATGGTATATTCAAATCTACATAATTTTCTTTTATTCATTTGGCATAAAATTCTACTGATTATAAATTGGTATGGGATTATTTCACAATCTCATCAACATTCAAGATTATTTAATTTTAAATCTCCATTGGGGAATATTTATCTTCGACATCCATGTTTTATAAAATTATTTTCAAAACTGTTTTTACTATTATCTAATGAATATTTACAGTTTTTTTTACCCATATTTTACTTATTTATAAATGTTTTGTGAATAATTTTTTTATCATTTTATAACAATTCACTTTGTGTATTTTCTGAAAAAAAAAATATAAGGAATGTTTTTTAACTTATATGGAATGAGAGGCCATTACTACCATCATAAATCCTTAATTACTTGAAGATTTATTTACAACCATACAAGTTTATTTTCAAATAATTTTTTTCCTTTATAATTTTGAATATCTTAAAAAAATAATTTCATAAAGGAAAGGATATTTTCCTCATGAATTATTTAAAGTAATCATTAAAAACCATTTTACTTATAAGACAACATTATTTAATGATTAGATGTGATTTACTAGGGATATGACCCAAGGATACCATTGTTATTATTTTTATGAATGGTTTATGTTTATGATGGAATGACACTTATGAAACCTATTTATTTTCCATGAGTTATATTATGATAAAGTGTTTATGAAACTCATTTCTTTACATGGGTTTTGATATGGTGATTTATTTATGTTCTTGTGGAACAGGTATGTATGGTTTTTATTATATGATAGGTGGGACCAATATCTCCCTCCAATACATTGGGTAATGAATTATATCTCATGATATCATTATGGGATAAAAGTTGATGTGCTTAATTTGTGATGAGAAATAAGTCAATGTGCTTGATCTATTATGGGAAATAGGTGATAAGGCCTGATATAAGAATAATATAAGTTAAACTTTACATATTAAATTGTTTTATATACTTGTAACGATTCCACCAACAGTTATGACTTGAATATATAGTTCAATAATGATTTATGATGAATTTTCATTCTTATGGTTCATGTTAATGTTTTATTAAATATATCATGTTTCTAATACATGAAATTTTGGGTATAAACATTATATGTTATTCTCATGATCACATGCCCACGTTTTTTATCTTAGTATTTCATAAGATAATAAATTTATATCTTCCATGTTTACCCTAATTAAGCATCCGAGATCACCTTTTATTATTTTTTCTTTCCAAAAGATATGAAGAAATTTGTTATGTGTGATATGCTAAAAGGGATTCAATTTATGAAAAATTAAGTTGGATATGGTGTAGATATTTTATGAACCTTCTGTTTATGTTTTCAAGTGTACAAAGGCAGTAGACCTTTATAATCCTTAGAAGTGTATTTGTATAATGAAATAAATATTCATATAAAAAATTGTAATATCTATGTATGAAAATCATGGATAGTTATAGTTGGTATTAGAGAAAAGGTTTAGATGACCTTTGAAACTAGGATGAGAAAACCTCAGTAAGAACCCTAAGGATAAGTCTATAAAATCCTATAGATTTGGTAATGATTATGAATTATCTAGGTTAAACCTAAGATTTCATAGATGGTGTCATTATTTAAAACATTTTCTAAGTGATATGTCATGATTCATCACTATGGTTTTTATTTCTCACATTATGATTTTTTATATTAGTCAATGAATATATCCCAAATGAATCAGTTTAATGCTGAATATAATGGAAAAAGAAAAAAATTCTCCACCTAATAAACCAAATGTTATGGGAACTGGAATGCAGAACCTTACTGCCATGCTAACATGAATTTATGAGGCTATAAATCATACATATTATTAAAATGTTCAAAGAAGGGAACAATGTACTATTGAATCTCTTATGAAGAAAATACCAACTTATCTTAGTGGATATTCAAACCCACTAGTTGCTGATAGATAGATCAGAACCATTGAGAAAATATTTTCTATTATTCAATGCTCAAGATGTGAAAAATATTTCCTAGATTTTTATCTTCTGGAAGGCATAGCATATCAATGGTGGAATCTTGTAAAGAATATTAGGAAATAGGAAGAGATTGAATCCATGGTATGGGATATGTTTAAGAAATTATTTTTAAATAAGCACTTTCCTTTCACTCTTTGTACAAATATGGAGAAGGAGTTCCTTGGGAAAAATCAAAAGGATAATGAATCTCTTGGTACCTATGGGGAAAATTTTGCAAGACTTGTGAGGTAAGATTATGGTATTATTATCCAACCAAAAATTATTATTGAATGATTATTCAGAGGATTAAAACCAAGTCTCCAAAGGGAGTTATCCATAAGAGGATTTAGTATCTATGAAGAAATTATTCTATGTGATCTTAAGGTAGAAATGAAAATTGGAGATACCCACCATTCCCATGGTTTTGATATGAAAATAAAGATCGAGTCTCATGAAAACTCAAATAAATCACATGGTGGAAAGAAATGGCATCCATCTGCATGCCATAAATGTGGAAAAAACATCAAGGGAAATGTTTAAATGGAACTAGGAGGTTATTTAAATGTTTAAATTTGGGTAATAAAGCCCATGAATTCAAAATGAAATGAATAGGATGGTTAATACAATGGTGGAAAATAAGACGCCAATTGATGCACCACCCACACACCAATGCTATAAATGGAAACAAGTATAGAAATTATGCCAATCAGTTCACAAATCCAAAGGTTTATGATGATCCAAGACAACAACCTCTAAATCCCAAATATAAAGGGAAATCTCTTGTGATCACGAATTCTGAAGTGGGTTATGAGAACGATGTATTTAAAGGTGTACTTATCATCCACTATTAAACAAATAATGTCTTATTTGATTCTGGATCCACACACTCTTTTATTTATAAATAATTTTTCAAGTTCATCCATTTATCACATCAGTAATTAGATGTTTAGTTAGATGTGGAGATTCCTAATGTCACAGCAGTCACATATCATGGTTATAGTTCTTCTCTAATTGAATTTTATGGGAAAGTACTTCCTATGAATATTGTGATTCTCCCTATAGTTCAAATTGATGTGATTCTTGGCATGGATTTTATTTATCTATATGGATATCATATTAATTTTTGAGGAAGGTAAGTCACATTCCATGTTCTGAATTAACCAATAATATATTATCGATGCGGCGATGAATATGAACTTGTAATGGAAATCGATTCCATCTTGTGGGTCTTAGTTCCTATACATGAAGGTTATCTTTCTCAGTTGTTTGGGGATAAACTCAACAATAACAATACACCTATTGTACAATATTTTTTTGATTTTTTCGAAAAGAGTTTCAAGGTCTTCCACCGAATTGTAAAGTTGATTTTTTGAGATAAATCATACCTTTTATTATGCGTATTTCAAGAACTCCTAATACAATGGCCCAATTTAGTTGGATAAATTAAATAACTAACTCTAGGTTAATATTGATAAGTGATTCATAATTCATAGTGCATCACCTTGGGGTGAACATGTAATATTTGTTAAGAAGAAAGATGGGTCTATGCATATTTGTATTGATTATCTAAAGCTTAACAAAATTACAATCAAGAATAAATATCTTCTTCCCTGAATTGATGATTTATTTGATCAACTACACAGAGCACAATACCTTTCTAAAACTGAACTTCATTATGAATATTATTAATTGAGGTTGAATAATGATGATATACCCATGATAGAATTCCGAATAAGGTATGGACACTATGAATTTATAGTGATTCATTTTGGTATTACTAATTCTTCCACTATCATCATGGACTTGATGAATAGAGTATTTAGAGACTATCTTGATCAGTTGCGGGTAGTCTTTATAGGTTATATTCTTGAATATTCAATGAGAAATGAATAATATGAAGATCACTTGAGGATTGTGTTAAAGACCCTAAGAAAGAGAATTATTTATGAAAAATATAATGATTCTAAATTCTGGCTTCAAAAAGTTTCATTTATATGACATATAATCTCAAGTTAGGTTATATCAATAGATCCTTCCAAGACAGAAGTTATTGAGAAATGTCCTAATGAAACCATATTAACTAAAATCTATAGTTTTCTTGGTTTGGATGGATATTATTGGTGCTTTCAAGAGAATTTATCTTGATTTTCCAATCCACTTACCAATTTAACTCAGAAGGGTGCCAAGTTCATCTGGAAGAATGAATGTGAATAATATTTTAAGGAAATAAGGAGAATACTAGTTTGTTCCCCCATGATTAAATTACCATGTAGTTAAGAATGGTATTTAATTTATACTGATGCATCTAAGGAGGGATTGGGATACATTCTTATGAAGAATGACATGGTTATAGATTATGCCTCACAGAAACTAAAGGTTCAGGAAAAAAATTACACAACTCATGATTTGAATTAGTCATGGTAATCTTTTCATTAAAGGTATAGATGCATTATATTTATGGAGAAAGGTGTGATATATATTCTGATAAAAAAATATTAAAGTACATATTAACATAGAAGGAGTGGAATATGCACCAAATAAGATGGTTTGAATTGATTAAATATTATTATTGATCAATAAATTACAACCCTGGGAAAGAAAAAAAGGTGGAATATGCTCTAAGTTGAAAGGACCATGAAAAATTATCTATAATGAGGATCACAAAAGACTCAATTTTTCAATATTTGGAAAGTATGGATATGGAAATCATAAAAAAGAGAAAAATATTATATGTCCCAAATGAATGTTCGACGATTTATCCAAGTTAAGATTAAAAAATTATAGAAGGAAGATATGGGATTAAAAAAAATATGAAAAATGTTCTTGAGTTTAACATTGATTGTGATGGAATAATAAGGTTCAGGAACAATGTGTGTGTTCCTCCTATACAATATTTGAAGAAATAACTATTGGATGAGGCTCATAATTCATCATTCTCTATTAATCATGGATGTACAAAGATATATAGAGACCTGAAAGAATACTTTTGGTGTGATGGTATGAAGAGTGATATTACAGAGTATGTTTCTGGGTGCTTAGTTTGTCAGGAAGTTAAGGTTAAGATATATAAATATAAGGGGATGTTAAAACCATTTACCATATCTGAATGGAAATGGGAAAACAACACCATGTATTTTTTTCCTCAAACTTACCAAAAAATTTAAAGGCCATAATGTTATATGGGTTATAGTCGATTTCCTTACAATGTACACAAACTTCATTAATAATAGAGAATATTTATCTCTTGATCATCTTTAAAAAATATATATTAAGGAATTTTTAATATTTCATGTAGTACCAATTTCCATTGTATCTGATCTGGATCTAAGGTTTACCTCGAAGTTTTGGTGATGTCTTCAAGAGGCTCTGGATATAGAGTTATTTTTATCACCACTTTTCATACTTATAAAGATAGTCAATCTGGGAGAACAATTCAAAAAATTGATTATATTTTTAGAGATTTATTTATGTATTTCAAAGGTGGTTGAGATCAACAACTTCCTTTGGTTTAATTTTCCTATAATAATAGTTTTCAATCTATCATTCAGATATCTCATTATGAATTCCTCTATGGTAGGAAGTTCAGAAATCCAACATGATAAAATAATATTGGATAAATAAAGATATTGGGACCTTATATAGCTAAGTTAATGTTAAAAAAGTTTTGATACATTAAAAAAAAGAGCATCTCATAGTCAACAAAGAAGTTATTCAGACAATCGTCAGAAAGATCTACAGTTTGAAGTGGGTGAAAAGGTGTTTCTAGGAATATCTCCCTAGAAGAGAGTAATGATATTTGGAAAGAAGGGAAAGTTATTCCCTAGGTATATTGGTCATTTTGAAATTATTGATTATATAGGGATAATAACTTACCAATTGTATCTTCCACCAAATCTATCTAAAGTTCATGATGTTTTCCATGTATCTCTCCTGAGTAAGTACCTAATCTTTCACATGTACTAAACTTAGAGGTAGTACCGAAGGAACATGATATTTCTTATGAGAAAAAACTATAGATATTTTATATCATATATATAAATTTCTAAGAAATAATACTACTCATCTTGTTAATGTTTTTATGGTGAAACCATCAATTTGAGGAAGCTACATGGGAACATGAGGATGTGTTGAGGTAGATGTATCCTCATTTGTTTACATCTAAGTGATGAATTTGTATGGATAAATTCATTTTAAGGAGCTTAGAATGTAACAACCCATGTTTTTTATGAATTTTTTTCAAATAAATTAAATTTCATTGATATATTGTGTTTTATGCAACACCAAGTTAATCTTGTGTTACACAAAACATTGAGTTTCTATGAAACATCATTTTATTATTGCAATTATTTAAATAAGAAAATTATAACCTTATTGTTATAATGAAGGGTATAAACATGATTAATTAATTTATGAAAATATTTTCTTAAAATGTACATAAAATTAATGCTTTTTTGACTAATTAATCATGAAAATAAAAACCTTTTGAATATAAAAGGAAATATTATTTTTGAAATACTATTGTGCACATGTTTTCTTTATACTAATAAATAAACAAACCAATATTGATGGATAATATTAATTATATATATATATATATATGTAATATTCAATATAATTATTAATATTCATACTATGTGTTTCTCAGACATTATATAAGAACAAATCCAATTTTACACATAAAAGATGTATTTTTCTAAAAAGACAATTTTACCACCTATTGATGGTTAACTAGTTTTAAATATAGTTTTTGAAACATTAATAAATCATATTTTACATAATAAACTTCTTCTTTAAATTAAAATATCATAATTTAATTTGGCAGAATTTTTGGTATTTTTCTAATAAGTTTTATTTTTTGATGAATGGTAAAACAATACTTCATTTCAATTGAAAATTGACTTTTCATCTAAAAATTTTATAATGTTGAATTATATTTTAAAATGGTTTAAAAGAAAAAATAGATCAATAATAAATCTATTAATCCAGTTAGGTTCATTCTAATATTTTTCAATTTTAATTTGGATATAAATTTTTTTCAATCTTATAAACATTTTCACTTTAAAAACTCATTTTTTTTGTTACGTCAACAAGAATAATTTTAAATTCATTTTCACAAATTTTACATTTTTAATTTTAAAAAATGGATTCTATATTCATAATAATAAGTTATAAATTTAATAAATAGGTCCCTTTTATATCTGGAAAATATGAATAGTAACTTTAGTATATCTTATTACAATGGTTAAGGGTAAATTGAGTAATTAAGAGTAAAAATAATATTATAGATATTATAAAACTACCATAAAACTTTCCCAAATTTTATTGGATGAAATTAATTCTAAAAGTAACACCTAATTTTTAAAATTCATTTTTTTTAATGTACACCTTTCCATGAAAATTACTTATATTTTCTTAAAATCAAAGGGGGTGACAATATGTTAGAAATTTTATTTTAATAAGTATAATATTATTAATACGGGATGAAATAAAAGATAAAGTAAACTAAACATATTCTTATAAAAATATAAAATTTGTATCTGCATCATGGAAATTGTTGTGAAGAAATAAATATCAAAAATAATTGCACAATGATGATGTAATAATTATTCAATTAGTGAAAAATTCAATTAAGTGATATTAAAAATACTAAATTAAGTATAATTTGAATTATTTAAGGTTCTATGCATTTTTTTTAGGTAAATATTACATATTAGAGGTTTATTATATGAATTATTATGATGTTTTCTTACTATATTTATTTTATTAATGTCAATTTAATGAATAGCGTCAAAATTGAACCTAATGATATTTTATGAAAATAATATTTTATTAAATTAGATAAAAATCATAAACAACCTAAATGGGAATAAAGTGTATAAATTATGGTCCAAAATATCATAAATTGTCCATTTATGGTTAAATTTACACCTTATAAGTAAAAATATCGACCTTTTAATATTGAAAATGGTGTTACTCTAGTTAAAATTAAAATATGTTAATTAAGGGTTTATAAAAATGATAAGATTTAAAATTATATAAATGCATTTATAAAATATATTGTTTGAATGGATTATCACCATATACAAAATTATCTTTTAATGCCTTTCCATTTTTAGGTATTTGGATTGAGATTTAATTTATTATAATCTAATCTTTTGTGAAATTCCAAAAGTTCCCCCTCACCTTCATTATAAAAGGAAACCTCCTCCCTTATCTCATTCCACAACTTTGAGTCTTCAATATCAAAAAAAAATATTTCAAATTATCTTATCCACTTCCCTATCCATACACTAGTGGTGTTTTTCTTCCCAATGAAGAAACTCTAGAGTTCTTAAGAGAAGATATAAAGGAGATGGTTCGAAAAAGTGGTAATCGCTCTAACCGATCACTCTCTTTTTATACTCTTATATGAGTTCTCTAAATCTATGATATATGTCATAAAATAATAAATTATTCATCCTAAATATTCTTAAATGTTATTATTATTATGCACACACCATTATACAACCCCTTTAACATCAAACAAGAAGTGAAATTTTCGCTCCCACGTACGTACGACTTACCATCTCCACGTAGTGATACAATTAATTTTCCATCACCATATTTTAAAAGTGGTAATTATGATGCGTTTAATTTTTATTTATGAAATAATTATACTTTGGGAATTATAATATAATATCTACCCTTTTTACCACCTAATCTTTGGTAAAGGATAACACCGCTCGTTCGTACGTATGGCTTACCATCCCCACGATGTGATGTGATTCGTTTTTAGTCTATATTTCACATGAGTGGTAATAAGGATGACTTTTTTGAATGTATTGGGTAAATATATAACTTAATAATGATTTTATAAACGATTATACCATGATCAAAGTATGATTACCATGACTTTCGAACCAAAACATGCTTGGAAAACGAAGCAGATATCACCTAGGATAGTGATATTAATTATTAATAAATGAGGGATAAGATTTTATAAAAAAATAAAATGTTTGATTGATATATGTTTATTTAATAGATGAATAATAAATCCATTTTTATTATATAGTAGGTTTTAATGTGAACAAGGAAAGGTGATACTTGAGTTAATGGATTTTTGTCTCACTATTATTTTTGTGGGACACATTCTTTATACACTACTTGTTCTTTTTTCATGGTGTATATACTTCCCATGAATGTATTTTATGAGTTTTATCCTAAATATTATGGTATTTTCATATTCATATAATTTTCTTTCATTCAATGGGTATATAATTAAACTAATTATAAAGTGTTAAGGGATTATTTCATAATATCATCAATATTCAGTATTCTTTCATTTTAAATCTCCATTGGGGAATATTTAAATTCAAATTCCATGTTTTTTAAAAAAAATTAAAAATATATTTACTATTATCCTATGAATATTTAAATTTATTTTTACCCATGTTTTATTTTTGAAGAAATTATTTGAAAATAATATTTTTATCATTTTTTAAACAAGGCTCACTGTGACTTTTCTAAAAAAAATATATGGAAGGAATGTTTTTTAACTTATATATAATGAGTCGCCTTTAATAATATTATGTATCCTTAATTCATTGAACCTTCCTTTACTTTATTATAATGTTATTTTCAAATAAAATGTTTTCCTTTATAATTGTGAATCTCTTTAATAAAATATTTCATAAATGAAATGATATTTTCCTCAAGAATTATTTCAGGTAATATTTCAAAACCGTTTACCTTATAAACCAACATTATTTGATGATTAATTATGATTTATTAGAAATATGACCCAAGGATATCATTCTTATTAATTATATGAATGGTTTATGTTTATTATGGAATGATACTTATGAAACCTATTTCTTTTCCATGAGTTATGTTATGATGAAGTGTTTATGAAACTAATTTATTTACATGGGTTCTAAGATGGTTAATGATTTATGTTCTTGTGGCAAAAATATGTATGGATTTCATTATGTGACTACTGGGACCTATATCTCCCCCCAATTTATTATGTAATGAATTATATCTCATGAGATAGTTAAGGGAAACAAGTCAATGTGCTTTATATGTAAAGTTAAACAAGTCGGTGTGCTTGATCCGTTATGAGAAACATGTGATAAGGCCTAATATAACAGTCTTGGTAGTTAACCTTGACATATGAAATTTTTTTATATACTTATTATGATTCCACACAAATTTATGACTTGAACTTATGGTTCAATAATGATTTATGATGAATTTTCATTCTTATGTTTCATGTTAATTTTTTGTGCAATAACTCATGTTTATGATCCATGACAGGTTGGGTATGAACTTTGTATGTTATGCTCATGATCACATATCTATATTTATTATCTTATTATTTCATAAGATAGTAAATTTATGTTTTATTTCCACAGTATATGAAGAAATGTGTTAAGTGTGATATTCTAAAAGGGATTCTGTTTATGAAGAATTAAGTATAAGATGATACAGATATTTTATAAACTAGTTTTTTATGTTTCTGAGTTTATAAAGGCACTACAACTTTACAATCCTCAGGCATGTATTTTTATAATGAAATGAATATCCATATGTAATGATTTAATATCTATGTATGAAAATCTTGGTTTGTTATAGTTTCTCCATGAATACTTGCATATGAGACAACCAGTAAGCTTGTTGAGGGAGTGATATAGACCCATTATGTTATTCATTTATGAAAGAAGTGGAATAAATTGGGTCAAACTTCTCTAGAATGTGAGTTTCACGTGGATATGGTGAAAACTTTAAGAACATATCAATATATATGGAAAAGTTTATGTGACCTTTTGGTGAAGAATTTTGTTGAGTGCTTGTGGCTTAATTTTAGAGACCCAAAGCTTGACGTACATGGACATTTCATTACTTTTGCAGAATAATTAGTACATAAAAAAAACAAACGCACAAGGACCGTAATATTTTAGTGTCTTTGGAAACTTGGAACGTAATATTCTAATCGTGGTGAAAGATCTTCAACATCTCCCATAAAGATCTTCCCCTTTTTTTCTTACCTAAAACCTTTATTTATATCCTGGGGAAAAGAAAACATAAAAAGGGTGATCTCAAATTCCCAGTAAGGGTAAGCATAGAGAACATAAAACAATCCATAAACATTTGAATGAAAAATCTTGAACATAAAATCTAAACATCAAAATCCTGAGCAAGGACATAAATCGTGGAAGTACATAAGGAATATATCATAAAGGAATATCAATCTTGATAAAATAGAATCAGAATAAATCATTTAATTGTGGCAACCATTAAGCACATGTCATGATTTCCATAGTAGCCAAGACATTGCTTCCAAGACCATCTTAGTGGACAAAGTCCCTTTCTGAATCGAGTTCACTCCTCATTCCAATCCTGTAACACTGAACCGGATTAACATACCATTCCAGCCATGTCTATCTAATGAGATATAAATCTTTACCCAATGCATTTGAGGGAGATATAGGTCTCACCCATCTCATAATGAAATCATTTTTACTTGTTCCACAAAATAAACATACATCATTCATAATAACCCAACGAATAAAATGGGTTTCATAAACATCATCCCATCATAACATAATCCATATAAAAGAAATGGATATAATTTAATAATAAGTAAATTGAAACCATCTAAATCATAGAGACATTATACTTAAAACATACACATATGAAATAATTTCATTTTAGATGAAAAATGGTTTTGATAAAACACTTGAAATGAATTCTTGAGGAAAATATCCTTTCTTCTTTAAAATAATTTTCTTTTAACAAAATTTCATGAATTTTTAAAAGAAAAGGATTTTCTTGAAAATATTCATGAAATATTTTTGAGGAAGCTTCATGAAAATCAATCTTTATAAAACCATTAAAATCCTTTCATGTCGTATAAGTTAAAAAAACATTCTCCTCATACTTTTGTCGGAAAAGTCAAAAAGTACCTCGTAACGTAAAAAAAGAAATATTCCTTACATACCATGTAGTAAAAGAGAAAATGGGTAAAAAGGAAATTAAAAATAAATAAAATCACTTTTATAAAACATGTAATTGGATGATAACAATAACCCCAGTAAATACTTACGAATAAACAATCTCGGATAAGAACGAGATTGGAATATTTATCCCTTACCTTAGGTCTGATATGCTTCGTACATATCCAAACCCCCTGTATAATGATTTAAATAATGTCATTGACTTATTACATAATCATATTCATTGTTATTATATCATATATGGTTCACTTATGACTTTATATTACCCGTTCTTTTGTAAATTCATGTTTAAGTAGCGTTTTGGGTAATATCGTTTCATTTGTCGTTCGTGTTTTAACTTGTAATTACTCATATGATTACATAGATGATTATTAATTAAATCAAGAATGTAAAACATGATTTATATATAATATATATTCAGAATATACATATATATAATAGATCTATAAATGGAAATAAAAACACCGTTCATGGAGACGGTAGGTCGTACGTACACATGAACGCTGTTTTCGTTTCCTTATTGAATAGAATGGAATTAAGTAGATGACATACATATATATATACATAAATCCAGTAGCATTATTATGTCATATATTTAATTATTACTTATTATATATACTTTATAATCATTCTTGAATGGTTAACATGGAGAGTGAATCTCATCGCGTCGTGGAGACGGTAGTCCGTATGTACACACAAGCGATGATATCATTCCAATAATTATTGAATAGAATTGTAGTGAATGGTATAATATATCAGAATCAGTATGATGTTATAATAACCATATGTAGTTATTCTTTACAACATTATACCCATCCATGTAAGGTGTTGATGGAAAAACAGATTACACCACGGCGTGGAGACGATATTCCGTACATACGCACGCGCGGTGATTTCGTTTTCCGTAGGATGGATAGATGGTGAAATATGGTTGTTTCATAATTATAATAACATATAAGTATATTAGTGATACTGATTTTATTACTTCATAATTAAACAACTAAAGAATAATAAGTGGAAGAAGAAATAAAGTTGAACGAATCGGTAACGGACATTACCTCTTCTTTGAAGCGCCTCTTTGAGACCTCCACTTAGGGAACTAAAATTGGTATTTGAAGAAGAACAGGACCTCTAGGATGTTTCTAGGGAAGTGGAGAAAATAATTTTTCAGGGTTTGGCAGATCTTTAAGGCTTAATGTGGTGTGAGGAAGAGAGGGAGGAGGTGCCCTTTTATAAGGGAGGAGAGGGGCACCTTTGGAATAACTAAAAATATTATTTTATTATAAAGTCATATTCGGTTTTTAATAGCTACAAATTGAGTTATTTCGAAGATAAGGTGGGGATGGGTCGAAATCCTCTCATGAAATAGAATTTATACAAGTTTAGGCTTCTATTTTAACCTTATCATTTAGATTTAACTTTAAGTTAAATAATTTTTCTTTTACCGTGTCTTCTTGTTTTCTTAAACTATAAGGTTAATAAACTTACTATAACAAGCCAAAATAATCCCAAGATGTTTATTATTAATATTAATAACCTTAGATAAGTCATTTGGCCAAACCTTAGATTTTTAGGAATAAAATAACAATTAATAATATAATATTTGTTTTAAAAACCATTTTATGTCAATTTTGACACTATTTGGTAATTGATTTTTGTGAAAATCATAACAGAATGATTAGTTCTAAAAAGTTAACTAAATAAATACTAACATGTCATATTAACCTAGTAAATTAATGGAATTTATAAAAAGTCTCAAATTACATTTATTTGGGTATTTATAACATCAATTATGTCAATATTTCATTAATAAGATAATTATTGCATCATCATTGTGTCATAAATAAATTAAATTATTTAATGTCTAAAAATTATAAATAAAACACCATTATGTAGGAAATATTTTTAGATTTCTAATGAATATTTATATTCTAATTTATCTTATGTATAACCCTATATTAAAAATTATTTAGTTACTAAACTTTGATTTTAACTATTTTAACCCTTCTTAATAATAAATGTCCTAATCTAATCCAAGTGGGCCTAAATGGTCATATTTTATTCCTAAGGTTGTTTTTGGTAGAATTACACTTATCCAATAGAATTATGACATGTGTTAGGGTAATAATAATATCATTTTTACCCTGAATAACCCTATTTACTTTTAACCGTGGTAAAAAAAGTAAAAAGTTACTATTCACCAAAAATTATTTTCATCTCATTGAACCACATTTTAGTCCTTGATGTTAACCGTGTCTCTTGGATTTTCTATATTCCACTCACAGAAGCGGTAAAATTATGTTTTATGTGAATTTCCAAATTCTCCTAGGAGGTAGGTAAAAGATGGTGAAAAGTTCAATAGAATTTATATATCTAAAATTATTATAAAATGCCTCTAATGAATTTCATTGAACTTATATAGGTATTATGTATCTATTTTGACATAAATAAATTTAAATAAAATAAATAATTATTTAAATAAAAAGTCGGTTTTTAAATAGTAACCCAGTGTTTTCACTATTCATCAAAAATTGAAAGTTTTCAGAAAAATACCAAAAATTCACCCTAGGCTAATTTCGATATTCCAAATCCAAAAATGAATTCCATTTTTAAAGATAAAATTTACAAAATTTCAAAAAGTGGGTATTACTATTCATAACGGCTAGTTTTAATAATATTTTAGTAGCATATCGTTGGTTAGTGAAACTCGATATTGCGTACGATGCAAGATATCGAGGAAGGTCATGATTGTGTGTAATGCAAGCCAAGTCAAGGATTCCTGTAGTGCAAGCTCCTTTTTGTGTAGCGTACAACACAAGACATAAATAAAATTTAAAAAAAATTCATAAAATCTCGGGGTGTTACATTCTACCCCCCTTAAAATGAATTTCGCCCTCGAAATTCGTCGGGGTTATAAATGGTTTACAACTTGAAAGTTTCTTTAATAGAAACCCACATCGTAAAAAGGAATACCAAAACATGGCTTTAAAAAACTAAAGTATGAAACATAACGGTTACCCAATTTAACTAATCACTGGGTTTCCACATAGGAGAACATAGGTGAAAATATGGATACGAAAGATAAATATAACCATCATGTTCTGATGAAGAGTGGTAGAGAACATGTCTATGAAAATGCCAATAATCACAAAGCCATAGATTTTTGATTATCTAAGGTACCATCTGATTCATCAGATATAAGGGCACTAGGACAACATTTTTGGTTTTCAAGATCATTTCCCTAAAGTTGAAGAATTTGAATTAGAATAAATAATTACTTTATTTTGGTATAATCTCACCTTTGTTCGTGCCTTGAACAATTTCCACTTCATCTCTTTGAGAAATGAAGTTGAATTTGTCTTTCGCGAAGTTTTAGCAAATCATGTGATAGAATGATAGGTCATTCCATCTGTCTCAAACATAAGTTAGAAAAAGTTATATACATAATTCCATCTATGGTGAGATTAATGATATATGGTTCCAAAATGGAGTAATACTTAATCTATCATCCTATATAATAAAATAAAACTAGTTTCTACTAACCAGGGACTTCCTGTAGGCCAGTGGTAGGCGATAAAGGCCAGTCGCACTTCGGTTGTGGGTTCGATTCCCACAGCCTTGTCTGACGCGATGGGTTGTCGCCCGTCCTGCAGGTTGTCCTTTTTATAAAACTACATTACTATAACATACCATCAATAATATCAAAAAAAGTTATATCCTTAAACAATACTAACTTATGTCCAACATAATCCATTCCAATCATTAGGTTTATCTAAAATACTTCGGTCCAAGCTCATAGTATAAAGAAAACAATTACTAGAAAGGTTATCTACCAAGAATGTGAATACAAGCATTTATCTCACATATATCATAAGATATATCTTGTTGGTTGCATTCCAAACACATTAATACCTTATTTATATATTCTCTTGAAACATAAATTACCATAGAACCTTAGTGAAAACATGAATATTGTCAAAAGGTAACTCTTTCCACAAACCAAAATCCCAAAAAAAATCTATATAATCAAACCATAATATCACTTAGTCCTTATATCATTCATGAGCTCATGAATACAATCAAACATCTCATTATCTTATTATCCCATCATTATGCGCATATCATCTACTTTCCAAAAATATCTGAATAATCTTCCATGGTTACCGAAACCATTCAACATAAACTTTCAAATACTTTAGGAAAAACAATAGTGTAACAATCCTTAGATGATTATTTATTCCATAGTACCATACATTATTCTTTATAAACATACAATCATTCCACTAACTTCTTAAACCACTAATTGAGCTTCATCATTTCTTTCATATCATAATTCATTTTTAGTCTCTTCATCATCATCCACATAAATACTACTCATATGACCATGCTGATTCTCTTCATGAGATTTTCCCTTAGGGCATTGGTTTGCATAATTCTCATACATTCCACATTTAAAACATCTAATCATTGTTGATGACGTAGAAATACCATTATCCTTGTCCATGGTGTTAACTGAACCTTTTCCTTTGCACTTACTGGCTTTGTGTCCTTCTTTTCCACACCCAAAGCATCTTCCAGTTCCTTTGAAACAATCTCCTCGATGCCTCTTCCCACATGATTTACATGAGGGAAATTAAACTTTATTTCCTCTATGATCATCATGAAACTCCATCTTTCTCTTATTATCTGAGTCGGGAAACTGACCAAAGTTGAGATTATTGATCATATTATAATATTTCTAATTAGGAATAATAACGATGTTTGGACTTCCAAATCCCGTTTCATTTTTTTGCTCATGAAGAATATCATTCCATTGTCTGTTATATCCTCTATTATCGTGAATATTCCTGTCTCCAGCCATTTTCTAAAACCCAGAAAGAATAGTGTGAGAGGAAAAAATCATGCTAGGGAAAACAACATAGTAAAGGGGGATTACCCTCAATATCTAACATCTTAGGTTAAATTCTAAGATCGTTACTGTAGTTCTAGGACTATATCCTATACGTATACTTATCCTTAGGGACATCCCTAGACATACCTTAGAAATATCTCTAAGGATCTCACTAACGTTTTCGCATCCTAGTTTCCAAAGGTTGACTAAACCTTTCCTCTGATACCAACTATAGAGACCCAAATCTTGATGTAAATAGACATTTCATTACTTTTGCGGAATACTTAGTACATAAAAAAACAGACGCACAAGGACCTTAATAGTTTAATGTCTTTGGAAACTTGGAACGTAATCTTCTAATCGTGGTGAAAGATCTTCAACATCTCCCATAAAGATCTTACCCTTTTTTTATTACCTAAAAACTTTATTTATATCCTGGGGAAAAGAAAACATAAAAAGGGTGAGCTCAAATGCCCAGTAAGGGTAAGCATAGAGAACATAAAACAATCCATAAACATTTGAATGCAAAATCTTGAACATAAAATCTAAACATCAAAATCTTGAGCAAGGACATAAATCTTGGAAGTACGTAAGGAATATATCATAAAGGAACATCAATCTTGATAAAATATCATGGGAATAAATCATGTAATTGTGGAAACCATTCAGCACATGTTATGATTTCCATAGTATCCAAGGCATTACTGCCAAGACCATCTTAGTGGACAAAGTCCCTTTCTGCATCGAGTTCACTCCTCGTTCCAATACTGTAACACTGAACTGGATTAACATATCATTCCAGCCATGTCTATCTCATGAGATATAAATCTTTACCCAATGCATTGGAGGGAGATATAGGTCCCACCCATCTCATAATGAAATCATTCTTACTTGTGCCACAAAATAAACATACATCATTCATAATAACCCAACGAATAAAATGGGTTTAATAAACATCATCCCATCATAACATAATCCATATAAAATAAATGTATATCATTTCATAATAAGAAAATTGAAACCATTTAAATCATAGATACATTATACTTAAAACATACACATATGAAATAATTTCATTTTAGATGGAAAATGGTTTTGGTAAAACACTTGAAATGAATTCTTGAGGAAAATATCCTTTCTTCTTTAAAATCATTTTCTTTTCACAAAATGTCATGCATTTTTAAAATAAAAGGATTTTCTTGAAAATAGTAATGAAATATTTTTGAGTAAGCTTCATGAAAATCAAGCTTTATAAAACCGTAAAAATCTTTTCATGTTGTATAAGTTAAAAAAACATTCTCCTCATACTTTTGTCGGAAAAGTTAAAAAGTACCTCGTAACGTAAAAAAAGAAATATTCCTTACATACCATGTATTAAAAGAAAAAATGGGTAAAAAGGACATTAAACATACATAAAAACACTTTTAGAAAACATGTAATTGGATGATAACAATAAACCCAGTAAATACTTACGAATAAACAATCTCGGATAAGAACAAGATTGGAATAGTTATCCCTTACCTTAGGTCCGATATGCTTCGTACATGTCCAAACCCCCTTTATAATGATTTAAATAATGTCATTGACTTATTACATAATCATATTCATTGTTATTATATCATATATGGTTCACTTATGACTTTATATTACCCGTTCTTTTGTAAATTCATGTTAAAGTAGTGTTTTGGGTAATATCGTTTCATTTTTCATTCGTGTTTTAACTTATAATTATTCATATGATTAATTAGATCATGATTAATTACATCCAGAATGTAAACCATGATTTATATATAATATATATTCAGAATATACATATATATAATAGATCGATAAATGGAAAGAAATACACCGTTCATGGAGACGGTAGGCCGTACGTACGCATGAACGCTGTTTTTTTTTCCTTATTTAATTGAATGAAATTAAGTAGATGACATACATATATATATACATAAATCCAGTAGAATTATTATGTCATATATTTCATTATTACTTATTATATATACTTTATAATAATTCTTGAATGGTTAACATGGAGAGTGAATCTCATCGCGTCGTGGAGACGGTAGTCCGTACGTACGCACAAGCGATGATATCGTTACAATAATTATTGAATAGAATTGGAGTGAATGGTATAATATATCAGAATCAGTATTATTTTATAATAACCGTATATAGTTATTCTTTACACCATTATACCCATCCATGTAAGGTGTTGATGGAAAAACATATTACACCACGGCGTGGAGATGGTATTCCGTACGTACGCACGCGCTGTGATTTCGTTTTCCATAGGATTGATAGATGGTGAAATAGGGTTGTTTCATACTTATAATAAAATATCAGTATATGAGTGATACTGATTTTATTACTTCATAATGAAACAAATAAATAAGAAGGAGTGGAAGAAGATATAAAGTTGAAAGAATCGGTAACGGACATTACCTCTTCTTTGAAGCGCCTCTTTGAGACCTCCTCTTAGGGCACTAAAATTGGTCTTTGAAGAAGACCAGGACCTCTAGGATGTTTCTAGGGAAGTGTAGAAGAGAATTTTTCATGGTTTGGCCGAGATTGAAGGCTCAAAGTGGTGTGAGGAAGAGAGGGAGGAGGTGTTCTTTTATAAGGGAGGAGAGGGGCACCTTTGGAATAACTAAAAATATTAATTTATTATAAAGTCATAGTCTGTTTTTAATATCTCAAAATTGAGTTATTTCTAAGATAAGGTGGGGATGGGTCGAAATCCTCTCATCCAATAGAATTTATACAGGTTTAGGTTTCTATTTTAACCTTATCATTTAGATTTAACATTAAGTTAAATAATTTTTCTTTTACCGTGTCTTCTTGTTTTCTTACACTATAAGGTTAATAAACTTACTATAACAAGCCAATATAACCTAAATATGTTTATTATTAATATATATAACCTTATCTAAGTCATTTTGCCGAACCTTAGATTTTTAGGAATAAAATAACAATTATTAATATAATATTTGTTTTAAAAACTATTTTATGTCAATTTTGACACTATTTGGTAATTGATTTTTGTGAAACTCATAACAGAATGATTAGTTAGAAAATATTTAACTAAATCAATAATAACATGTCATATTAACCTAGAAAATTAATGGAATTAATAAAAAGTCTCAAATTACATTTATTTGGGTATTTATAACATCAATTATGTCAATATTTCATTAATAAGATAATTAATGCATCATCATTGTGTCATAAATAAATTAAATTATTTAATGTCTAAAAATTATAAATAAAAAACAATTATGTAGGAAATATTTTTATATTTATAATGAATATTTATAGTCGAATTTATCTTATGTATAACTCTATATTAAAAATGATTTAGTTATTAAACTTTGATTTTAACTATTTTAACCCTTCTTAATAATAAATGTCCTAATCAAATCCAAGTGGGCATAAATGGTCATATTTTATTACTAAGGTTGTTTTTGTTCGAATTACACTTATCCAATAGAATTTGGACATGTGTTAGTGTAATAATAATATCATTTTTACCCTTAATTACCCTATTTACTTTTAACCGTGGTAAAAAAAAGTAAAAAGTTACTATTCACCAAAAATTATTTTCATCTCATTGAACCAAATTTTAGTCCTTGATATTAACTGTGCCTCTCGGATTTTCGAAATTCCACTCCCATAAGTGGTAAAATTAAGTTTTATGTGAATTTCCAAATTCTCCTAGGAGGTAGGTAAAAGACGGTGAAAAGTTCAATAAAATTTATATATCTAAAATTATTATAAAATGCCTCCAATGAATTTAATTGAACTTATATAGGTATTATGTATCAATTTTGACCTAAAATTAATTTAAATAAAATAAATAATTATTTAAATAAAAAGTCAGTTTTTAAATAGTAACCCAGTGTTTTCACTATTCATCAAAAATTGAAAGTTTTCAGAAAAATACCAAAAATTCACCCTAGGCTAATTTCGATATTCTAAATCCAAAAATGAAGTCCATTTTGAAAGATAAAATTTAAAAAATTTTAAAAAGTGGGTATTACTATTCATAATGGCTAGTTTTAATAATATTTTAATAGCATATCGTTGTTTAGTGAAACTCGATATTGCATATGACGCAAGCTATTGAGGAAGATCGTGATTGCGTGTAATGCAAGCCAAGTCAAGGATGTCTGTAGTGAAATTTCCTTTTGGTGTAGCGTACAACACAAGACATCAATAAAATTAAAAAGAAAATTTTTCATAAAATATCGGGGTGTTACATTAATCAAACAATCTTCCACATTGTAGGGTTCTAGAGCAGACCAAATGTCTTCACTATTTATAGAGTTGATGAGGAAATTAGGGAGGATGAAATTTGAACGGAGTACTACTTGAAAATTCCCATAAGGGTAGCCAAAACATCCCACACATGATGGTATTTATGGGGATATTTTGGGGCCTTTTGGACCTCATCCTTAGGGATAGTCAACCTCAAATAATGGGTTCATTCCCCAGTTCTGGTGGTGAAGGTGGGATCATCTCTCTATAATCATCATTTACCCTACATTTTGAGATATCAAGGGTATCCTAGTTTGGTTTCCCTTAGACCTACCTATAGCTTTGATGTGTAAATTCCCCTGGCATGGGATTTTTAGAGTAATATTTGGTTCTTCTATGGGAACTCTAGTTGGTGTTTCATGAAGAACCTATATAGTTTATGGTATCCCACCTACCCTGGGGATAAAAGTTAGGTATTTAAGTTCATTGTAATAGGGTGGAACTTTTTTATGGATCATAGCATCATGGGTAGAACCTCCATAGTGGGATTACTCATTATGGGAAAGACCTCCATGATTGTTAATATAGCATCCCACCTTTTTGTCACATAAACTTTAATTACATTAAAAAAACTGAGGATCTTTAAGGTTTAGTGTCTTGGAAACCAGGAACTTAATACATGAAACAAAAAAAACATTCTTCTTAAACACTTGAAAGTCTTCTCCTTATGTTCATATTAGGTTAATTACTGCATCTCATAACCTGAGGACATACATCAAAAGAAAGGGTGAGCAGAAGGCCCAGTAAGGGAAACAAGAGAAACATTTTACATGTGAACTTGAGATACATCAACAATGTCATGAAAAGAACTTTAAGGCATGGGAAAGAAATCATGAGGCATATCAAAATAAAAATAACGTTTTTCATAACTTGAAGATGTGGCTACAACATTTAATATAGAAAATCATGAACATATCACCAAGTTCCATCCCCAAGGTGTCATTTAAAAATTCCCATGGTTATTCACCAAGATATCGTGAAAATTGTAATCTCTAGTGGTTACATAATTACCCAATTCATTGGAGCTCTATCAGGGTGCACCCTTAAATTTGCATTTATTATAATGTGATCCACATATATAATCATCAAACATTTCATAAATAACCCATGTATCATAAAATAAATGGGTTTTATTTCATAATCATAACGTTTTAAAAACTGTTTTAAAGACATGATCTTTACGTCACTTTAAACCCACGGAAGGGGAGAGAGGGTTTCATGTATGTAAATCCCAAAATTTAAAATAGAACATCTTGGTATATATGTGAATACCCCTATAGAAATAATAGCTTTTAGTATTCACTTTATAACATAAAATAATTTTGAGAAAAGAGAGAGGCATTTTGAGATGAAAATTCCGCAGCACAACGGCTACGTTACAGGGTTTTAGAAAATGTGGAAAAGAGAGGGGACATGGGTCAAACATTCAGAAATGACCCATAAAACAGTAGAGGGACAGAATATAAGGGATTTAAGAACATGGTAATGAAATTTTAAAATATACCATATGAAATGAAGAACATGAAAGGAAGACAAAAAAATAAGATTTCTCTTATGAAAATTCAGCAGCCTAACAGCGTCACATAAACTTCAACCAAAAATGAATTGATGAGATCAAATAGGGTCTCTCATAATATGAACATAAAATATCTGTATTATAGATATAGAGATCATAACCAAATATAATAAAAAGGAACTTGAAATACTTGACATGCAAGTAGAACTTTGAAAAATGAGAAGGGTGAAAGAATCCCTTAAAAATTCGGCAGCCTAACGGTGCCACTTAAAACCTCAAAATACTGAATTGAAAAGATCAAATGGGGTCTCTCATCATATGATCATAAAATATCAGTATGATAACTATATTGATCATACCCCAATATAATAAAAAGTAACTTGAAAGACTTGACATGAAAATAGATCTTGAAAATGAGAAGGGTGAAAGAACCCCTTAAAGATTCGGCAGCCTAACGGTGCCACTTAAACTTTCTTAAAATAAAATGATGAGAGAAAGAGGGGGTCTCTCTTCATATGAACATAAAAAGGGAAGTAAGAGGAGTATAAAATAACATAATTTAACATAAGAACATGGAGCATGAAAAAAATGACATAAAATAGATTTATTGAAAAGAAAGAGAGAGTTCGGATCCCTTACCTTAAAACATAACTCTTAAAACTCAAAGGTTGGGACCTTGAGGGCTTGAGGGAACCTTGGGAGGACTCCTTGGGAGGTAATGAAACCAGAACTTTGTTGGGGGAGAGTGGGGAGTCGAAATTGATGAGAGGATTTCTTGGTATTTATAGGGAAAGTGAGGGGACAAGGCATTAATGGTCAAGGGACACCTCACAAGTGCTTTTCTCAAAACCATGTGCTCTCCCATGATATTTCCCATGAAGTTAGGCCACATGGGGACCCCAATACAATAATTCATCACCTTTGGTCGGCCAACCCTTAAAATATTTCATGACATCATCATGACACAGTTATGATGTCATTAAACATACTGAAACCCAAAAACTGTATTTTTACTATTCCCTGAAAATTCAACTTTCTCAGAAAAATCCCAAAATTTCACATTAACCAAATATCAATGCTCTGATTTCAAAAATGAACTCCATTTTATAAAAATAATTTTCTAAATATTTTTAATTTTATTTTTAAATAAATACACTATTCACCGAAAATTCAATTTTTTCAGAAAAACCCCCAAAATTACTTTAACATAATATCGGTGCTCTGAGTTCAAAAATGAAATCCATTTTATAAAAATATTTTTATAAATATTTTTAATTTAATTTTTAATTAAAAAAAACTTTTCACCCGAAAAAACTAATACTTGAATAATAATTTATGAAACCGTTATTTATCCATTTTATTGAATCACATTACTTAATCAAGGTGCCTAGGTTATATTAATACTTTCTTTAGGTGAGATTACTAATCCATTTGGACACATTACTAATCCTAATCATAAAATCACTATTCATAATTTACTATTCATCAAAAATCAAGTTGATCTTATTAGACTCTAAATTTCGTACTGAACATAGTTGTAGAAGACCATTTTTTGAAAATCATTACACATTTTTAATTATTTAAGGTTTACATAAACATTTTTAAAATAAAATTTCTCTAAAATTCACCAAAAATATGCATACTATATTTATCTGGACATTTGAAAATTCATAAACATTATCATAAGAAGAAATCCCAATTTTTATTTAAAACAAAGGATTACACAAGGCAGTTACGGTCTCCTTAAATATCTCATTATCACGTCAGCATAGGACATAAGTGTAAGGTGTGTTAAGGTGAGAGAATCTGAGGGAGGCTCAGCCAACATCGCACGAGTAGTAATTTCTATCAGGTTTAACTTCTCGCGAAGGTGATTCCGTTCTAGCTTCACACGATGAAGTTCGGCTTGGGTTTGGTCCATAGCAAAGCCCAGTGGTGCTACCTTCTTCCCAAGTTCTGTTAGATGGGCTTCGATTGGTCCAAGACTACTGGGTGAGCCCATAGAATCTTCTTTCTATAATAATTAACCAATATTACTTGTATTTAGAGACAAAAATCAAAACGTTTAGTTTCCAACGGTCATATTGACCAATGGTCATATAACAGTCAAAACCCAACGGTCTCATTTTAATTATACTCATTTTATCAAATGAAACATTTTTGTTGAGTATAAAAATAAAATAAAATAACACATAAAATTAGGAAACAAGATTTATTCAAAATTTCGGGTCGTTACAATCTTCCCCCCTTAAGAAATTGCGTCCTCGCAATTTTTAAAATTGGGTTTTGAAATTTCATTGAAAGTCCCACATCGGAAAAGGAGTCAGTAAAACTATTACTTTAAAAGAAATAAAGGGAAGTACAAAGGTCACCCGAGTTAACCCACAATAGGATTCCATATAGGAAAAGATGGACATGGAGGAGAAAACAAAGGGTCAAGTTCTGAGGGAGAGTGATAGAAAACATGATTAGGAGAAAGTTAACCATGAGAAAATCTCAAACTTATGATGTGTGTAAACGGTATTTAATTACCCAGTAGGAAGCTTAAACCAACAACGTTTTTGTTTTACGTTCCTTTTAATAATTTTGAGGAATTAATTTACTACATAGAATAAAAACATAAGTAAATATACCTACCTTCCAATAGATTTTCATCCTTTAATAAGTTTCTACCAAAACAAATATTTTCTCCAAACGATGAGCATTCAAAACTACTTGGTCTCATCAAAACACAAGAATCATCTTCTTGAGAGTCACTTAATCCACAAAATATTAACTATCAATTTATTCTATCTTTAAACATTATCCCAAAAACATAAAGGGTAAGACAAAACAACCCTTCAAAAAGAAATAATCCCATAGGAAGGGAAACTACTTTTAAATCTTCAAGGTTCCATGGTACTACCCAAAGTTCATCATTGACCATTCCATAAATAACAGTTCTTAAAATTCCTCAAAATAAACCAAACTAAGATTGAAACCCAAATACAATAAGGATTTGATAACATAGTCTTCCCAAATAAACTTCATTATTCATCTCTAAAAAACATCAACCACTCCTAACATCTTATAAAAAAAGTTGTTAACCTAATCATATTTTACCCAAGTTAGGTTAATCATTTTCATAAGTAACCTAAATTACTATAAGTCCACCTTAAATTCATCGATTCTACAAAATATAAGTCAACCTTACTCCTCAATGAAAATACCATAGTAATCTATTTACCTCGATCATATAGGGTCCTCAAAATAGTGAACATCTGCCAAAATAATAATCATCTTATAATCCCCTAATCATCTCTGTCATATTAATACGACAATCATCGCATTTCCTATCACATTGGTTGTTGGGACATGTTCTTCTATTTCCCACCATTAACTAAGAAGATAAAGTATAATTAGGGGCTTAAATACTTAGCCAATAATCATGAAAAGGAACTTAAAGCATATAAGGATAACTTGTAGAAGAAAAGTATACCCTAAATTGTGATCCCCTAGGTTCCCATCTAGGTTATCCATGATCATATAGTCTTATGTGAATCTTTATTTTATTTTATCTTTGTTCCTTTAACAATGGTTCATACTAAGCTTATGAATTTACCAAAGCATATCCCCCGGGAGTGTCGTAACCAAGAGTGCAGCAAGGCCCGTTGTCGTGTACCAGTTCCCGTTTGATTCTAGCACAAAGCGGTGTTTTCGGGTTTTACCCCTATGTACATCTGTGCCAGAGCCACCTCTACCTACTCGTATCCAGACAGGGATGTATTTTCTTGGCAACCCATTACTCAATACTCACCAAAATACCAGGAAGATTTCCTATATATAAACTTTTATTTAGGATTCTTCCTAAAGTTTTATATCCTAATTTCCACAAATAACTAAACCATCCTTTGATACCAACTGTAGCATCCCACCTTTTTGTCACATAAACTTTCATTACATTAAAAAAACTGAGGATCTTTAAGGTTTACTGTCTTGGAAACCAGGAACTTAGTACATGAAACAAAAAAACATTCTTCTTAAACACTTGAAAGGATTTTCCTTATGTTCATATTAAGTTAATTACTACATCTCATAACCTGGGGACATACATCAAAATAAAGGGTGAGCAGAAGGCCCAGTAATGGAAACAAGAGAAACATTTTACATGTGAACTTGAGATACATCAACAATGTCATGAAAAGAACTTTAAGGCATGGGAAAGAAATCATGAGGCATATCATAATAAAAATAACGTTTTTCATAACTTGAATATTTGGCTAAAACATTTAATATAGACAATCATGAACATATCACCAAGGTCCATCCCCAAGGTGTCATTTAAAAATTACCAAGGTTATTCACCAAGATATCGTGAAAATTGTAATCTCTAATGGTTACATCATTACCCAATGCATTGGAGCGCTATCATGGCGCACCCTTAAATTTTACTTTATTATAATGTGAGCCACATATATCATCATCAAAAATTTCAGAAATAACCCATATAGCATAAAATAAATGGGTTTCATTACATAATCTTAATGTTTTAAAAACTGCTTTAAAGACATGATCTTTACGCCACTTTAAACCCACGGAAGGGGAGAGCGGGTTTCATGTATGTAAATCCCAAAATTTAAAATAGAACATTTTGGTATATATGTGAATACCCCTATAGAAATAAGATCTTTTAGTATTCACTTTATAACATAAAATAATTTTGAGAAAAGAGAGGCATTTTGAGATGAAAATTCCGCAGCACAACGGCTACGTTACAGGGTTTTAGAAAACGTTGAAAAGAGGGGGGACATGGGTCAAACATTTATAAATGACCCATAAAACAGTAGAGGGACAGAATATAAGGGATTTAAGAACATGGTAATAAAATTTGAAAATATACCATATGAAATGAATAACATTAAAGGAAGACAAAAAATAAGATTTCTCTTATGAAAATTCGGCAGACTAACAACGTCACATAAACTTCAACCAAAAATGAATTGATGAGATAAAATAGAGTCTCTCATCATATAGACATAAAATATAAGTATGATAGATATAGAGATTATACCCCAACATAATAAAAAGGAACTTGAAAGACTTGACATGCAAGTAGAACTTTGAAAAATGAGAAGGGTGAAAGAATCCCTTAAAAATTCGGCAGCTTAACAGCGCCACTTAAAACCTCAAAATACTGAATTGAAGAGATCAAATGGGGTCTCTAATCATATGATCATAAAATATCAGTATGATAACTATAGTGATCATACCCCAATATAATAAAAAAGAACTTGAAAGACATGACATGAAAATAGATCTTGAAAACGAGAATGGTGAAAGAACCCCTTAAAAATTCGGCAGCCTAACGGCGCCACTTAAACTTTCTTAAAATAAAATGATGAGGGAAAGAGGGGGTCTCTCATCATATGAAAATAAAAAGGGAAGTAAGAGGAGTATAAAAGAACATCATTTAACATAAGAACATGGAGCACGAAAGAAATGACATAAAAGAGATTTATTGAAAAGAAAGAGAGAGGTTGGATCCCTTACCTTAAAACGTAACTCTTAAAACTCAAAGGTTGGGACCTTTAGGGCTTGAGGGCACCTTGGGAGGACTCCTTGGGAGGTAATGAGACCCGAACTTCGTTGGGGGAGAGTGGGGAGTCGAAATGGATGAGAGGATTTCTTGGTATTTATAGGGAAAGTGAGGGGACAAGGCATTAATGGTCAAGGGACACCTCACAAGTGCTTTTCCCAAAACCATGTTCTCTTTCATGATATTTCCCATGAAGTTAGGCCACATGGGGCCCCCAATACAATAATTCATCACCTTTGGTTGGCCAACCCTTAAAATATCTCATGACATCATCATGACACAGTTATGATGTCATTAAACATACCGAAACCCTAAAACTGTATTTTTACTATTCACTAAAAATTTAACTTTCTCAGAAAAATCCCAAAATTTCACATTAACCAAATATCAATGCTCTGATTTCAAAAATGAACTCCATTTTATAAAAAAAATTCAAAATATTTTTAATTTTATTTTTATATAAATACACTATTCACCAAAAATTCATTTTTTCAGAAAAAACCCCAAAAATTGCCTTAACATAATATCGGTGCTCTGAGTTCAAAAATGAAATCCATTTTAGAAAAATATTTTTCTAAATATTTTTAATTTAATTTTTAATTAAAAAATACTATTCACCCGAAAAAACTAATACTTGAATAATAATTTATGAAACCGTTATTTAACCATTTTATTGAATCACATTACTTAATAAAGGTGCCTATATTATATTAATAATTTCCTTAGGTGAGATTACTAATCAATTTGGACACATTACTAATCCTAATCATAAAATCACTATTCATAATTTATTGTTCATCAAAAATCAAGTTGATCTTATTAGACTCTAAATTTCGTACTGAACATAATTGTAGAAGACCATTTTTTGAAAATCATTACACATTTTTAATTATTTAAGGATTACATAAACATTTTTAAAATAAAATTTCTCTAAAATTCACCAAAAATATGCATACTATATTTATCCAGACATTAGAAAATTCATAAACATTATCATAAAAAGAAATCCCAATTTTTATTTAAAACAAAGGATTACACAAGGCAGTTACGGTCTCCTTAAATATCCCCTTATCATGCCAGCATAGGACCTAAGTGTAAGGTCTGGTAAGGTGAGATAATCTGAGGGAGGCTCGGCCAACATCACACGAGTAGTAATTTCTATCAGGTTGAACTTCTCGCAAAGGCGGTTCCGTTCTAGCTTCACACGATGAAGTTCGGCTTGGGTTTGGTCCAGAGCAAAGCCCAGTGGTGCAACCTCCTTTTCAAGTTCTATTAGATGGGCTTCGATTGGTCCAAGACTACTGGGTGAGTCCATCAAATCTTCTTTCAATAATAATTAACCAAGATTACTTGTATTTAGAGACAAAAATCAAAACGTTTAGTTTCCAACGGTCATATTGACCAATAGTCATATAACAGTCAAAACCCAACAGTCTCATTTTAATTATTCTCATGATATAAAATGAAACATTTTTGGTGAGTATAAAAATAAAATAAAATAACACATAAAATTATGAAATAATATTTATTCAAAATTTCAGGTCGTTACAATCTTCCCCCCTTAAGAAATTGCGTCCACGCAATTTTTAAAATTGGGTTTTTAAATTTCATTGAAAGTCCCACATCGGAAAAGGAGTCAGTAAAACTATTACTTTAAAAGAAAGAAAGGGAAGTACAAAGTTCACCTGAGTTAACCCACACGAGGATTCCATATAGGAAAACATGGACATGGAGGAGAAAACAAAGGGTCAAGTTCTGAGGGTGATTGATAGAAAACATGATTAGGAGAAAGTTAACCCCGAGAAAATCCCAAACTTATGATGTGTGAAAAAGGTATTTGATTACCCAGTAGGAAGCTTAAACCAACGACGTTTTTGTTTTACATTCCTTTTAATAATTTTGAGGAATTCATTTACTACATAGAATAAAAACATAAGCAAATATACCTACCTTCTAGTAGAGTTTTATCCTTTAATAAGTTTCTACCAAAACTAATCTTTTCTCCAAACGATGAGCATTCAAAACTACTTGGTCTCATCAAAACACAAGAATCGTCTTCTTGAGAGTCACTTAATCTAGAAAATATTGACTATGAATTTCTTCTATCTTTAAACATTATCCAAAAAACATAAAGGGTAAGAAAAAACAACTCTTCAAAAAGAAAGAATCCCATAGGAAGAGAAACTACTTTTAAATCTTCAAGGTTCAATGGTACTACCAAAGTTCATCATTGACCATTCCACAAATAATGGTTCTTAAAATTCCACAAAATAAACGAAACTAAGATTGAAACCCAAATACAAGAAGGATTTGATAACATAGTCTTCCAAAATAAACTTCATTGTTCATCTCCAAAAAACATCAACCACTCCTAACATCTTATAACAAAAGTTGCTAACCTAATCCTATTTTACCCAAGATAGGTTAATCATTTCCATAAGTAACCTAAATTACTATAAGTCCACCTTAAATTCATCGATTCTTCAAAATATAAGTCAACCTTACTCCTCAATGAAAATACCGTAGTAATCTATTTACCTCGATCATATAGGGTCCCCAAAATAGTGAACGTCTGATAAAATAATAATCATCTTATAATACCCTAATCAACTCTGTCATATTAATACGGCAATCGTCACATTTCCTATCACATTGGTTGTTGGGACATGTTTTTCTATTTCCCATCATTAAATAAGAAGAGAAAGTATAATTAGGGGCTTAAATATTTAGCCAATAATCATGAAAAGGAACTTAAAGCATATAAGGATAACTTGTAGAAGAAAAGTATACCCTAACTTGTGATCCCCTAGGTTCCCATCTAGGTTATCCATGATCATATATTCTTATGTGAATCTTTATTTTATTTTATCTTTGTTCCTTTAACAATGGTTCATACTAAGATTATGAATTTACCAAAGCATATCCCCCAGGAGTGTCGTAACCAAGAGTGCAGCAAAGCCCATTGTCGTGTACTAGTTCCCGTTTGAGTCTAGCTCAAAGCGGTGTTTTCAGGTTTTACCCCTATGTACATCTGTGCCAGAGCCACCTCTACCTGCTCGTATCTAGACAGGGATGTATTTTCTTGGCAACCCATTACTCAATACTCACCAAAATACCAGGAAGATTTCCTATATATAAACTTTTCTTTAGGCTTCTTCCTAAAGTTTTCATATCCTAATTTCCACAAATAACTAAACCATCTTTTGATACCAACTATAGCATCCCACCTTTTTGTCACATAAACTTTCATTACATTAAAAAAAACTGAAGATCTTTAAGGTTTAGTGTCTTGGAAACCAGGAACTTAATACATGAAACAAAAAAAACATTCTTCTTAAACACTTGAAAGGATTTTCCTTATGTTCATCTTAGGTTAATTACTACATCTCATAACCTGGGTACATACATCAAAAGAAAGGGTGAGCAGAAGGCCCAGTAAGGGAACAAGAGAAACATTTTACATGTGAACTTGAGATACATCAACAATGTCATGAAAAGAACTTTAAGGCATGGGAAAGAAATCATGAGGCATATCATAATAAAAATAACGTTTTTCATAACTTGAAGATGTGGCTACAACATTTAATATAAGAAATCATGAACATATCACCAAGGTCTATCCCCAAGGTGTCATTTAAAAATTACCAAGGTTATTCACCAAGATATCGTGAAAATTGTAATCTCTAGTGTTTACGTCATTACCCAATGCATTGGAGCGCTATCTGGGCGCACCCTTAAATTTGCCTTGATTATAATGTGAGACACATATATCATCATCAAACATTTCATAAATAACCCATATAGCATAAAATAAATGGGTTTCATTTCATAATCATAACGTTTTAAAAACTGCTTTAAAGACATGATCTTTACGTCACTTTAAACCCACGGAAGGGGAGAGCGGGTTTCATGTATGTAAATCCCAGAATTTAAAATAGAACATTTTGGTATATATGTGAATACCCCTATAGAAATAATATCTTTTAGTATTCACTTTATAACATAAAATAATTTTGAGAAAAGAGAGAGGCATTTTGAGATGAAAAT
Source organism: Viscum album (assembly GCA_963277665.1). Lineage (NCBI taxonomy): Eukaryota > Viridiplantae > Streptophyta > Magnoliopsida > Santalales > Viscaceae > Viscum > Viscum album. The sequence continues at coordinate 1,841,204,648 of OY728129.1, read as the reverse complement.
TCCGCAGCACAACGGCTACGTTACAGGGCTTTAGAAAACATTGAAAAGAGAGGGGACATGGGTCAAACATTCATAAATGACCCATAAAACAGTATAGGGACAGAATATAAGGGATTTAATAACATGGTAATTAAATTTGAAAATATACCATATGAAATGAAGAACATGAAAGGATGACAAAAAATAAGATTTCTCTTATGAAAATTCGGCAGCCTGACGGCATCACATAAACTTCAACCAAAAATGAATTGATGAGATCAAATAGGGTCTCTAATAATATAGACATAAAAGATCAGTATTATAGATATAGAGATCATACCCCAACATAATAAAAAGGAACTTGAAAGACTTGACATGCAAGTAGAACTTTGAAAAATGAGAAGGGTGAAAGAATCCCTTAAAAATTCGGCAGCCTAACGGCGCCACTTAAAACCTAAAAATACTGAATTGAAGAGATAAAATGGGGTCTCACATCATATTATCATAAAATATCAGTATAATAACTATAGTGATCATACCCCAATATAATAAAAAGGAACTTGAAAGACTTGACATGAAAATAGATCTTGAAAACGACAAGAACCCCTTAAAAATTCGGCAGCCTAACAACGCCACTTAAACTTTCTTAAAATAAAATGATGAGAGAAAGATGGAGTCTCTCATCATATGAACATAAAAATGGAAGTAAGAGTAGTATAAAAGAACATAATTTAACATAAGAACATGGAGCATGAAAGAAATGACATAAAAGAGATTTCTTGAAAAGAAAGAGAGAGGTCGGATCCCTTACTTTAAAACGTAACTCTTAAAACTCAAAGGTTGGGACCTTGAGGGCTTGAGGGAACCTTGGGAGGACTCCTTTATAGGTAATGAGAGCAGAAATTCGTTGGGGGAGAGTGGGGAGTCGAAATGGATGAGAGAATTGCTTGGTATTTATAAGGAAAGTGAGGGGACAAGGCATTAATGGTCAAGGGACACCTCACAAGTGCTTTTCTCAAAACCATGTGTTCTCCCATGATATTTCCCATGAAGTTAAGCCACATGGGACCCCAATACAGTAATTCATCACCTTTGGTTGTCCAAACCTTAAAATATCTCATGACATCATCATGACACAGTTATGATGTCATTAAACATACCGAAACCCTAAAACTGTATTTTTACTATTCACTGAAAATTCAACTTTCTTAGAAAAATCCAAAAATTTCACATTAACCAAATATCAATTCTCTGCTTTCAAAAATGAACTCCATTTTTTAAAAATAATTTTGTAAATATTTTTAATTTTATTTTTAAATAAATACAATATTCACCAAAAATTCATTTTTTTCATAAAAAACCCCAAAATTTACCTTAACATAATATAGGTGCTCTGAGTTCAAAAATGAAATCCATTTTATAAAAATAATTTTCTAAATATTTTTAATTTAATTTTTAATTAAAAAAACTATTCACCCGAAAAAACTAATACTTGAATAATAATTTATGAAACTGTTATTTAACCATTATTTTGAATCTCATTACTTAATCAAGGTTCCTAGATTATATTAATACTTTCTTTAGGTGAGATTACTAATCCATTTGGACACATTACTAATCCTAATCATAAAATCACTATTCATAATTTACTATTCATCAAAAATCAAGTTGATCTTATTAGACTCTAAATTTCGTACTGAACATAATTGTAAAATCATTACACATTTTTAATTATTTAAGGTTTACATAAACATTTTTAAAATAAAATTTCTCTAGAATTCACCAAAAATATGCATACTATATTTATCCGGACTTTTGAAGATTCATAAACATTATCATAAGAAGAAATCCCAATTTTTATTTAAAACAAAGGATTACACAAGGCAGTTACGGTCTCCTTAAATATCCCCTTATCACACCAGCATAGGACCTAAGTGTAAGGTGTTCTAAGGTGAGAGAATCTGAGGGAGGCTCGGCCAACATCGCACAAGTAGTAATTTCTATCAGGTTGAACTTCTCGCGAAGGCGATTCCATTCTAGCTTCACACGATGAAGTTCGTCTTGGGTTTGGTCTAGAGAAAATCCCAGTGGTGCTACCTCTTTCCGAAGTTCTGTTAGATGGGCTTCGATTGGTCCAAGACTACTGGGTGAGGCTATCGAATCTTCTTTCTATAATAATTAACCAAGATTACTTGTATTTAGAGACAAAAATCAAAATGTTTAGTTTCCAACGGTCATATTGACCAATGGTCATATAACAGTCAAAACCCAACGGTCTCATTTTAATTATACTGATGTTATCAAATGAAACATTTTTGTTGAGTATAAAAATAAAATAAAATAACACATAAAATTAGGAAACAAGATTTATTCAAAATTTCGGGTCGTTACAGTTTTTAGTGGCACTAGTGGACTAGAGAGATAACCCACTATACCCAGTGGGTGGATTTGGTCTTGATCCAAACCTATAAAATTAATTCTCATTTTTTAGGGTATGGATGGTTCTAGATATACCATGAGTTGTGGGACTACACGAGTTGTCAAATTAGAGTTAGGTCGAGCAAGGTTGGTGGCCAGCCACTGGCATGGGTGTCGTGTGCGATAGACTAGTGTTGGTGAATTATGTATCAAATTAACTTATTTTTCTACTGGTTGGGTAGTCTAAAATTTTTAGTGATGTTGGGTGGTGGGATCCTACCTCAACAACTCCCGATTTGATTCTAGGGCACCATTAGATTAGAATTTATGAATAGTGAAGAGTTATTCCCACTTGTGATCCATGTTTAGTGGTTTGCTCATAAGTATCATTGGTGTTCTCAGTGCTAAAACCAAATAACCCTATATAAAATAATGAAGTAAAACTATATTGTTCAAGGATTGGGCCATTGAATTATGATGGAACTCAAGGTTATGCATCACTTGTATCTTATGCTCATTGAGGGCTTCTAGCTCTGTTAAATAGACCTAGGACGTTTTTCTACCATAAACTGGTCATATAAGGCCATCCAGAGTGATGAAAACTAAACCTAAATGGGTATCACTTATTTTATCCTATATAATATTTAGTATAGAGGTGATTTTTTGGAATCCTAAGTCGTCATCTTTTATAGCCACAAGTCATTGAAAATATTTTCAAGCCAACTCTTATTTTTTTGGTCGACCATATTTTTGAAAATTTCAAATATAGTCTTGTTTACCAACTCAATCTATTCATTCACTCATGTGTTATAGTGGGAAGTATTCTTAGACTTTATACATGGAATGTTTCTTATTCAGTTTAGTAGTTCATAAATGAGTACCATTGTCTATAAGAATTTTTTCCCAAAAAACATGTGTGTCTTGATTCCCATTTCATAGAATACATAGGGGTTCTCAGATATCCTATATCAGGCCCAGCAGAAACCACTATTTTAATTGGAATTTAATATCAGTCGATCTATCTTAGTAAGAAATACCCTTATAATGGGTTCTTTTTTATCATGGGAAATCAAGATGGTTCTCCCTTAGGAGGTGAGTTTAGCCCTCACTTGTGACGATATTCCTTATCAATGTCCCCAAATATATGATATAGTTCTATCCAAAGTGTTTAACTCTACTAAAACATCTATTATTTTCATCCTAACACTTTGGTAATTCTTCTATTTAGACCCCTATAATAATCCATGTATAAGATTCATCATCCAAGTTGATATAATAATGCTAAATGGTCCTACCTCCTCCCCTTGATGATGATGAATTTACTCTCTACCAAGGAAGGGTGTCAAAAATGCACAAGGAATGTTCATCATCCCAGGATGGAATGGTTGGGTCTGAAGTAGGGAAACTATATTTTCCTCCTCAATGAAGGGAAGATAATGTAGGAATTGAAACTCCCAAAGCTCCACTCGACTTGGGTGGTAGCTCTACCACTCATCAATCATCTTCTGGAAATGAGTTGTGTCCTATGTTATGGGACCTTATCCCAAATATATCTAATTCTCCTCCCCTATCCCCAAGGGGAAGATCCAGGAAGATGGAACTAGTGGACTTAGGTAACCATATTTTCATGATAAGTCGAGTCAGACATTTATTTATGTGAATGTGTTTATGCTACCTTGGACCAAATTTGAGACACTTTGTTGGAATCTATTTTTTTTTGTTTTTTGAATGTGAAGGCCACCAGTCATACTACTAGGATCTACCACTGATGTGGTTTCAAAGAAGGAAGCATTTGTAACGCCCCGACCCTAGTTAACCAGAGTCGGTGCATTATTACATAACATTGGCATGATCACAAGAAAGATTAAATCTCGAAAGACCGATTGGTTTAGTAGCCTTGGAAACACTAGATATATTCATAAGTTTTGAATTACATCATAAAATTAAAAACTACTACAACAACATAATGTCTCCATAATCCACACTCATATCCCCACATAATATCCCTGCAGGTCATTCATAATTTACATCTTCACTTCCTGGGAAAAATAAAACATAGAAAAGGGGTGAGCTCAAATGCCCAGTAAGGATAACAATATAGCAGAAACTTTCAAAAATAAGAATAAACATTTAAGTCAATGTATAACTAAAACAAAAGCCTTTCAAACATGAACTTTCAACATAGTATGTCATAAATAAAATGAAATAATTCCATTTACTTATTCACATGGATATTCTACTAATCGAATAATCACATGCAAAATCAATAACCACTTTCATAATGTTGGAATGCATAATGCCAGACTATCATAACCACATAGCCAAGGCCTCGTGCCAAGACTACAAATAAGATTTTGCCAAGGCCTTGTGCCAAGACACTAGTTTGTCTCATGAGACCTACTGATGCATCGAGGAGCTATAGCAGGCTCCACCCGTCACATATTAAGTCCAATGCATTCCCATATGAAAAGGTTTAAACATAACATAAACATTCGTATTAAAACTAGCATACGAAATGTCAATACTTTCACCATAAACTATGAATGGTATAAAAATAGCACATCCACAGTCAAACATATCACAAAACCTTCAATACAATATAGAAGTTTTGTACCATAATAAATCAACTTCAAATAATCTTAAAATCCATCAAAGGATGTAGACATAGATGAAATCAAAATTCTTTTTAAAGAAATATCTCCTTTTATTTTGAAATCATTTAAGATCCATATAAAATAAAACATTTTCTTTGAAAATATTCTTATAATATTGTAAGGGAAGCTTTGAAGATTTTATAATGGCGGAAAATAGCCGCACCCGCCGTATAAGTTAAAAAAACATTCTTACCTTAATTCTGTCGAAAAGGTTAAAAAGGACCTTGTTTTGAAAACGACCGAAAGATTCCTTTATAAACCACTTATAAAAGTCAAAAAGGGTATAAATTACTTTAACTCATATTCTAGTAAATAGTAAAAATGTTTTGAAATACATTTTTAAGAAACATGGATGTGGATGATAAAGAGAACCCAGTAGATTATTACGTATAAACAACTTCGGATAATGAAGAGATTGTGAAATAACCCTTACCTTGTACTTTTCCTTGGTTGGGGTAGGTTAACCTCCTGTATAATGGTGAAATAATTGTTATTAAATTATACAAGAATCATATATATTAATATGATATCATATATGATCTTTTAACATTGATTTGTTAATAATATCTTAGAATTATCGTCGTTTCGGGTGTTAACTTACTCATTTTCTTTTATATGTTTTGTTACATAAGCCATGTTTGTTGTATCTTATTCATATCCAGAATGATATAAAGTCCTTAAAAATCATTTTTAAATCATCAAATGATAATTATACTTGAATGGATACGATGGAGAATGAATCTCATCGCGTTCGTGGAGACGGTAGTCCGTACGTACGCACGAGCGAAAATATCATTCTTTTGATATTAAAATAATATATAAATGGATGGTATATCATATATAAAGAATCATTAACATGTTATATTTATTATTTACATGAGTTACACATCATTATTATACCCATCCAAATAATAATATATTGAATAACAATTACACCACGACGTGGAGACGGTAAGCCGTACGTACGCACGTATGGTGACATGTTATTCAAAGGGTGGATAGAATACTGAATATGGTTGTACCATATTTATAATAACATCACAGTATATGTGATATACTGTAGTTATTATTTTAGAATGGTAAGAACAAAGAAAGAATAAGTGGAAGAAGAAAGGAACTTGAAAAGGGGTGGTGAAAACATTACCTCTTCTTCGGGTTCTTCCTTTTGATTTGATCAAAAGGACTCCTTAGGTTGGCTTTCTGATCAAACTAAGGCCTCTATGTTGTAGTGAGGGATGTTGGGAGAGTATTTGGGTAGTTTTTGGCCGAACCAAAAGGCTTTGAAGGTGTGAAGAAATGAGAAGGAGGAGTGCCATTTTATAAGAGGGGTGAGGGGCACCTTTGGAAGAGCTAGAAATATTAATTTATAATAAATTCATATTCGGTTTCTAATGGATCCAAAGTTGATTATTAAAAGTTTAAGGTGGGGATAGGTCGAAAATCACTCAACCAATAGAATGTAGACAGGTTTGGGTACTTATATTAACCTTATCTTTAAGTATTAACTCTAAGTTAATTAGTTTCACTTTTACAATGTCTCTTTGTATTTTTATATAATATGGTTAATAAACTTACTATATACATCCAAGAGACCCCCAAGTGGTCCATTAATGATGAACCTATCATGATATAAGTCTCTTGGCTGAACCTTAGATTTTTAGGAATTTAATAATATAATATTTGTTTTAAGAACTCTTTTATGTCAATTTTGACACTATTCAATAGTTGATTTTTGTGAAACTCATAACAGATTGATTACTTAAAACAAATTCAATTAAATCAATCCTAATATATCATATTATTCTATAAAATTAGTTTAATTAATTAAAAGTTTCATATTATATTTATTTGGGTATTTATAATATCAATTAGTTTAATTTTTCACTATTATAGTAATTACTGCATCATCATTGTGTCATACATAAAATAACTTATTTAATGTCTAAAAATTATAAATAAAATATAATTATGTAGGAAATCTATTTATCTTTCTAATTTATATTTATAATCTAAAATCCAACATATATAACCCTATTTAACAATTGTTTTTCTAAAAGATATATGCTTGTGTCATTTTTGTATTCATTTTAATTTAATTAAAATAAAGTGTCATTATCACTTACAAGTGGATCCATGGGGTCCCAAAATCAACCCAAAGATGCCCATGGTTGACCATGTATCAACCAATAGGGTTAAGACACGTTTTAGGGTAATTTAGTATTATTATAATATTATTTTTTAACCCTTATTTACCGGATTTACCCTTAACCATGGTAAATAAAATATTTACCGCAGTAATTATTCAAAATGTATAAAAATATAAGTTAACTATTTACACAATTTGAACATCCTGATTCTAAATATGGAATCCATTTTCTTAAATTCAAAACACATAAGTGGCAGAAATTAATTTAAAATTAATTCCCGCTGTCAAAACAAAAAGCGTGTTTTTAAGATATAATAACTATCAAAAGATTGACACTTGTTTATGTTCGGTTTAATTGTAAAATTATGTCCAATGACCAAAATTATATTAAATGGTAAAAATATATTCTAAATATACTTTAAAACCACTCAAATTCATAATTTATCACTATTAATTACTTTGATTAAAAAAGTTGTTTTTAATTAAAATTTAGTAATTTTCACTATTCATCAAAATATGAAAGTTATCCGAAATGTACCAAAATTTCACCTTAGGCTAAATTCGATATTCCGAATCCAAAAATGAAGTCCATTTTGAAATATAAAATATATATAATTTCAAAAAGTAGGTATTACTATTCATAATGGCTAGTTTGATTGGTTAAGGTGTGTTAGAACTCGGTGTTGCGTACAACACACGCTATTACATTATTCAAAGAGAAGCATACCGTAGAAGATTGGGTTGTTACATTCTCCCCTCCTTCAAATAATTTCATCCTCGAAATTTCTAGAATACTTATCACATAAAAAGACTCAGGTGGTTCTTCATCATAAGTTCTTCGGGTTCCCACGTTGCCTCTTCCATCTTATGGTTTCTCCACAAAACTTTTACCAGACGCATCGTCCGGTTTCTCAGTACTTGTTCTCTCGTATCAAGAATCCTGACGGGCTCTTCGCAATAAGACAGATCAGGTTCCAGTTCTAATTCCTCATAGGTGAGTACATGCGTTGGATCAGGCATGTATTTCCTCAACAGAGATACGTGGAACACATCGTGAACTTTGGAGAGACTTGGCGGCATTGCCAATCGGTAAGCTACAACCCCAATTCGTTCTAGAATTTCGAAAGGTCCGATGTACCTGAGACTCAATTTACCTTTCTTACCAAAACGTATGACTCCCTTCCACGGAGATACCTTCAGGAAAACATGATCACCGACTTGAAATTCCAAATCCTTCCTTCGATTATCGGCATAGCTCTTCTGCCTACTTTGAGCTGCTTTGATGTGATTTTGGATTACTTTCACCTTTTCCACCGTTTCCTCCACCAGTTCTGGGCCTACAAGTTTTCTTTCACCAACGTCATCCCAACAGGTTGGTGTACGACATCTCTTTCCATATAACGCTTCATATGGTGCCATCTGAATACTCGAATGGAAGCTATTGTTATAGGAAAATTCTACGAGAGGTAAGTATTGATCCCACATACCCTGAAAGTCAAGTGAGAAAGATCTCAACATGTCTTCTAAGGTATGAATAGTCCGTTCTGATTGTCCATCTGTCTGAGGGTGGTAAGTAGTGCTCAAATGAAGTTTAGTATCCAGGGATTTCTGAAGACTTTTCCAAAATATTGAAGTAAAACGGGGATCACGATCAGAAACAATTGATAAGGGTACTTCATGAAGTCTCAAAACTTCATTAATATATAGTCTTGCTAGACGTTCCAGGGGTAGATTCTCTCTTATAGAGAAGAAAATGTGCTGACTTGGTAAGACGATCAATAATAACTCATATTGCATCGTTCCTTCTAGGAGTCTTTGGTAGCCCCATGACAAAGTCCATCGTAATATTGTCTCATTTCCACTCCGGTATGGGAAGAGGTTGCATGACTCCTCCAGGCTGTTGCCTTCCAGCTTTCACTTGTTGACAAACCATACATCTTGACACAAAATCAGCAATCTCCCTCTTCATGTTTTGCCACCAAAAATATTCATTCAAATATCTATACATTTTGGTGCTCCCATGGTGTATAGAGAAATTGGAACTATGAGCATCATCCAGCAATTCCCTTTTTAGATCAGGTAAATCGAGAACACAAAGTCTCTTCCCGAATTTCAAAATTCCATCTTCATACACAAAGTCTCTCAATCTCCCATCATTCACAGCTTTAATCTTCTTTTGAAATTCTTCATCATCGGTCTGAGTACTCTTAATCCTTTCTATTAAAGATGGTTTGGCAACCATTTGAAAAAGAAATGATGTTTCACCTTCCCTGGTTATTCCCATGTCCATCTTCACTAGATCCATGAAAATTGGATCCCTTTCAATTCTCATATTGTTCAAAACTCCATGGTCTTTTCTACTCAAAGCATCTGCCACCTTGTTTTCTTTCCCCGGGTGGTAGTGTATCGTGCAATCATAATCCTTGAGTAATTCAAGCCATCTCCTTTGCCTCATGTTGAGTTCTTTTTGTGAGAAAATATACTTCAAACTCTTGTGATCAGTATAAATCTCACATTTTTCACCATAGAGGTAGTGCCTCCATATCTTCAAAGCAAAGATCACAGCTTCTAACTCGAGATCATGAGTAGGATAGTTTTGTTCATGAATTTTCAACTTTCGTGATGCATAGGAAATAACTCTATCATTCTGCATAAGGACACAACCAAGTCCTTTCTTCTATGCATCACTATAAATAACGAACCCATCATTCCCCGATGGTAGAGTCAATATAGGAGAATTGACTAATCTTTTCTTCAGTTCTTCAAAACATTCTTCACACTCTTTTGTCCAAAAAAATTTAACCCCTTTACATGTGAGCTTCGTTAATGGGTTAGCCAATCGGGCAAAATTATGGAGGAAACGTCGATAATAACCTGCCAAACCAATAAAACTGCGTACCTCAGTTATACTCGTAGGTGCTGGCCATTATTGGATTGCCTTGGTCTTATAAGGATCAACAGAGATTCCATCTTTAGAGACAATATGGCCAAGAAAAGAAATCTCCTGAAGCCAGAATTCACACTTGCTAAACTTCCCATATAATTCATGCCTCCTCAGAGTCTTCAAGATAATGCGCAAGTGATTTTCATGATCTTCGTAGGTTTTGGAGTATACCAAGATATCATCAATAAATACCACCACAAATTCATCGAGATACTTCTTGAAAACTCTATTCATCAGATCCATGAATACAGAGGGTGCATTAGTCAATCCAAACGGCATTACAGTAAACTCGTAATGCCCGTACTTGGTTCGAAATGCTGTCTTCGGAATGTGTTCTTTCTTCACACACAACTGATGGTATCCAGATCGAAGGTCAATCTTTGAAAAGTATTGATCTTCATGCAGTTGGTCAAATAAATCATCAATGCGAGGTAGGGGATACTTGTTCTTTATCGTTATAGCATTGATCTCCCTGTAGTCGATACATAACCTCATAGATCCATCTTTCTTTTTAACAAAAAGAACAGGGGCTCCCCATGGAGAAACACTAGGGCGAATAAATCCTTTATTACTCAATTCCTCTAGTTGTTTCTTTAGTTCGACTAACTCTACAGTAGCCATTCTGTAAGGGGTCTTCGATATAGGCCTTGATCCAGGAATTAAATCAATGGAAAACTCAACTTCTCGTTCTGGAGGATGTCCAGGTAAATCTTCCGGAAATACATCTACAAATTATTTCACAACAGGTACATCCTCTATTTGAACATTCCTTTCCTCACCCGCAGTTATTTCATTCTCTTCCTCCCCAATAATTGAATTTAGTTGAGCTATTGAGGGTGGATCTAAATAAGAATTAGGTGGTGAAGATTCTGCTCTAAAGATAAGGTGTTCCTTATCATTATCATCAAGAATCGTAACCTCTTTCTTCTTACAATAAATCTTGGCATCATAGTCCGAAAGCCAGTCCATACCGAGGATTATATCAAACTCAATCATAGGTATGACAATGAGATCAGCAGATAAAGAAAATTTATGTCCTCTAATGGGGACTGATTCACAAAACTTTGTTGCAATGATACTTCCCTTAGGAGTTTTAACTGACAACTCCATTATTAAATCAAATTGGAAATATCTAATTTTCTTAGAAAACTGGGAAGATATGAAACAATGCGACGATCCAGAGTCAAATAATGCATTTTCTAAACTTGAGGAAACCATTAAATTACCTGCCACCACGTCTTTTGGAGCTTCTACCTCTGCAGTAGTGATAGCATAAGCCTGGCCTTGATCCCTTGGCCTTTTCTGAGGTAATTTCTCCTGATGCTTAGGACATTCATTCGCATAATGTCCCATCTCCCTGCAATTGTAGCAGTGAACGTTGGTGGCTTCCTTCTTCCCTTTGCAATCACGAGCTTGGTGGCCTTTTTCACCACACTTGTAACAGACTCCCATTCCCTTCAAGCAAGCACCGGGGTGTTTCTTCCCACATTTACCACAGGATGGATATTCAACCTTTCCTTTCTTCCCCTTATTTCCGTTCCCAGATTGATCAGCAGGCCTCTTCTTCTCTTTCTTTGCTTTAAAGTCATAAGACTTAGAGAATTCCTTTTCGGTCTTGATAGCACATGAGACAATGTCTTCGTACGACGAAAAGGATTGTGAGACTAATGCTCGACGGAGAAATGGTTTTAACCCATCAAAGAAACGATCAATCTTACTTCTTTGGTTACGTATATAATCACCAGTGTACCTTGCTAACCTTGTAAAGTTAGCCTCATACTTTGTGACATTCTCATCCTCCTTCTGTCTCAGACTTAGAAATTGCCTTTCCATATCTGCTCGATGGTCGCGAGGAAAGTATTTTTCTAAAAACAGATCTTTGAACTCCCTCCATTCCATATTTGATACTTCATCATCTTCCTTCGTATTTTGAATCAATGACCACCATTGATCAGCATCTCCAGTGAGGCGGTAAACTGCCATGATAACTTTTTCCCTTTCACTGCTCCCCAAAGCCTGAAATATTTTCTCTAGGGAAAATATCCATTGCTCAGCTACTAAGGGATTTGTACTCCCATTGAACGTTGGTGGTTGTTGCCTCATGAATCGATCTAACATTGATCCTCCACACTGCGGATCAGGGTGCTCCATACGGGTAAGGTTATTATTCATAACCTGAGTAAGTTGTCCCAGTATGGTGATTAGCTGATCGGCTCCAGTTGCATCACCAGCTCCACTATAATTATCTTGAGTAGGAGGGCAATCCCTACATGGAGTGTGTGCATTGATACGGTTTCCATTTCTTCCACTAGGCGCCATTTCTAAACAATGGCATAAACTAGATCAGTTTATGAATCAAAATACATAATCCCATACTTATAAAACACTTAACATAAATTGAACTATTTATGGATATAATCCATAATCATAAGAATGTTTTCTTTGAGGAAGTATATACTCATAATCCCTTCAAAATGATTTGTAAAGAAAATGAGAGTTATCCTAAGCATATCCCCCGGGAGTGTCGTAACCAAGAGTGCAGCAAGGCCCGTTGTCGTGCACCGGTTCCCGTTCGAGTCTAGCTCAAAGCGGTGTTTTCGGGTTTTACCCCTAGGTACATCTGTGCCAGAGCTGCCTCTACCTGCTCGTATCCAGACAGGGATGTATTGCTCGGAAAACTCACAAAATCTCTACAATACCAAAATTCTAGGAAGTTCTTCTATACTAATCCTCAAAGTTCATCTTAGGTCTACGTGCTCTAATCAGAGTTTATCTAAATATAGTTTCCAAGGTTTGTACTAAACTTCCTCTGATACCAACTGTAACGCCCCGACCCTAGTTACCCAGAGTCGGTGCATTATTACATAACATTGGCATGATCACAAGAAAGATCAAATCTCGAAAGACTGATTGGTTTAGTAGCTTTGGAAACACTAGATATATTCATAAGTTTTGCATTACATCATAAAATGAAAAACTACTACAACAACATAATGTCTCCATAATCCACACTCATATCCCCACATAATATCCCTGCAGGTCATTCATAATTTACTTCTTTACTTCCTGGGAAAAATAAAACATAGAAAAGGGGTGAGCTCAAATGCCCAGTAAGGATAACAATATAGTGGAAACTTTCATAAATAAGAATAAACATTTAAGGCAATGTATAAATAAAACAAATGCCTTTCAAACATGAACTTTCAACATAGTATGTCATAAATAAAATGAAATAATTCCATTTACTTATTCACATGGATATTCTACTAATCGAATAATCACATGCAAAATCAATAACCACTTTCATAATGTTGGAATGAATAATGCCAGACTATCATAACTACATAGCCAAGGCCTCGTGTCAAGACTACAAATAAGATTTTGCCAAGGCCTTGTTCCAAGACACTAGTTTGTCTCATGAGACCTACCGATGCATCGAGGAGCTATAGCGGGCTCCACCCGTCACATATTAAGTCCAATGCATTCCCATATGAAAAGGTTTAAACATAACATAAACATTCGTATTAAAACTAGCATACGAAATGTCAATACTTTCACCATAAACTATGAATGGTATAAAAATAGCACATCCACAGTCAAACATATCACAAAACCTTCAATACAATATAGAAGTTTTGTACCATAATAAATCAACTTCAAATAATCTTAAAATCCATCAAAGGATGTTGACATAGATGAAATCAAAATTCTTTTTAAAGAAATATCTCCTTTTATTTTGAAATCATTTAAGATCCATATAAAATAAAACATTTTCTTTGAAAATATTCTTATAAGCTTGTAAGGGAAGCTTTGAAGATTTTATAATGGCGGAAAATAGCCGCACCCGCCGTATAAGTTAAAAAACATTCTTACCTTAATTCTGTCGAAAAGGTTAAAAAGGACCTTGTTTTGAAAACGACCGAAAGATTCCTTTATAAACCACTTATAAAAGTCAAAAAGGGTATAAATTACTTTCACTCATATTCTAGTAAATAGTAAAAATGTTTTGAAATACATTTTTAAGAAACATGGATGTGGATGATAAAGAGAACCCAGTAGATTATTACGTATAAAAAACCTCGGATAATGAAGAGATTGTGAAATAACCCTTACCTTGTACTTTTCCTTGGTTGGGGTAGGTTAACCTCCTGTATAATGGTGAAATAATTGTTATTAAATTATACAAGAATAATATATATTAATATGATATCATATATGATCTTTTAACATTTATTTGTTAATAATATCTTAGAATTATCGTCGTTTCGGGTGTTAACTTACTCATTTTCTTTTATATGTTTTGTTACATAAGCCATGTTTGTTGTATCTTATTCATATCCAGAATGATATCAAGTCCATAAACATCATTTTTAAATCATCAAATGATAATTATACTTGAATGGATACGATGGAGAATGAATCTCATCGCGTTTGTGGAGACGGTAGTCCGTACGTACGCACGAGCGACAATATCATTCTTTTGATATTAAAATAATATATAAATGGATGGTATATCATATATACAGAATAATTAACATGTTATATTTATTATTTACATGAGTTACACATCATTATTATACCCATCCAAATAATAATATATTGAATAACAATTACACCACGACGTGGAGACGGTAAGCCGAACGTATGCACGTATGGTGACATGTTATTCAAAGGGTGGATAGAATAATGAATATGGTTGTACCATATTTATAATAACATCACAGTATAAGGGAGATACTGGAGTTATTATTTTATAATGGTAAGAACAAATAAAGAAGAAGTGGAAGAAGAAAGGAACTTGAAAAGGGGTGGTGAAAACATTACCTCTTCTTCGGGTTCTTCCTTTTGATTTGATCAAAAGGACTCCATAGGTTGGATTTCTGATCAAACTAAGGCCTCTAGGTTGTAGTGAGGGATGTTGGGAGAGTATTTGGTCAGATTTTGGCCGAACCAAAAGGCTTTTAAGGTGTGAAGAAATGAGGAGTAGTGCCCTTTTATAAGAGAGGTGAGGGTCACCTTTGGAAGAGCTAGAAATATTAATTTATAATAAATTAATATTCGGTTTCTAATGGATCCAAAGTTGATTATTCAAAGGTTAAGGTGGGGATAGGTCGAAAACCACTCAACCAATAGAATTTAGACAGGTTTGGGTACTTATATTAACCTTATCTTTAAGTATTAACTCTAAGTTAATTAGTTTCACTTTTACAATGTCTCTTTGTATTTTTATATAATATGGTTAATAAACTTACTATATACATCCAAGCGACCCCCAAGTGGTCCATTAATTATTAACCTATCATGATATAAGTCTCTTGGCCGAACCTTAGATTTTTAGGAATTTAATAATATAATATTTGTTTTAAGAACTCTTTTATGTCAATTTTGACACTATTCAATAGTTGATTTTTGTGAAACTCATAACAGATTTATTACTTCGAACAAAGTCAATTAAATCAATCCTAATATATCATATTATCCTAAAAAATTAGTTTAATTCATTAAAAGTTTCATATTATATTTATTTGGGTATTTATAATATCAATTATTTTAATTTTTCACTATTATAGTAATTACTGCATCATCATTGTGTCATCAATAAAATAACTTATTTAATGTCTAAAAATTATAAATAAAATATCATTATGTAGGAAATCTTTTTATCTTTCTAATGAATATTTATAATATAAAATCAAACATATATAACCATATGTAACAATTGTTTTTCTAAAAGATATATGCTTGTGTCATTTTTGTATTCATTTTAACTTAATTAAAATAAAGTGTCATTATCACTTACAAGTGGATCCATGGGGTCCCAAAATCGACCCAAAGATTACCATGGTCGACCATGTATCAACCAATAGGGTTAAGACACGTTTTAGGGTAATTTAGTATTATTATAATATTATTTTTTAACCCTTATTTACCTGATTTACCCTTAACCATGGTAAATAAAATATTTACCGCAGTAATTATTCAAAATGTCTAAAAATAAAAGTTACCTATTTACACAATTTGAACATCCTGATTCCAAATATGGAATCCATTTTCCTAAATTCAAAACACATAAGTGGCAGAAATAAATTTAAAATTAATTCCCGCTGTCAAAACAAAAAGCGTGTTTTTAAGAGATAATAACTATCAAAAGATTGGCACTTGTTTATGTTCGGTTTAATTGTAAAATTATGTCCAATGACCAAAATTATATTAAATGGTAAAAATATATTCTAAATATACTTTAAAACCACTAAATTCATAATTTATCACTATTAATTATTTTGATTAAAAAAGTTGTTTTTAATTAAAATTTAGTAATTTTCACAATTCATCAAAATATGAAAGTTATCCGAAATGTACCAAAATTTCACCTTAGGCTAAATTTGATATTTCGAATCCAAAAATGAAGTCCATTTTGAAATATAAAATATATATAATTTCAAAAAGTAGGTATTACTATTCATAACGGCTAGTTTTATTGGTTAAGGTGTGTTAGAACTCGGTGTTGCGTACAACACACACTATCACATTATTCAAAGAGAAGCGTACCGTAGAAGTTTGGGGTGTTACAGAATTCACCAGTACATAGCCATCCAGATTTAGATGAATGAGAGGGTATGATAATATCAATCGGTACCAGGCCCATGCAACCCTGTACGGGATAGCTAGCCGAGTGGCTATATGATGGTAGAGGCTTGATTTAACGATGTTGGTACTCGGGAGGGGCAACTCTAAATAGTCTCAATTTGGGTGACTTTTCCTTTTTAATGGTTTTATTTGGATGAAATTTTTAGGGTTTACACTTACCTTTAAAAGTGTCAGTTGAAAATACCAAACAAATGGATTGAGGCCTACCTCTTATCTAGGGTACATACCCTTTGAGTATTATAGAGGAAATCAATGGATCCCATATACCAAAAATGGTAAACATCAATCCAAAATTTTCACAGCCCATCATTGAAATTACTAATATGGGCAACAAACCCTACTTTGTTGATTAATTTTGGTCATACCCTAGTGATGTTGAGAAGAGATGTCCAAAAAGTAGTGTTTTGAGGGGTGATGAAATTCGTGAATTCACACCCTTGGAAGCATACTAAAACCTTTCTACAAAGGAATTAGAAAGATATTTAGATATTTCTGGGTATATCACCTCTTCAAATATTCCCCATTTAGTCATATAGCCTCACCAATACTAAGATAATGATATTTTACAAGTTCTTGGAGGCCGAAATCATTTCCATCACTAAAGTTCCTAGCTGCACTCCCATGCACACATCCTTGACAAGAAGCATCCAACCACTTAGGAATTCCACTAGGAATAGTGTTAGGAAACAGTACTTCATATAATAGCACCATCATTTATAATATCCTTCTTCAAGAAGTATCTAATAAAAACCCATCCTCCTACAATGTTGAATACCTAGGCCTTGCTTTATCTTTCCCTACATTCAACCCTCAAACATCATCAGGAATATACTAAGAAATACCTTGAATGGTATGACCCGATAGAAAGCTAAGTGATGTCGTAACATCTCAACAAGGGCATAAATACAAATCTTTTCTTCCAAAAAAAAATTATTTTCATTTTTAATGAACCAACCTAAGGTATCATCTAATTAAGAACCCAACCCAACCTTCCACAAGGCCTGAAGGGCATTACTTATATCCATAAGCTAGAAACTAGTACCCAAACATCATAGGACATACCGTGGGAATGCATTTTCCCTCATACAAATATATAAATAAATAGTTGAATTTGTATGAGATAAACCATCCAAACTAAATATAATTAATAAAAATTTGAGCAACAGTCAATAAAAACCATAAATGATTACATAGGATAAATAGGTAAAAATAAAACCCAAACCAGAAATACACAATTCCAAAGTTATTGATACTAATCTCAAAACTAAAATAAAACCCAAAATCAATCCAAAAAATCCTATGTGTGGCCCATGATCACCAACCCTATTCAATATCTCCCTTAGATGACCATATTGGAAAGACACATCAGCCAAGATACATCTTGGAACCTATAAAATAAAGGCATGAGCTGTACATCATTGTAGTTCACCACCCACAAAATCAATACAATCACTTTTATATAAAATCATAAAAAAATACTAGTTTGAGATATAATATAAAAATATATTTTTTCACATTAATTTACGTAATAAAACAGATAACACATCATAGTTATGTTAAAACTCTATTTCATTTTTTAGTTAAATGAAAACAATAACATGGAAAACACTCCCATCCAAAGTTTACTTCACCAAATTGGAGTTTTAAATAACTACTTTAGAACCATTCCATAATTTACCCTTTTAAAAAAATACATGTATAAAACTCCAAAATAAGGTTTCAATTTAAAAAAAAATTCGAAAAAATCATGAAAAATAATTACAATTAACACTAATCATGGAGGCCAAAAAATAAGTTTTAAAAACCCCCACACTAGAGTTTCAAAAAAACCAGCCCGAATTTATTATCAAACATTTTGAAATTTCTTTGTAAAGAACTTTTTCCCATTTAAATAACATGATTTTCAAACTCAATATAAAATATTTTGAAATAACGCTAAAATGACAGTTTCACTTTACTTATTTGAATAACCTTTCACAATTACATTTTCAAAAAATTTGAAGAGTAAACAAAAATATTAGGAAGAATAAAATCACATTAATAGGTATCATTATGTGAATATTACCTGATAAAGAGAAACAAAAAAAATATAGGTGTTAAGAAATCACACAAGAAGCAATGGATCTAAAAGGGTAAATGCAATCCCCTATAAAATCCAAGGTGGGATCCTATCATCATAGGAATGGTCCTACAGTTCTACTAATATTGACCTAAACTGGTGATCAGGAACATTGTTTAGCACTACTAAACCTATATTCCTTCTCTGAATTCTTTTCATACAATCTGTAAATAAATGTATTGAGAGATCCTTTATTATTATTGGATAAAAATTATCTATTTTATGAAACCCACTACCCCTCTCACTTTAACTAACAAATGTAGTTAGTAAACATTCCTTATACATCCCACTACTACAAACTATGGATTCTCTCATAATAATTACCTATTTTTAACCTCGGACTCCCTTGAAAAATTAAATATAAGTGATTATAAATAAATAATCACATGTATCAAATATAAAGCATCTGAAATAACTCATGCCACACCACTGACACCCTTATAAGAACTTCCACTTTCACATTCTTGTATAAGAATCATAACATGAAAAAAATCAAAACATCTCCCAAGGGGTTACAAGACACAATAGGAAAAAAAATAACATGTGACTCATGGATGTTTTTATACACATTCATGAAAAATAAATTTTCATATAATTCAAATTGTACCTTTTTCCAAAACATTATTGAAATGCCCTAAAAACATACTATTTTAAAATACCATCTCAATACACTCTTGAGAATAATTTTATTAAAACATTTCTTGAAACCCATTTGGGAAATCAAACTTTTCTAAAAACAAACTTTGAGATCTTTCAAGGCCATAAGAATATTTTATATATCTTACACAAGGGATAATATGCCCCTTTCAAAGTAGAAATTCCATGTAAAACGTTTTGAATTATTTAAACCAATTCAAAAACAAGGTTTGAAAATCAATATATAAGAAATTACCATTTAAAACATTAACCAATCATCAAACCCCGCTTTAAAAACACTCACACGAATAGAAAATACACTCATTATTTTTTTATAAACACTTGGCATGGAATACCATTCCATGAAAAGGGTTAAGTGCACTTGAAATAAAATTTGGCCCCTCATGGGTCATACATATAAGAATAATTTCAATAAAGAATCACTTTAAAACTCAAAATAATTCAATGAAATGTAATATAAAGATACAAAAAATAAACTTATACCTTGGTCCAATGGAAAACAAGAAATAAATAATCATCATCAATGGTGAACACATAACTAAGCCATAAAAGGTCCTTCCCAACCACAAAAAATAATATTTAATTCACCCCAACCCTAATTTCAATACCCATGGATTCTAGGGTTCATCGGAGAAATTAAAATCAAGAGAAAAAAAGAGATATAACCAAGGGAAGTATTTATAAGGACTTACCTTAGAGTAATGTGCTTAAAATAAAAGTGGAAATCCATAAAAATGGAAGTGAAGATGGGGGAAAGTAACTTGGGGAGGTTTTATGGTCTGTTTGAATGAGAGGGAGGAGAATAGGAATTTTTTAGGGTTAAAATTGAGCAGGGTTGGAAGTGTAATTTTATATTTAAATGAATCTAGATAGGATTAATAGTTTTCCAAACCATACACCAACAATGGACAAGAAATTTACTAGAAAAAACCCCAATCTCATGATTTAACCTAGAGACTCTACACAGTTAGAAAAGCCTGAAACCAACCATACAAAATGGAACTATCAAATTATTGAGCCTACTCACACACTTTTCACATGATTTACTTAACCACACATAAGTTGTGCGCCCTTAAAATTACACACCAAAGGTACCACATGATCTCTCCTAGGATCTACATAGTTTAGACTCAACCATATTCCACCCATGTAGAATAATCGTGTGAAAAATAGAATGATTTAAAAATTCATATAATAAGGGAAACTTCCTAGCTTATCTAAAATGTGCATGAAAACTATGTACAGAAGGAAAAACTACACGTTTTATGATTTTATAATATAAAATTCTTGTAAACATAAAATGAACCACATTTACATAAAATATTATAAAATAAATAGTACAACAACCTAGAGAGTGTAAAAATTCTAACCACCATTCCATATTTTACATACATAAAATTTTAGGTCTAAGTAGAGGAAAACGAATGTTAAATTATATAATGAAACCTCAAGAAAAAATAGAAGTACCCAAACAACCAAAAAAATACTCAAAAAAACAAAAAAAATTATCAATATTAGATTATCGGTAACTAATAAAATAGAAGCTCAACGAAGGAAGAGACCTATCATTGGTCTCCCCCATTTAGAACCGATATATTATGGTGGTCTAACTGAAAACTTATTTTCAATAATGTGAGAATATGTTACCAGAAAAATTAATTCTTGAGGTCTCTAAAAAGGAATTAAAAAACTCATTCTTCCATAACTGACCAAAAAAATAGGTCAAATTCATAAGGGAATAACTATTCTATAAAAAATTTGAATGGATCACCAAAATTGGATCACAAAATTCATGGTATTCTAAAATTAATGAGCACAAGAACTGAAGACACGCCTCTTTAAGAAATGATATGGATCTTACCCTAGGGTCACTAGTTAGATATGAGGGTGCCTAAATACAAACCTATGGAATACCATCCCATGGGGATTCTGATAGGAAACTCACCTCAGCAATACCGACGGTAAAACCAAAACAAAATACACCCCTATTTACCCACACATGTACACTAGGTTATTACCATGTCTAAACCAATATCTAAACCTCATGCTTAGCCCCTTACATGAGCTATAATCAATAAAAATTAAAACATAATGCACATAAAATTAAGATTTATAGATTCTCTGGAGACAACCACTACTCATAAAGGGAAACCAAAAGGTACCCAAGGAAAACACATAAAGATAACATCATGCATGAATTTCATCATTCCATAACTAATACAAAATCACCAAAAATTAGTCTAAAAATAGGTTTCAACCTAAATTAGACACAACCAAACATATGAATGGTACATTAAGAAATGGATACCTCAACCATCAATATCATATGTCTCCAAGATTGACTAAACAAATATCCCAAACTAGAACCCATATATGAGTCTCTAATAAAACCGACCCACACTGATCCAACTATCAAACCAAGGATCACGATTCTAAACCATTTTATCCATTTGATTCTAAATTACCTTGAATAACTCTAATTTACACTACTAAAAGTAAAATACCACACATTCCACTACATTTATATTTTCTGATGTGTTAAAATTTGAAGGTGGGAAACTCCCAAAGATAAACACTCTACTTTCCAAATAAACCATTTTAGGAAACTTATACTAGAGAACATGAGACTTAAATTAATATGTTAATACCTTCTAAATTGAAAAAAAACATCCCCAAGATCAACCCAGGGAAAACTTAAATCAAATTATTTACTAATACAAGTACAACTCATTCAAATTTTTCTATTTTTAAAACAAGGGAAAATACCACACATGAAAACCATCAAAGAAAACACTTATAAAACTTAATTTCTAGAAACAAACACTATTTTCTAGTATAAAAAATCTAAAGATTGAAATTATTTAAAACCATCAAATTCTTAAAAACTCACCAATGGTTAAAACCCAAACAATATACAAAATATATATTTAGAAAAACAACATTTTCCCCTAAAATAAGAATCCCACCTTTAAAATTTCCATTTATTTTCAAAAATATCTTTAACTAGAAAAATATATTATAAAATCCATTTATATTTAAAAACATTTCTAACTGTTTTACAACCAATGAATTCACCACAATATTCAATTTAAAACTAACCACTCTTTCAGTAAACCTCATGAGTGTTTTAAAGCATTTACAATCATACACTATCCATTTCCAAAACCAAAATTCTTCCCAAAATTCATGATAAAAAATAGTTTGTAAATTTTATAAATTCTTTAATAAACCTAATCACATTTTATTATGATTACTTGTTTCAAACAAAAAAAATTGTATCATGAAATTTACATTTCATAATGAAAATAAAATTTCACATCACATCCAAAATCATATAAATAAATACATACTAAAAGCCTAATCTAAAAAAATCCAAAGATGCCAACAAATCTCAAGACCTACCTTGGCTTCTTTTCCCTTTCCCTAACACACAAGGTAACCCACGAATCAAGGAGTCTAAATAGATAAATCAAACATGTTTTGGAACCATTCCCAATATGTTCACATTGTTTAAAGCCACACTCCAATCATGAAATAGTCCCTACAACATTTTTGGAACCAAGAATTTAGTTTCCACATGGTTTGTTATGCCTTTCGATCCAACCTCACACCCTTATCTCCATTTTTGTTTTCAACTAAAAATATAAAATATAACACTTAAGGAAACTCAAACCATGCCATTAACCATAAAATAACCACCACTATAAGAATAAAATCAAAATACAACAAAGACGTAAAATGTAAATCTAGAATCAATAAAAAAACCCAACAACCCATGGAAAATTGTGTCTCAAGGTGTGAAATAGCTTGAAAAACTCTTCCCATTCCTACCTCCTAAGTTACAACATCCTTATCTCTAAACTATTAAATTCCCCAATATCAATAGAGTGTTCTAAAACCCTATCCTCGCTAATAACCTAGTATCTAATACCATTTAATAATGAACTGACCTAGGGTTACATCTAATCCAACACCTGACCCAACCTACCATAAAGCCCAAAGGGCATTCATAATCCCCATGGGTTAGAAACTAGTTCATGTGAATCATGAAACATATCATGAGAATGATTTTACCCTCATACAGTAATATAAATCAACAGAAAAATATAAATAATAAAAACCATCCAAATAGGATATAATAAATAAACATCCAACAAACAAGAAACTGAAAACATAAATGACTACACAATGAAAAAAATGTATAAATAAAACCCAAACATGAAATGAATAAGACCAAAGCGGATAATAAAAATCCAAAAACAAAAATAAAACCCCAAATATAATAGCCCATACCATATATACATATATATTACTTAAAAATTGAATAATATTCATTTAAAAACATTATAAACCCATGCCATGACCATATAGATTTAGTGTCTTTAGAAACTGGTAAAAATAAACAACTGGTTCATAAGACATATACATTGTCTCTCGCTTATTCATTTATATCTAGACCCCTTTTTAACATATCTTACTAATACACTTATTCAAAACCTAGGTAAAAGAAACATAAGAAACGATGGTCTCAGATTCTTAGTAAGGGTAAACAAGGGACATTCCAATCATATCATAATCAAAATGTTGGGCGGAGAGTGATGGCAAGAGGGGGGGGGGGGGTGGATTGCCTTTTAAGAAATAATTAACAATTTAAAATCAAAGTTAAAATTGAAGCGGAAATAAAAGAGGCAAGACACAAAACTTGATAACGGATTTCGGCTTAAACCAAAGCCTATGTCTCCGCTCCCAACTCAACCGTTGAGAGATTTACTACCGCTTGCTTTTCAATAGTTTTAGCAAGAAACCCACTAGACTTTAAGGTAGTCTAGGACCTATTACAGCTTGATTTTAATGGTTATGCAAGAACCCACTTGCTTTTAATGGTTGAGAAAAAACCCACTAGCCTTCTTACAGGTGAAGGCTAGCTCACCTATGACTCAAGCCTTTTAAAGGGAAGGCTTGACTAAGCTCTTCACACCTTGAAGGTGGTGTGAAAACCCAAAAGAGAGGATGAGAGAAAGAGATGGGGGTTTGTAGGAACAAACCCAAATTGATGCTCAAAATGATAAAGAATGAAAAACCGTAAGAGGAGAAGTCTTGGGCGCCAATGGATTGATTGGAGTTGATGAAGAGCGCTCCCAAGCTTCTATGGTGGTGCTCCTTGGATGTTGAAGTGAGTTGGAGCAAATGGGGATTCTTGAAGGAATGCGCCGGAGGTTCGCCAAATGATCGAACAATGTTCCCGTGGGCTACCGTATGTTACCGGGGCTTCCTAGTCCTTTATTTATAGAGGGGGAACCCTCAAATGGCCTTTGGGGGGCTTCGGAGCCGTTGGAGAGGCCTTCGGAGCCGTTGGGAGTCAAGTGGACAAGTATGGTCAAAGCCCAATGGCTAGTTTGACTGGCTCCACCGACTGACCGGTGCTTGGCCACCGGTTGGCCGGTGCTTTGGAAAAGGGAGAGGGCTCGGGCTCAGGCACCACCGGCTGGTCGGTGAGGAGGCCACCGGTTGGCCGGTGCTGAGGCTGTAGCTGGCCCATTCTGTCTGGGTTCCACCGGCTGGCCGGTGGTGGGACACCGGTTGGCCGGTGGTCTGGACAGAAGGATGCCTTCTGTCCAGGCTCCATCGGCTGGCCGGTGGTCTTCCACCGGTTGGCCGGTGGACTGAAAATCAGTCCACTTTGGGTCCTTGCTTTCTTGGCCCAATTCCTTGGCAACCTGAAATCATGCCTATCATCCAAAAACACTTAAAACAAGATTAGATAAATAAGAGAGTGATTGTGATCGTGAAAATTAAACCACGAGGGGTACGAGAGGTACAACAATCTCCCCCTATTTTGATGATCACAATCACCAAAACAAGAAATGTAAAAGATTGAAATGAGAGGCATGCTTTAAAGGATAAAGCAAAGTAAAACAAAGCATGAGAGAAAGATTTCTCCCCCAATCAACCAAGAATTTCTCCCCCTTTGTGATTATCAAAATAGCACGGGGCATAAAACTTGATTGAGGGAAACGTTGAAAAACGAGATAGAGATTTTAAACCAATTGAAATTTTTGAAATTTAAATTGAAAGTTTTGAATTGAAAATTTTGAATTGAGAATTTTGAATTGAAAGTTTTGAATCAAAAATTTTGAAATGAAAGTTTTGAAATTGAAATAAAAAAGGCTTAAACGATCCTAACTCCCCCTAAATAAAAACAACAAATCACCGGGGAGAGGATTTTGGAACCGAGACAAATTTTGGTCCGGTGAGACTCGCTAAAAGGGATTTTTCAATCCATACTTGTCTAGTGGCGGGTCTTCTCCTATGAAATTCATCATTAAGGGAAATGGTTTTAGTCCTTCCATACCGGGCATTTTTGCAATTGCACTCATAAATTAAGTGCCCGGGTTTTTTACAATAGTTGCAAAATTTGTATTGGGAGCTCCCCCTTACAAAAATAGTAGGAGCATGAGAAGAGGAAGCTTGCTTGGAATAGACAAGCCCTTGGGTGGTTCTAGATATGAATTGGGAACCAAGGAGCTTAGAAAGATTATGTTCACCTTCAGTGAACTTAGCTAGGGATTCCCTTAAATCCTTGATTGTTGATTCCATAGAATCAACATCGTGAAGGTTTTGGATCTTGAGGGACAACTCCTCCTTTTCTTTGAGAAGTTGTTCCTTTTCGGAAGAAAGTTTTTTGAAATTCTTTTTCAAAGCAATAAATTTGTAAGAAAGTTCGTGAAAACCTTCCTCCAATTGATCTCTAGCATGTTGGAGATCCTCGTAAGATAAATGATTGAAAGAATTTGAAGAACTAGAGGATGAGGAGTCGGAAGAGGATACATCATGAATTTACATTAGGCATTTTTTACCGTTGTCACTTGAGGAGGAGGAGGAGGAGGATGTGGAGCTATCACTCCATGTGGCCTTGAATGCCTTCTTCTTTTCCTTTTGCTTGGCCTTTTTCTTGTTGAGTGCACAATCGAGCTTATAATGGCCTTTCTTGCCACACCCATAACATGTTACCTCGGGCTCGGATTTTTCATTGGGTTGAGCCTTTCGGGATTTCTTCTTTTTGTGCTTCTTCATGAATTTGTGCATTTTGCGGGCAAGATTCTCCATTTCGGAATCGCCGCTTGAAGAGGAAGATGATGATGAGGAGGAGATTTCTTCTTTTTGAACTTTGAAGGCGATGTTCTTTGGAACTTTGATCGGTTTTCCTTCATTTTCAGCTTGCCTCCTCATAGTGATCTCGTAGGTCATGAGGGATCCGATGAGCTCTTCGACCGGCATGTTCTTGATATCTTTTGCTTCTTGAATTGCCGTGACTTTCGGTGCCCATGTGCTTGGTAGGATCCAAAGGATCTTCTTGACCATCGTTTCTGCAGACACATCATCACCAAGGGACTTTCTCCCATTGCAAACATCAGTAAAACGTGTAAACATTTCAGAAATATTTTCAGATGGATGCATGGTAAAAGACTCAAAATCTTGACGGTACATATCCAATCGAGTATCCTTGACTTTGTTGGTCCCCTCATTGGTAACCTCCAATAGTTTCCAGATTTCATGAGATGAAGTGCATGTGGAAACTCGATTGAATTCATTACGATCAAGGCCGCAATGAAGAGCATTCATGGCATTGCCATCAAGCTCGAAATTTCTAATATCGGCTTGGGTCCATTTGGATTCATTGGGAGAAGAAAGAGAATAACCATGCATGAAAATTTTATAAATAGGATAACCTATACTTCTAAGAAAAGTGGTCATGAGGGTTTTCCAATAAGTATAGTCGGTTCCATCAAAAAATGGAGCACGACCCAAAGAATAGCCTTCGGGGGCGAAAGAGGTTGAAGCCATCACAATGGATCTTGAATTTGAAACCGGTTAGGGTATTAATCAAATTTTGCCTCTGATACCAATTGTTGGGCGGAGAGTGATGGCAAGAGGGGGGGGGGGGTGAATTGCCTTTTAAAAAATAATTAACAATTTAAAATCAAAGTTTAAAGTATAGTGGAAATAAAAGAGGCAAGACACAAAACTTGATAACGGAGTTCGGCTTAAACCAAATCCTACGTCTCCGCTCCCAACTCAACCGTTGAGATATTTACTACCGCTTGCTTTTCAATGGTTTTAGCAAGAAACCCACTAGACTTTAAGGTAGTCTAGGACCTATTACAGCTTGCTTTTAATGGTTATGCAAGAACCCACTTGCTTTTAATGGTTGAGCAAGAACCCACTAGCCTTCTTACAGGTGAAGGCTAGCTCACCTATGACTCAAGCCTTTTAAAGGGAAGGCTTGACTAACCTCTTCACACCTTGAAGGTGGTGTGAAAACCCAAAAGAGAGGATGAGAGAAAGAGATGGGGGTTTGTAGGCACAAACCCAAATTGATGCTCAAAATGATAAAGAATGAAAAACCGTAAGAGGAGAAGTCTTGGGCGCCAATGGATTGATTGGAGTTGATGAAGAACGCTCCCAAGCTTCTATGGTGGTGCTCCTTGGATGTGGAAGTGAGTTGGAGCAAATGGGGATTCTTGAAGGAATGCGCCGGAGGTTCGCCAAATGATCGAACAATGTTCCCGTGGGCTACCGTACGTTACCGGGGCTTCTTAGTCCTTTATTTATATAGGGGAACCCTCAAATGGCCTTTGG
The DNA here is from genome assembly GCA_963277665.1 of Viscum album. Taxonomy (NCBI): domain Eukaryota; kingdom Viridiplantae; phylum Streptophyta; class Magnoliopsida; order Santalales; family Viscaceae; genus Viscum; species Viscum album. Next base: position 1,841,176,443 of record OY728129.1, on the reverse strand, counting down.
GGGGATTCGGAGCCGTTGGAGAGGCCTTCGGAGCTGTTGGGAGTCAAGTGGACAAGTCTGGTCAAAGCCCAACGGCTAGTTTGACTGGCTCCACCGGCTGACCGGTGCTTGGCCACCGGTTGGCCGGTGCTTTGGAAAAGGGAGAGGGCTCGGGCTCAAGCACCACCGGCTGGCCGGTGAGGAGGCCACCGGTTGGCCGGTGATGAGGCAGTAGCTGACCCATTCTGTCTGGGTTCCACCGGTTGGCCGGTGGACTGAAAATCAGTCCACTTTGGGTCCTTGCTTTCTTGGACCAATTCCTTGGAAACCTGAAATCATGCCTATCATCCAATAACACTTAAAACAAGATTAGATAAATAAGAGAGTGATTGTGATCATGAAAATTAAACCACGAGGGGTACGAGAGGTACAACACAAAATACATAAGAACATAACAATAGAAAATGTTATCCTCCATTTGAAAGATTAAGATATCATATCATGGGATAAATCAAAAAGGTTTATAAAGAATAAATGAACATATTCCCAAAATTCATAACATAATACTTGGAGTTTCTGGAATACACATAATCATATAAAATAATTTCATATTAGTCAAGACTCATTGACAATACCATCATAGCAGACAAATTCCATTACTAAACCGGGTTTACTTCCCGTTCCAGCTCTGTATTACTAAATCAAGATCATTTTTTATTCTAGACCTGTCTATCTCATGAGATATAAATCTTTACCCAATTCATTGGAGGGAGATATAGTTCCCAAAAATCTCATAATTAAATCATTTTTATGTGTGCCACAAAAACATAAATCCTTCATCATAGCATCACCCAAAGAATAAAATGGGTTTCTTAAACATCATTCCATCATAACATAATCCATATAAAATAAATAGATTTCATAAATATAATTCCAATAAAAACATAGGAATAATAGGGATAATATAATTGAAACATAACACTATTAAATAATTCCATCTTAGATGGAAAATAATTTTGATATAATGCTAAAAATTAATTCTTGAGGAAAATATCATTTCTTCTACAATAATGTTTTCTTTCCTCAAAATGCCACACAATTTTATAAGAAACGAATTTATTTGAAAATAGCATTGGAATCATTTAAAATAATCTTCATGGAAATACGAGGTTATGAAAACGTAAAAACTCATCATGCCATATAAGTTAAAAGAAAAAATTATTCTAAAAAAAATGATAAGTCAAAAAGTACCTAATATCAAAAAAAAGAAATAAGGTTTCATTCATACAGTTCAATAAAAATTCACCAATGAGTAAAATTGACTTTAAAAAACTATATAATAATATAAATAATATTATATATCTAAGAAACATGGATGTGGATGATAAATATACCCCAGTAAATACTTACGTATAAACTATCTCAGATAATAATGAGATTGTGAAATTATCCCTTACCTTTGGTCTGATATCCACTCTATATATCGGAACCTCCCGTATAATGATTTAAATAGTTTTATTTACTTATTCCAGAATCATAGTCATTTTTTTGATATCATATATGATCATATTATCATCCATTGTGGAATAACATTTCATTATTACTCTTTATTCAGGTATAAATGACTTTATTTTCTTATGCATGTTTTGTTGAATATGTTTTGATTCTTCTTCATAGGTTATAGTTATATAATTTCTAGAATGGTATTAATATAATATATTTCATTTTTATTAAATATATACATTTATATAATCATGATTTAATGGATATCCTGTAGAATGAATCACATCGCATCGTGGAGACGGTTGGTTGTATGTACACACGAGTGATGATATCATTCCTTTAATTATGAAATGTTATGGAAGTGGATGTTATATAGTTTTTTTTCTAAAATAAATATATTGTTATAATAATCATATATAGTTATTATTTTTTTCATTATACCCATCCAAGTAAATTGGCAGTGAAAAACCAATTACACCACGACGTGGAGACGGTAAGTCGTACGTACGCACGTGTGGTTATTTCATTTTTCATAGGATGGATAGAAGGTGGAACAAGTTTGTTCCATATCCATAATAGCATCTCATTATATTGGTGATAACGGAGTTATTACTTAATAATGGAAACAAAAAAGTAATAGTAAGTAGAATAATAAATGATCTTGAGAGAGATGGTAAAGGAGATTACCTCTTCAACGATAATCATCTACATCCTCCTCTTAAATACAATAAATTTTCTATTTTTAGAAAACAAGAACACCTAGAATGTGACTTGGGAAGTTTATAAGGGAAATGGTCAGGGGTGGATAAACTTGAAGGCTCAATGATTTATGAAGAAATGAGGGAGGTGGTTCCCTTTAATAGTTGAGTGTGGGGGAACCTTTGGAGTTGCAAAACATATTAATTTACAATAAATTCAAACCACATCTAAAAACCTCAAAAACTTATTATTTTATAAGATGAGATGAGTTATGGTTTTAATATCATCAACCAATAATTTTGAGATGAGCTGGTCTGTCTATTTAAACCTTATCATTTTTTTGAACACTCAGTTATTCTATTTAATTTTAACTAAGCTAACAAATATTTCAATATTAATAGGGTGAAATATTAACTTATTTGATGTAAAATAGTTCATAAATGAATAATTTAGAAAATTATAGAACATATCATAATTATTCTATATTTTTTTTAAAATGTTTTATGATTTTTAATTAATTTAATAATACATTATTTTGATAAACAATCAAAAGTGCCAATTTTGACACTATTGAATTCATCGATTTTTAAAAATATGAAGATAATAATTTAGCTTTGAAAAAAAAATTATTATATATCTAAGATGTCAAGGTCATCTATAAAATTAATTTAAAATATTGATTATTCAAAATTATATTTATTTTAATAGTTTTAATAACATTTATTTGTTATTTATATTAATAAAATAATTACAAATAAATTTTGTGTAATTATTTAATATACTTATTTTTGAATAAAAATTAAGAATAAAATAAATTGATGAATATAAATACAATAAATTTAATAATAATACTTATAGTTGAATATATCTTCTATAAAATCCAAAATAAAAAATGTTATATTTATTAAAACATTAATATGACAACTTTAACATCACTTTAAATAAAAAATTATAAGTTTCATAATCTTTTCCATTTGACTCTAAATGGTCAATTACTCAACCCATGGATGATTATGGTAGATCTATAATCTAAAAATAATAATTTTTCACGCTTTTGTGTCATTTAATTGTTATTATCATTTTAATAAAAATTATTTTATTGATTTTTCATCAATTAAATAATTTATGCATCATCAATGTATAAGCCTTTAAGGTGATTTTTATTTTATAAAAATTAAAAATAAATTTACATGATTAATAAAAAAATTATATTCCAAATGATATTTTATAATCTAATTTATCTTCTGTATAACATTATATTAATAATGATATAGTTATCAAAATTTGGGTGAGACATATTTAACTTTTCTTTAAATAAAATAAATTAAATGTTCTAATCTCATCCAAGTGGCTTACAAAGGATAACATTTCTACCCAGGGATGATTTAGGTCAAAAAAAACTCATCCAATGATATTAGGACAAGTGTTTGGGTAATTTTATAACATTAGTTTTACCTTTAATTACCTGATTTACCCTTTTACCGTATTAATAAAAAATTACTGAAGTTACTATTCATAATTCCCAAAAATGAAATAAAGTTATTTATATAATTTGAAAGAACTAATACCAAATATGGAATCCATTTTAAAAAATTAAATACAGAGAAGTTGTAGTGATTAATTTAAAAATAATCTCATTGTCGAAATGATAAAATGGGTTTTTAAGAGTTAAAATGTTGCAAAAGATTGAAATGTTTTGACATCTGAATTCAATGTAAAATTAATTACAATAACCTAAATTATATTAACTGATAAAAATATAATATATTTATACTTTAAAACCATTCAATAATATAATTTAACCGTATAAATTATTTTGATGAAAAAAGTTTAAAATTAAAATTTAGAATATTTTTACTATTCATAAAAACTTGAATGTTATGAGAAAAATATCAGAAATTCATCTAAAGTAAATTTTTAATTAAAAATTAAAAAGATTAAGTATGTCTTTTCATATAAAAATCATTAATATGACAAAATTTTAATTTAAAAAGGATTCTCCATTAAAAGGTGGAAAAATTACCCTTTTGAGAAATATAGTTTTTTATACATAAAATATGGTTTATTCATACCCTAAGAATAAAATATCTATTAGATGAAAATAAGAAATATTTTATTAAATATATAACATATATATTCCATTAATTTCATTTAATAAAAGTAATTCATTTAATTTATTAATACCAAAATGCTAATATTTCTTTTATATTTAATTGGTTTATATTTTTCATCAATAATTGGTAGCCAAAGAATTAACCATACATTTTCATGTGTTAGTTATATTTATTCCCTATAACTTAACAGCAAGGTTGTAATGGTAATTTTATACCAAGGGTGTCTTGCGGCTTGTTTCAACTCGTGATTGCATACAATGAAAGCTATTGAAGAATTAAAATTATTTAAAGAAAATATTTCATAAAAACATCTAAGTGTTACATTATAACCCCACTTAAACTGAATTTAACCCTTGAAATTCATCACTTAGATACAAAAATATGAGGATACATCTTCTTAATCACATCCTCAAGTTCCCACATAGCTTCCTCAAATTTTTGGTTCTTCCATAAAACTTTGACCAAGTTAGTGGTCTTGTTTTGCCTAACTTTTTTACTATGATATAGAATATCTATTGGTTATTCTTCATAAGAAAGATATTGCTCTGGTGGTATGAATTATGAGTTTAGTACATTTTAAGGATCAGATATTTACTTTCTCAGGAGAGACACATGAAACACATCATGAACTTTAGAGAGATTTGGTGGTAGCGCCAATTGATAACCTACCTTCCTAATATTATCTATAATTTCAAAAGGATCAATATATCTAGGGATTAGATTTACCTTCTTTCTAAATCTCATTACTCTCTTCCAGGGAGATATTCATAGAAACACTTTATCACCCACTTAATAATCTAGTTCTTTTCTTTAATTGTGAGTATAACTTTTTTATTTACTCTGTGATGCTCTTATGTGTTGGTGAATAGATCTGACCTTCTTAGCCATTTGATCAAAAAGATCAGGTCTTAAAAGATTTATTTCCCCAACTTCATCCTAGAAAGTTGGTGTTCTGCACTTCATTCTATAGAGGGATTCATAAGGATCCATATGAATACTAGAGTGAAAGAAATTATTGTAAAAACAATCTACCAAAGGGAGGTGTTGATCCTGACCATATTTAAAATCCATAGAGAAATCTCTCAATATGACTTATAGAGCTTGAATTTTCCTCTCAGAATAACCATATGTTTGAGGATGATAAGAAGTGTTGAAAATTTACTTTTTTATCCATATCCTGCTAAATACTTCTTCATAACATCTATTTAAACCTCATATCCCGATCATATATAATGTAAAGTGGTACTCCATGTAATCTTAACACTTCCTTTATATATATATATATATATATATCCTGGAAAATCTGATCAAGAGAGAAATCCTCTCTAATAAAAATTAAGTGTGCTAACTTTGTAAGGCAATCAACTATAACCCATATAGCATTATAGCCTTTATATATGTTGGGAAGTCAGATGAAAAATTCCATTGTGATGTTTTCCTATTTCTATTCTAGTATTTGTAATGGTTGTAACATCCCCTTAGACTTCTGTTTCTTAGCCATAACATACTGACAAACCAAGCATCGAGATACATATTCAGCAATATCGCTTTTCATTCCATCCCACCAAAAATACTCTTTTATATTCCTATACATTTTTGTGCTTCCAGGATAAATAGATAATGAATAACTATGAGCCTCACCCAATAGCTAATTCTTTAATTCTGGTATAGGAGGAATAAAAACACGGTTCCTGAACCTTATTATTCCATCATAATCAAGGTTGAATTTAGGAACATTTCTCACCTTCTTTTGTTTCTCTTCATCTTCCTTATGCCCCTCCTTAATCTTCACTTGTATAGATGGTTGAACATTCATTTAAGGAAGATAATATTTCTCTAAATACTTTAAAATTTCAAGATTAATCCTTAATTATTCTATAAATATTAGATCATTTGTGATCCTAATCATGGATAGGTTAGCATAGTCCTTTTGACTCAAAGCATCTACCACCTTGTTCGTTTTCCTAGGGTGGTAATGTACCAAGAAGTTATAATCTTAAATCAACTCCAACCATATTATTTGGGGCATAATCAGTTCCTTTTGTGTGAAAATATAATTTAAATTTTTATGATCAGTATAAATATCACAACTTTCACCATTAAGATAATTCCTCAAAACGTTTGATGTAAATATTACCTCAGTTAACTCTAAATCATGATTTGGGTAATTTTTCTCATGTATTTTCAATTTTCATACAACATAAGCTATCACCATATAATTTTTCATGAGAACACATCCCAAAACCTTTTGGGATTCATCACTGTAGATCACAAACCTTTCTCCACTATAAGGAAGTGTGATTAAATGTGCAATGGATAACATTATTTTTAGCTCCTTGAAGTTCTATTTTCATTACTCCATCCACATGAACTTTACTCCTTTCTGAGTTAACATGGTGAGTGGATTAAATAACTATGAAGAATCTTTCATAAAATGTTAATAATATCCATAAAAACAAAGAAAAATTCAAATCTCAATTACTATTGTTGGTCTAGGATAACTTTTAATATCTTCTGTTTTTACTGGATCTACAAATATCCATTCTCCTGAGATTATGAATCATAAAAATGAAACTTTATGAAGCCAAAATTCACCCTTGGTAAATTTTGAAAACATCTTATCCTTTCTCAGGGTCTTTAGTACAATTCTCAAGTAATTTTTATAATCTTCCTTGCTATTAGAATAAACTATAATATCATCTATAAATAATAACAAAAACTAATCAAGATAGTCTCTAAATACTCTATTCATTATATCCATGAAGATATCAATGAAATTAGTAACACAAAAAGGAACCAGAATAAATTCATAGTGTCAATACCTTATATGGAATGTTGCATTTTGTATATCCTCCTTATTGACCCTTAATTGATGATATACTTAATGAAGATCAATCTTGGAAAAGTATTGATCTCCATTTAGTTGATCGAATAAGTCATAAATGCTGGGAAGAGTATATTTTTTCTTGATATTGATCTTGTTAAGTTCTTTATAATCAATGCAAAGTCTCATTGATCCATATTTCTTATTAATAAACAAAATAGGTACACCCGAAGGTGATTAACTAAGGCATATGAATCCTTTATCAAGATTCTCTTGGAGTTTCTTATTCAATTCCTACAACTCAATTGGGGATATTCTATAAGTTGTATTTGAAATAGGAATAACACCCAGTATGAGTTCTATTGAAAACATAACTTCACAATTTGGTGGAAGAACTATCAATTCTTTCAGAAAGACATCATCAAAATCATGTAAAATAGAATTATTCATAATCGTGAGTTTATCCCCAACCATTTGAGATAGATAACCTTTATTTATAGGAACCAAGAACCATATGATGGAATAAATTTATACTGTATGGTCATACTCATCCTTGCATTGATATATGATCATATATTGATCTTGAATATGAAATATAACTTCTCTTCCCTATAAATTGATATGAGATCCATATAAATAAAGTTAATCCATGCCAATAATCACATCAAATTCCACTAAAGGAAGTTTCAAATGATTTATAGGAAGTAATTTCCCACAAACTCCAACTAGAGAAGAATTATAAACATTTGATGAAACTGTTGGGACATTAGGAGTTCTCATAGCTAACTCAATATCTGATTGTTGAGTTAATGTTGTGATATCATACTAACATTATTTATAAATAAAAGATTGGGAGGATCCAAAATCAAATAAAACAATTGATACTTTAGAGTGGATGGTAAGTGTACCTTTCACAACTTCATTATTATACTCCACATCACTGATAGTGATCACATGTGACTTTCTTTTTATTTGGACTTAAGAGTTTATAGTCCTCTATCATCATCAATAACCCTTAGATTAGGGAATTGGTTTGCATAATTCCCCATTTCCTTGCACTTGTAACATTGAAGTATAGGAGATTCATTCTGTGTATCCTTTTCTCCATTCTCATAATTAGACATCTTTTTCCCATCACTTTGGGATTCAACTACCCTATGACTATATCTCCCACACTTAAAACATTTTCTAGTACCTTTAATACAATTTCCACCATGTTTATTTCCACACTTTGAGTATAAGGGAAAATCATCTTCTTTTTAGTGTGATATTTATATTTTCCCATGAATTCCATTTTTATCTTCTTGTCAAATCCATAGGACATATGGGTTAATCTAGTCTCCATCTCAACCTTGAGAGAATATTGAATTATTTACTCATAGCAGTTAAACTCCCTTGTTTCTAGTTTCCTTCAAAGACATAGTTTTAATCCACTAAAGAATCGATCAATTTTACTCTTAGGATGGATAATAATTCCAAAAGTGTATCTTGAAAATCTTGTAAAATTTTCTCCGTTGGATCAATGGATTCATCATCATTTTTCTTAAGTTCAAGGAACTCCTCAATATTTTTTTGAAGAATACAAGGAAATTACTTATTGAAAAATAAGTTATTGAACTTGTCTCATACCATAGATTCAATTTCATCTCTTTGAATTTTATTCTTGATAAGATTACACTATTGATCAGATTTACCCTCCAAATGATAGGCTACTAAGATTACTCTATCATGTTTTGAACATTGGCAAACTGAAAATATCTTTTTAGTTGTACTGATCCATTTTCTATCCATTATTATATCATAAGACCTGCTGGAAGAAGGTGGACACTGCATCATGAAGGACTCAAGAGAATATTTTTCCCTCATTTTCTCATTTGGGACTCCTAGATAATTCATAGATTGAGAATGTTGTTTGATCATGGCTAAAATATTTTTCATTCCATCTCCCATAACATTTTGTTGCTAAGGAGGACAATCATTTCATTTCCCCTCACATTCTACACTAACATGGTTCCTTTAGGTTCCATCCATTTACTAAAACCAAGAAACTTGTTGTGAGCAACACTAATCATAATTTTAAAACAACATAATCAAGAATAAAATTTCTATTTAGGACACTTTAGGTTTTATCCTAGGTTATTCATAATCATTTCTAAAACACTAGTATTTTAACCAATAGTTCAACATATCCTTATGGTTCTTACTAAGGTTTTTTCATCCTAGTTTCCAAAGTTTAACTATACCTTTGCTCTGATACCAAATATAATAGCCCATACCTTACATACATAGATATTACTTCAAAATTGAATAATATTCATTAAAAAACATGACAAAACCAGGACAAGGACATATAGGTTTTGTGTCTTTAGAAATGTGGAAACATAAAAAACTGGTTCATAAGACATCTACATTATATTCGGATTATTCCTTAATATCTAGACCCCTTTTTGACATATCTTACTAATACTCTTCTTCACAACCCGGGGAAAAGAAACATAAGAAAGGGTGATATTAGATTCTCAATAAGGGTAAACAAGGGAGATATCAATCGTATCATAATCATAAGACATAAGAAGATAATATTTGAAAATATTATCCTACATAGGAAATATCAGGATATCATGTAATGGTATGAATCATAAAAGTTCATAAAGAATAAATGAACATATTCCCCAAAGTCATAACATAATAAATGGAATTTGTGGCATACACATAAGCATAGAAAATCATTTCATATTAGTGAAGTTTCATTTCCAAGATTGTTATAGCAGACAAAGTCCATTACTAAACAAGGTTTACTTCCTGTTCCATCCATGTATTACTGAACCAAGATCATTTCCCATTCTAACATGTATATATCATGAGATATAAATCTTTACCCAATTCATTGGATGGAAATATGCATCCCACCCATCTCAGAATGAAATCATTCTTATGTGTGCCATAAAAACATAAATCATTCATCATAACATAACCCAAAGAATAAAATGGGTTTCTTAAACATTATTCCATCATAACATAATCCATATAATTTTTTTTTCATAAATAACATTAAATTATAAAAATAATCAAACATAATAATAATATGGATAGTATATTTGAAACATAACCCTATTAAATAATTCCATCTTAGATTGAAAATAATTTTTTTAGAACACTTAAAATTAATTCTTGACGAAAATATTCATTATTCTTTAATAACATTTTTTTTCTAAAAATGCCGCATAATTTTAAAAGAAAAAATTTCATTAAAAATAACATTGGAATATTGTAATGGAAGATTCATGGAAATATGGTGTTGTGAAAATTTAAAAACTCGTCATGTCTTATAAGTTAAAAGAAAACATTCTTCTTTAACTTTTTTTGAATAAGTCATAAAGTACCTCTTATCAAAAAATGAAAAAGAAACCTTTCATTTTGTTTAATAAAAATTCACCAATGGGTAAAATTGACTTTAAAAAATTATATAATAATATAAAAAATATTAAATATTTATGAAATATGTATGTGGATGATAAATACACCATAGTAAATACTTACGTATAAATAATCTTGGATAATAAAGAGATCGCAAAATTATCCCATACTTTAGGTCTGATATCATTTCTATGTATCAAAAACTCATATATAATTATTTAAATAATTTCATTGACTTATTCTAGAATCATAGTAATTTTTATGATATCATATATGATCATATTATTACCTGTTTTTAATAAAATTTCTTTATTACCCGTTATTCGTGTATAAACGGCTTTATTTTATTATGCATTTTTTACCAAATAAGTTCCGATTATTCTTCATAGGTTATAGTTATATCATTTCCAAAATGAAATTAATATAATATATATAATATTTATTCATTATATACATTTATGTAACCATGATTCAATGTATATCTTGTAGAATGAATTACATCGAATCAGGAAGATGGTAGACCATACGTACGCACGAGTGATGATATCATTCCTTTAATTATGAAATGGTATGGAAGTGGATGGTATATATATTGTTTCAGAATAAATATATTGTTATAATAATCATATATAATTATTATTTCCATCATTATACCCATCCAAGTAAAGTGGTGGTGAAAAATATATTACACTACGATGTGGAGATGGTAAGTCGTACATACAGAGACGTAGTGATTTCATTTTTCGTAGGATAGATAGAATGTGGAATAAGATTATTACAGAACCATAATAACATCTTAGAATATATTTTATACTGGATTTATTAATTAATAATTGAAACAACATAGGAAGAGTAAGTAGAAGAATAATTGATCTTGAGAGACTCGGTAAAGGAGATTACCTCTTCTTCAGTGAGCTCCCTCTAGATCACCTCTTAAAGGCACTAAAGTTGGTCTTTTGAGAAGACCAGAACCTCTAGAATGTTACTAGGTAAGTTTAGAATGTAAATTTTAATGGTATGTTTGATCTTTAAGTCTCAATGAGTTATAAATAAATGAGGTAGGACGTTCCCTTTTATAGTTGAGTTTGGGGAAACCTTTAGAATTTCCAAAAAATAGTAATTTATAATAAATTCAAACCACATCCAAAAACCTAGAAAATGTTTTAGTTTCTAATATTAGATGAGATAAGGTTGTAATATCATAAAAAATTAATTTTTATATAAGTTTTTATTTCCATTTCAACCTTACCATATTCTTTGAGCACTTATTTATTCTATTTAATTTTAACTAAGGTAACGAATATTTTAATATTATAAGGGTGAAATATTTACTTATTTGAAATCAATTAAATCATAAATGAATAATTTATAACCTTTTAGAACATATCATAATTATTCTACATTTTTTTAAAAATGTTTTATATATTTTAAATAATTTAATAATACATTGTTTTGATAAACAATCAATAGTGTCATTTTTGAGACTATTCAATTCATTGATTTTTATGAATATGACGATAACAAGTTAATTTCAAAAAAAAAAATTTTATTATTTTTATAAGATGTTAATGTAATCTATAAAATTAATTTTACATATTTATTATTCCAAATTATATTTATTTTAATATTTTTAATGACATTTATTTTTTATATCCACTAAAATAATAATTACAAATAAATTTTGTGTAATTATTTAATATACTTTTTATTTTGGTATATAAAATACAAATAAAATAATATAATGAAGATAAATCCTATATATTTCATAAGAATAATTATATTCCAATATATCTTCTAGAGAATCCAAAATTAAAAATTTTATATTTATTAAAACATGAATGTGACAACTTTAACGTCACAATAAATAAGAAATTATAAGTGTCATAATATTTTCCATATGGATCCAAATGGTCAATAAATATTACATTAGATGAATATGGTAGAGATATAAATTAACAATTATATTTGGTCAAGTTTTTTTGTCTTTTAATGGTTATTACCATTTTAATAAAAATTAGTTTACTGATTTTTCATCAATTAAACAATTTCAACAAAATCAATGTAAAATCCTTTAAGGTAATTATTTATTTCCTAAAAATTAAAAATAAATTACCATGATAAAGAAAAAAAATTACATTTCATATGAGTATTTATAATCGAATTTATATTCATCATAAACTTATATTAAAAATGGTATAGTTATTAAAATTTGAGTGAGACATGTTTAACTTTTCTTTAAATAAAATAAATTAAATGTCCTAATCACATCCAAGTGGCTCCCAAAGGATACCATTTCAACCCAAGGATGATTTAGGTATAAAAACACTCATCCAATGATTTTATGATAATTTTTATAGTAATTTTATAACATTAGTTTAACCCTTAATTTCTCGATTTACCCTTTAACCGTATGAATAAAAAATTATCGAAGTTACTATTCATAATGCCCAAAAATAAAAGAAGGATATTTACACAATTTAGACCTAATGATTCCAAATATGGAATAAATTTTAAAAATTCAAAACACATAAGTTTTATTAATTAATTTAAAGTTAATATCATTGTCGAAATGAGAAAATGGGTTTTTATGAGTTAAAACGTTGCAAAAGATTGAAATATTTTAACTTTTGAATTAGATGTAAAATTAATGATAATTACCTAAATTATATTAACTAAAAAAATATAATATATTTATAATTATAAAAATTAAATAATATAATTTAACCATATAAATTATATTGATAAAAATAGTTTTTTTCAATTAAAATTTAGTATATTTTAACTATTTATCAAAACTAGAAAGTTATCTGAAAAATATCAAAAATTCATCCAAAATAAATTTTTATATCCTATATCAAAATAAGAAGTTTATATTTTCATATAACAATTATTAATGTGTCAAAATTTTAATTCAAAAAGTGGTTTCCATTAAAAGGCGGTAAAATTATCCTTTTGAAAAATATAGGGTTTTATACATAAAATAGGGTTTATTCATACCATATGACTAAAATATATATTGTATTAATATATAAAATATTTTATTATATATATAACATATATATTCCATTAATTTCATTTACTAATTGTAATTCATATAATTTATTAATACAAAAATACAAATATTTTTTTTACATTTAATTGGTTATATTTTTTATAAATAATTGGTAGCCAAATACTTCACTATATATTTTCATATATTAGATATATTTATTCCACTACCTTAACGACTAGGTTATAATGGTCATTTTAAACCAAGGTTGTCTCGTGGTTTGTTTAAACTCATGATTTCATGCAATGAAAGCTATTAAAGAATTATAATTATTTAAAAAAATATTTCATAAAAACATATGGGTGTTACACCAAACCACTCCAAAAATATCATGTATGAACCATGGTCACCGAACCAAGTTGAAAAATCCTTCAAAATACCAAACATAAAATAATCCAAGTCTAGTTATATCCAAGAACCTATAAAATAAATGTGTCGGTTATACATCCTTGTAGGTAACTTCTTACAAAATCTATCTTGTCCCTTTCATATTACATTCTAAAAAATTATTTTGAATTAAATTTGAAAAAATAAATTTTCATAAGACTTTACACAAAGAAACAAACAACACACCATAGTTTTTTTAAAACTCTCTTTCATTATTTTCATTAAATAGAAAAAAACTTGTAAAACGATTTTCCCTAATAGAAGACACCTTCACCAAGTAACTATATTAAATATTCACTTTAAAACCATCACATAAAGACCAATTTTTAAAAACTAATATTTTGAAACTAGAAAATAATGTTTCAATTTAAAATGGTTTATGAAAAACAATCATGAAAACTAGTTTAAAAGTAGTATTAGGTATAGAGATGTAAAAATAAGTTTTAAAAACCCACACACCAGAGTTTTAAACAAACAATTTCCACTTTCTTATCAAAAATTCAAAAAGATATTTATAATGATACTTTTTCATGTTTAAATAACATTCTTTTAAGAAACATGATAAAATAGTTTTAAAGGACAACAAAACCACCCTTTAACTTTCCTTATTTCAAAAATATTTCACAATTACCTTTTAAAAACATTTAAAAAGTAAACCACAATATATGAAATAATGAAATCAAAAAATTAGAACCACTATGTCAATATCACATGATAAGGATGAACAAAAAATGAATAAATATAGTCCAATAAGTCATTCAAGAAGTAGGGGATCCAACAAGGTAAATTAAATCCCCAAAATTATCCTAAGTGGGGTCCTAGCATCGTGGGCATCATGTTATGGTTCTTGTAATAAAAACCTGAAATTGGGATAATGAACCAAGTTTGGAACTATTTTATTAATCTGTGTTCATGGTTGTCTCATTAAACTCTCTATAAATAAATATATCGGTATTTAATTTACTACCAAGGGCTATAAAACATTTTCTAGCTCATAAGACCCCCTACACCTCCTAATATAATAGATGAGGTGTATTCAAGAATGATTCCATGGATATCCCACTATTGTGAACTAGGTGTTTCTCTCATACAAGTCACCTACTATCTACCTAGGTCCCCCATTAAAATTAAAATGGAGTATATCACAAATACACCATCACATGTATCAAATATAAAGAATTTGAAATAATTCACACCTCACCACCTACATCCTCACAAGAAGAGACCATTTTAAAATTATGTATAAGGGTTAAAATATGTGTAAAAATTTACAAACATCCCCCTAAGGAGTTACATGTTATATAAGGAACAACAATAACATGGATATAAAGGATTTCCTCACTCACTTTCATGAAAACTCATTTTTCATAAAGTTCCAAACATACATTTTTCTCAAATAATTCTTGGAATGCCAATAAAATTCACATTATTTTCCAACACTATGTCAATAAACTGGTAATGCAATTTTTCTAAAAAAAATTAAATCTATTTGGGAACTCACAGTTCCCTTAAAATCACCTTTGAAATCAGTCAAGGATATAAAATGGTCTCAAATATCACATAAAAGATTTAACATGCCACTTTAAAATCAAATGACCATGTAAAATATTTTTTAACACTTCAAACACTTAGTTTTAAAAATAATTAGATACAAAACACCAATTTCAAATTTCAAGTCAACATCATGAAACACTTTAAAAAACTCAAAAGATTGGAAAATCTTCTTGGGAATTTTTATAAACACATTCCATGGAATACCATTCCATGCTAAGGGTTAAATATAATTGAAATAAACTTTGGTCCTTAATGGTACATCCATATAGGCATAATTTATGAAAATAATAACATTAAAACTCACAATAATTTAATGTAATGTAATATAAAGAAAAAAACAAAGAAACATTTACATTGGTTTAACAATAAAAAAGCTATATGTTTTTCCCTTCGATGGAAATACCCCAATGATCCATAATAGTTCCTTATTAAGAACTAAAAATCTAATCCCACAATATTAACATTCATCCAACCCTAATTTTGAGCTCCATGTATTCTATGATTTTTGGGATAAAGTAAAATCAAGATAGAAGAGGAGATAGAAGAAATTTAAGGGTTTATAAAGATATATCAAGGAATAATATGCTCAAAACCAAGGTGTAAAGCCTTAAAATGGATGGGAAGAATGGAGAAGACTCCCAGAAGGAGGCACCTAGTCTTTTCAAATGATTGGGAGAAAAATATGAGGGTTCGATGGCTAAAATAGAGTAGGGGAGGAAGATTAATTTCAATTTTTAATGAATCTGGTTAGGCCACATGGTTTGGTCACATTATTTTAAAAAAATATGAACCAACTATGCATATTCCACTGACTAGAAAAAATCCACTAGTATGGTTTAATATAGGGACTCCACACAGTTGAAAAAAAATATTCTCAAACCATTCAAAATGGAACTATCCAATTATAGTGATGACCAATACACTTATCAAAAGGTTTACCTAGCTGTGCACAATTCATTCACCCTTACCCATACACACTAATGTTTCCACACACTTTATTCTAGGATTTTCATGGTTTATAATCCACCATGCTCTACCTATGTAGAATGACCATGTGAAAAATAATATGAAGTAAAAATTATAATGTGTAAGGGTAACCACTCTGTTAACCAGAAATTTGTGTGAAAACCAAACACATAAGGAGAAACTCCGAATTTTCCATGTATTGGGAAGAAAATTATTTAAAACTTTGAATAGACCTCATTGAAATAATATATAATATAATAAACGATATAGTGACATGGATGGTGTCATGGAGTCTAACTAATAGCTGGATATTAGAAGAAACTCATCATATTGAAATCTCATGATAGAGATTCTACTGATGTGGTAAATAACTCATTGGTATATCCTTACCAGTACATGGTAGAGATGAAGGGTATTGGTGTCTAGGAACCATCTTCTCAATAATTTTGGTAGAAAATATGGGTGGTTGTTGACATAGAACTAGGACATACAGACTTACTCATACAACCCTACATGAAACATCTAAAATATATCATAATGTGTTGAGGAATCCATAAAACTAATCAAAAAATAGTCTCACTCATTTCCTCTTTATTTATCTCTAATACAAAATCCATGGATAATGGAAACAACTATCACCACACAAACTTAGGCCCCTCGACCAATATGGATTCATTGGACCTAGTAGAATAGACTCTATCAAGTGAAAACTTGTTATGAGAATATTTCCCATGGCCCCTAACAGGGTCAATCACACCAAATTCTATTCTCATAATAAAATAATAGGATACACTCCTTTAAATATGTATAATTTCTAATATTATTCTTTTTTTCTATAGAGAATAACTTTATTAAGAATATAAGAATAAAAAATCCATAACATGATGATTTAATTAATTGTTCCAACCACTGGACCTTATATAGAATCATTTAGAACACCCTCAATGAATTCTATATCTTCATAGACTAGATTCAGGATCATGTTGACCATGAAATAGTTGAGTTTGGTGATCCACTAGTATATGTCACATATTTATCTATCTACCTCGAAGTTAATGAATATGATGGGGAATAAAAATAGTTATCTAATTGAGGTTTATATAAGTATGATGAATAGATAGATAAAAATTCATTTGGTAGAGCCCATGGTTGTCCATTAATGATGATTTCTATGATGGTGCTTCATGGGGAGGTTCTCCAGCTGGAATTGGGGACTAGGTTACATGGATTGATGGAAACACCAATTTTTATTTATACACACTATTCAGGTTCTCTCACTAGTATAGTTTAATTAAACTCCCAATGTTTTAGGTGTATATAGAGGGGTATTCTCATAATAGAACCCCCACATCATATGCTAGCTATGGGGTATTTTTGTTTGTGAGGGATCTTAGGAAATGATCATGCTTCCACCTGTCAGTGTTATAATATTCCATTCCAAAAATCATGTAAACAATTGTATTGAAGAATATCATAACTCAATCTTATGATGATGGGTGAATCGGGTTACCCCATCATAGGAGGTCCAGTGGCATCAAAGATATAGAAGGGCGACCATCAAGGGTTCTCTCCAAGCAAGATGGATAACAGATAGGTGAATGATGTGGATTTTTAGGGAGTATCGAGGTACCCTATCCACTATCCTATGTGGGTCTATTGAATCTCACACGCCAGAAGGATAGGTACTCATAAGGATGTTGGTTTAGGATAATGGGAAGAGATCTAGGGGCGACACAACTAGACCTAGTGAGCCTCCAGGGACGATTTTTAACTACCTCATAGAATTCTTAGAATTCTAGGAGTGATGTATTCTTATGGTCGGACATGGAATAGAGAGTATATAATCATCCAATTCCTTCTATTTTTGGAAGGTAAAGTTTAACATTTTAATTTTTTTTGAACACCCACTTCCTGATCTACATTGAAACATTTGTGTTTCTTTGTACATAGGAAACACACTCAACCTTGGAGATGTTTTCATCTACTACCAGGGTTCCCACTATCATAAAGGTGTCTCCCATTGTGGACCGTCCCTCCAAAACACTAGTTTATAGTTTCATATAAATTATCGTTAATATTTTTGATGAGATGATTGGGGGAATAACTCCTTCAAGAGAGAATAAAATGGTTGAGATCATCATAGAATGTCAGTCACCCAACGTGCCCTGTTCTGTTGGTAGATTCCATAACCACCATAATTTCAAGGGTGTGAACTCCCATATATGATCGGGATCTCTAGAGATGAAAATACCCAAAATAATCCTAAATTAAATGATAAATTAACTTCATGATTTAGTTAATAAACCTAAAAAAATCACACAACATGAGTATCAAAAGGTTTAGTTTCTTAGAGATTATCTATATAAACATATTATTTTATTACACTTTAAAACATTACTCTATAATAAAACTCATCTAGAACCTTTTATAGACATATAAAATGATAAAATCATCTTCATAACCTCCGGAATATAAATATAAGAAATGGTTGAGATCATATATCTTGAATTTAAGTATTCATATAGTATCTTATGAAGCATTATATGGAAAGATATGTTGTACTCCACCATGTTGGGATGAATTTGGTTAATGGAATCTTATAGGGATAGAACATGTAGATGAGAAAATTAAAAATATTAAGTCTAATAAAACCCATATCTAATCATCTGAAAGTAGGTAGAATAGCTTTTCCAATAATCGGAATAAAAATTTTAAATCTCATGTGGGAGATAATTTTTTTAAAGTATCTATATGGAGGGATGTTATAAGGTCTATTGGTAAAGGGAATATAATCACAATGTACATTATACCTTTTAAAATCTAGTAATGAATTGGATTTGTGGAAAACCATTTTTGAAATTCAACTAAGTCTCTCTAAAGCACATGGTGTGTTCTATATATACATGTTAAGGAAGTACCTTTCGGACCCAACACATGTTCTCACCTATTAATAAATTGAATTATAACATAGTATATATTAATTTTAAGTTACTATTGGTAATATAGACACTAGAGAGATAGTGTTGTGGAATTAGATTACTTGGATGATAAATGTACATTAGAGAAGTCATGTGATGTAAGAAGCGACGTGGGAAACTGAAGATATTATGATTAAGATCGACCCAAGTCACATAACATGGAAACATTATAGAAATTCTGAGGAATAAATTCTTATAGGGTGGAATAATTTTACACCTTTGGACATTAGGAAATTTTTCATTTTAATTAAATCCATTCTTTTCAATTTATTACAATACATGAAACCCCGAGTCTAAAAGAATCATAAAATTGTATATCATTATAACCTATCCATTAATTTGATGGGTATGCATATGAATAAAAATAAATTATGAACATTATATATTTTTAAAAGGTAAAAAATAAATTCAATGGTTTTATATTGATCATAAATAAAATAAGAACCATTTTAAAGAAAAATAAATGTTTTATAAAAAAGTTTATTTTTATAAAGGGTTCTTCAGTCAAACTTTACACACATAATTGGAAATTAATTTTTAACAATTTTAAAAAAATTATATGATAAAATAATAATAAAATAAATATATATTTAAAATTTTTCTTTGGGTGATGTTATGGGAATTTTTTAAACTATTAAGTTTTTAGGAATAGTGAAAATGATGATTTTTATTGAAAATTTATTTTTAATTTAAATTACATACCAAGTTAAATTATATTTATAAATTTTTTTAATGTAAAATTATATTAAATTTATTATAAATTAACTAATATAGGTCATTGCATTTAATTTCATTTTGAATTCTAATATTTTTTTTATATTTTGAGTGTTTTCTTTGGGAAAAATGGGTTTTCAACACATCTTCCGGTTTAGTTTTAAATTGAATTTCACACTTCAGTGAATTAAATTTTTAAAAATATATTATATATATTTAATATAAATAATTTTTATTATATAATTATTTTCAATTAATTTTTAGTCATAATTAATAGTAAAACAGTAAAAATCATTTACCACGGTTAAGGTTAAATTGAGTTTACCAAGGGTTAAACTAAAATATGAAGGGAATAAAATGGACAATAACATGTATAATTCCATTTATCAATATATATTTAAACCTTATATCTTCCATGTTATTTAATTACTCATTTTGGAGGCCCATGTCATGATAAAAACTTGGGTATCACTTATTCCTTTAAAAAATTCCAAGCATGTCCTCTCCCCTGCTTCTAAAAGGCCACCCAATATCCTCCGCTCTTAAGAATTACAATGCATTTTTATTTTAACCAATAAATAACCTAATATATTCCATACTTATATCCCCACATCATAGAGTTTTTATTTAGATTATGAAACCCTTATATAAAGGATTTAGGTATAAACCTATAAGAGTTCTCTAAGGAAGTGGTAAAATTACTAACATGTGTATTTGTTTTATTTACTATTCCCCATCCATAATATATTTTTAAATAATGATAAAATCATAAAAATAGTAAATCATATATATGTATATTTTATTATGTTAATTTTTAAACTATATTTCTCTCCATATCCATCAAATGGGAAACAAAACTGGCGATCATGCGTATGGAGGACTACCACCTCTCGAACCAATGTAATTCATTTTCCATATCCACCTTTAAAAGATGGATATAAAGTTGGGTTTAAAAAACATTATATGAATTTTATGAATTTTTTATACTTATTTAATTATTATATCACATATAAATTCTTTCATTCCATTCCATGTGGGATACAATAACATTGCTCATGTGGACGGTGGACTACCACCTCGTGAAGTGATGTGATTCATTTTTATCATACATTTTACATGGAATGTATTAAGGGAAATGTTAATGAATATATTTTATATTTATAAATTAAGTATACTTATGTAAATATAATATGACATATTACTTCTTACCTTCATATTTTTTAGAATACAATAACGTCGCTCGTGCGTAACTGTGGACTACTGGCTCCATGTAGTGATGTGTAATGTTTTTCTATTAATATTAACATGGATGGTAATAAGGATTTATTTGATTTATATAAATGATATATATAAAATATTAATTATTCTATAAAGGTGAATTAATATTTACTTTCCTTTAGTTCCATCCATCAAGAAAATGGAAACAACGCTCATGCGTACATACGACCTACCATCTCCATAATTGGTGTAATGTGTTTTCTATCTTTAACTTTTATAATTTAATTTAATTTAATATATAATGAATATATATGAAATTAATATAATGGTTTAAAATACATTGATGATTTATACATGACCCATATAAAATTACCAAAATTACCCAACCAAAAAAATGAAATGAAAAATGAAGCAATCTTCATTCAAAATAGTGATTTTAACAAAGGATTATCAACAAACTCATCATAAAAGAATATAATTAAATAATCTATGGTATGTAATATATGAATATTTACCTTTAATATATTTATACAAAATCTATATTTATTAAATAGGAGGTACATATACATATAAAGGACATCAGATCTCAATTAAGAGTTTCTCTTCTCACTTTTACTTTAGTGAGATGTAGGAAAAATTCAAAAGATAGTTATTTTTATGGTGAATATAGTTCCCATTTTGATATGTTATATCATTAATCCATTTATATTCATGTTATTTAATTTTACATTTAATATTTTTTCTTTAATAGGGATTATGCTTCAAAATTTACCAATGTGTTAATGGTTTATTTTAAAATCACATTATTTATAAAGAGTGTTTATGATTAAATTTAAAATGATGAAATATTATGATCTATCAGTAAATAAACTCATTAATTTCATCTAATAATTTTATTCATGATCATTTAATGTAATAATATCATTTTCCACTCTTTTTACTTAAATTTATTGATGAATTTATTTTAAGAAAATCCAACATTATTTATCATTTTGGTCAAAAATTTCTTCTCTTCAATATCTATGATTTCTAAAAATTCTTTTAAAAAATATTATTAATCATATAAAATTGATTTATTAAATAAATTTTGACCCATGTTTGAAATTTTATATAATGGTTTGAAGAGAATCATCTCTCCATTTTTTGGAAAGGGTACTTTTTATCATTTTTACAATATTGTGAAAAGAGTGATTTTTTAAATTATATAACATGTAAATCATTGTTGATTTCATTTTTTTGATAACTAATTTAAAATTTTACAAGGCTATTTTCATAGAAAATGTTTTTCTAATATTATGGAATGTTTTAGTTTTTAAATATTATTTTCAAAGTGAAAATCATATTTTCCTCAATAATGTTTTAAAGGAATTTTTATGGTATTTATATTTATTTGTGACAAAAACACACATTTTACTTTGTATTCTATTGAAAATATTTTTTTATGAGACAATCATTTTTATTTTATTTTTGGATGGTTTAGGATTAATTTATTGGGGTGTAATATTTTGAAACAAATAACCGTATTAATTGGAATGGTTTTTATTATATTCATTGATTGGGGAAAATATTTATTTTTCTAGTTTTTCAATAAAAATGTTTATATTGATTGTGTTCCACCCCTTTTATATGAGGAATTCATTGAACTAATTATGTGATTGTTGGGTCCCCCTATAGTCCCTTGATGCGTAGGTAGGTCTCATAAGACAAACTACCTTGGGTTTTTGGATGAGGCCGAGACCATTTATGTAATATCTCTTAGAATGAGGCCTTTAGGTTATGGTTATGATTTTCTTAATTATTAATTCCTTAATTATGAGATTATTTATTAATGTTCAATATCATTATTATATTAGATAGAATATTAATGGTTATGTTTCAAGATCTTGTGATTATTTATATGAAATTGTATGAACAACATTTATTCCATCCATATTATGACCAAGTAATTGAGATAATGGAATTTATTTCAATTATGTACCATATAATATTAATTATACTTATTTATTAATGATATATTCTATTGTAGGAAAAACCTTACTGGTCATTTGGGCTCACCCCCTTTCTGTGTTTATTTCCCCATGATGCTAAGATTTGTATTATGATTTATATAAAGGGTTATTATAGAGGAAATAATGATAAAATAAAATAAAATACTATATTTTATTTTATGTTTTTAATTTTAATTTTATATTCTTGTATAAAACTAATTTACCAATAGTAATAAACAATTATTTCCTTTTGGGATGTGATTGCTTCTATCTAGTACCAATGTAATCACATAGCCATTGAACCTGGGCTACTTAGGTCAGGGTATTTGTCGTCAATTGCAACCAAAATAAATTACATAATTCCATTCCTATATAAAATAATTTTTTTATTATAAAACCCCCATAGGGAAGATTTTGGTGAAAACCTAAAGTGGTTATCTGAATAATAGGTATCATTTTTAACCGTGTGTTTTATTTATTTATTTTTCTACCAGCTTGAAATCTTATTCAACCGTGTCAATATAAGAAAAACAATATCTCCCCTATAATAATATATTATTATTTTAATTTTATAACATAAATCCATATGAACCTCCTCAAAATGGGAAATGAATCCATCATTTATGTATATGATGAACTGCCATATCATGGACGGATGTAATTCGGTTTCCATCGTTGCCTCTCATGAATAATTATGACGATGGATTATATATATATATATATATATATTTATGTGTGTATGATATTTATGAAATATTTATCATTATTTATATGTAATATATCATTTATTTTCTAACCATTCTATTCGTAGAAAAAAAATGAGAAGGTCATTTGTGTATACATATGGATTACCACCACCATAAAGTGATGTGGTTCTCTTTTTCATTAGTGAAACATATGAATTGTATATATAAGTGCAGTTAATGAAATAATTTTATATTTATGATATAATTCTAATTATGAAATGATTAAATAACACTTAACTTTATTCTATCATGATCTTTGAAAAAATGGAAACATTACTCATGTGTATGTACAACCCATCATCTCTATGATTGTATCATTGTACATTTTTCATATCCATCCTTAATTATCGGTTTTAAATGTATAATTGATGTAAAAAATAATAATTATTATTCTATTATTATTATCTAGTATATGAAGAAATAATAATCATTTTTCCTTAGTAAACTCTCCTATGTAATTTTGGGCATATGAGCTGAACATCATCAAAATGTCCCACATGTACCTATGTGATTAAGTAAATGAATATAAAATTTCTATTAATAAAACAAAAAGAAAAATAAACATGAAAAAGGTTCTCAAGAAAGTAAATAATTATAATAATTTTATTATTTATGAAGGTAAAGAACACACATGATATATCATACTCATGGATAAGGATCTCTCTAAACCACCATTTTCTTCATGTTATGACCATTCTCTATATAACTCACTTACTCTATCCCATTACAGTTATACAATTTTTATAATTTTTTTATATTTTCATCTAACTTATATACCTATCTTATTATTCTTTCCTTGTATTAGGTAATATTTGCCTTATTTTGATTTCTAAAATACCTTCATTATGAAATTTTCTTTGATTATGAGATGGGGAAAGATTATGAAACAGATTTTTTCTAAATAGGAAATTCATATGGCTATGCCTTATGATTAATTAACATTTTTTTCCTTGAATAAATCATGAAAATTATTATGGGTGTGACAAGATATATCTCTAATTAATTGGGTAATTGTTTTGTCTCATGAGATGTTATGTAGGGTTTAGGGAGTAACCATAATCCATTATCGTACTCTATCTATTATATGATATTTTCTTGGTTGTTATCCTTGTATCATGGTTAGGAAATGTTATATGTATCTTTTAAAGTTATTATATTTATACGATATTATGATACCAAGTTTTTTTATGGTATACTTCCATGTGATTACTCATGAGCCTTCCCATTTATGATATCTTATTATATCTTTGAGTGACTTGTTATGTTTCCTTATCATTTGTATTCCGTTAATTGGTTTTTTAGATCACCACTTTATTTAATGTATTTTTACAGGTTATTATATGTTTTATTAGAAGATCAACTAGATTTGGTAGCACATTATGGGAAAAAAATAAGGATTTAATTTTTTTGTTTCCTTTCAGTTTATTATGAACCTTGTATTCCAATGAAACTAGGCCTCATTGACAATGGGTTGTACTTATTTTATATTTATTCTAAAAATAATTTAATAATATGTTCTAGAGGATTGGGTCACTATATTATAACTATTTTATTTTTTATTTTAATATCCAATTTCTCTTACCTTTTTTATTTCTATATGTATGTTCCATGGGATCTGGTATTGGTAGGTAGTGAGTGGCCACATTCCGCATATAGTTGAATTTTCTCGTTCATTATTTTTTTAATAATATTTTATGTTGTGTATCATACACATCATGCATTTTTGTTTTTATGCCTTGTATTCACCATTTTTTACATTTTTTTGTACTCTATATCGTTTATATTTATTAGATGAGTATGGATGTTCATTCTTATTATACCATAATTGGACCCTTATTGGTTTATTTGTTTTGGATGATGTATCATGGTTATATAAATTTTTTCAATCATACAAATTGGTTATGAATTTTTTATGTATATATTTATTCATTTATATTTATTTCATTTGATGATAGTTTAATGAATGGATGTTCCATTCCATAATCTTAGAAAGGTTCTGATGTTTGTATATTTATTATCCAAGGATATAATCATTCTCAGAATCACGTTCTATGATTCCCAAGTACTAGTTTCCATCCTATGGGGGTCAGGAATTCCCTTTGGGCCCAGTGGAAATCCTAGTCAGGTGATGTGTCTGGTCATCCCAAATCTATTCGTTAAAATGGTATTAGAGTTGAGGTTTTTGAAAGGGGATTAGTCTCATGTGTATCCCTCTTATTTTATGTAGTGTTCCTTAGTAAAAAACAAAATATGATTGTTTAGGATCAATAGGTAAATTAGAATTAGGTTATTGATCATTAATTTTCATTACGCTACTTGAAATTCTAGGGGTATTCATGGTTTGGATATAGATTTTTTTATTTTATTTTTTTGTTTCTTCTGATTTAGGTTTTATGAAACTCTATTTATGTTTTATATGTTATTTTTTAGATTACATGAGTTTAGGGGTTAATGTGGTTAATAAATCAAGTTTTAATGATTAAACTACATAGTCTTGTAAACCATACATTTCTTGTGTAGATTTTTCTGAGGACTTAATAGAGCTTCTTACAATGTGGGAACACAAACCACCAAAACGTGTGGCCAAACCCTGAACATCCCTTTATCCCTCTTGGATTTTTGTACACTCCTATTGATTCAAAATTTATTTTTATCTGATTTAAACTTAATATAGATGAATTCAAGAGGTTTATTTTGTTGTTTTATGTGTTTGAATTGGATTATACTTCGTGATTAGTATTGTTTTTTGTATATTCTTGATGTTTAAAGGGATTATTCTGAGGGGAACTGATAATTTTATGAATTTTATTTTATTTTCAAACATTTCTTATAAGTTTTTTAAAATCATATTTTTATTCTAATAAGGATTTTTAAATGTGATATATTTTAATAGGATAAATTTGAAAGTTTTTTGGAAAACAATTTATTCATATGGTAATTATTTTGATTGGTTTTGACACACTAAATGAAAATCTCTTAAAAGCTGTTATGTTTTAAAATATTTATGAATGTACCAATTAATTGTTTGAAAATGTTTTATATAACGACTTCATATCTAATATGAAATAAAATATTGACTAATTTATTGGAATTTCAAAATAATTTTAATTGGTTGGGATTTTTTAACAGTTTTATTGTTTTAAAAAATGGTATTTAAAGCATTTTTTAGGTGTGTTGTTGCTTAAAGATGAAATTTAAAAAGTTTTTTTTGAATTTATTTTTTTGTTAAGTGTTAGTTTGTAATTTTTTCCCTAGTTTATATAATGAATTTTATTTAATTGAGTAAAATGAGTGGATTGGGATTATGTTTCATATTATTTACATCATGCCTCCCTATATGGTCATAAAAAGGGATGAAAACTCAGTATCAGGGATTGAACCATATTTAGATTTCTTGTGTTTCTTTGAAATATTTACTCTACATAGTGACTTTTTCTAAACATGGAATGGATTGGTGGAGTCAAAACATTCCAAGCTATGAGACACTACGTGGAATAATATAGTTCAATCTATCCCATTCTTAATTTTTGTCCTAGGTTCATTTGGGGAAATTATAGAGATATACACTTATCATATATAGATTTTACATCTTAATAGATGAAAATTCATTAAATAACATTTTTATCCAAGCCAGAATCATATAGGTCTAGAATATATAGAAACGTGGTAACATAAACAACTGGTTCATAATAGGTCTACATTAGTTCCCATATATATCTTTATAAATATAATCCTTGTTAGAAATATTATACATAAAACCATTATTCATAACATGGGAAATTAAATATAAGAAAGGGAGGTCTCAGATACTCACTAAGGGTAAACATGAGAGATATCAATGAACATATAATAATGACATGAGAAAAAGGGTATGAGAACATGATATTATCAATTGATAATTATATGATTCATATCATAGATCATAATATTGAGTCATGGAATAAATCTTAGTAGTTTATAATACATTAATAATAAAATAATCAAAGAACATATGTCATGAGAGATTAATATTTACAAAAGACATAGAATAGTGGCTTAAACTAATAAATTTAAAATTATTTAATTAGTTGTCAAGGATATTTTACAAGACTACCATATTTGAATGAGTTTACTCCCCAAATCAACATAGTAGTCAAGGTTAACTCCAAAGACTATCCTAGTGGACAAAGTCCCATATTGAAGTGGGTTCACTCCTTATTCTATTCCAATTTATCTCAATAGATAACAATATTTAAAAAATTAATTGGAGGGGGATATAGGTCAAACCCATCACATAATGAAAATCATACATTTTTTTGAAAAAATATCAATAATAATTCATCATATTTGAAACCATGATAATAAATATATTTCATAAATATTTTTTCATAGAATAACCCATGGGGAGGAAATGAGATTCAAAAACATTTCATCATTTCATTACAACATAAATTATGGTAATGAAATGGGTCTCAGAAACATCATTCAATTATAAGCATAAACTTTTCAGATGATGAATAAGGATAATATTATTTTATATTATCCCCAACAAATCATAAATAAAATAATGTGTTGTTATCATTAATTAATTTATATACCATTAAAAGATCATTAAAATATTCATGAGAAATATAATCTTTCCATTTTAAAATCACATAAAAAATAACAAAAATATAAAATAATACATTTTATTATAAAATAACATTGTAAACATGGAAGGTAAAATTCAATGAAGAAATTAATCATGGTGTTAGGTGTAACGCTCCGACCCCAGTTACCCAAAGTCAATGCGTTATTACATAACATTTTCAGGATCACAAGGGATCAAAATCATGAAATTCTGATAAATTTAGTAGCCTTGGAAGTACTAGACACATTCATAAGTTATACATTACATTATAAAATGAAAAACAACAACAACATTGTCTCCATTGACCACATTAATCCCTTAGACTATCCCTACAGGTCAATCATAATATACTTCTTCACATCCTGGGAAATATAAAACATAGAAAGGGGTGACCTCAGATGCTTAGTAATGATAAAAATATAGCGGAAACATTCAAGAATAAGCATAAACATTTAAGGTAATGTATAAGACTAAAACAAAATCCTTTTAAACTTAAACTTCATGAAAATATGGCAAAGATTAATTAACTAATTCCATTTACTTATTTCCATGGATATTCTACTAGTCGAATAATCACATGTAATATCAATAGACAATTTCATAATGTTGGAATGCATAATGCCAAAATTCATAACCACATATTCAAGGACTTGTGCCAATACTACATATAAGATTTTTCTAATCCCTTGTTCCAAGACACTAGTTTTTCTCATGAGACCTACCGATGCATCGAGAAGCTATAGCGAGCTCCACCTGTCACTTACTAAGTCCAATGCATTCCTCATATGAAAAGGTTTAAGCATGACATAAACATTTGTATTAAAACTAGCATACGAAATTTCAATACTTTGTCCATAAACCATGAATGGTGTAAAAATAACACAACCACAGTCAAAAATATCACAAAACCTTCAATACAATATGGAATATTTGTATCATAATAATCAACTTCAAACAAGCTTAAAATCCATCAATGGATGTTGACATAGATGAAATCAAAACTTTTTGTAGAGAAATATCTCTATCTATTTTGAAATCATTTAAAAGTAATATAATTATAAAATAAACCATTTATTTTGAAAATATTCTTATAAGCTTGTATGGGAAGCTTTGGCGATGTTATAATGGTGGAAAATAGTCGTACCCACCGTATAAGTTAAAAAAATATATTCTTACCTTAATTTTGTTTAGGGGTTCATAAAGTACCTTATTTGGAAAATGACGGAAAGATTCATTGAAAAACATATATGGTAAAATAAGGTTATAAATGAATTTAACCGATAGTCTAGTAAATAGTAAAAATGTTTTGAATTATATTTTTAAGAAAACACGGTTTTGGATGATAAAGTGGTCCTAGTAGACACTTGCGTATTAACAATCTCGGATAAGTAAAGAGATTGTAGAATTAACCCTTACCTTGTACTTTTCCTTAGTAGATGGTATGTTAACCTCCTATATAATAGTTAAAAAAAATTTATTAAATTATATAATAACTATATACATAAATGTGATATCATATATGATCCTATAATATATCTTTGTTGATAATATTTCATTAGTATCGTCATTTCGGGTGTTAACTGATTCATTTTCCTTTATATGATTAGTTATGTAAGCCATGATTTTTATGGATATTGTGTATTTTATTCATATACAGAGTTATTTTATGTTCATAAACATTATTTTTAGTCATAAAATGAAAATTATTCTTGAATGATTACGATGGGGAATGAATCTCATCACGTTCGTCGAGACGGTAATCCGTACGTACGCACGAGCGACAATATCATTATATTGATGATGAAATAGTATGTAATTTGATGTTATATCATATATAAATAATCATTAAAATTTGATATTTATTATTTACATTAGTTATACTCATTATTATACTCATCCAAATAGTGAAGTGTTTGAATGACAAACAACACCACGGCGTGGAGACAGTAAGTCGTACGTATGCACGTATGGTGACTCTGTAATTTAGAGAATGGGTAGAATAATGAATATGGTTGTACCATATTTATAATAATATCACAGTATATAGAATGTACTATAGTTTTTATTTTGGTTTGTAAAAAATAAAGAAATAGTAAGTGGAAGAAGAAAAGAACATGAAATAGGGTGGTGAAATTATTACCTCTTCTTCAGGTGTTTTCTTTTGAGTTGATCAAAAGGGATCCTTATGTTGTATTTTTGATCAAATTATGGCCTCTAGGTTGAAGTTAGGATAGTTGAGAAGATATTTGGGTAGGTTTTGGCCGAGCCAAAGAGATTTGGAGGTGTGTAATTAAGAGAAGGTGAAGTACCCTTTTATAATAGAGGATAGGGTCACTTTAGGAAAAGATTGAAATATTATTTAATAATAAAATCATTTTCGGTTTCTAATGGCTAAAAATGATTTATTTTGATGATAAGGTGGGTATGGGTCGGAAACCTCTCAACCAATAGGTTTTATACAGGTTTAGGTCACCATATTAACCTTATCTTTTTGATTTAACTCTTAGTTAAATAGTTTGACATTTACCATGTCTCTTTGTATTTTTATATTATATGGTTAATAAACTTACTATAACAAGCCAAGAAAACCCCAAGTGGTTAATTATTAATATATATAACCTTATCTAAGTCCTTTTTCAAAACCTTATATTTTTAGGAATATTATATCAATTAATAATATAGTATTTGTTTTAAAAACTCAATTTTGTCAACTTTGACACTATTTAGTATTTTATTTTTTTGAAAGACATAAAAACTTTATCACTTCTAATAAAATTTATTTAATCAAACCTAACATGTAATATTAACCTATAAAATTAGTTTAATTCATCAAAATTCTCAATTTAAATTTATTTGTCTATTTATAATATCAATTATTTTAATATTTCATTAAGGTAATTACTGCATCATCATTGTGTCATAAATAAATTAAATTACGTAATGTATAAAAATTATAAATAAAATACCATTATGTATGAAATATTTTTATCTTTCTAATTAATATTTATATTAGAATTTATATTTTGTGTAACCCTATATTAAAAATGGTTTAGTTATTAAATATTGAAATTAACTCTTTTAACTCGTCTTTAAATATAATAACAATAAATGTCCTAATCTAATCTAAGTGGACCAAAGAGGATCATATTTTATTCATAAGGTTCTTTTGGTCGAATTAAATTTATAAAATATAATTAGGACATTTTTTAGGGTAATTATAATATCATTTTTACCATTAATTACCCAATTTACTTTTAACCCTGGTAAATAAAAGTCAAAAGTTACTATTCATCAAGACTTATTTTCATCTTATTGAATCATATTTTTCTTACTAATGTCAGTTGTGCCTCTTGGATTTTTGAAATTAAACTCAAAGAAGCAGTAAAATTAAGTTTTATGCAAATTTGCAAATACCTTTAGAATGTGGGTAAAAAACGGTAAAAAGTTCAATAAAATTTTATATATCTAAACTTATTATAAAATGACTCCAATTAATTACATTGAACATATATAGGTACTATTTATATATTTTACATAAAATAAATTAAAATAAAATAAATAATTACTTAAAGAAAAATGCTGGTTTTAAACAATAATGTAGTGTTTTTCACTATTCATCAAAAATTGAAAGTTTTCAGAAAAATACCAAAAATTCTCCCATAGCTAATTTCAATATTCCAAATTCAAAAATGAAGTCCATTTTGAAAAATAAAATTTATAAAATTTCAAAAAGTGGGTATTACTATTTATAATGGCTACTTTGATTGGTCGTGGTGTGTTAAAACTCCAAGTTGCATACAACGCAAGCTACTGCATTATTCAAATGGAAACATAACGTGGAAGCTTGGGGTGTTACATTCTCACCTCATTAAAATAATTTCACCCTCCAAATTTCTAGAATATTATTTCATAAAAATATTTTGGTGGCTCTTCATCATAAGTTCCTCGGGTTTCCATGTTGCATCTTCTATCTTATGCTTTCTCCATAGAACTTTTACCAGACGAGTCATCCAGTTTATCAGCACTTGTTCTCTAGTATCAAGAATCTTGACAGGATATTCACAATAAGACAGATTAGTTTCCAGTTCAATTTCCTCATAGGTGAGTACATGTGTTGGTTCAGACATATATTTTCTCAATAGTGATATGTGGAACACATCATGAACTTTGGAGAGACTTGGAGGCATTGCCAAATGATAAGCCACAACTACAATTCCTTCTAGAATTTCAAAAGGTTGGATGTACCTGGAACTCAATTTTCCCTTCTTACTAAATCATATAACACCCTTCCATGGAGATACTTTCAAGAAAACATGATCTCCTACTTGAAATTCAAAATCCTTCCTCTGATTATCAGCAAAGATCTTTTTCATACTTTGAACTGCTTTGATGTGGGATTGGATAATCTTCACCTTTTTCATTGTTTCCTCAACAAGTTCTGGTACAACAAGTTTTATTTTACAAATATCATCCCAAAAAGTTGGTGTGCGACATCTCTTTCCATATAACGCTTCATATGGTGCCATATGAATATTTGAATGAAAGCTATTGTTATAGGAAAACTCTACCATAGGTAAATATTTATCCCACATACCTTGAAAGTCAAGTGGGAAAGATCTCAACATGTCTTCCATGGTTGGAATAGTCCGTTATGAATGTCCATCGGTTTGAGGGTGGTAGGTAGTGATCAAACGAAGTTCTTTATCCAAGGACTTTTGAATACTTTCCCAAAATCTTGATGTAAAACGGGGATAGAAATCTTAAACAATCGATAGGGGTACACCATGGAGTCTTACAGTTTCATTAATATATAGTACTTCTAGACGTTCAAGTGGTAGATCTTCTCTTATAGCAAGAAAATGTGTTGACTTAGTAAGACGATAAACAATGACTCATATTGCATCATTCCTTCTAGGAGTCTTTGGTATCCCCATGACAAAGTCCATCGTAATATTATCCCATTTCCAATAAGGTATGGGAAGAGGTTTCATGACTCCTCCAGGCTGTTTCCTTCCAGCTTTCACTTGTTGACAAACCATACATCTTGATACAAAATCAGTAATCTCCCTCTTCATGTTGTCCCACCAAAAATGTTTCTTAAAATCTCTAAACATCTTGGTGCTCTCAGGGTGTATAGAGAAATTGGATCTATGAGCATTATCCAAAAATTCCCTTTTTAAATCAGGTATATTGAGAACACAAATTCTCTTCCCAAATTTCAAAATTTCATCTTCATAAATGAAGTCACTCAATCTCTCATTATTTACAGCTTTACTCTTTTTTTGAAACTCCTCATCATTAGTCTGAGAACTTTTTATCATTTCTAGTAAAGATGGTTTGGAAACCATTTGAAAAAGTATTGATGTTTCACCTTCCATGGTTATTACTATATCTATCTTTACTATATCCATTAAAATATGATCCCTTTCAACTCTCATCTTGTTCAAAACTCTATGATTCTTTCTGCTCAAAGAATCTTCTACCTTATTTACCTTCCCTGTGTGTTAGTTTATTGTGCAATCAAAATCCTTGAGTAGTTCAAGACATATCCTTTGCCTCATGTTGAGTTCTTTTTGTGATAAAATATACTTCAAACTCTTGTGATCAGTATAAATCTCACATTTTCACCATAGAGATAGTGTCTCCATATCTTTAGAGCAATGATTACAGCTGATAACTCAAGATCATGAGTATGATAGTTTTTCTCATGAATTTTTTACTATCATGATGCATAGGTAATAACTCTATCACTCTGCATAAGGACACAACCAAGTCATTTCTTTGAAGCATCACTATAAATAATAAACTCATCATTCCCTGATGGTAGAGTCAAGATAGGAGCATTGACTAATCTTCTCTTCAGTTATTCAAAACATTCTTCACACTCTTTTTTCCAAACAAATTTAACCCCTTTACATCTGATCTTGGTTAATGGGTTAGCCAAGCGAGAAAAATTCAGGATGAAATGTCGATAATAACCTGTTAAACCAATAAAACTGCATACCTCAGTTAT
Source organism: Viscum album (assembly GCA_963277665.1). Taxonomy (NCBI): domain Eukaryota; kingdom Viridiplantae; phylum Streptophyta; class Magnoliopsida; order Santalales; family Viscaceae; genus Viscum; species Viscum album. The sequence goes on along the minus strand of OY728129.1, from coordinate 1,841,141,685 downwards.
ACTCATCGGTGCTGGCCATTCTTGGATTTCCTTGGTCTTTGAAGGATCAATAGAGATTCCATACTTAGAGAAAATATGGACAAGAAAAGAAATCTCTTGAATCCATAATTCACACTTGCTAAACTTCCCATATAATTCATTTCTTACGAGGGGTTTCAGAATAGTTCGCAAGTGATTTTCATGATTTTTGTAGCTTTTTGAGTATACCAAGATATCGTCAATAAATACCACTACAAATTCATCAAGATATTCCTTGAAAACTCTTTTCATTAAATCCATGATTAAAAAGGGTGAATTAGTCAATCTAAAAGGCATTACTGTAAAATCATAATGCTCATACCTAGTTCAAAATGTTATTTTCGGAATGTCTACCTTCTTCACACACAACTGATGATATCCAGATCGAAGGTCAATCTTTGAAAAATATTGAGCTCCTTGAAGTTAGTCGAATAAATCATCAATGTGAGGTAGGGTATACTTGTTCTATATTGTTATAGCATCGATCTCCCTGTAGTCAATGCACAACCTCATAGATTCATCTTTATTCTTAACAAAAAGGACATGGTCTCCCCATGGAGAAACACTAGGGAAAATAAATCCCATATTACTAAAATTCCTCTAGTTGTTTCTTTTGTTCCATTAATTATACAGTGGCCATTCTATAAGGGTTCTTTGATATGGGCCTTGTACCAGGAATTAAATCAATGGAAAACTCAATTTCCCGTTTTAAAGGATATCCAGGTAAATCTTCTAGAAACACATCAAAATATTCTTGCATAATAGGTAATTCTTATATTCGAACATTCTTTTCCTCACCCATAATTATTTCATTCACTTCCTCCCAAATAATTGAATTTAGTAAAGAAATTGAGGGTGGATCTAGATAAGAATCAGGGGGTGACATTTCTACTCTAAATATAAGGTACTATTTATCATCATCGAAAATTGTAACTTTTTCCTCTTATAATAAATTTTCACATCATGGTCCGAAATCCAATCCATTCAGAGGATTATATCAAATTCAATCATGGGTATGATGATGAGATCAGCAGATAAAGAAATTTATATTCCTTAATGGGAACTAATTAACAAAACTTTGTTGTGATGATACTTCCCTTAGGATTTTTGACTGACAACTCCCTTGTTAATTAAAACTGAAAATATCAAATTTTCTTAGAAAACGGGGAAGATATGAAACAATGTGATGATCCAGAATCAAATAAATAATTGGCTAAACTTGAGGAAACCATTAAATTACCTTCCACCATGTCTTTCAGAGATTCAACCTCAGTAGTAGTGATCGTATAAGCTTGTACTTTCTCCCTTGGAATTTATTAAGGTAAGTTCCCTTGGAACATAGGACATTCATTTTCATAATGTCCCTTTTCTCTATAATTGTAGCATTCAATATTAACAGCCTCTTTCTTTCCCTTACAATCACGAGCTTGGTGGCCTTTTTCACCACACTTGTAACAGACTCACATTCCATTCAGGCAAGTACCAGGGTGTTTCTTCCCACATTTACCATAGGATGGATATTCAGCTTTTCCCTTCTTCCCCTTATTTATATTTCCAGAGTGATGAGCATATCTCTTCTTCTCTTTCTTTACTTTGAAGTCATAAGACTTCAATAATTCCTTTTTTGTCTTGATAGCACATGAGACAATATCTTCATACGATGAGAAGGATTGTGAGACTAATTCTCGACAGAGAAATGGTTTTAACCCATCAAATAATCAATCAATATTACTCATTGGGTTACATATATAATCTAATGCATGCCTTGCTAACCTTGTAAAGTTAGCCTCATACTTTGAGACATTCTCATCCTCCTTCTGCCTCAAACTTAGAAATTATCTTTACATATCCACTTGATGGTCAAGAGGAAAGTATTTTTCTAAGAAAATATTTTTAAACACACTTCATTCCAGGTTTAATACTTCTATATCTTACTTTTTTTTGGATTAATGACCACCATTGATTTGTATCTCCCATGAGGTGATAAACTGCTATGACAACTTTTTTCATTTTGCTACTCCCCAAATCGTGATATATTTTCTCTAAGGAACATATCCATTACTCATATACTAATGGATTTATACTCCCATTGAATCATGGTGGTTGTTTCCTCATGAAATGGTCTAATGTTGATCCTCCACGTTATAGATCAGGGTGCCCCATATGGGTAAGTTTTTTATTAATAACCTGAGTGAGTTGTCCCAATATGGTGATAAGCTTATCAGCACCAGTTGCATCACCAGCTCCACTATAATTATCTTGAGTAGGAGGGAAATCCCTACATGGATTACGTGCATTGATATGGTTTCCATTCCTTCCACTAGGCGCCATTTCTAAATAATGGTATACACTAAATTAGTTTATAAATCACAATACATAATTCCAAACTTGTAAAACACTTAACATAAATTGAAAAATTTATGGATATAATCCATGATCAAAAAAATGTTTTATTTGAGGAGGTATATACTCATAAATCCTTCATAATGGTTTGAAAATAAAATGTGAATTATCCTAAGCATATCCCCCCTGGGAGTGTCGTAACAAAGAGTGCAACAAGGTCTGTTGACGTGTACCAGGATACCTTGGGTCAAGCCCAAAACTCCTTGTAGGAGTTTTCACTCCTAGGTACATCTGTGTCAGAACCACCACTACCTACTTGTATCTAGATAGGGATTTATTGCTTGGAAAATACACAAAATCCCTACATTACCAAAATTCTACGAAGTTCTTCTAATCCTCAATCCATTGATAAATATAGACCCATCAGTATGTTTAACTTACCATACAAGATCCTAGCCAGTATCCTTAATAATATATTGGCCATTCACCTGGATTAGTGGATGAATCCAGAACAACATGGTTTCATTAAAGGGCGGTCAATTCAGGGTGCGATCGGTCTGGTCCAAGAAATGATCAGTGGCATCAACAACAGGTCTTTTGGGGGCAATTTGGTGGTTAAATTGGACATGAGCAAGGCGTATGATAGTATGGAATGGGGTTTTGTTCTTAGAGTCCTGGATTGTATGGGGTTATCCAACTGGACTATAGAACTCCTTTTTCGTTGCTTTAGCTCAGCCTGGATTTCCACTTCCTTCATGGGCAAGAATTTTGGCTTTTTCAAGACATGTCATGGTCTCAGGCAAGGGGATCCTATATCCCCTACTCTCTTCATTCTTGCGCAAAATGCTTTTAGTTGTTACATTAATAAGGGGATCATCTTAGGTAAAATCCTTCCTTATCACAATTGGTATGCCACTAGGGGAATTTCCCACCTGATGTTCGCAGATGACACCATAATTTTTATCAATGTAAGTAAAAGATCAGTGAGGGGACTTAACGAGATTTTAAAGGAATATTGAAAGTGGAGTGGGAAGTTAGTGAACAAGGAAAAAGTATCTTCTTTACATCAAGGGGGGTCCCTTTGTTGGGGTAGAGGTTATTGAGAGCCAGCTTGGGCATGGGAAGGGGATCTTTTCCCTTGGAATACCTCGGAGCTCTGATTAGTCCCTCTTCCCTGAGGGTGCATCACTTTGACAATCTTATAAGCAAAATTACAGGGCGTATCCACAACTGGAAGAACAAATTTCTCTCTCTTGGAGGCCGCATCACTCTGGTCAACAGTGTTCTTGTTTCCATCACTATGCATATTATTTATACTCTAAAGGTCCCAAAAAGTGTAATTTCCAAGTTGTAAAGGATTATGGTGGCATTCATTTGGGATGGTTAGATGGACGGTAGGCATCATTGGGCTTCGGGGAAACGGTTATCAAGACCTCTATCTGAAGGGGGTATCAATATGAGAAGTGTATCAAATACCATGCAGGGGCTCCATGCTAAGTTAGCTTGGGAGGCAATGGAAGGCCGATCTTTATGGGGAAGAATCATGCAGGATGTTTATGGTCAGAATGTGAATATTCAAAGAAGGAAAGCATTGAGGATTTGAAACCTTACTCTCCCATATATGGAAATTCATCAGCATAACTCCCGATGGATTGTGGGTAGGGGTAATATCAACTTTTGGTAGTAGGACTGGTGGGTGGGAAGGCTGTGTTTCCCGGGGTGTCCTACCCCGGATTTATCTTTTAAAGAGGTGAGTACTCACCCAAGGTTCTTAAAAACCATTCTTGATGCCAGTAAATTGGAAATTTTCAATTCTATTGTTGTTAAAGATGAGGATGACTGGCTGGTTTTCATGGGCTCTTCGTCGGGTGCCTTCTCCATCAAGGATTTTGATCGTGTGACGAGGAGTGTTGGGACTACAGATCCATGGGGGGAGTCCTTGTGGTGAAAATATATCCCTTAGAAATTTAACTTTCTGATGTGGCGTGCGCAGAACAGAGCCATGCCTATAGATGATAATTTGCAGTGAATGGGTGTGAACATGGACTCAAGGTGTTGGTGCTGCCGGGATTTCAACCAAGAATCAGTAGGGCATATTTTCTATGATAGTGAATGGGACAAAGGGATTTGGTAGACTTATGGGGCCTTCTTCGGTTGGAATGGGTATGAGGGATATCCTGACAATTTTCTACAGGCGTGGTTTAGCAGAGCTGGAAACCAAGGGGCAGAGAGAAAGGCCAGATCGATCATCCTAAGTGTTGGGTGTTGAACAATCTAGAAGGCCTGGAATAATGGTAGGCATAAAAACACTTTGGGATCCTTAACCTGCATTCTACTCAAAATGAAAAACAATGTTAGGGATCTGCTTCGGGTATCTCCTGATTGTCACTCGGTGCCTTCAGTAAGTGCTCTGGTACTGCCTCTATCTACAGAACATTAGTCGAGTGGTGTAGGGAAGGGTCGATGGATTTGGTGGAGCCCTCCAAATGAAGGGATAAAGTTAAACTCGGATGGGTCGCTGCACAGGGTAGATATGCATGGGGGTGGTTTCATGAGAGATAAATATGGGTCAATGTGGGCGACTTTCATTGCTTCGTTTGGGGAGGGCGACAAACTTTAGGCGGAGGCCGTGGCTTTGTCCAAGGGTCTGGACATGTGCTCTAGTAGGCAGCTTTGCGTTTCGTCGGTGGAGACCGATTCCCTTCTTCTGTATCGAGCGCTGATGGACATGGGAAGAATTCCTTGGTGTATTGTTTATGCTGTCAGGAGATGCAAAGTTTTAATGGGGTCTCACACGGTGATATCGCATACATGTCGGGAGGGAAACACAGTAGAGGATTTTCTTGCGTCAATGGATACATCTAATAGCGGTACATTTTCCTTTTTTAATTTGGGATCATCTCCTTGTGAGGGGATGAAGTTTTTTGTCAATGATTTGTTGGGGTTGCATTACTTTAGACCTCCGTGATGCTTTTCCTTTTCTGTGTATGGCGATCTCCCAAAAGAAATAAAAATGGTAACTTTCAGTCAGTCTAATCAGCATTTATCTAAATATAGTTTCCAAGGTTTGTACTAAACTTCCCCTGATACCAACTACAATGCCCCGACCCCAGTTACCCAGAGTCGGTTCATTATTAAATAACATTGGCATGATCACAAGGGATCAAAATCCCGAAAGACCAATCAGTTTAGTAGTCTTAGAAGTACTAGATACATTCATAAGTTTTACATTACATTATAAAATTAAAAACAACAACAACATTGTGTCCATTGACCACATTCATCCCTTAGACTATCCCTATAGGTTAGTCATAATATACTTCTTCGCATCCTTGGAAAAATAAAACATAGAAAGGGGTGAGCTCAGATGCTCCGTAAGGTTAACAATATAGTATAAACTTTCAAGAATAAGCATAAACATTTAAGGCAATGTATAAGACTAGAACACAAGAATTTAAAACTTAAACTTCATTATAATATGGAAAAGATAAATAAAATAATTCCATTTACTTATTCACATGGATATTCTACTAGTCAAATAATCACATGTAATATCAATAGCCAATTTCATAATGTTGGAATGCATAATGCCAAACTTTATAACCACATAGTCAAGGCCTTGTGCCAAGACTACAAATAAGATTTTGTCAAGGCCTTATTCCAAGACACTAGTTTTTCTCGAGAGACCTATTGATAAATCAAGGAGTTATAGTGGGCTCCACCTATCACTTACTAAGTTCAATGCATTCCTCATATGAAAAAGGTTTAAACATGACATAAACATTCGTATTAAAACTAGCATACGAAATGTCAATAATTTATCTATAAACTATGAATGGTGTAAAAATAACACATCCATAGTCAAACATATCACAAAACCTTCAATACAATATGGAATATTTGTATTATAATAATCAACTTCAAACACGCTTAAAAACCATCAAAGGATGTTGACATGGATGAAATCAAAAAATTTTGTAGAGAAATATCTTCTTCTATTTTTAAATCATTTAAAAGTCATATAATTATAAAAGAAAACATTTATTTTGAAAATATTCTTATAATCTTGTATGGGATGATTCGACGATGTTATAACGGTGGAAAATAGCCGCACCCTCCATATAAGTTAGAAAAGACATTCTTACCTTAATTTTGTCGAGAAGGTCATAAAGTACCTTGTTTGGAAAACAACAGAAAGATTCATTTTGAAAAATATGTGGTCAAATAAGGGTATAAATGAATTTAAACCATAGTCTATTAAATATTAAAAAAATTTTGAATTACATTTTTAAGAAAACACGGATATGGATGATAAAGAGGTCCCAGTAGATACTTACGTATTAACAACCTCAGATAAGTAAAGAAATTGTAGAATTAACCCTTACCATGTACTTTTCCTTAGTCGATGGTATGTTAACCTCCTTTATAATAGTTAAAACATTGTTATTAAATTGTACAAGAACTATATACATAAATATGATATCATATATGATCATATAATATTTATTTGTTAATAATATTTCAGTAGTATCATTATTTCGGGTGTCAACTGATTCATTTTCCTTTATATGCTTGGTTATATAAGCCATGTTTGTTATAGATATTATGTATTTTATTAATATACATAATTATATTATGTTAATAAACATTATTTTTAATCATAAAATGAAAATTATTCTTCAATTATTATGGTGGTGAATGAATCTCACCACGTTTGTGGAGACGGTAATCTGTACGTACGCACGAGTGACAATATCATTATATTGATGGTGAAATCGTATGTAATTGGATGGTATATCATTTATAAATAATCATTAACATGTTATATTTATTATTTACATTATTTATACTCATTATTATTACCATCCAAATAATGAAGTGTTTGAATAACAAACTACACCAGGACGTGGAGACGGTAAGTCGTACGTACGCACGTATGGTGACTTTGTCATTTATAGGATGGATAGAATAATGAATATGGTCGTAACATATTTATAATAACATCACATTATGTAGAAGGTACTGTATTTATTATTTTGGTATGGAAACAACAAAGAAAGAGGAAGTGAAAGAAGAAAATAACTTGAAAGAGGGTGGTGAAATTATTACCTCTTCTTCTGGTGTTTCCTTTTGAGTTGATCAAAAGGGCTCCTTAGGTTGGCTTTCTTGTCAAAGTAATGCCTCTAGGTTTAGGGGAGATAGTTGAGAAGATATTTGGTTAGGGTTTGGCCGAGAAAAATGGCTTTGGAGGTGTGAAATTAAGAGAAGGGTAAGTACACTTTTATAATAGAGGTGAGGGTCACTTAAGGAAAAGCTTGAAACATTATTTTATAATAAAATACTTTTCGGTTTCTAATGGCTCAAAAATGATTTATTTCAAGGATATGGTGGGTATGGGTCTAAAACCTCTCAAACAATAGGTTTTAGATAGGTTTAGGTCACCATATTAACCTTATCTTTTAGATTTAACTCTTAGTTAAATAGTTTGACATTTACCATTTCTCTTTATATTTTTATATTATATGGTTAATAAACTTACTATAACAATCCAAGAGAAACCCAAGTGGTTCATTATTAATATATATAACCTTATCTAAGTCCTTTGGATGAACCTTATATTTTTAGGAATATTATATCAATTAATAATATATTATTTTTTTTAAAAACTCAATTATTTCAATTTGGACACTATATTTTATTTTTTTGAAAGCCATAAAAACTTTATCACTTTGAATAAAATTTATTTAATCAACCATAACATGTCATATTAACCTATAAAATTAAAGGAATTAATCATAAGTCTCTATTTACATTTATTTGGATATTTATAATATCAATTATTTTAATATTTCATTATTAAGGTAATTACTCTATCATCATTGTATCATAAATAAATTAAATAATTTAATTTCTAAAAATTATAAATAAAATATCATTATGTAGGAAATATTTTTAGATGTCTAATGAATATTTATAGTCTAATTTATATTGTGTGTAACCCTATATTAAAAATGGTTTAGTTATTAAACTTTGAATTTAATTCTTTTAACTCTTCTTTAAATAAAATAATAATAAATGTCCTAATATAATCTAAGTGGAACAAAGAGGATCATATTTTATTCAAAAGTTTTTTTTTAGTCTAATTACACTTATCCAATAGAATTAGGACATGTGTTAAGGTAATTATAATATCATTTTTACCCTTAATTACCCTATTTACTTTTAACCGTGGTAAATAAAAGTCAAAAGTTACTATTCACCAAAAATTATATTCATCTTACTGAACCACATTTTACTTACTGATGTTAACTGTGTCACTGGAATATTATAAATTCAACTCACTGAAGTGGTAAAATTATGTTTTATGCAAATTTTCAAATTCTCCTAGAAGCTGGGTAAAAGACGGTAAAAAGTTCAATAAAATTTTATTTATCTAAAATTATTATGAAATGAATACAATGAATTACATTGAACATATATAGGTATTATGTATCTATTTTGACCTAAAATAAATTAAAATAAAATAACCAATTACTTATAAAAATTCAGTTTTAAACAATAACGCAGTGTGTTTCACTATTGATCAAAAATTAAAAGTTTTTAGAAAAATACCAAAAATTCACCTTAAGTTAATTTTGATTTTCAGAATTAAAAAATGAAGTCCATTTTGACAAATAAAATTTATAAAATTTCAAAAATTGGGTATTACTATTCATAACAGTCAGGGATGGGGGCCCTAGAAATCGCTTTGGAAACTCAATTTCCCCCAAAAAATACGCCATTGTTTGTGGCAGGTGTGCAAGGGCACCCTCTCTACCATGAGATTTCTCATCTTATGACATATTTCCAGTGATAGGTTTTTTCCCTTCTACCTGAATGTCTCAGAATATCCCTTTCATGCTATCATCCAATGTCCGGGGGCTAAGGAAATTTGGAGGAAATAGAGCTCTTCTACAGTTTCTTCACTGAACATGGGCTCTGACCTCCCCTCTCTCCTGATGCGATGGTGATCCTCCTTCTCTTCGGATAAAGTGGGATCTCTCTGCATCATGGCCTGGATCATTTGGGTCCTCCGCAATGATTCCATTTTTAACCATGTTCACAAACCTCCTGAATTATGGATTGAACGGGCCTCTTCCTGGTTTGAGGGCTGGTAGCACCACAATGGACAACATACTTCCTTTGGAACCCCCTCCTTTTCCTCCTTTTGGAGCCCTCCCCCAGAAGGGATTCTCAAGATTAATGTGGATGCGGCTCTCCCCAAGGATGGTCATATTGCCCTTGGACTGCTGGCCCATGACCATCTTGGTCATATCATTGCAGGCAAACATGAGTCACATCACGTTTTTTCGAAACCGGTGGTTGTCGAGGCTGCCGCCATCCTCGCCGGAATGATGCTTGCTGTTTACCGTGGATGGGACAAAATCATCATTGAATCAGACTGCCTCACCATTATCAATGCCATCAACCTCAATGACGGCGGACTGCAGTCCTTTGGATCCCTCATCAGGAAAACCCTCTCCATCCGTCATTGCTTTTCTTTTTTCACCTTCTCCTTTACCAAAAGGGAAGGAAACAAGGATTCCCATCAACTAGTGGCATCTGTTCCCTTTGATGTCAAACAGCTCTGGATGGACTATTTTCCTGCATGGCTTTGAGTCTGTACGTCTGCTGATTTTCATCATTAATGAATCTGTCTTTTATCAAAAAAAACTCCAAATTGTGTACAACGCAAGATACTACATTATTCAAAGGTAAACGTATCGTGGAATCTTGGGGTGTTAAATCAGAAAAATATTTTCATGTCATATAAGTTAAAAAACATTCATTTCACACTGTTAAAAAAATTAAATAGTACCTCATTCCAAAAATGAAAATAAGATTCACTTCAAACAATTTTTTTAAATTTCAAACAAGGGTAAAAATTAATTTACCCAATCATAAGATAATAGTTAAAATATCCTTTAAAACATTTTTATAAAACCTAGATATTGAAAAATGTTGTTTTAATCAAAGAGAGAAATGTAGTATTTTTTCCATAAACACATATTTGTAATCTCTTGAACATATAAGATGTGAAAACTGAAATAAAAAAATAATTTTAAATAAATAATTATTGGAGAATAAAATTCAGAAGATTTTATGAGATTTATATCATTAGACTTCATCATCAGATTCATTATCCTGATAAATCTAGAGAAACAATGTGATTATAACATAAAACCCTTAACTCAATTTCACCTTGTATCGAAAGATATCTATCCACCATTAAAATAAATTTAAATTATAATTATATACATGATTAATTTTCATATTTATAATATAATATATGAACCCTTTATAACATGTCAACACACCTTTTATCAAAAATTCTTTATTAAAATCAACATTTTCGGATGTTAACTATTTTTTATCCTAGGTTTTGTCAGTTCAATTGTTTTGGTCCATGTACATTTATCTTTGATACATCATATAAATAATATTAATAATTATATAAATATCATATATATTCATTTTAAAAATATTTAGAGTAGTAAATAAGAGATAGACATAGAAAAATGAATTACACGATTCATGGAAATGGTTGGTCATACATACAAATGGGAGTTGTTTTCATTCTACGATGGATGGAATAAATGAAATGTAAATATTATTTCACCATTATATTATCATATTATATATTATATATCATATATATATTCATCAAATTCTTACTCATATTTTTTCATGCATAATGTAAACAAGAAACGAATCACATCTCTTTACGGAGGTGGAAGTCCACATGTACACATGAATGACATTATTATTTCCCAAATGATTATATTTTAAGTAAGTAGATGTGATTTTATAATCCCAAAAGTATAATTAAGTCATAAATATCATATATCAATATTAAACCCATCATAACACCCATCCATAATGTATGGATATGAAAAATGAATTATATCAATATGTGGAGATTGTAAGTCGTACAAACGCACAAGCGATACATTCACTTTTCGATTGATGTTAAATATGATGTATAATGGTATTTTTTTACCATATAAAAATTTAATAATATATTTAAAATAAATTAATTAATTAATTATAAATTCCATATATTTAGATTATATAAAGAAGTGAAGAAAAGAAAGTGATTAATTAAATCGATTAAATCATATTTCAAATGACTCTTTTTGATATCCTCTAAAAAGATCTTTGGTTTTCCTTTTAGGAATACTATAACCTCTATAATGTTTCTAGAGAAATTTAGAATATAAAGTTTTAGATTTTGGTTGAGCTAGAATTCCCAATGTTGATTTAATAAGTGAGGGGGAGGTTTTATTTTATAATTGAGGTTTGGGGAACTTTAGGAATTTCTCAAAATATTAAATAATAATAAATTCATTATCAAAACAAATTCTAGAAAATGTTTAGGTATTAAATTAAATTGTATCATAGAGTATTAATCCCATCAAACAATAGATTTTGGAAGAATTTTGGTGGAATTTTAAACATTTTCATTTTGATTAACCCTTTTTTAACTAATTTGATTTCTAATAATGGTAATCATTTTTCAATATTAAAAGGTTTTTATTTTTACATATAAGGTGAAAATTTAACCATTAATGGTAATTTTATTTTTTTTATACCATATCATATCAACCTTTTCTTCTTTATTATTTTTTCATTTCTGAATTATTTCATAAATTATCATTTTTATAAAATATAATTATTGCCAATTTTGACACCATTCATTTAATTTGACTTAAAATACAAAAATAAATTTTGGGTATTTGAATATAATATTTTAACACAACACTAATATGTCATATTGATCTATAAAATTCATGGAACACTATAATGTATTCATATTATATCACTTTTAATATTTTCTAAATCATTTATTTTATTGTTTCATTAATTTAATAAATATTGTTTTTCTGTTATGTAATAATTTTGAGGTAATTATATAATGAATAAAAATTATAATTAATTTACCATAAATATTATCATTTCATTGTGAAAAATATACTATTATGATTGGGTCATAATTTTTTTTGTTCCAATGTGAACACATAAAGGTTATTTTAAACAAAATATTGACATTTAGTAACCTTATTTTATTTAAATAATATATAAATGATTTTATAGTCAATTGTCCATTAAACTAATAAATTTATTTAATAAGGTTATAAATGTTTAATTCACTTAATCCAATAAGAATTATTATGAAATATTATGGAATTGTCACTTATTTTTAATCTAGATTGACCCGATCTACCTTTAAATGAGATGATAAATTTTACCACGGTTACTTGTCATAATGAAAAAAATAAAAGGGTCCTATTTACCAAATTTTAACCCCCTAATTATAAATATGAAATTAATTTCATCTAATTAAATACCTATAAAAGTAATAAATTATTTTTAATGTAAGTGTGAAAAATGGGACAACTATTTCTTTTTAGGAAAAATAAATTTTTACTCCAAAAACAAGATTTATTCATATCCTAAGCCAAGAAAAATATTTCATGAATGTTAAAAACATTTTATCAAGTAAATAATATATATATATTTCAATAAAATTAATCCCCAATAGAGATTATCTTAATTTATTTGGAAATTTATATATTTCTTGTAAATAAAATAGTTTTTTTCACAAAAATATTTTTGTTTTTTTCAAATGAATTACATTTTAATTTATAATCGTTCAATAATTAATAAATCAATTTTATGCATATATAAAATTAATTTTATTTATTTTTGTAGGTTTTTATATTCGTTCATACCAACCTAATGACTATCCAATAACTATAATTGTCAATAGTAATATTTTAATAGTGTATTATGGTGCATTTAAACATGGTGTTGAGTATAACACAAGATATTGAAGAAAAATGATTATATAATGAGGAATATTACTTAAAAATAACAGTGTGGCACATTATACCCCCATTAAAATAAATTTAACTAACAAAATCTAGCTCTCTAATATCAACATATTTTGATACTTTTGCCTCATCACATCATCAGGTTCCCACACAACTTCCTCAAATTAGTGTTTTAACAAAAAAACATTAATTAGGTGAGTGGTATTGTTACATAGAATTTTTATATATGACCCAGAATCACTAAAAATTATTATTCAAAATAAATATATTTCCCTAGCGGTATAAAATATTTTTTCAGTACATGTAATGGACCAAGTATATATTTTCTCAGGAGAGATACATGTAAAACATCATGAACTTGAGAGAGATTCGGTGGAAGAACCATTCGATAAGCTACCATCTCGATATGATGAAGAATTTCAAAATGACTAACATAACTAGGGATTACCTTTCCCTTTTTCAAAATCTCATCACCCACTTATAGGGAGATATTTGTAGGAATAATGTATCACTAAGTTCAAACTCTATATCTTTCTAACGATTATCAGCAAAAAAAACTTTATCGGCTCTGGTCTAATCTTACGTGGTATTAAATTTATTTAACCTTATTTTCCATTTCCTTAGATATACCTACTCATAGTATCTTTATTTCTATATCTTCATTACATCATGTTGGAGTTTTTTAGTTCCTACTATAGATGGATTAATATGGAGTCATCTTAATGTTGGAGAGAAAGTTTTTGTAAGACAAATCCACCAAAGGAAGGATTTGATCCCATTTCCCATTTAAATCTATAGATAAATCTCACAACATGGATTCTAGTGTCTGAATAGTCCTATTGAACTGAAAATCAGTCTAAGGATGATAATCTATAAAAAACTAATCTTTGTATCATGATCCCACTGAAGACTTCTCCAAAACGTTGAGGTAAACTTCATATCTCAGTCAGATACAATTGATAGAGATACACCATGAAATTATACCACTTTTCTAATTTATAAATGAGTAATTTGATCAAGAGAGAAATCTTATATATTGGAAATTAGGTTTACTGAATTAGTAATGAAATCAAATATAACCAAAATATAATTATTACCTTTATATGTTTTGGTGACTCTAATGAGAAAATGAAAGTTTATGTTTTCCCATTTCCATTATAGTATAGGTAATGGTTGTAAAATAACCTTAGGAATATGTATCTGATCCTTAACATGCTGACATACCAAGAACTGAGAAACATACTGTATAATATCCCTCCTTATTCCATCCCATAAAAATACTCTTTCAATTCTATATATATCATTGTAATTCCAGTATGAATAGAGAATGAATAACTATGAGCATCATCCATCAAATCCCACTTAAAATTTGGTATCTAAGGGACACATACACAGATCATGGACCTTATTATTGCATCAAAATAAATGTTAAACATAGGAAAACATCTTTCCTTATTTTATATCCCCACATACTCCTTCTCCAGCTCTTTATTCTTAACTTGGATAGATAGTGAAAGACTCTTGTGACAAAGATAATATTTTCACCCTTCCTTAAATATTTCAAGATTCATCCTTTGAATGTCAAGAAATATCATATATTTTTTTATCCTAATCATATATAAAATAACATTGTATAATCCTCAACCCAAATATCCACCCGAAAAATTCTATTGGGATGGGTGCCACTAGCATTAGGCACACCTCCCCAACCGTTAGAGGCCGCCGACTAGCAGCAAGGGTGAAAAGAGGGGAAAGTGAGGAGGTTGTAACCTCAATGGATGATTATATAGTGTCTCTAGTTTATATATATATATATATCATGAATTGGAATAAACAACTCATAATACTCTTACTATATCCACCAATGGTGGAAGCACATTCAATAACAAACAAAGTGGAATCATAATTAAACAATAACAGCAGAATAAAATAAACAACCAAAAACGCCACTTGCAGCTACTGAGATAACTCATGCTTACATATCATGTTATATATATCAATAAACTAAAAAGGGGGTCTCACATGTCCAACCATTAGTATATACACACACACATATATATAAGCTTGCTGATAAATAAAATTAAACCAAAAGTAAAAAAAACACCAGCCGTGGAAAGAACCTCATGGTTCCTTTCCAATATTCCATGCCAACTCAACTAGGATCTAGCTCCTGATCTAGAACCCTTACCTGAAATTAAAATTATAAAGTCTACACATATCCCAAAGTTC
Organism: Viscum album; assembly: GCA_963277665.1. Classification (NCBI taxonomy): domain Eukaryota; kingdom Viridiplantae; phylum Streptophyta; class Magnoliopsida; order Santalales; family Viscaceae; genus Viscum; species Viscum album. The sequence goes on along the minus strand of OY728129.1, from coordinate 1,841,126,221 downwards.
TTATGTAGGGTGTGAGAATGAGTCTCAATAGGGTACCACCCACATGTGTATACCCGATATAAGTGTTTTGAGAAGTTTTTTACTAATAATAAATAAAACTGAACAGGTTTAAAGTAAACATGAGTTTCCCTGGTGCTCAAAAGGAACTTATAATCCATCACCATCCTCATCCAATGTCGGAATACCATAGTGAAGATGTTAATTAGCCTAAGACCAAGGCAACCCCTGATATAGAATGTCCAACTGAACCCGTAGATTCCACCTCCAAGTGATTAACCTGGTGCCTCATTCTAAAAGACACTGCATGACCAAAATCAAATCACTAACATCACAATGGTACGCCTAAGAAAATAGAACCTCGATCCCTTGGACCCCTACCTGAAAGCACATGTTGTCATGAAGATCATCATCCGGAGGCACAAAGATACATTTCTTCAAATAAAAATCACTGTCGGCTCATAGATTGATTTTCAAAGGAATAAAAATCTCAATCCTCCGATAATAGTATAATACCAATGGCCTTAATATGGTGAGTATTATCCCCAAAATGATATCCTTAATCATATCATACAAAGTCTCCTCACCTTCCCCGTGGATTTCAAAGGCAATAACCCCCAAACTAAATACCTAAGTTGCACTACCGGGGGCCTCTACGCACACGATTGGCCAACACCACCACATCATTGAGTCAAAATGTTTTCACATGACTAAAATGAAATTTTTTTCAACCACATGCAGGAGGAAATAACCAATTTGGTATCTAAGCCACATCTAACTAGCACTTTATTCCCCTGTGACCATGTCTCTCAAGTCCGAAGGTCATTCCATCCAGTATCACATGACACACCCTCAACCGTATGACCTCATTCCCTCAATAAAATGATTTATTCATCCAATAATATGATCACCATCACTCAATGTATTTATCCCAAGCCTAATCAGATTACCATTTCACCTCAATCACGATGTCCATGTCATCCTAATTCCTCGGGTTGAGCCCATCACAACCCAAAGGATCATAGTAGAATATCACAAGGAAATACATATATATAATTCACATCACTTTAAAAGTAGAAAAATCAACCTAATTTAATTATACAATTTCAATTAAAGAAAAACATTCAAATTACATATAGAAAACACACTAGCCTAACTACCCAAGTTGGTCGATGACCTCTATCCCGACCTTGCACATATGTTGAAAATTTCAAGGAGATCATTTCTTTATCTTCAGAAATAGTGTCTCGAGATCTTTTAAAGGATTCTCTTTTCATTGTGTGTATTCATCAAGAGAGAAAGGAGTGAACCCTCTCCTCTAAGGATCTTCGTTTTGAGATGTTGGTGGATGAATTATTTTAGCTAAGTTGGTTTCTAGAGCATAAGAAGTTGGAAATATGGTATCTATTGCCACTCATGAAGGTTTCCCATCTTGTGAGATGTGTGTTCCAGAGGAACCAATTCCTAAAGAGTTTCACTTTTTTGTGTCAAATTTTTATTCATTAGACCATTCACTCATTTTCTTCTAGTGTGTTTAGTTCGTTCATTTGAAGCTATCGTGTTGTAATCCTCCGATGACTTGTTTTTTTTGTGGCCATTTGGGTCATATAGAGAAGTTTTGTTGGAATCATTACTTGATGAAGAATAAGTATGGATCAGAGTATGTTAGATACTAACTACGAGGTAGGGGATTCTTCAGTCATTAGGGATCCAACCACTAGCCTTGGAGTTAAGCTCGATGATAGTTGTGAATTTCCATGAGTATAGGGAACCTTGGCATAGATTTTTTCTCAAGTATGGAGGGGATATGGTTTAAGTTCCTTGTTGTAGTTTTCTTTTCTATTATAAGATCATATTTTTGTTTAGAAAACCTTTGTAAACTTTTTATATCCCAATTAGAGCTGTTATGTTTATTTGAATATGAATCATTAAATGGTTATCCTTCATGGATCATTTTCTTATTTCCAATGGTGCTCATTTTGGAGATTTTCATACTTATGTAAACGACAAATAGTAGTTTTGTTCGCTATTTATTTTTGATATATTCAATCCATTAGTGTGGGAGGTTTTTAGTTTTTGTTGGAATTTTCTATGTTATTTGTCCCATGGTGGCATTATTTTATTTTCATTGTTTAAATTTTTGAGTTATTAAAGAAAAGTGAATGTTTTGGGCTTGGAAGTTTATGGAATATGGTTAGAAAAACCATGTGGATTTTCTCAAGTAACTATGTGGATCATGTTTTAGATTCTAGGGTATAGTTCAAGGCCTGTGCACATTTACAAAAAACTTACAACAATCATTATATAAGGTTCTTGAATTGGGAAACTGCATATTTCTTGGTTAGAGCATGGTTTGGGAAACTGTTTATCCATCCCATGTAAGGTTCTCCTCTTCTCTAGTAGGGTGCACACGATTGGGGCATAGTTTTTCAAACTGTGCATCCAAACTGTAGAACTTGAAAAAATAATTTAAAAAAATAGGATTTTCCTCTTTGAGTCTCTAATTTTTTAACCATAATTCGGATTTTCCATTATGTCAATGGTGGGGGTGTTCTTGGTTTGTATCTGGAGTTCCCACATTAGGCTGGTCTAATGTATTTCCATGGTGTTACTCATATTATTTTAGTGGGGAGAGCTATCTCATGTTATTCCATTGTTCATAGTGTTGTGGATTAAATTATAGTTGGTCAGGTGTGACTTTTTAAGTGAATGGTCACCCTGAGGTTCGTGGTTTTTTTGGATTCTTTTGAGTTCGAGTACAAGTTATTTTTACCATTTGGATAGATGTTTTTATAGGGGAAGAAAGTGTTTTTTGTGGGGAGAATTGTCACACCCCAACCATGATTTTTTTATTATTTATTTATCAATCTTAGATCTTTTGGTTTATGTTTGGGTTGAGTTTTTGAAAATAGTCACTGGGTTCTGGTGGTTTCTGTTTGTTTCTACCTCTGTACATGGTTATTGTGAAAGGTATTGTGAGAAAGTATAATTATAGGGAGTTTGTGACACCCAAGGGGAAATTATATTGTGGTTAAATAAATAAAGTATCATTGGGTGGTCTATCCTATGTTTGGGGTGTCATTTGAGGGGTTTGGCTAATTTTTCAGGTCACATAGTTTTCCCAAACTGTGCAACTTAATCTTTTAAGTTGGAAAATGTTTCCACTAGAAGTTTCATGGTTTTCACATGGTTTAAAAAATATTGAATCCCATTAAAACCTAAAAAAATTATTTTAAAAAACACTATTTAAGTTATTCCACATCACTTTTGGAGCCCTATCAGTTGGGTATTGGCCAGAGGGTTCCCCACCTTCATTCTCCATCATCTTGGGCCACTTTTTTTAAAATTTATCACCAACAATTAGTGATTATTCATGATTTATTCATAAAATATTTCCCATTACTATTATTCTATTCTCCCTTTCATGGTTTCTTGGTTTCTCTTGGATCGATTCCATATTCTATGAACCCTAGGGTGAGGGTTGGCTAATGTGGGTTTATTTCTTTGATTTTAGGGTGTGTGTTTTTTTCATTTGAAATTTTCCTTAATTATCTAGGAGTGTCATTTCATTTTCACATCGTTGAGGTAGGTTTTTCTATCCATTTCATTTCTGAAACATTCCAATTTATGTTTTAGATTCCCTAAATAATTTATAAATGATATTTTATTGCTTGAAATGACTTGGTATGTTTTTAATGGTATTTTGATGATGAGATATGGGTGAGAAATGGTTTTAAAAAGGTTTTATTTGATTATTCCTATGTTAAATGATTGAAAGCTATTTTATAAAATGTAAATTTATATTTTAAAGTGAAATTGGGTGTTTTGAGTGGTGTTTTCCCTTATAAATGTTTTATTAATTTGGTTGGATTTTTAGTTGGGTGTTATATATATAATGTGTGGAATCTTATGTTATGACTTAATGTGTTGAACTAAAAGCATGTGGTGTTTCTTTAAAAAGGTATTTTTGAGTGATTTCATGAATAATTGAAGAGTTTCATTGAATTCTGGTTTGGGATTTTCAATAATGGATTCGTAAGTGGTTTTGGGTTTGTAAATGATTTGTTAGATTATTTTTGTAAATTTTTGGGTTCTTAATGGTTTATTGAAGCCCATTTGTAACCCTTATAATATTGGTTCTTCCTTGAGCCATGGTTTTTCAATGGCTTATCCTTTCTTCACTCTTTACTTTTCAAAAATGGTTTATGATTTATAAATACTATGTCGGTGCTTCAAGTAACATTAAGTGTGACTTCAAATGTGTTTTTTAAATCTTGGACCATTTTTAATTTCGAGATACATTTTATGAATGATTTTAATGAATGGTTGTTTGGAATATTGACATGTTTTGGAAAAATTAATTGAAATCTAGGGTAGTGCGAAGTCCTAGGGTGAAATTTTAAAATGTTTGGGAAAGTGGTTTTTGAAACTAAAATAATGTGGCATACCATTTAGCACATTCTGTATGGCTTATTGTGATATGGGAACACCTATGGAGGATTTACTAAGTTTGGGTTATCACATGGGTGGTGTCGGTGGTTGGGGTAGGCAAGTGCGGTGGAGGCGGGTTAGGCGAGCCTCGTGTGTGATGGATTCAATTTCCACTGTGTATCACTATTATATCATGGGTTTCCTAGGAATATTGTAGTGGGTTGAGTGATGGATTCTTGTCAACCCCTATTAGAACGCTTGGTACCCCATAGATGTTTTGGAGGCCATATCAGATTGTACCACTAGATTATCAGTTAGAATGGATAGTGAGTTATTGAATATGGAGGTGTGCCATACGTCGGCAGGTGAGTCAGATATGAGTATGTCCAGGGATCTCTCTAGGGAGGTTTAGGAAATTTTCATGATTTCTTATTTATATGCTATGTTTATTTTTTTTATGATTGTGGATATTAGCCCTATTATTTTATACTCTCTATTTTGTTTCATTTACTTTATGGTTATCCTTACTTTTTTATCATTTTTTTATTGATTTTTGGGTTTTGGATTTGAACACGGTAGTGGAAAGTATCACTATTTTGGAAAATTAAAGTGGTGTGTGTTGTTTGAAAATATGATTATGGAAAGCTATGTTTGGTTCTTTAAAAATGATTAATAACCTTTTTTCAAAATGTTTTTTCAAAAGATTATTCATAGACTATCTCTAGAAATTAAATGTATGGACCCTATGGTGATTACCTACTGAGATACTAAATCTCACACCCTACTTGTGCCACTCGATGTCAGTAGACCCGAGTTATTTTTCAGGTGCAGGTTTCTGGTTTGGTTTCTATCAGAGTGATTATGCCTTGAGGTTAGTGGTGACCATGTGGTCACATGGAGTTCATGTTAGCATGTTTGAGATCAGGTTGTACTCAATTTATATTTATTTCAGTTGTTGTATCCGGATTAGTTTGTATATATATTGGTATCCAGTTATTGTTAGTTCTGTTTCATGTTCTTTTAGTTATGAAACATGGTTTATTTGTCCTAAATCATTCCCATTTAGATTACTTTGATTCTAAGGACTAGTTTCCATCCTCTGGGAATAAGGAGTGCCCCTCGGTCCATGTCTCAGACCAAGGAATATTTTGGGTTGGATGGAATCCCGGCTTGGTTCATGAAAGAATGACTCAGGGATGACTCCCTTGGATTCCTTGTGACTTTTGATTTGCAATTACTTGGAAATGTTCCTTGGATATGTATAAACTATCTATTTATAATTAATTAGATGATTTCCTTATTTTCATATGGGAACTTGGTTTGGAATACCTTGGATGAGTTCTATATATTTGGGTCTAATAATATTTGTATATCTCAGGAAATGATATTGGGAAATGAACATGGTCATGTTACTATTTGATTACCTAGGGTCACCCCAAATGAATTGATTCTTAAACATTATATTAGATTAGTTGTTGTATGTGTTTTGGGTTGGAACAATTCTATGACTTTCTCTAAGAAACTTAGGCCCTGGTAGAAGTTGTAAAATATATCATGTATTGGTTTCAGGGTATGACTTAGTCCCCGTGGGTGTTTTTATAATGGGGGAGACTTTGGTTATTTTCCAATGCAGGTATGGTATAGGTTTGGGGTGGTCTGTCTTACACCTAATGAACTAAAGATCATATTTTATGTTTCTATGTGTTGTTCTTAAGGGGGATATGTTTCATGAGCATAACTAAAATTTTAATATCAGTATTTCATGAACATACACATAATCCATATTGCACTTAACATTGTTGATGCATTAGGGATTCCAACTATGTCATTGGACATACCCCTTACCCACATACACGATGTGGATTTTATTATACATGGATACACATTATTCTTTAATATAGGACATAGTCATCTCTTAGAGATAGACACATGGTTCTACCAACATTTCATATAGGTCATGGATATGGTAGGATAAATTTTGGGAGTTGTGTCAGAGGCTATAGTATTTGTTTTTAGTTATGGTTTAACATATATTTTATAGTGTTCCAATAAAAAATATATGATTCATGTTATTCTATATTCATATCTATATGATTCATGTTTTTCTATATTTATATTCTACTACTCTGACTTATTTTGATGCATCATATAGACCAATTTACTGATTTATATTCTAGATTTCAGCATACTAGTGGGAACCCATTGTTATTCCTAAATATTTTTGGGATATATGATATATGGAAAATTCATGATAAATTTATAGAATAATAGATCATGACCCTTGAGACTTATATCAAAGATAATATTCTCCCCATAATTAACTAATTCCCACACCTATAGTAAGGAGCCTCTAGTGTTTTGGGTGCTTCTCATGAGGTCATTTTGAATCCCTACCTAAGTTCCATTCAGGTTCATTATGATGGGGTGTTACAAAGTTATATCATAGCGTGTTTTGGGATGGGACAATGTATATTGGAAATAGAATTTGGTTTTCAGGACTAAGGAGGTAGACTGAGCACATTCCTGGTCATCACGACATCGATTTAGACTAAAGTCACTAGGGGATATCTGGTTTCTAAACTATATAATCTAAGATGATTGAGGTGTTTGATTTGACTAAAAATTTAAATGTTGGATCAATGAGGCTTAGGATAATTTTAATATTTTGGAAAGGATCCATTGATTTTTTCTTTCATAATGATAGTTTCATTTTTAGGGAATAATAGACACCTATGGGTGGTATTTTTTACATGATTCCTCATAAGAATCAATTATTATCTGAATAATATTAAAACCTAAATGGAAATTTATTTAACATATTATAAGGGGGATTAGATAAATAATTGATTAGATGTTATTGTTTTATAGGTTGTTTTATTATATGAAATTATGATTTTATTTTTTTCGATGTAATAGGGAAATAATTTTTAGGATGGTTTGAAATTTGAGAAAAATCAATTTTTGGAAATAAAACTCTTATGGTATAATGTGGTGTTCATGGATTTTATTTATAAGTTGGTTTTATTGGAAATGAAATTGGAATAAGTGAATTTGGAATTGTTTGGGATTTTTATGTTTGGTGAAAATTTATGTAAAATCTTTGTTGTAATTTGATTTCAAAGTATATTTGAAAATTGTTTTCCTAATGAGATTTTGAAAACTAGATGGATTTTTGGAAAAAGGACCAGTTAAGATTGGTATTTTTTATGGATTCAGTTTTAGTGAAAAGTATTGGTATCCAATGGGTGCTTTTTAAAACTTTGTTAGAGCCTTCTGGAGATTTAGATGTTTTGGATTGTGTTTTAATGAAGCTGATCTATGCCTATATAGCTTGGTATATTTTTTTTTCTTCTTGACTAGGAAAGAATCAGTATGTGTGGTTCTTTAGTTCTAGACTAGGTGTGAACCAGTATATTTTATTTTCACATTATTGATTGGTGGTGAAGAGGCTATTGATTTTATTTGTGGTCTAGTGAGTGTGAATCAAATATTTATTTTCTTTATCCTTTACCAGGGGAGAACTAGATGCTTAAATTGTGTGTTTTAATTATGTTTCATGATTTTGTGGACACATCCATGTGTGGTGGTGAGTATGTCCAAATTAATTGATGTGGTGTATAGAGATAAACGGGTTCCTGTGTAGGCAAATATTCTTTGTTATTAGTTCTTGTATGGGGGTGATTTGTGCATCTGAATTCTGTATTAAGAAGTTACATCATGTCATTATTGAAAGTTTCATGTGTGCAGATCTCATTATGTGGTTGGGTGATGTTGGTGGGCCTGAGTAACTAGATTCATTTTGTCATGTCTAGGTATTGGATTCCTTTATGGTTGTACATACATTTTTAGTAGTTATAATAGTTGTTTTTTGAATTTCAGTATATGATTCATATAATAGAGATAATTGTTTTTATTGATGGATAATTGAGATGAAAACCAGAAGTTGATGAGTCGATAAACTTTATTTTAGGATTTATGTGTCAGGTTGGATGGAATATTTGTGTTGGTCAAAGACTCAGTATGAATTTATAGGGTCAGAATATGAGTCTGATCAAAGATGTGTCGATACTCATGATTGGAGCGCGATAATGTTTTTTGATGATAAAATACTAGGCCATGTAATTATATTCAGTTCTCAGTTTGTACTTCTATTTGGGTTTTTGGATTTTCTAACAAGGCCTCTATGTGTAAATTTTTCAAGATTGGGTAATACGGTGATGTGGTAATGCGTCGACGATGAGGCTAATAATTTCCAATTTAATTATTCTATAGGTGGCATGAACATTATTTTTTATATAAACCAATGTAGTGATTTTGAAACCACATCGAGAAAATTGTTTACGATATAAATAAGGTTGTTGGAGGGTCAGATTAGGTCATGGGATGGATAAACTATATTTATACATTGTGTTTAGAGTTATGCAGTGGAAGTGTGATGGGTATTCGGTAATGAAACAATACCTGTTGATAGTGAAATGATCACTAGAATAGTTTGGGGTTTATGTTTTAAAGGATTACAATGGATTATAGAGTTTGAAAATTATTATATTTTGGAGGTTGTAAATAACCACTCCTCAAGTTATTAATTTTAGTGTAAATTATAACTTTTGATTTTCTAGAGCATGAGAAAGTTTCTAATTTGAGAATCAGATTTGATTTTCATGAGTTAGAGTGCCTTTATTTCATATTTTGAATATGGATTCAGGAATAGGAGGTTCACCAGGTGATTTTATATGTATTAGGATCTTCAAGATGAATTTTGGGTGTTTTAGGGGATTCTTCCCTGGTTTCATGGTTTGGACCTCACGGTTGAGGGAAAATCATACGGTTATCCTTACATAGGGATATTTCTAGTTCATTTTGAATAGTACACAATTAGCACCGAGGGTTAGCCTATGATTTATTAGAAACCATGTGAATCTCATAGTAAACCTTGAAATTTTTATGGGACTTGTGGTTTATTGCACAATTATTAAAGGGTTGTAGATAAACCATGAGACATGTTACTGAACGAGACAATTAAAATTTCCACGGTTGATGCATGGTTTTGTAAACTCCGCATCCCAATCGTACGATGGTGTTTTTTATTTCACAGGGTCTATTACAAGGTTGGAACATGGTTTGAGTAACTACATGGCTAAATCATATGTCTTTTCTATTTTAATTAAAATGGGGGAATTAACCAAATTTTTCTAGGTGTTTTTTAACCCAAACCACCCTCTCTTCCCCCCCTTATGCATGAAACATACATAGGTCCTCTATCACTCTTTCATTTTCAAACCCCATTGATTTAGGATATAATTAGATGTGATTATTTTGAGTTACTTTGTAAAATATTCACCTCATCCTTTTATTCCTCATTCCCCATACTTTTATTTTGATTTTGTTTTTCTTTAGTTTCAGGTTTATGATGATTTCAACAAGATAATGATGGAAATCATACTTCATTTTTTTTGTGAGGCTCTTATATGTTGTCCCAAGAGTATATAAAGAAGTATTTATTCAATTTTATCCTCGAGGTAATTTTTTCTACAGATTAACTTATTTATTCTTTCCAAAATTGAACTAAATTGATTATAGAATCAGTATTGCATGTTGGTAAAATTCCATGGGTTAATGTTGAGAATATTTCATAGAACTACCATGTGGGTCATTTCACTATTTTGAAATAATGTGGTCAAAAATTAAGGTTTTAGGCTTAATTCCTTTTGTTTTATATTTTATAATTAATTATATTTAGAATAATTAATTATATTATAAAGTATAGTTAATTCTAAAGTGTTATAATTAAATAAATGTGATGTTACAATTATAGATAGATGCACCAGGCTTGGGAAATTTTAGGTGTTGATGGCTAGACTTCATTTCAATGGAAGGAAACTCTGAGTTTGTGGTGGGTGGCCTTTAAATTACTTAGTATCATTGTTATTTAGATATTTAATGTTCGTGTACCACATTATTATATTTTTTTTATAAAGGAATGACTTGTGTTACTCCACCATATGGGTGTCATGAGCTTGCATCGGTGTAATGGTCAATATTGACCATATATATTACTAAACAGTTTGATGGAGGTTCCATGGTAGAACGAGTACTAGTGGCCCTCCATATGTATTTTCTTCGTGGCATCAGTGATTTAAAATAATAAATGATATCCAATTTAAAATTGAATTTAAAAAATAAGAATTTATTGAGATATAATCTAAAAGAAAATGGGTATTTTGGTCAATGTGTTTTGAAATTAAATTTTTATAGGAGGAAATAGTTTTATAAATAATTATTAAATGGGACTTGTCAAAGGGAATATTATGAGTAAATTGGTAAGTGATCCCTTGTTTAAATTGGTTTGGAAAGAGGAGTTTGATATGAATGGAAAAGGAAAGTAAGGAGGGATTATGTTTACATGTTTTCCTGTGTTTGACATTGTGAGGGAATCACTAAAAAAACTATAATTGAATGACATTTTTTACTGGCATTTTTTAAAAACATTGCCATTTTTTAAATTTAGTAACGTTTTTTAGGAAATATCGATAATTTATCAAGGTTTTCAAAAAATGTCACTAAATTAGCGATGTTTCTGGAAAAGAATATCTAAAATTGTGATGTTTATGGAAAACATTGGCAAATTAGTGATGTTTCCAAAAAAACATTGATAAATAGCAACATTTTCGAAAAACGTCCTAATAGTGATGTTTCTGGAAAACGTCGCAAAATTGGTGATGTTTCCAAAAAAGAGTCGCTAAATTAGGGAGGTTTCATAAAAAAGTGTCACTAAATTGGTGACATTTTTATATGTATTAGGATCTTCAAGATGAATTTTGGGTGTTTTTAGGGGATTCTTCCCTGGTTTCATGGTTTGGACCTCACGGTTGAGGGAAAATCATAGAGTTATCCTTACATAGGGATATTTCTAGTTCATTTTGTATAGTACACAATTAGCACCGAGGGTTAGCCTATGATTTATTAGAAACCATGTGAATCTCATAGTAAACCTTTAAATTTTTATGGGACTTGTGGTTTATTGCACAATTATTAAAGGGTTGTAGATAAACCATGTGAAATGTTACTGAACGAGACAATTAAAATTTCCACAGTTGATGCATGGTTTTGTAAACTCCGCATCCCAATCGTACGATGGTGTTTTTTATTTCACAGAGTCTGTTACAAGGTTGGAACATGGTTTGAGTAACTACATGGCTAAATCATATGTCTTTTCTATTTTAATTAAAATGGGGGAATTAACCAAATTTTCCTAGGTGTTTTTTAACCCAAACCACCCTCTCCCCCCCCCCTTATGCATGAAACATACATAGGTCCTCTATCACTCTTTCATTTTCAAACCCAATTGATTTAGGATATTATTAGATGTGATTATTTTGAGTTACTTTGTAAAATATTAACCCCATCCTTTTATTCCTCATTCCCCTTACTTTTATTTTGATTTTGTTTTTCTTTAGTTTCAGGTTTATGATGATTTCAACAAGATAATGATGGAAATCATACTTCATTTTTTTGTGAGGCTCTTATATGTTGTCTCAAGAGTATATAAAGAAGAATTTATTCAATTTTATCCTCGAGGTAATTTTTTCTATAGATTAATTTATTTATTCTTTCCAAAATTTAACTAAATTGATTATAGAATCAGTATTGCATGTTGGTAAAATTCCATGGGTTGATGTTGAGAATATTTCATAGAACTACCATGTGGGTCATTTCACTATTTTGAAATAATGTGGTCAAAAATTAAGGTTTTAGGCTTAATTCCTTTTGTTTTATATTTTATAATTAATTATATTTATAATTATTAATTATATTATAAAGTATAGTTCATTCTAAAGTGTTATAATTAAATAAATGTGATGTTACAATTATAGATAGATGCACGAGGCTTGGGAAATTTTAGGTGTTGATGGCTAGACTTCATTTCAATGGAAGGAAACACTGAGTTTGTTGTGGGTGGCCTTTAAATTACTCAGTATCATTGTTATTTAGATATTTAATGATCGTGTACCTCATTATTATATTTTTTCATAATGGAATGACTTGTGTGACTCCACCATATGGGTGTCATGAGCTTGCATCGGTGTAATGGTCAATATTGACCATATATATTACTAAACAGTTTGATGGAGGTTCCATGGAAGAATGAGTACCAGTGGCCCTCCATATGTATTTTCTTCGTGGCATCAGTGATTTAAAATAATAAATTATATCCAATTTAAAATTGAATTTAAAAAATAAGAATTTATTGAGATAGAATCTAAAAGAAAATGGGTATTTTGGTCAATGTGTTTTGAAATTAAATTTTTATAGGAGCAAATAGTTTTATAAATAATTATTAAATGGGACTTGTCTAAGGGAATATTATGAGTAAATTGGCAAGCGATCCCTAGTTCAAATTGGTTTGAAAAGAGGAGTTTGATATGAATGGAAAAGGAAAGTAAGGAGGGATTATGTTTACATGTTTTCCTGTGTTTGACATTGTGAGGGAATCACTAAAAAAACTATAATTGAATGACATTTTTTACTGACATTTTTTAAAAACATGGCCATTTTTTAAATTTAGTAATGCTTTTTAGAAAATATCGATAATTTTTTGAGGTTTTCAAAAAATGTCACTAAATTAGCGATGTTTCTGGAAAAGAATATCTAAAATTGTGACGTTTATGGAAAACATTGGCAAATTAGTGATGTTTCCAAAAAAACATTGATAAATAGCAACATTTTCGAAAAACGTCCTAAATAGTGATGTTTCTGGAAAACGTCGCAAAATTGGTGATGTTTCCAAAAAAGAGTCGCTAAATTAGGGAGGTTTCATAAAAAAGTGTCACTAAATTGGTGACATTTTTGTGAAAATCATCTCTAAATTAGCAATGTTTCTTGAAAAGTGTCGCAAAATAAGACACATTTTCTAAAAAGCGTCGCTAAATTAGCAATGTTTGCGGAAAAGTGTTGCTAAATTAGCGACTTTTTCTTAAAGGTGTTGCTAAATTAGCGTTTTTTTCTTAACAGCGTCGCTAAATTAGCAATGTTTGCTGAAAGACGTCGCTAAATGCGTCTCTAAATTAGCGACGTTTACTGAATGACACCGCTAAATTAGCTATGTTTCCTGAAAAAGGTCTGTAAATGAGCGACCTTATATATATATAAACACTGACACATGTATATAAACCTATATATATATATATTTATTTATTTATTTACACACACACACAAAGATATATATATATATGTGTATATATATTTACATATATTTATATATGAAAAACATAAATATTTTAAATTTAGTCACGTTTTTAAGAAAATATGGCTATATTAGTGACATTTTTACCAACGTTTTAAAACATGTATATATATATATATATATATATATACACAGACACACAACATGTATATATAAACATATATACGCATATTCAAATAAACACATATATATATAATATAAACACCCATACACCCATATATATAATATAAACCCACACACACACATATATATAATATAATATAAATATATAAATAAACATACAATATAAACATATATATATATATCTATAATATAAAACATAAACACACACAAGCATTTATATAATAAAAACATAAAATAAAAACACACACGCATATAATATAAACTTATATATAAAGTAAAATATAAACATATATATATACATAAAATATAAAATACAAAATATAAACATATATATGTTAATATATGTATATTAATATAATATTATATATATATAATATTAAATTCTAAATATTGAAATGTACATATATATATATATATAACATAATCCAATTAAATATTTTAAATCTAGTTATGTTTTTAAGAAAACGTGACTATTTTAATGACATTTGTACCAACGTTTTAAAAAGTGGCTAATTCCACACACACATATATAAACACACACACACACACATATATATATATATATTAATATAAACAAATAATTTATATAATATATTAAAACACATATATAATATAATATAAAGATATATATATATATATATATATATAATAATAAAAACATATATATATATATATATATATATATATTAAAATACAATTATTTAATAATATCTCAAGTGGCTGAGTTGGGAGCGTCATTACATGAGAGGCGATGAGTAGCACCTTCAATTCCTGTGGGCTATGATTTTTTAATGGTGTGTAGGCAGAGCGGTACCGGACTGGTGAGGAACAAGTAACTGGGGTCGAGGCCGGACGGGAGGGGTGCGCGGGAGACGGGTACTGGAGGCAGGCTGGGTGCGTAGTATGTATTATAGGGCAGGATGGGAGGGGAGTACTGGAGCCCAGGCTGGTCAGAGCGGGTATTGTAGGGCAGTACTAGAGGCTGGCTGGGTGGAGCAGGTTTTGTAGGGCAGTACTAGAGGTAGGTTGCGAAGAGCTGATATTGTAGGGTATTACTGGAGGGGAGTGGACGATGCGGGTACTGGAGGCTGCCTGGGCGGAGTCAACGTGATTATGGTTATTATTATAAGAAATACACATTTCAAAAATAATACAATTGTTAAAAAACATGTCTAATTTAGCAGCATTTATAAAAAAACGTCAGTAAATGCGGTTTGGCTTATTGGCAACGCCTCTAAATTAGACATGTTTATTTACAAACATTTCTAAAAAGTATCGACAAATGATGGGTCACTAATTAGTGACGTTTATAAACCATGCTAATTTAATGATGCTTATTTACCAGAGTTTCTAAAAAACGTCGGCAAATGAGGAGTCATTAATTAGAGATGTTTTAAAGCATCACTAATTTAGCAACGTTTATAAGCATCACTAAATTAGTGACACCTCATTTAGCTATGTTTTGAAGAAACATCGGTAAATGACTTAGCGACATTTTAAAACGTCGCGAATCCAAAAAACGTCGCTAATTAGCATTTTTTTGTAGTGAAAGACCCTATTTTTTTAATGAATGGTTCTTTTTTTTTATTATCATTTTTTATTGATTATGGATTGTACATGTTTCATGATGATGCATGTTGTGTGTGTGGCCCTATGGAAACATGATTTTTTTTTCAATGTGCCGGATAATCCAGATTGATATGATATACCCCTATAAGAATACATACGGTTACGAAGGATCCAAGAGACTAACAAGGGACATTATAACTTGAATGAAAGTCTAGTATCGAGAGATGAAAATATTATTAAATAACTCATAAAGGGTTATCTTTTTATGGTTTTACACGGGGGTCTATTATAGGTACCTCAATAATGTGTTGCCACTAGATAGAGTTCATGTGACATGTGATTTATGCGACAAAGTTAGGTCTCAACTTGAGATGAATTACATGAAAATATGAGTCATTTTTAGTATATAGACATACATCAGGTAATGTTTTATGAGATTTTATAGGATGTAAACACTTCATTTACTGACAATTAAGGGCCTTGAGATTTTGGAATTTCGGGGTCGTTTCTGATGATTTGGATGAAATTATTGATGTGATGGAAGGCCCCATAGATGTCCTAAGATTCATATGTTGTAACTAATATTGAATATCTATGGAAGGTACCCCATTAATTCCCTCTGATTATAAAAGTAGAATTCAATGGGGAAGTTTCCCTTGGATTCACTATGATTATTAATGGAAATGACTTTGGGGATGTTCCCCTTGGATTCATTGTGATCATTGACTTTGAATGCATTGGTAATATTTATTCGAATAGATTCATGGTGAGTACTAATACAAAATATATGGAATCCCAAATTTTTATTACATAAACTTTTCTTTACATGGGATAAAACAAAGGATCATTTAAAGTTCATTTTCTTGAAAATTAGGAACATAGTACATGAAAACATAAAAATTCATTAAATCGACTTGAATGAAATATTCATGGGTTAACCTTAGGTTAATTTTACTACATATCATATATTGGACACATATATCAAAGGAAGTGGATGAGAATGAGACCAGTAAGGGAATAAGAAAGGTTGACATTTAGCAATTGATCATGAGGCATGTCGGTAGGAACATGCAGTATAATAATATAACATGATCAAGATAACTTGAGGTGTCTCATAATAAAAATAAAATGATATATAAAATGGAAATGTGGCTACAAAACATAAATGAGACATTTATAACAATATCATCCAATTTTATCACCAAGGTTTCATAAATCCAAATTACCAAAGTTATTCAACAAGGTATCATAAAACTGGGAATCTATATGGATTAAATTAATTACCCTATGAATTGAAGTGCAATCAGGGCTCAACCTTCACATGTCTTAATTTTATGTGAGCCACATATATCATAATAAATCATGGAATTAATAACCCATTGAAAATAACGAATGAGTTTCTTATCAAAATCATGGTGTATAAAATTGTTTAAATGAATGACCATTACATCATTCATTACCCACCCAAAGGAAATGTGGGTTACATATATGAAAATCAATGAAGCAATAATTTTTTTTAAATCTAGGTGAATACCCATGGAAAAGGAAGAGGTTTGTGTATTCACAAAAATAAAAATAAATTAGATTTCACATGTAATAGAGAGAAATAAATTCTACAACACGACTGGTATAAAACATGGATTAAGAAAATGGAAAAATGAGAGGGAACAAGGGTATCCCATTTTTAAAATAATATTTTTATAGTAATGGGATAATATAATGTGGAAAAAAAGAAATAGGTTTGTAAAATAGAATACATTCCAAAAAATAGTGATCATGACTAGAAAAGAGAAGTAGAGATCTCCCTTACTTTTAGGGTTTCTCCAAAATCATGAGTATTGGAACCCTGGGGGCTTGAAGACACCCGAGAGGGACTCTTTGGAAGTAAAAATCACCGTAAAATCATGGGGGATGGAGTGGGAGTGATGGGTAATGGTAAAATGGGTGGGCATTTATAGCAAATGTGGAGGAATTGTTTAATAACATCCAAAAATAGGTCTTCCAAATCTTGGTTGTGGAAAATAAAAATGAACTCTCTTACCCATGGTTTTTTTGATGATTTTAGTCATTTGAGTCACATTTCATGATATTTTAATCCACTATAACCGAACACTATTTTTTAATAAATATTTTTGCATGGAAAAGTAAATTTTCCAAAACCTATTGTTTTCAAAATAAAATTTTCCATTTTAGAGTTTGGAAAATCACATATAGGTATGGGAACTGATTAAAATATATTAAATTATTTTATATTAATAAAATAACATATTTTAGGTCTTTTATTATGGTAAATTAATTATTACATAATTAGGACATAAATATGAAGTCATAAAACAAGCTGATTTTATAATTAACAGAAAAAATGTATTTTAGAAAACTCTCATAAATTCAGAAAAATAATAATATCAATGTGATGATTTAAAATAAAATATTTTTTGTTACAATAATTATATATATTATAATTTAAACTTACAAATATAAAAATCATTATTTATTAAAACATAGTAGTTTTTAAGTCATAATTGAATTTTTGACACATATAAAACTATCATAAGACATAAAAAATTATTTTATCATTTATATTAATATTATTGTGTTTTAAAATACTATTTAATTAAAATAAATATTATTCAAAATACCTTAGTTTATTATATAAATTTATATCTTTTATAAAAAATATTATTTTATTTTATTTGTGTCAAGAAATCAATATATCAAATAAAGCTCAATTAAACATATATTTCATTAAGAAAAAAAATTATTAAAATTGAATTTATAAAATAACAATTTTATTCATAAAATGTTATTAAACTTTATGTAACTATGTTTGGGATAGGTAAATTCTTGTAACACCCTCGTACGCCCTAAGGGTATGGTGTGCGATAGTGGTAGTTTCATGGGGTGGCTCGACTAAAATTTATCGAGTGGCAATATCTACTAACTTAAACTTTTCCCATAGGTGATTTCATTCATGATTTACTTTATGAATATCATATTGGGATAGGTCAGGGGAGAACACGAGTGATGCTACCACCTTCCCAAGATCTAACAAATGTCCTTCAAACAGAACGACTCTACTAGTTGAGGCCATCATTTCTCCTTTCTTCAACAATTTTCCCATTTAATTTCTACATACAAACAAAAATTATAATGGTAAAATTATCAATAATTTTTATAGTTCCCAATGGTAAAATTTACCGAAATTCATCTTTTACCAATATTCATATAATTGTCAAATACCAACAATCACATTTTTTTGTATACCCTATAAATACTACTACATTATTTCACTCACTACAATTTCTACCAAGATTATATACTTTCATTTTCAATGATTTTGGTTTATATACTAATATTTTGTTTCATTTCTATGGTGTTGGTCATGGGGGTGATGATTCTAACAGATTGGGGAAATCGGTATTTTCCCATTTTAGTTTTTCTATATTATATTTTTTGTCTAATTCTAATGTTTGGAATTTTAATTGGTTTCATAGATGACTAATGTAAATATCATTATTAATATGATAAAGTTTTATTGGTTCCTCTATATTTTGTATGTGTATATTATAATATAATATAAGACACATTTTCTCAAGAAATAAATATTATTTTGAAATTCTGGGTTGTTAAATTCTTCTCTCCTTTAGAAATTGCATCATTGAAATTTCAGCTCATATTCTTGGTTGAGAATAAGTGAGGGTCATTTTGTTTCATTGATTCCTCTAGATTCCATTCCACTTATTCATACTTATGGATCCTCTATAACACTTTTACAAGGTGAGTAGTCTTGTTGCATAGAAAATTTTCACTATGGTCCTAGATCTCTATTAGCTACTCCTCATAAGACAGTTTATGTTCTAGTTGTACCACCTCCAGATTTAGTACATGTGAGGGATCACCTATGTACTTCCTCAAGAGAGATACATGAAATACATCATGAACATTTTCCAGATTTTTTTGCAGTGATACCCGATAGGCAACTTCTCCTATGCGATCAAGTATTTTAAAGGATCCAATGTACATAGGGCTAACCTTTACATTCTTTACAAATCACAGGACTCTCTTAGAGGGTGATATCCGAAGGAAATCCTTGACTTCAACATTAAATTCCTAATCCATTTTACAATTTTCTATATAGAAAATCCTCTAACTCGGAGAAGTATCTATATATTATTGGATATCATGAACCTTATCAGTCATATCTTGCACAATATTGGAAAAAGAAACATTCTCTCACCAACATCATACCAAAAAGAATGAGTTATACATCACTTCCCATATAGATCTTCATAGGGTCCCATTTGAATACTTGAGTGGAAGATATTTTTGTACAAGAACTAAACTAATGGTATGTGTTTATCCCATCCACATTTAAATATGATTGAGCATTTTCTCATCATTTCATAATCTGTCTGAATATTCCTTTCATATTGGCCATTATTTTGGGGATTATAGGTCATATTGAAATTCAAATTACTATTCACAGAATGTTTAAAAATTATCCAGAAGTTTGATGTGAACCTTGGTTCACCGATTAGAAATGACTAAATGTGGAACCCCATATAGCCTCACTACTTCCTTTATGTATATCTTGGAAAGATGTTCAAGAGAGAGATATTTTCAAATAGTGATGAAAATTGAATTCATGGTGATTCAATCCACTATAAACCATATCACATTGTTTCCTATGGATGTTCTTGGGAGACCATTGATGAATCCCATAGTGATATTGTCCCACTTCCTTATTGGTATGGGTAGTGGTTGTGATACCCCTTTAGGAATTTTTCACTCTGACTTCAATTGTTGACAAACCTAGAACCTTGCAGTGTTATCTACAATCTCCCTTGACATATTATCCCACCAATAATCATCTTAAATGTCCTTACACATTTTTTTGATTTCATATTATATAGATATGGTTGATCAATGAGCATCATCCATCATCTTTAACTTCATCTCTCAAATAGACGGGAGACATAATTGTGTACCAAATTTCAATACAACTTATTTATCAATATTAAACTCAGGAAACTTCCTATTCTTCATATCCTTAATTTTATTTTATGTCAAAGTGTATTCTCTTTGAGCTCTCTTGATAATTTCTAATAATAATGGTTGAGAAATCATCTAGGAAGTGATTGATGATGTCCTCCCCTTATGATTCCTATGACCAACCATACTAGGTCATTGATCAATTTAAATCCTTGAATCCTCATCTTTTCTAGCAAATTAGGTTATTTCCTAGTTCATTAATTCGTGAATTTTTTCCTCTTCCAACGTGATAATGAATTGAACCATCATGGTCTTTAATATGTTCTAACCTTCTCTTTTGCGTCATGTTCAATTACTTTTTCATGAATATATACTTAAAATTTTGGTGGTCTATGTATATATAAACGTTTTACCCATAAAGATAGTGCCTCTATATTTTTAGGTAAAAAATAACTACAACTAACTCCAGGCCATGTGTATGATAATTCTTCTCATGAATAATTAACTATGAAGATTCATAAGAAATCACCTTTTCATTTTTAATGAGTAAATACCCAATCTCTTTCATAGATGAATCACTACAAATAAAAAATCCTTCACTAATAGAGGGTATATTTAATTAAAAATTTTCAAAACTATATACAAACACTACTTATAATGGTAAAATGATAACCAAGGGGTATAGTATGTAATGGTTACATTTACTAGTGGTTATAATGACCGATGGTCATATTTGAATAGTGGTCATATAACGGTCAAATCTGAACGATCAAATTTCCATTATACCCTATAAATACCACTTCATTATTTTAATCACTACAATTTCTCCCAATGTTATACATTTTAATTTCTTATTATGTTGATTGGTTTACTAATATTTTTCTTCATTTAGGTAATTTTTTCCATGGGGGAGATGGATTCTAATGTATTGGGGTGATCCATATTTTTCCATTTTAGATATTCTATATTATATTTTTTTCAGTTGTAATGATGGGAATTTTAATTAGTTTCATAGATGACTAATTTAAATATAATTATTAATGAGATAAGGTTTAGTTGGTTTCTATGTATTTTGTTTGAGTATAATATAATATAATATAACATACATTTTCTTATCAAATAAATTTTATTTAAAAATATTGGGTCCTTATGGGATTCCTTGGGAAATCCCCTTGGATTTATAATGCCTCTGATTAGTCCCACTTGCATTCACAATGATTACATCTTGGATTAAATTTGCGACATTCCCACATTGAATTTATTTTGATAACTGAATTGGAATTCCTTGGAATATTTCCTTGGATTCAAAAGTATTATTGATAAAGAATTACTTTTGGTAGTTCCCTTTATATTAATCATGAATTTGGATTTAGAATTCCTAAGATGAGTTTTATTAATTCGCATGGAAAACTGATTTGGAATTACTTAGATGAGTTACATTGATTCATTTGGAGGAATACTTTAGAATTACTTTGACACATTTCATAAATTTAGATTTGATATGATTTGGATTTCTCAAGGAATTATCTTAGGATCTAGTCGGGGGATTGATACTATCTGATTTCTAAGGTCCATCCCCAAGGAATTAGTGATTTCACCTACTACTGGATTGGTTGTGGGTTGGTTTTTAGGTTAGCATGGTATTATGATGTTCTTAGGTACACTCCTACACTAGTAAAATATGGTATTATATGGGTTATTGGTTTACGGGAATGGATTTGACCCCCTAGGTTGTTACTTATGGGTGAAGACCTATGGAATTCGATGAAGTTATAATGGTTGTGGTTACTGGTATTCTATTTGACACCTTAAAAACCATCATATATATTTGATGCAATTGCATGTCATGAATCTGGGTGGGTGGGTTTCATGATCATGGAACCACTCTTTATATATCCATTGTATGCACATCTATTTCATCATAATATCACTCATTGTTGTTGTGGCATTGGGGATACCAACTATGTTGTTGGACATACACCCTAATATCACACAATGAATGGATTTTGATGTATGTGGGTAGACTTTCCTATTTAATTCCATACATAGGTATCTCAAGGTGATAAAAATGTGGTTCATCTTAAAAGTGGTGGATTCCATGGATTTGGTAGGTTTGATTATGAGAATTGGGAAAAAAGGATACTGTATTTATTTTTATTCATGCTTCAACATGAACTATCTAGTGTGTAATTTATATATATATATACAATGTATATTATGTGAGGTTGAAATTATATTTCTCTATTTTATTTTGATACATCATATAGATTGCTTTACTACTTTTTATCCTAGACTTTGGAGGCCCATTCAGATTCTGGTTATGAGTCTATAGGTATTTGGGAAGTCTAATATATCGACTTCTCATACTACTTTTTTATTTAATTGAGCCTAACCCCTTAGGCCACATATACAAGGTAATAGTATTAACATGATTATCTTAGTACCTCAATACAATTTGGAAACCTTTGGAATATAAGGAGTCATTTCTGAGGTCAAGTATCATCCCCACTCAGGTAATGTTTGAGTTCTCTAAGCAAGGGTGTAACAAAATATATAAATAAAATGTTGGTAAGTGTACCTGTTCTTACACTACCTTATAATGGAATAGGTTTTTTGATATATAGTGATGTATAAAATAAGATATTGGTTTATTATCTCTTGTGAAATGAAATGGTGGTAGAATATATCTCATTTCAATTAATGATTCAATGAGAAAAGTACACCAAAAATTTCCTGACTATTGGGTCTGAGAAAGAATCCATAAAGTACAAGGGATGAACATGTGGTATGTTGTTTCTTATCAAATATTATTTTTTTACCACTAAAATACTTTTTGTTCTATTTTTTATGGATCTAATTATTTAAATGTTCATTTATAGTGTATGTCTAAAGGTTTATATGAGCCGATATTTTTGGGTTCAGACCAGGATTTTACGTTAGTGATATGTAAAAACTCATGGACTGAAACAAAACCTGACCTATTTTTTTAATTAAAAATATCTGAAATCTTTTGATATATCCATATATCTTACTCTAAAAATCAATATATGATAATTCTAATCACACACACCTTAGACATGATAATCCTAATCTGACTCAGAATATCTCACACATCCCTCCTCAAGCTGAATCATATATATTTATCATTCCTAGATTGGTATGTAAGAATTTAATAGGATCTTCTAGAATCCCCTTATAGAAAATATCTATAAGTTTATTTTTAGTGTGAACATGTTTGAGAGTAATGTTCTTCTCATTATGATTTTTTTTGGCGCTTTCGCCGGGGCGCGCGCTTTCGTCTTCTTGAGTACGAAAGGCCCAGTTTCTTTTCCCCACATTCCCACTTTCCAAAGGTGGGCGGAATCTATTCCTTGTTCAGGGACGTTTTCTACTTGATCAAAATGGGATGATGGGATGTTGGTTCTTTGTTCTATGGATTCCTCCTAATAACTCGTCACTTAGTCCGGGTCTCCCTTATAAATTGAAGATGTTGTTCATGAAAATCTTTCGAGTTCCATATCTTCATGGACACCAGTTAATGACACTGCTTATGTTGGGACATTCCAAAGGGTCTGGTTAGGGTAGAAACCTTCGATTAGGGGAGTAGTCACGTTAGACATCACTGTAATGTCTGGACAATTGAACACTATCGTGTCTGGGTTTCTTCCCCTTATTATAGGGCTTCTCGAGGGTGCGGTAGCTCGAGGCATCCCATGTCGAACGCGAGGAATCATATTCCATAGGCATGTATCTGAGGTTTTCCTCAACTTTCCATGTTTAACATAGGGTATTTCGTAGGTTTAACGTCTAGTCGAGATGGATCAGACTGATCAGAACACTGGCGAAAGTGGATCAGATAGGTGTAATATCTGGAGGGAACAGTGATGTTTGGGGTGAGTTGGCATGACCTCACCAGGATGTGGTGACCCGGGTAAGAATCAATATGGATGGTGGAGTATTTGAATGAAGTGGATGGGGTATGGTATAGAACCACCGTGAGGATGATGGTAATATTGGGCTTGAGTCTCGAGGAGACTTCCTACGTATCCCTGTGGCAGGGAATCAAAGTCTGCGTAGTTCGGTAGGGTGAAGGGACGCTTAAAGAGGTGGCCCGTGATAATGGGCGCATGTATTGGACTCAGAGGAAATGGAACCTCTGAGATGGGGCATGAACTTACTGAAACACATAGTCTCAAAGGGAAGACCCAGAAATGGACTTTAATTGGGGGCGTACACATAGGACGACAACCTGATGATGTGTATGGGGCTCACACGGGGAGGCTTCCTATGTAACTCTCCTTGGCGAGGATCAAAGTCAAAGTAGTTCAGGATGGTGCAACGGCTTACCACTGGCTGGGGGAAACAATGACTTACCACTGATCGGGGGAGATAACGGCTTACCGCTAATTGAGGTTCACAGTTTAACGTCATGCAGGACTGGGGTGAACCGATGTGAAATGAGGACCTGGGCCCCAGATAGATGGTGGGCTTGAACCTCATGGAGGCTTCCTACGTACCTTTCCTTGGTAAGGATCAAAGACCTCGTAGTTCAGGTGGTGTGGGAACCAACATGAAGGGGGTTAGAACCAATGGGTTGTGGGCTTGAACCTCAGGGAGGCTTCCTACGTACCATACCTTGGCAAGGATCAAAGACCGTGTAGTTCAGGTGGAGTATGGTGAACCGATGTGAAGGGGGTCAGAATGACCGGGTGTTGGGATTGAACCTTAGGGAGGATTACTACATACCCTACCTAGGAAAGGATCAAAGACCACGTAGTTCAGTAATGGGTGTGGGGATTATACTCTAGGCTGACCAAGGTGTTGGTGAACCAACGTGAAGATGGTCGGAATGACAGGGTGCTGGGATTGAACCTCAGGGAGGCTTCCTACGTACCTCGCCTTGGTAAGGATCAAAGACCACGTAGTTCGGGTATGAGTGTGGGGCTTACACTCTAGGCTGCCCAAGGTGTTGCTGAACCAACGTGAAGATGGTCGAAACGACCGAGTGCTGGGCTTGAACCTCAGGGAGGTTTCCTACGTACCTCTCCTTAGCAAGGATCAAAGACCACGTAGTTCAATTTGGTGTTTGGGGCTTACACTCTAGTCTTTCCGGAGAGGATTTCATGGTTGATGATTGATCTAAGCCCACGTGAGTCATGTTCAGTGTGAGAAACAAGAGATAGAAACGACCTGACGATCACAGTGCAAAGGTGCGTCTGTTGGAATTAGAGTGGGGCTTACACGTGGTTAGTGGCCTAAAGAGGAAACAGGGGCTTACGCATGGTTAACAGCCCAAGGTGATGGAGACCAGGACTTACTCCCTGAGGGAGGCCTGGGTGGTGACAAAGCCCAACGAGAGTGGTATTTGGCACCCAGGAAGAGAGGAGGAGCAGGGATACTACCTCCTGCAAGAAAATCTAGGGGCTTACACCAGGGTGGTTTCCCTTTCCCCACACACAGACGCCGCTCCGATAAAGAGGATCTCATTCCATGTGAGTAATTATTTCACTCCTGTGGAGACCAGTGGGTGTAGAGAATGTCCAAGGTGGTGTACCCTGCATATGATGCACGGGGCGAGGCCACAGTTTAACGTCATGTGCTGAGGAAGAAGGTGCTTGACAGTTTAACGTCCTATATCTCAGATGATGTGGGTTTACTCCGTACCACTAGGACTTACATAACCATTACCCTCTACACCTTAGTGAAGCGAATGGACTGGTAATGCCGTGGTTGGGTGGTGTTATAGAGTGAACCATTAGGGGTCCACGTTAGCGTGGCTATGAGAAGAAGCAATATCCATTAGCATTCCCATGAAAACAAGCATGAGGCGAAGCAACACAACGAGCGGTATCTTCCAAGGGACTTTGAAGTTTCTTCATGCGAACCTGAAGGGCCGCATGAGAAAATATTTTTAGAGAAAAAGGGTTCATAAGGAGAAGCCTTGTGAAGCTATAGTGCTCCATGAAGTGGAGGGGCATCATGAAGGGATGTGCTTTGCGAAGTGAAGTTTCCTAGGCTAGGCATAGGGAATAGGTGCATATGGGAGGATCTTCATGAAGTGGAAAGGTGTTCATGAAGTAATTCCTTGCAAAGTAGTGGTACCTTGCGAAGCAGGGTGTCTTGAAGCAATGTGCTTCGTGAAGCACAGTGACCCTACCTTAGCATACAGGTCATGTGGGTGTGGTGGGTGTTTCGTGAAGCATAAACTTTTCGTGACAACCCGAGACCCCGTGGGGATTTTATTCCATTGCAAAGGCCCATGGGCTTTGCGAAAAGAATCCCTCTCAGAAGAGGGGATCAATTAAGGCCAAGGGGGAGGCACTTCGCAAAGTAGAAGTACCTTGAAGAACTCATGGTTCTCCGAACAAGAGGTGCTTCACGATTTGAGAGCTCAGAAGGTGAAAGGTCGGATGATCTTCCCTTTGGGCTTGAGGGGAGCCTTGTATTTATAGGCAATAGGAGCCACAAAGTAGATCTCACTCAGCACGAAGATGGAGTTAGCTCCTCGGTAGATCACGAACGTCAAATGCGGTCGCGGAGTGTTACCACCTCCTTGCTGTGCGTCGTGTCACGAACATCAGATGCGATCATGGAGGGTTACCACCTCCTTGCTCTACAGTGGGTTGCGAATGTCGAAACAGATCATGGAGCATTACCGCCTCCTTGCTCCGCGCCAGGCGCGGGGCCCTAGGGCTCCGCGTAAGGGCTCCACGGGGCAGAATGGGAGGCGTACCTCTTGTTCCTTGTCTTCCACATTTTTTGGCGTCAATAAATGCGCCCCTCAGAATTGGAGACCAGGAGAAATCAAGGGTCAATGTTTGAGGGTCAATCACCAAAATCTCTCGCCGTCCTCAAAGATTTTCCATGAAGAGGTCTCGCGAAGCGGATAAGCGATGTGCCGGTTGTGCACGCCACGAAGCTCAACGCGGCATGGATGCGCCATGAAGCTTCGAAGGTCATCGCCTATAAATAGGGGAGTTGACCCATATTTTTTCCTTTCTTTCCTTCATGTCTTCAGCTCATAACGCTATTGATTCACGAAGCTTCGTGTACTCCGTGCTTGCTCTCCATGAATCAGTGATTCTACTTCACGGTGCACAGTGAGTCTCCGACTCCACGATAGTGCCTAGCGACTTTCTTTTGGAAGGTCGGGGTAGGGCTCTGCGAAATTCTTTGCGAACGATCTCTATGATATTTCTCTACAAAGGGGGTTTTCAAACCGGGCACAGGAAAGACTGAAACTTAAAACTGAATGGCTCATCAGGAGGCTGCCAAGGGGGTCCTCACAGACGCTGCTCAAAGGGAGGAGATGGCGAACAGCTTGGGCCTAGGGGAGTTAATACAGATCCATTCCAACCACGGTTCATTGGTGGAGTTACTATCAGAGATCCAGAGGAACTATACACTATGCAAGAGTTTTCCTTTGTATGGCTTAGGGATGGGAGATGATGTCTTCATTCCTGAAGCAAGTAGGGACTAGCCAGCTTACTAGTTCAGGAGTACGTCGTGTCAGCGCCAATGGTTCAGGGTGGCTGACGGCCATGCCTAAGTAGACTCCACACCCGTCAATGCTGACTGCCTGTATAACCACCTGAAAAACATGGATGGGGAGGCATTGCAGCCGGATACATCCCCCCATATGTACTAGACAATCTTGAAGGCATCCTTGAGGAACCCAAGGAAGGGATGGTCTGAAGAGTGGGACCTGCACCAGGGTGGAAACTTCACAGATGATTGGGATTGGGCCTACTGGGTAGGTGCCTCATGTGAAGATTTTAGGGCTGAGCTGAGGAGAGTGACCCTATATGAGGCAGTTTGGGCCTCCCAGTTTCACATCTATCAGCCGAAGCAGCTGATTTTAGAGCTGTTGAGTAGGTGGTCATCAAGGACCAACACCTTCCACCCACACCATGGGGAGGTTGGTATCAGCTTGTGGGACGTGAACCAGATCTTAGGGGTCCTGATATTAGGGGGTGATGTATGATGAATTCCTCCCTATCATGAGTGCATGGGAGGATCTAGGGAAAATGTCGTGGCTGGCGATGGCGTTGATGGAGATGGTACCGGGAGTGGACAAAGAAGTTGTGAGGGATGTCCATTTCAGGCGGTGGTTCAAGAAGTTTCTAAAAATTCTAAAAGATAGGCAGTTTTCAGTGATGCCTCAGACTTTCCCAAAGGGGGATCAATGAGGCAAGGAGCACTCATACTGGAGGCTCTTGGAGAACAGCCAGTGGAAAACCTGGGGATTCAGCGTCAGCACTGAGCAGCAGTCGGTAGTCAAGATGGCGGCATTCATCGCAGCTCTCATTTGTGGTTGGATTCTGCTGGTGAGGGACACAAATATGGGCGTGCGACCCAGCACATTTATCATGGCGTCCATGTTGGCGATGAGAAGGAGAGTCAACCTCGGGATCCTGATGCTCGCCAATCTACACAAGATGTTGTGGCACATCAGCGAGGGGAATAGGCCACAAAGAATATGCGGGCCATTCCACCTCTTTTATGGGTGGATAGCGGCGCATGTTAGGGGGTTTATGAGTACCCAAACCCCATCTCGCCTTTAGGTTCGAACTTCCACCCCTCTATTCTAAATGTTGTGGGAAGTTTTCCGGCCAAGCTGACCACAACGTTGGTACTGAACCGAGTGTGGAAATTGGAGGAATTAAACTTTCACCTATTTTGTTGTTAATGGGTGATTTTACTAATGGCGGCCAAGGGACGGAATATCACCAGTCCTATCTCCTAGACTTTTGGGGTGGAGTTCTGGTGGAAAGGGTGGACTGTGATCCCCTATGCGAGCCATACACCCAACACCAATTTTCCTGGAAATTTTGGTGCATGCAGCGACTGAACCTGAGGGTCTATCTAGGGGTGTGCCAGGAGGAACACCCGTGTGTGATGAGGCAGATGTGTCTCATGTTCACATGGGAAGACAGGAAAATATAGAATGAGATGCATCCTCCTACTGCTACCTTTGGGTTGGTATAAGAGTTTGCCCAATGCTAGGAGGCAGCATACCTAGGGGAGATGTTGAAGCATCCAACTGTTCGTGTCGGTGATAGTGAGCCTCCCCAACCCCAAGGTTGGGGCTGGAAGGTGGAAAGAGAATCTTGTGGTGGCGGGGCTGCCATGGCGGTGAGACCCGCACCATTTGAGGGCGAGGCAGCGACGATAGATCCAACAATGGTAGCGGACCCGACGGTTCCAAAAGAACAGATTCATCCAGAGGGGAGACCACCGAGAGAGTTTCACAGGATACCCACCCAGGCTTCGGGGAAGTGGTTGCGCCATATAGACATGCCAGAGAATGTTGTCTTCTCGGAGGCTTGGGACATCTGGGAAGTCAACTGACAATTCCTCAGCCCGGCCGAGATGTGGCAACACTTGAACCATATCGGGATGTAATTTTTGGGGATAGGCCCTATCGGGGCTGGCTTTGTGGTGTCCCGGGAAAAGGCGGAGTAATACTTGGTAGAGATGGAGGACTTTGTGCATTCCCAGGGTGCCCCGCGTCCAATGAAAGATCGTTTCAAGGTGCTACTGGATCGCACGGTCCCTCCACAATTGTCTACCACTGAACTGAGAGAGCACTACCCTCTACTGGAAGAATTAGACGAGTCCTCCTGGGGGGATGAGGCTGGTAGAGGGAGCCTGTTGGAGGAGGGAGAAGTCAGAGATCAGGACCCGAACCTCTAATAATTTGCAGAGGCCCTTGAGGTAAAATCCCAATCCCCTTCCTCAGGGTCTTCTCCCAGGTCATTCTAGACTCCTTGCTAATACTTGAACTGTGTAGGAGAGTCTCATACACAGAACCTGTTCTCCCCCCTTAGTGGATGCAGGTGTGGGGACTTCGAGATCCACACCTACGGTTGCATCAATTGCTACATCCAACGGGCCCAGGACACCTGAGGTGACCCCTCCGGACCTTTTATACCTTCCAAAAATATATGGGGGTCCATGCCTCGGGGTCCCCATGGCGTCAACCCAAGAACGAGACCATGAATTCGATCTTTGTAAGTCTCTTATACCAAATTCATTATTTTCACCCACTTACTATGTCAACTGACGTCCAATCCCTCTTTGGTGCACATAGTTCTTCAAATGGCGTGGTTCGCCTTGACAAGGTTGGTTGAGGCTTCTGGCGGCATATTTCCCAGAGGAATATCGGTGATCGTGGAGGCGGATATCCAGACAGACCAAACTATGGCGCTCCCAATCGTGGGTGGGACTGCCAGCGGGGCTGTGCCCAAGATTATTGATGTGGGATCCAATGATGTGGATCGATCCGATAGCCCAGGTCCTGCCATGCCTGATCAAACGCCAGATGCGGACCCTGCTGACGAGTTCCTGAGGGCGTTCCCCGCATGTGAGCCTACTAACCGTGCTAACAGGGACGAGACAACCTCTAATGAAGAGGACATCGAAATAGTCCATCTCCGATTATGGAAGCTGACCAAGAACTTCATTGATGACACTCCCCAATCATGATGGCTAGATGAGATGGACAGACTTTGCTCGTGACTATGTGAACTATGTGTTGGGGGAGTGGATGCACAACGCCCTCACATGCTTCTCCGAGATCGTATAGTGGAGAAGATTCGAGAGTATGACCATGGCCTTGGTGTGAGCGGGCAGAGAAGGAAAGAGGTGAACATAAAGAAACTATGGGAGGCTGAAAATGAAGTTCAATGGCTGCAGGTTCGGGCGGATGAGCACTTAGCCACCCTTAACGTGCAATCGAGGCTGATACTGCGATTGAAGGCCCAACTGGCAGAGGTCGAAGAGGGCCTAAGGTGAGCCTCTGAGGAAATGACCATCATCCGGACTGACGTAGAGTGTGCCCAGATTGTAGCCTATTAATTACGCCCTATTGCTGCCGAGGAGGACCAATAACTGAACAAGCGACAACAAATCCTAGATTCCACAAGCCGGAGGGTGGCGGAGCTGCAGCTTTCTTTTGATGGGATTAACCCCTCCATGGGAGGGGTAGAACCTCGGGTGAAGTTAAGATAAAAAACCCTCTAACACACTTTCATGATTTGATTATTTGGATTCCATAACATGCATGAGTCTCATTATTAGTACTAGTTTTACACGCATCTGTTATATTCGTGAAACGCCCAGTGATCAATCCCTAAGCTCACGCGGGTTGAGACCAATGTGAGAAACAAGGGATGATCACTATGTTATTATGCCTGAACATAAGAGTACTGACCAAGCTTCAGGTATCCTGGGTTTGAACAACTAATCCAGATTCCCCAGAAGAGAAGGGGAAGACCTGACTGGAGAATGAAGCTACCAGAACAGTCGAATTACATTTTTCCCAGTGTGCTCTTGTGAATGAATGGGGTGACACCAGGGGTGCTAGAATAAACACGAACATGGGGGAATGGAAGGTGTGAATCACAATAAACAAGATTTGGAACACTGTAGTGATGGAATGAAAATTAAGAATGAATGTTGACCGTGTTCGAAACATAGTATCCTTATTGCGTTAACCTGAAATGGGGATAAAAAACGAGGGCCGACTGCTGACCATGTTCGAAACACGGGGCCTGACGTAGAATGTTATCCATTAGTCTTCCGAAATGTTATCCTAGGAAAGTAGGTGGGCCATAGGCTGTGCATCCATACTGTTAGGGGGTTCCTTAGGATGTGAAAGAGGGAGAGGATCCGAATAAAGGTCATTCAAAGCGTGGAGTGTGTAATGATGGTTTGTTCGACTGGAATCCAACACTCTTGAAATTACACCACCGTGGTGGAGACACATTGGGTGGATACATCAGTCTGATTAAGGATCAAACATACTTCCAAACAGGACTTCTCTAACGAGGAAACTATCTCCTCTCAACGTTATCATGGGTTATCCTGAACTTGTTCAGGGTAAAGCTGCAATTTCATGGTTCCCCAAAAGATCTCAGGTCAAGGGACTGAAAAAATAGGGGGGAACGAGAATTATTATTCTTGGGGATAAACCT
The DNA here is from genome assembly GCA_963277665.1 of Viscum album. NCBI lineage: Eukaryota > Viridiplantae > Streptophyta > Magnoliopsida > Santalales > Viscaceae > Viscum > Viscum album. The sequence continues at coordinate 1,841,093,887 of OY728129.1, read as the reverse complement.
GGAGATAGGATTTCTGGGGGTCCCTATGTATCCCATGAGAATGGGAATCAATCCAAACTTAGTTCTTGGGGCACAGTGTGGTTAGATACCAATACTGATAGGGAGAATCCTCTCTGGAGAGGAAACTGACGCATCTCGTGGTTAACATAGGGCATCCCGAACTTGTTCCGGGTAGAACCACAGTTTAGTGTCATGCATTGAGTACATATGGACTCATGCAGTTTAACGTCATACAATAGGACTTAGAGTGAAAGGGAAGATCCTAGGAAGGGATTATGTGGTGTGTTAGCTATAAACCCAACGTGAATGATGACTTGGAGTCCGAATCACACCACATATCCCCAGAGGAAACTCTTCAGGTCAAGGTACCAAAAGTGAAAATTAGGCTGGGCCCAAAGCAAAGTGTTTGGGCATTCCTACTTACCACATGAGGATGGGAATCAAGCCATACATAGTTCTAAGAGTACCGTTTAACGTCATTCAGGACGAGGAAAGGTACGTGTGGCATGGCTGCGCTAGTACACGTCCTACCAGAACTACTAAGCCCACGTGAGTCGTGATCGATGTGGGAAACACGAATTAGTGATGGAAATTTTCTATCATAGGGAGGAACACGTTAGGGATAACGAGACACTAGGTGAATGATGTCCCACTAATTCTGACCCACCTATATAACACACCTAGATGTGATGAAGAGTAAATCTAAGTATGTTGGAATCCCACTTGAACATAAGGAAGTGGAAATGTGTGAATCATGATGCTCAAGATCTGGACTACAATGATGGTGGCATGAAAATAGGGGATATCTGTTGACCATGTTTGAAACATAGTATCCATATCGCGTTAGCCTGAAATGGGGACAGAAAAATGAGGGTCGACCACTGACCATGTTCGAAAAATGGGACCGGTCACAAATGTCGTCCAAGATCTTTAGGGATATTGGCCCGAAACTGTAGGTGAGCCGAGGTGGCATGAGACCAGGCCATGAGGGGGGTCCCTTAGGATGTGGAAGAGGATGAGGATCCAAATAATGGGCTCATTAATCTTGGACATGGAATGAGGGGAATGTCCCCATGAAAATTCCACACTTCGGGTTCTTTGTCATAACGCATCTAAGTATGACTCTAAGACGTATCAAATAGAGGGAGTCGAGTACCTTTCCAAGGACAAGGGTCTTGGGGTTGAACAATTTCAACTTAAGGTCCTAGTGTGGACCATTAAGGGGGGATTGATTTAATGGACTGTGTGTAGGGTGGCAAAATAGCCAAATGTGACGCGTAGTTCCCATAAAGAGATCTTAGTTTTGGGTCCTTGAACTCGGACCATGCTGGGAAACGATATGGGAAGCACATGGTGCGGCTATTGAAAAACCCAATGTGAATGAGAACCTAAGAGGTACTAACCACACCACATGTTCTCAAATTAGTTCGGCCCAAGGGGCCAAAAAAGAAGGGAAAATATTTGTAGATTCCTGGGACTAGACCCAGAGACAAAAATTCCTGGGCATTCCTACGTATCCAATGAGGATGGGAATCAATCCATACATAGTTCTGGAAGATGTCATGCAGTTTAACATCTTGAGGAAAGGACGTGGAGTGGTATTAGTTTATGGTCATAGAGCTTGGACCACGAATGTTAGTAAATACGAGACACACGATGATGTAATTACAAGACCCGATGTGAATGAGGGCATGGTCCGGATCACCGTGCACTTCTTGGGGGATGTTTCTGGTCGAGGGAACGAAAATGTAAGTTAAGTTGGGCCTGAGGCAAAGTGAACGGGCGTTCCTACATATCCCATGCGGGTGGGAATCAAGCCACACGTAGTTCTAAAAGGCCGTGCAAGTCTGGCCCTTGCACCTAAATAAGTGGTATTTGATAGATCTTGTTTTTCCTTTAGGATGAATGAGTGTTTTTTTGTGTAGCGATGGACCTATGATAGAAAGTTCAGGAATCACCAAAAAAATCATGCAGTGTGCAAGCATTGAAAAATGTTATGGTGCATGACCGATACCAAACATGATTCCTCCTTGAGTGAGGATATCACGGTGCATTGTCGTTTTTTGTTGTGTGGCCAGGACGATAATGTCACAGTTTAGGGTCATGTTATCGGACTGACCATGCATTTTTAATGTCATGTATGATATACACAATAGTTTAAAGTTGTGTGGGACTAAGAATCATAGTTTAAAGTCATATGGATCAGATGTATACAGGGGAGATGAGGTTCCAGAGGGGATGCACACGACCTGATAAAGAATATGAGGACGAGGTCCACACCATACCGTGCATGATTCTGAGGAGGAAACCTTGGGCTGAGCATCCAGGAAAGATTAGGGGATAAGGGGTAGGAGAAACTAGCTCCTAATTGAGCTGGACCTGAAGACGAGATGTCTGGGTGTTCCTACGTATCCCATGAGAATGGGAATCAATCCACACGTAGTTCTTGAAGGTTCCTATTAACGTTGTACGGGACAACAAATGGTTTAATGTCATGTGGGACATGATGTAGGGGATAAATCCTAGAAAGGGGTGTATGTGGTGCGGATAATGCAAACTCGACGTGAATGAGGACATAATTGTTGTACCCCTATCTCTTGGATTTTAATGATCACAATCACTCTCATCGTGTTCTAACTTGTTTTAAAGTGTTTTGATGCTAGGAAAAAGGTTGCCCAGGAGTTGGCCCAAGAAGGCTGATAGTGGACTCTCTGAGTCCACTGGCCAGCCGGTATGGGCACCGGCCAACCGGTTCTTGCCCACCGGCCAGCCGGAGGACCCAGGCAGTAGGCTTGACCACTGCCTGGTAACACCGGCCAACCGGTGGATGACCACCGGCCAGCCGGTGGAACCCAGACAGAAGGCCTGATCTGTCTGGACCACCGGCCCGTCGGGAGCTCAGCACCGGCCAGCCGGTGGACCACCATCCAGCTAGTGAGACACCACTATCCAGCCGGTGTGCCCAGTCAAACTAGCCGTTGGGCTTTGACCAGACTTGTACTTTTGACCCCCAACGGCTCCGGAAGCCCTCCAACGGCCATATTGAAGTGTTTATGGGTTTTTCTCCTATAAATAAGAAACCATGGATGCCGGGAACACATAAAAAATATATTTTGATGTCTTGACGCTCTAACGACAAATCTCCAAGGCCTCTTGTGATCCATTTCCATTTTTGAAGCTTGAGCTCCCTCTCCATCAGCTGCTCTCACACTTTTGGCGCTCAAGGCTTCCGTGTGTTTGTATTATTTTATTTGTTTAGTTCTTCATTGGGTTTGGATTAAAACAAACATCTCATTTCCATTCTTTCTTTCAATTGGGTTTCTTGATACAACCATAATAAAAAAGCAAGCTGTACGAAGGTGTTCTAGCCTACCTTAAAAAGACTAGTGGGTTTCTTGCTACAACCATAATAAAAAAGCAAGCTGTACGAAGGTGTTCTAGACTACCTTAAAACGGCTAGTGGGTTTCTTGCTACAACCATTAAAAAGCAAGCTGACGTAATTAATCTCTTAACGGTTCTTGTTGGGAGCGGAGACGTAGGCTTGGGAATTAAGCCGAACTTCGTTATCAAATTGTGTCTTGCCTTTTTTTATTTCCGCTGCATTGATAATTGTTTTAAATTGTTAATTATTTTTGAAAAGTCAATTCACCCCCCCTATTGCCATCCTCTACGACCCAACATTTGGTATCAGAGGGAGCATTTGTGTAATACCTTAACCGGTTACAAACTTAAGATCCTTAGTGATGGCTAATTCCTCGCATACTCCCGAAGGGTATTCTATGACTCGGGCTCCATTATTTGATGGAACCGATTACACTTATTGAAAAACTCGCATGATTACTTTTCTTAGAAGCATTGGTTATCCTATCTATAGGATTGTAATGCAAGGCTATACTTTATCTAACAAGGATGAGTCCAAATGGACCCCTGAAGACATTGCCAATTTTGAGCTTGATGGCAAAGCCATGAATGCTCTTCATTGTGGGCTAGACCGTAATGAATTCAACCGTGTTTCTACTTGCTCCTCTTCTTATGAAATTTGGAAACTTTTAGAAGTAACCCATGAGGGAACTAACAAAGTCAAAGACACTAGATTAGACATGTATCACCAAGATTTTGAAAGTTTCACCATGCACCCACACGAATCAATTACTGAAATGTTTACTCGTTTTACTGAAGTTTGCAATGGAAGAAAATATCTTGGTGAGGATGTTTCTGAAGAAATGATGGTCAAGAAGATTCTTTGGGTCCTACCAAGCTCATGGGAACCAAAGGTGACTGCAATTCAAGAAGAAAAAGATGTCAAGAAAATGCCGGTTGAAGAGCTCATTGGATCACTCATGACCTACGAGATCACCATGAAGAGGCAAGCCAATAAAGAAGGTAAAACCTTCAAGGAGAAAAAGAACATTGCTTTCAAAGCAAAGGAAGAAAGCTCCTCCGCTGATAGCGAATCCGAGATTTCTCAACTAGCAAGAAAAATGAGCAAATTCATGAAGAAAAAGAAGAACTTTCGAAGGGCACGAAAGGAAGAGCCCAAAGCGCAGAATGAAGTTACATGCTTTGAATGTGGAAAGAAAGGCCACATCAAACCGGAGTGCTCCATTTTCAAGAAAAGGGTAAAAGAAAAGAAAAACAATAACGCTTTCAAAGAATCCACATGGAGTGCAAGTGATGACTCCATGTCTTCAAGCGACTCAAGCGATGAAGGTGAACAATGCCTAATGGAATTTGATGAGGTATCTTCTTCCGACTCCTCTTACTCATCTTCCTCTTTCAATAATGACATGTCCTATGAAGATCTCCAAAATGCGAGAGATTAATTAGAGGAAGGTTTTCACGAACTTACCTCTAAATTTATGTCTTTGAAAAAGAAAAAGAAAATTCTCATTTCTGAAAAAGAACAACTTCTCAAAAAGAATGAGGAACTTACCCTTCAGATTCAAGATATTCCAAATGTTGATTCTTTGAATTCAACCATTAAAGATCTAAGGGAGTCTCTTTCCAAGTTCACCCAAGGTGAAAAAAAATTGACCAAATTACTAGGTTCTCAGCGTTCGGCTAGAACAACACATGGACTTGGCTTTAACAAACAATCCACTTCTTCTAGAGCACCCACTACTTTTGTAAGGGGGAGCTCTCAATATAAATTTTGTAATTATTGTAAAAAGACCGGGCACATGATTTATGAATGTGATTGTAAAAATTCAAGGTATGGAAGCCCCAAAACCATTACCTACTCGGATGAGTATTTTAGATGGCAACCCTCTAGAAAAATATGGGTTCAAAAGTCTCTTTTAGCTAATCTTTCCGGACCCAAACTTATATGGGTACCAAAATCTATTCTCTCTTGATTTTGTAAGATAAACGCCAAAGAAGTAGGACTTCGAAAGGCTCGTGGTATCTCGATAGTGGATGCTCGAGGCACATGTGTGGCGATCCCTCCGAGTTCAACTCCCTTGAAGAATTTGATGGAGGATACGTCACCTTCAGTGACAATTCAAAAAGAAAGATCGTCGGAATAGGTACCATTGGATTTGGTAGCACCTCTTTAATTAAAGATGTTTTATTTGTTAAAGGTTTAAAACATAATCTAATTAGCATTAGCCAACTTTGTGATAGTGGTTTTTCGGTGAATTTTCAAAATGATTTATGCAATGTGTTTGATTTTCAAAACAAATTGATATTTTCTGCTTCCCGTTTTCAAAATGTTTACATTATTGATTTAAAGTCTTTAGCTAGCCAAAATGTTAAATGTTTAAGTGCTCTTGAAAATGAGTCTTGGCTTTGGCATAGAAGGTTGGGGCATTGTAGCTCTCATTCACTTCTAAAGCTTAATAAGAACAAGCTCATCCGTGACCTTCCTAAACTTAAGTTTAAGAAAAATTTGATTTGTGAGCCATGCCAACATGGCAAGCAACACAAGTCTTCTTTCAAATCTAAGAAGGAAGTGTCCACTTCAAAATCTCTTGAGCTCCTACATCTTGATCTTTTTGGTCCTACCCCTGTAGCAAGTCTAGGTGGAAAATCCTATACCTTTGTCCTAGTAGATGACTTTTCTCGTTTCACTTGGGTTTTCTTTTTAGCTCATAAAAATGATGCTTGTAGAACATTTTTGAAATTCTCTAGGAAAGTAGAAAACGAAAAAGGATATAAAATTATATCGCTCCGTAGTGACCATGGAGGTGAATTCGAGAACAAAGAATTCGATGAATTGTGTTCCTCTCAAGGATACAATCACACCTTCTCTGCCCCTAGGACTCCAAAAAAAAATGGAGTGGTTGAAAGGAGAAACCGAACTCTCCAAGAAATTGCTCGAACCCTCCTTAGTGAATTCAACCTCCCTCAATTTTTCTGGGCCGAGGCAGTTAACACTGCTTGTTATACTATCAATAGAGTACTTGTAAGACCCCTTCTTAAGAAAACCCCCTATGAACTTTGGAAAGGCAAATTGCCCAAAGTTGGTTATTTTAAAGTGTTTGGTTGTAAATGCTTTATCCTTAACACAAAAGATAACCTTGGGAAATTTGATGTCAAATCCGATGAAGGTATTTTTCTTGGGTACTCCAACTCAAGCAAAGCCTATCGTGTCTTCAAAAAACGTTCAAAAACCATCGAAGAATCATCTCATGTCATGTTTGATGAAAATCTTCCAAAACCCCATCCGGTCCTTGAAGATGTTGAAGATAAGCTTGATAAACTTGAATTAAATTATTTCTCTTCTCCTCTCAAGAAGGATGATGATCATGAACCTTCTTAACCTTCTTTGCCTTCCACCTTGCCTAAGGTTTGGAAACCTTCTAAAGACCATCCTTTAGAAAATGTTATAGGTGATCTTCAAGCGGGTACTCAAACTAGAAGATCAATCCTCAACGAGGTTGAACATCAAGCCTTCATTTCTCACCTAGAGCCTCAAACCATTAATCATTCCATTAATGATGAGAATTGGGTTCTTGCAATGAAAGATGAACTAAATCAATTCTCTAGAAATGATGTTTGGACTCTTGTTGAAAGACCCAATGATCATCCAATTATTGGCACTAAATGGGTTTTTAGGAACAAACTTGATGATCAAGGAAATATAACCCGGAACAAGGCTCGCCTAGTAGCTAAGGGATATAATCAAGAAGAAGGAATTGATTATGGTGAAAACTTTGCGCCCGTTTCTAGATTGGAATCCATTAGGATCTTGTTGGATTTCACCGCACACTTAAATTTCAAACTTTTTCAAATGGATGTTAAAAGCGCCTTTTTAAATGGTTTTATTTCAGAAAAAATCTTTGTTAAACAACCTCCCGGTTTTGAAGATCCAAAATTTCCAAATCATGTTTTTAAATTAACCAAGGCTCTATATGGCTTAAAGCAAGGCCCTCGGGCTTGGTATGAGCGGTTAACAAAATTCCTTTTAGAAAATGATTTTAAAATGGGTCAAGCTGATTGTACCCTCTTTTTAAAACACACTTCAAAAGATATTTTAATCGTCCAAATCTACGTCGATGACGTTATCTTTGGTTCTAACAAAGAATCACTTTGTACTGATTTTTCAGATTTAATGAGAAAAGAATTTGAAATGAGCTTTATGGGAGAATTGAAATTTTTTCTCGGTTTTCAAATCTTTCAAAATTCAAAAGGTATTTTTCTAAGCCAAGGAAAATACAAAAACGAGCTCTTAAGTCGTTTTGGTATGGATCAAGTAAAGGAAATTAGTACCCCCATGAGTACATCCTGTAAGCTTACGTTAGATGAAGTCGGGAAACCGGTTGATAACAAGCTTTATAGGAGTATGATCAGGAGTCTACTTTACCTAACTGCGACCTGTCCTGACATCATGTTCAGTGTTTTCCTTTGTGATCGTTTTCAAGCCAATCCCAAAGAATCTCATTTTAAATCGATCAAAAGGATTTTTAGGTATTTAAGAGGATCCAAAAACATTGGTTTATTTTATCCTTCTAATACTTCTTTCGAACTTTCTTCATATTCGGATGCTGATTTTGGCGGATGTAAATTAGATCGAAAGAGTACTAGTGGAACCTTTCATCTGCTAGGCAAGTCCCTTGTATCGTGGAGTATCAAGAAGCAAAACTGTGTTGCTCTTTCTACTGCCGAGGCCGAGTACGTAGCCACTAGGAATTGTTGTGCCCAAATTATTTGGATGCAGCACACTCTCTTGGATTATGGCCTTTCCTACGATCATGTCCCTATTCGGTGTGACAACACTAGTGCCATTAGTATTTCTAAGAATCCAATACAACACTCTAGAACAAAGAATATAGAATTAAGGCATCATTTCCTTCATGACCATTTTCAAAAAGGGGATATCACTTTGGACTTCATTTCTACTGATTTCCAATTAGCTGATATTTTTACCAAACCTCTCCCGGTTGAACGTTTTGATTTTATTAAGGGGGAGTTAGGAATGATTCGTCAATGAGAGCTATTAAATATTTAATTCTTTTTTTTGTTGTTTATCTAATTTCTTCTCATTTTTTTCTTTTTCCTCCTATTTTGATAATCCCAAAGGGGGAGAAATTTCTCTGTTTACTAGCTTCATATTTCAATTGATTAAAGTGCTTTTTTTTAAAGTTCAATTTTTTTTAAAAACCGGTAAGTTATTGATTTTGTTCCTTTTAAAAAAATGACCTATGGTTACAATTTCAAAATGACTCATTCTCTTTAGATTAAGATCATTTTCAATACATGGTACATCTCTTCAATTTATTTTTTTTGAAATGATCTCTAATATATTTTCATGTCCAAAATTGTTTATTTAAGTTTTCAATTGGCATATCCTTTTTAAAGATTTCTCTTTTGTGATTGTGATCATCAAAATAGGGGGAGATTGTTGTACCCATCTCTCTTGGATTTTAATGATCACAATCACTCTCATCGTGTTCTAACTTGTTTTCAAGTGTTTTGATGATAGGAAAAAGGTTGCCCAGGAGTTGGCCCAAGAAGGCTGATAGTGGACTCTCTGAGTCCACCGGCAAACCGGTGGATTCCCACCGGCCAGCCGGTATGGGCACCATCCAACCGGTTCTTTCCCACCGGCCAGCCGGAGGTCCCAGGTAGTAGGCTTGCCCACTAACTGGTAACACCGGCCAACCGGTGGATGACCACCGGCCAGCCGGTGGAACCCAGACAGAAGGCCTGCTCTGTCTGGACCACCGGCCAGCCGGGAGCTCAGCATCGGCCAGCCGGTGGACCACCAGCCAGCTGGTGAGACACCACCAGCCAGCTGGTGAGACACCACCAGCCAGCCGGTGTGCCCAGTCAAACTAGCCGTTGGGCTTTGACCAGACTTGTACTTTTGACCCCCAACGGCTCCGGAAGCACTCCAACGGCCATATTGAAGTGTTTATGGGTTTTCCTCCTATAAATAAGAAACCATGGATGCTGGGAACACATACAAAATATATTTTGATGTCTTGACGCTCTAACGACAAATCTCCAAGGCCTCTTGTGATCCATTGCCATCCTTGAAGCTTGAGCTCCCTCTCCATCAGCTGCTCTCACACTTTTGGCGCTCAAGGCTTCCGTGTGTTTGTATTATTTTATTTGTTTAGTTCTTCATTTGGTTTGGATTAAAACAAACCTCTCATTTCCATTATTTCTTTCAATTGGGTTTCTTGCTACAACCATAATAAAAAAGCAAGCTGTACGAAGGTGTTCTAGCCTACCTTAAAACGGCTAGTGGGTTTCTTGCTACAACCATAATAAAAAAGCAAGTTGTACGAAGGTGTTCTAGACTACCTTAAAATGGCTAGTGGGTTTCTTGCTACAACCATTAAAAAGCAAGATGATGTAATTAATCTCTCAACGGTTCTTGTTGGGAGCGGAGACGTAGGCTTGGGAATTAAGCCGAACTTCGTTATCAAATTGTGTCTTGCCTTTTTTTATTTCCGCTACATTGATAATTGTTTTAAATTGTTAATTATTTTTGAAAAGGCAATTTACCCCCCCTCTTGCCATCCTCTACGACCCAACAATAATCCCATACCATGGAACACAGTCCCATAAGAGTTAGAACCCCAAAGGCAGAACATAAGAGATAAATTAGTTGAACTCGAGCTGGACCCAAAGACAAGATGTTTAGGCGTTCCTACGTATCCCGTGGGAATGAGAATCAAGTTTTACGTAGTTCTAAAAGAGATCTTAGTTTATGGTCTTAGAGATCGAACCATATAGAAGTTAAATCCTTTCAAGTTAGTGCATACCTCAACCCAATCCCTAAGCCTGTGTGAGTCAAACTCGGTGTGGGAAACAAGGGAGGAAGAGGTTTTTTGCAATACCTAGAACGCACGCCAAAGGGAAGTCGGTGCGGAGCCCTGAATGATGCCTTTACCGCGGCTTTTGTCCTCCTAATGTGAAAATGTGCACTGAGGGATAATTCCAGGAGTGTCGAAATTCCATTTGGACATGATGGGGTGGAAAATAATGTGAATCATGTAACCAACATTCAAGGCTTGAGGGGGCTGGCATGACGATGGAGGATAACTTTTGACCATGTTAAAACACAGCATCCATATCATGTTAGCCTGAAATGGGGACAAACAAATGAGCATCGATTATTGACTATATTCGCAACGTGGGAAATGTATTGAATTGTTTCCTGAAACCCTCGAGGATGTTGGCCCATAATGGTAGGATAGCCCTTAGACCTAGCATCTGTGCCATTTGGGGGTCCCTTCAGGTGTGAAAGATTATGGAAGCCCAAATGAAGGGGAACAAAAAGCCTAGAAAATGGGTGAAAGCATGTCCAGGTAAAATCTGACACTCCAGACACTGAACTTGAGTAATCTTGGGCACATTGGTGAACCACTGTAGAGGGTTCCGGGGATCAACTTGAGAGCATAAAATTTGAAAAGATGAGTATAAAACATAGAGACGGAGAACTCTCAGGAGAAAGAGATACATGGAGTGGTTGTTACAAACTTGATGTGAATGAAGATATAATCCCATACTACACCATATATCCTTCTCATGGAAGAATGCAAGCCAAGGGGCCTAGATAATAGGGAGATCTCTACGAGATGGGGCTGGGCCAACAGAAGAAATGTCTGGGAGTTCCTACGTATCCCATGAATATGGGAATCAAGCCACATGTAGTTCTAGAAGAGGGTAATGTGCAGTTTTCCGTCATGCAGTAAGGATGCAAATGGGTAATATACCCCACACGAAGGAGGTGTAAGACACGACGAGCAACCTGACGTGAATGAGGACATAATCCCAAACCACACCGTACAACCCTAAGTGAGAACTTGGGCCGGGGGCCCGAGAAGGACAAGGGGCCTGAGGCTGGGCCTCAAACAGAAAGTCCCGGCCAGTTTGCAGTTTAACGTATTATAGTGAGGATGAATGAAAGGAGTTTTCATGGGCGAACTCAAATTATTAGTGTGATTTTGGGGTACTTAGGTGCAACAGAGTGGCTGACCAAGGTCGTCTCTCAAAGGAGGAAGTAAATTAAAACAACTTCTTAAAGGTATTCTAAAAGTAAAATAGAATATAATTAAAACACTACTTGAAAGTATGGGGGTGTTTTTTTATCCTTTATAAAACTTGAAGAAGTTTGCTGGAAGAAGATTTCTTTTTTTCGTTTTTAATTTTGAAATGAAGTTTGATTAAAAAGACACAACAAGAAGATGTTTTTTTAGAAAATATTTTAAAAGGGGTAATGGATCTAAATATACCTATTCATTTTATTATTAATCATTATCATTTAAATCAATATTCACTTAATTATTATCCCCTAATTTATTAACCCTCTAACCCTATGAGAGTTAACTTAACCACAAAGATGAAATTACTTAAACCCTAGGCTAGCTTCGGAACACGCAATCGCAGCACCCTGCATTGATTGTTGTTCTAAGGTTAGCTTATGGTCAGTGGTTAATTAGAGAAAATATCCATTGTGAAAATGAGGATGAATTGTGTTTGGGGATTATATTTGAACTCTACAAATTTATCCCGTGTGGTCTTGTATTAACGATTAAGATCACGCTCTCACAATTTACACAAAATCTCGACCTCACGTGTTTTTGTGTTAATTGTTCAATTAATTTCTTAGTTTCTTATAATTTAAAAACACAATTCATGGATCATATTATGTTAATTACAGTAGCCCAATGATTCAAAATAATTAAATGAAGAGGGTAGAAGATAGATCGATCACTAAAAAACTACTCTTCCATGGGTGGTGTGGTCATCATGGAGACGTTTTTCATGAGCAAAGGATTGAAAGGGTAGAACCCAATCACGTATCCAATCTTGATTCCAACCCAATTAAGAAGATTAAGAGAAGAATAAAAGGGATGAACATAGAAGATTATTTGATGAAAAATTCAAGCTACAAACATGAAATAAAAGAAATACAAAGAGGAGGTGGGAGAGGAGATCCTTTTTGGAAGAGAGGTTTGTACAAAGCCTTACTTATTCCAAGAGTTTTTAGGAGCTCCCAAGAGACACCCTTTCGGACAAACCTTTACAAAGCCTATACCAGCCCTCCCAAAGAGTGAAAACCCCCTTTAAATAGTGTTTGTGAGGGCTAGGGTTACATAACTTTTTAAGTGTGAAATGAAAACTCATCCAAATATTTTATTCCAAGTTTCACTGCATATTTGACCTCCAAAACGTGTGAATTGGATGACCTTCTAGAAGGATTATTTGTGCAAAATCATGTCCTCGAGCTTTCCGCAACATTTGGTCTCAATCCAAGCCCGGATGAAGAAGATATGTCTCAAATGGTGAAGTAATGTCCAATCTGGATGGTTATATCCACCTTTGTCTTTATGTCCCATTTACTCCCCTCAAATGCACGATCCAACTCACATGTCCTGAATATAATTTTTATCCCATTAAGTCAGGAACATAGTTACAAAATTTTATGTCAAAATATTTTACATAACAATATTTATGCCCGAAATACTACAGTGAATTTTAAAAGGGTAAAACTGGATTTTTCATCAAATTTGCAAATGAATGGTCTAATCCCAAATATTTCATAATTGATCATATTTAGAATAATGTGATAAATTTATATAATTTATTATCAATAAAATAATCAACAAAATAGTGTTTTATCAACTCCCCCACACTTACCCTTTTGCACTCCTGGGAAAAACCACATATCAAGTAAACATCAATATCAAATAAAAACAAATTTTAAAATACATATCATTGAGATCCATCAATTACACACCAAGAATAAAAAGATATCATGCCTCATAAAAAACCTTATTTCAAGTTCTACATTTATATAATTCAATATATTTCCACTTCATTTATCCTTTCATGCACATAACACCTACCTCGCTTGAATTTTCTCTCATCACACAAATATCAATTTTTTTTGCAATGTCTTTCTCATCCAAAATCATAAAAGGGTCACTATAGGCTTGATAAATTCTTAAATATCCACCTGATGTGAGTCAAGGACATATGTTTATCATGAGGACTTTTCAGGGTTGTTTTGTGGATTTCGGTTGGTAGGATTTAGATGTTGAAAAATTCTGAGGCCAAATAAGGAGGGCTTGTCTCTTTTTGAAGTGAAATAAAATTATTATAGTTTTCACTCAAGTATGGTCTCATCATAACTCATGACATTATCAAGTAATCTACATCAGTATGATAAATCAATGAAATTTATCACCCTTCATTATTTCAGCAGCAAAAATTCCAATCTTCTCAAACCCTCATGTTTTGATAGGAATAAATCAAATTCTGGTTAAATCAATCATGGTTTGGTTCTCTCAAGAAGTAAGGTGAATGTAAAGAATATGAAAATAATGGTTTATAATCCTCACAGGAAAGTGGTTTCAAATATAAAGATAGTGAGATGTGGAATTGGATTCAAAATTCAGTGTACTTTTCATGAAATTACTAAATATTTGAACTTGAAACAAAGTCATTTTCAACATTCATTTAAGCTCAGTTTTATGGAATAAATTGGTTTACTCAATGACACAAGTTTTAAAAATGGAAATGATAATCATTTCAGCTCAATTTAAAAAAAACAAAAAACACACAAAAAATGATAAAGAAACGCACAAAATTTTTGAAAACACACAATTTTTTTTAAACAAACAACAAATGAAAATCCTAAACTATAAAGGTTCCCTCCCCCACACTTAAAATATTGAATTGTCCTCAATGTGAACCCATGAGATAATATGTGTACATGAAATTCATAATTTTATCTAGGACAAGTAATATAAAAGTGAAAGGGTTAGGAACAACCTGATATTCTCAAGTGATGATGGGATCATGCAGTTTGATGAAATAAATTGCATCGATAAGAAGTCCCTCGATGTATTTCTTCAAAATTTATCCATTGACTGTAAATATCATTCCAGTGCACACTTTTTTGATCTTCACTACACCATAAGGAAAAACAGTAGACACAACATAAGGACCTAACTATCTGGAACGCAACTTACTAGGCATCAACTTCAGTCGTGAACTGCAGAGTAGGACTTTCTCTCCAACATGAAACTCCCTTTTCTGGATCAATTTATCATGAACTGCTTTTGATCTTTCCTTTTAGATCATTGAGTTCTCATATGATGACAATATAATCTCTTCAAGCTCTTGAATTTTCAACTTCCTTTGAATTCCATCTTGGGCTAAATCCATGTTGCATTTCTTTATATCCCAATATGCCTGATGCTCGACTTCCACTGGGAGATGACATGCTTTCCCAAAAAAAAATCAGAAATGGGGACGTACCAATGGGGGTCTTGTATGCTGTCTTATAATCCCACAACGAATCATCCAAGTGCTTTCTCCAATCCTTCCTATTTGGTTGTACGGTTTTCTCCAAGATTTGTTTCAACTCACGATTTGAAACATTAGACTGGCCATTTGTTTGGGGGTGGTATGGTGTTGATGTTTTGTGTGTCACCCCATACTTCCGAAGGAGGGAAGAAAAATTCATATTGAAAAAGTGTGTCCCTTGGTCACTGATGATGGCCTTCGGTACTCCAAACCTGCAAAAAAATTGCACTTTTACAAAGTCCACAACAACATGAGAATCATCAGTCCTAGTGGCCTTAGCCTCCACCCATTTACTCACATAATCAACATCAACCAAAATGTACAAAAAACCAAAGGAACTAGGAAAAGGGACCATAAAATCAATTCCCCAAACATCAAAATTCTCATAGAATAAAATGGGTTGTTGGGGGCATCTCGTGTCTCCTTGAAATGTTTCCAGTGTGTTGGCAACAAGAGCATGACTTACAAAACACATGGGAATCATGGAATAAGCTAGGCCAATATAATCCAGAGTCTAAGAATTTTCTAGCAGTACGTTGGGGCCCAAAGTGTCCACCACAAGAAAGTGTATGACAAAAATGAAAAACAGACTCAAACTCATGATCGAGAACACACCTCCTAATGACTTGGTCACTACACATGTGCCAGAGGTAAGGATCATCCCACACATAACACCTAGGCTCACTTTTTAATTTTTTAATGTGGTGTTTCTTCAAATTTACTGGGATTTCAGATGAAAAAATGTAATTAACTAAATCATCATACTAAGTATGCGTACTTGAGATGGTATAGAGATTCTCATCAGGGAAAGTGTCCCGAAGTGGTACCTGGTCCAAGGTGTCACCCTATGGTGTGTGGGTAAGCCTACTCATGTGGTCTACCACCAAATTCTCTGACCCCTTCTTGTCCTTTATCTTGATGTCAAACTCTTGAAGAAGAAGCATCCAATGGTTAATTCCTGGCTTTGCATCTGACCCCTTCTTATCCTCAAAGCTGCATGGTCAGAAAAAACAACTACTTTTCATCCCAATAATATGAATGAAATTTATCTAAAGCTAATATAACATCAAGAAACTCCTTTTCTGTTGTGGTGTAGTTTTATTGGGCAGAATCCAACATCCTCGATGCATACGAAATCACATGTGAACGTCCCTCCACCCTCTAAGATAAGACATCTCCAACCGTGAAGTTGGACGCATCACACATAAGCTCAAATGGAAGGTCCCACCACGGGGGCTGTATGATCGGTGGAGTGGTCAGACACTTATTTAGATCATCAAATGATACCCTACATGAATCATCAAAATTGAAGTCAATATCTTTTTGAAGCAACCGAGATAAGGGTAGAGCGATCTTACTAAAATCTCTGATGAAGCGTCGATAAAATCCAGCATGTCCAAGGAATGATCAAACATCATGCACACATGTAGGATATGGAAGGGATGAAATAATGTATACCTTAGATTTATCAACTTCAATGCCATTTTCTGAGACTATATGACCTAATAAAATTCCCTTTTCGACCATGAAATGACATTTTTCAAAATTCAAGACCATATTTTTATCAATAAAACGATCCAACACATCACCCAAACTAGAGATACATTCATCAAATGAGGATCCATAAACTGTAAAATCATCCATAAATACCTCCATGTTGGTCTCAATGAAATCTGATAAAATACTCACCATGCATCTCTGGAAGGTACCTGGGGCATTGCAAAGTCCAAATAGCATCCTTCGGTAAGAAAAGGTACTGAATGGGCAGGTGAATGTCGTCTTCTCCTGGTCCTCTACTGTAATGGGAACCTGAAAATAACCAGAGAAAACATCCAAGAAGCAATAATGTGTCCTACCTGCAAGTCTCTCATTCATTTGGTCAATGAATATAAGTGGGAAATGGTCCTTACGAGTGGATTGATTTAGTTTTCTATAATCAATACACACTCGCCAACTATTTTGTACTCTTACAATAACTAACTCATCATTTTAATTTTTTATAACAGTGAAACCAATTTTCTTTGGTACAACCTAGACAGGGATAATCCATTGTGAGTCAGAAATAGGGTAAATGATACCCGCCTCAATTATTTTTTCAACTTCTTTCTTAACAACTTCCAAAAGCGTTGGATTAAGTCTCCTTGGTGGCTGCCTAATTGGTTTAGCCCCATCATCCAAGAGAATCCTATGCATGAAAATGAAGGGGATAATACCTGATATGTCTGCCAATGTCTAACCAATTTCCCTAATGTTATCTCTCAAAATATTCAAAAGTTTTTCTTCATGTTCAAAAGAGAGATTGTTAGCAATGATAACATGTAATCTATCACCACTCAGCAAGTATGCCTATTTAAGATTTGGGGGAAATGGCTTGAGTTCCAATGTAGGGGGGTGATGTATGGATGGAGAAATTGATGCAACAGACATATTTGCACAATGAACATCAGTATCAAAATAAAAATCATCAAAATTAGAAAATAATCCATCAAAACCATCATCATACTCAACAACCATGTCATAATCAGATTTTATATGATCAAAATTTAAATCCACATCAAAATCAAATCCAAGAGAGGTTTGTCCATCAAAAACAGGTGTGTAAGTACTCTTAGACATCAAACTAGAACCAATACTCATAATCTCCCTAAGAATAGGACAATCAAAATCCATGGAGTTTTTACTTGGTAGTTCAAATGGGAGATAACAAAAGCAGAATGGTCCTCAGAGGTGTACTTCATGGAGTCCATAACATTAAAAATTACAACTTCATCTCCAAACTTCATGGAAAGTGTACCCTCATGAACATTTATGATAGTTTTTGCAGTTTTGAGGAAGGTTCTACCTAAGATAATGGGAGCACGAGAACTTACCTGATCATCCTCCATTTTGAGCACATAGAAGTTTACTAGAAAGATCATGTCTCTTACCCAGACAAGTACATCCTCAAGGACTTCCGCTGGATATTCCGTAGCTCTATTAGCCAATTGCACCACTACTCTCGTCGTCTTCAACTCACCAACCTGTAAAGAAGATAATACAGAGTGAGACATAACATTTATTGAAGCTCCTAAATGAAAAAGAGCATCAGATAAGTGAAAATCCCCTATGGTACATGGGATGGTAAATGTCTCGGGATCCTTGCACTTTGTTGGCGTTGATAGAGTTGGTGTAATGAGTGCTGAGACATTCCTTCCAAGGTTGATCCTCTCATTTCCCTTGAGTCCTCCTCGATTGGTGGAGAGTTCTTTTAGGAATTTGGAATAACTTGGGATTTGTTTGATGGATTCAAGTAGAGGGATGTTGATCTCAACATGCTTGAATGTGTCTAAAACCTCTTTTTTGAATCGCCTCTTTAGCCATCTTCTTGGTTTGAACAACCCTATTTTGAAAGGGAAGAGGTTTAGGAGAAACATCATCAATATTTTTCTTACCTTTATCTTTCTCCTTGGGTTGCTCATCAGTTGGTATGGAATGGGGATTCTCTGGAGTTGAGGTGAATCTCGGTGGAATGATAGGTGAAGAAGCATCAGTTGTTTGCTTCTCACTTCTCAATGTAATGGAACTGAAATTCCCCTTTGGATTGGGAGTAGGTTGGGAATGAAGATTTCCAGAATTCTTACTTACCAGTTCATGGAGGGCAGTGGAAACCTGGCTCATTTGACTCTTCAACTCCCTCAACTCATAACCTTGACTCTTCAGTTCATTCTATTGATTAAGAACAGTTTGTTTCAAAATATCATCAGTGTTAGAGTCTACCTTGGGTTGTAGAGTCTCTTGTTGCTGACTTGTTGATGTTTGAGCTTCGAATCTCCTTTGGGGTTGTTGGAAACCCTGTTGGTAAGGTGGAGGATGCTAGAAGTTTGGTTGAAAAGGGGGACTTTGTTGTTTCCCAGAGCCATACCTCATGTCTGATTGATCCTTCCACCCTTGGTTGAAAGTTGGTGCAAAGGATTCATACTTCTTTTGGGGATGTGGTTGTTGCTAATATGGCCTCTTAGGGAATACTGCTGCACAATCTTCTATTTCTTGTAGTTGGGGGAAACAGTCAGTTTGGTGGCTTGTCTCAGTGCAAATGCCACAAGGCCTTGAAGGAGTGGGTTGGGATGTCTTTTGATCCAAAGAAATCTGCCTCACCATAGTGGTCAATTATTCCAACTTGGTATCAATAAAATGACTTTCAATAGAAGAAGGACTTACCTGATGTACTCCCCTGGCATGAGGTGTACCTCTATCGCCAAATTGTTGGGAGTTTTGGTCCATCTGGTCGATCAATGCACGTGCGGCTACTGGTGTCTTGTCCACCAATTCCCCTCCTGCTGCAGCATCCACCATGCTTCTCTCCATAGGTGTGAGTCCTTCATAGAAGTACTGAATGAGGAGTTGCTCATTGATTTGGTGATGTGGACATCTTGCACACAACTTCTTGAATCGCTCCCAGTACTCATACACTGACTCCTCTTGTGCTTACTTGATCCCCGAGATCTCCTTATGAATGGAAGTGGTCCTCGATGGTGGAAAAAATATTTGCAAGAAAAGATGTTTCAAATCATTCAAACATGTTATATCTTCAGGTTGTAAATAGTATATCCAATCCTTTGCAGCTCCATCAAGTGAAAATGGGAATGATCTTAATTTGATTTGATCTTCAGAGACATTTATAGGTTTCAGGGTTGAGCAAAATACGTTAAAATATTTCAAATGATTATTGGGATCCTCACCAGAGAGGCCATAAAACTTTGGAAGTAAGCGAATTAACCCATATTTTAGTTCAAAGTCCGATTTGAGATTTGGGTATGCAATAAAATTTGGTTGATAATTAATATCAGGTGCATCAAATATTAAAATGGTTATATTTAGCTCATTGTTATTATTTCTAGCCATTGGTTCTTCTTTTATGTTTGAATTTGAATTGCTTCCAATTTCAATGTTTCCAGAAGAGTGGAATTCACCAACTGCTTGAATGTTGAAACTTCCCGTAGACTGAGACTGTCTGATTCGAGCTCGAAGGCTACGTTCAATCTTAGGGTCAAGATCTAAGAGATCCTTCAGATTAGTTCATGTCATAAATCAAAAAATTAAAATATGAAAAGTGGACCATAAGAAAAATGAGACGTTTGAGTTGATGGTCCAAAAAAGAAAAGAAGAGGATGAAAAAAATGAAAACTTGAGAAATAGGAAAGATGAAAGAGAGAGGTAAAGAAAATAATAAAATTAAAAATAAAATAAATACCTCTAAATGGTTGAATAAATTACTTTCCTCCCCGGCAATGGCGCTAATTTGAAAGGCATTGTTGTGTGTGCCCTCAAATGATTAGTGTGATTTTGGGGTACTTAGGTGCAGCAGAGTGGCTGACTAAGGTCGTCTCTCAAAGGAGGAAGTAAATTAAAAAAAATTCTTAAAGGTATTCTAAAAGTAAAATAGAATATAATTAAAAACTACTTGAAAGGATGGGGGTGTTTTTTTATCATTTATAAAACTTGAAGAAGTTTGCTGGAAGAAGATTGCTTTTTTTCGTTTTTAATTTTGAAATGAAGTTTGATTAAAAAGACACAACAAGAAGATGTTTTTTTAGAAAATATTTTAAAAGGAGTAATGGATCTAACTCTACCTCTTCATTTTATTATTAATAATTATCATTTAAATCAATATTCACTTAATTATTATCCCCTAATTTATTAACCCTCTAACCCTATGAGAGTTAACTTAACCACAAAGATGAAATTACTTAAACCCTAGGCTAGCTTCGGAACACGCAATCGCAGCACCCTGCATTGATTGTTGTTCTAAGGTTAGCTTATGGTCAGTGGTTAATTAGAGAACATATCCATTCTGAAAATGAGGATGAATTGTGTTTGGGGATTATATTTCAACTCTACAAATTTATCCCGTGTGGTCTTGTATTAACGATTAAGATCACGCTCTCACAATTTACACAAAATCTCGACCTCACGTGTTTTTGTGTTAATTGTTCAATTACTTTCTTAGTTTCTTATAATTTAAAAACACAATTCATGGATCATATTATGTTAATTACAGTAGCCCAATGATTTAAAATAATTAAATGAATAGGGTAGAAGATAGATCGATCACTAAAAAACTACTCTTCCATGGGTGGTGTGGTCATCGTGGAGACGTTTTTCATGAGCAAAGGATTGAAAGGGTAGAACCCAATCACGTATCCAATCTTGATTCCAACCCAATTAAGAATATTAAGAGAAGAATAAAAGGGATGAACATAGAAGATTATTTGATGAAAAATTCAAGCTACAAACATGAAATAAAAGAAATACAAAGAGGAGGTGGGAGAGGAGATCCTTTTTGGAAGAGAGGTCTGTACAAAGACTTACTTATTCCAAGAGTTTTTAGGAGCTCCCAAGAGACACCCTTTCGGCCAAACCTTTACAAAGACTATACCAGCCCTCCCAAAGAGTGAAAACCCCCTTTAAATAGAGTTTGTGAGGGCTAGGGTTACATAACTTTTTAAGTGTGAAATGAAAACTCAGTCAAATATTTTATTCCAAGTTTCACTGCATAGTTGACCTCCAAAACGCGTGAATTGGATGACCTTCTAGAAGGATTATTTGTGCAAAATCATGTCCTCGAGATTTCCGCAACATTTGGTCTCAATCCAAGCCCGGATGAAGAAGATATGTCTCAAATGGTGAAGTAATGTCCAATCTGGATGGTTATATCCACCTTTGTCTTTATGTCCCATTTACTCCCCTCAAATGCACGATCCAACTCACATGTCCTGAATATAATTTTTATCCCATTAAGTCAGGAACATAGTTACAAAATTTTATGTCAAAATATTTTACATAACAATATTTATGCCTGAAATACTACAGTGAATTTTAAAAGGGTAAAACTGGATTTTTCATCAAATTTGCAAATGAATGGTCTAATCCCAAATATTTCATAATTGATCATATTTAGAATAATGTGATAAATTTATATAATTTATTATCAATAAAATATTCAACAAAATAGTGTTTTATCAACTCCCCCACACTTACCCTTTTGCACTCCTGGGAAAAACCACATATCAAGTAAACATCAATATCAAATAAAAACAAATTTTAAAATACATATCATTGAGATCCATCAATTACACACCAAGAATAAAAAGATATCATGCCTCATAAAAAACCTTATTTCAAGTTCTCCATTTATATAATTCAATATATTTCCACTTCATTTATCCTTTCATGCACATAACACCTACCTCGCTTGAATTTTCTCTCATCACACAAATACCAATTTTTTTTGCAATGTCTTTCTCATCCAAAATCATAAAAGGGTCACCATAGGCTTGATAAATTCTTAAATATCCACCTGATGTGAGTCAAGGACATATGTTTATCATGAGGACTTTTCAGGGTTGTTTTGTGGATTTCGGTTGGTAGGATTTAGATGTTGAAAAATTCTGAGGCCGAATAAGGAGGGCTTGTCTCTTTTTGAAGTGAAATAAAATTATTATAGTTTTCACTCAAGTATGGTCTCATCATAACTCATGAAAGTATCAAGTCATCTACATCAGTATGATAAATCAATGAAATTTATCACCCTTCATTATTTCAGTAGCAAAAATTCCAATCTTCTCAAACCCTCATGTTTTGACAGGAATAAATCAAATTCTGGTTAAATCAATCATGGTTTGGTTCTCTCAAGAAGTAAGGTGAATGTAAATAATATGAAAATAATGGTTTATAATCCTCACAGGAAAGTGGTTTCAAATATAAAGATAGTGAGATGTGGAATTGGATTCAAAATTCAGTGTACTTTTCATGAAATTACTAAATATTTGAACTTGAAACAAAGTCATTTTCAACATTCATTTAAGCTCAGTTTTATGGAATAAATTGGTTTACTCAATGACACAAGTTTTAAAAATGGAAATGATAATTATTTCAGCTCAATTTAAAAAAAACAAAAAACACACAAAAAATGATAAAGAAACGCACAAATTTTTTGAAAACACACAATTTTTTTTAAACAAACAACAAATGAAAATACTAAACTATAAAGGTTCCCTCCCCCACACTTAAAATATTGAATTGTCCTCAATGTGAACCCATGAGATGATATGTGTACATGAAATTCATAATTTTATCTAGGACAAGTAATATAAAAGTGAAAGGGTTAGGAACAACCTGATATTCTCAAGTGATGATGGGGTCATGCAGTTTGATGAAATAAATTGCATCGATAAGAAGTCCCTCGATGTATTTCTTCAAAATTTGTCCATTGACTGTAAATATCCTTCTAGTGCCCTCTTTTGTGATCTTCACTACACCATAAGGAAAAACAGTAGACACAACATAAGGACCTAACTATCTGGAACGCAACTTACCAGGCATCAACTTCAGTCGTGAACTGCAGAGTAGGACTTTCTCTCCAACATGAAACTCCCTTTTCTAGATCAATTTATCATGAACTGCTTTTGATCTTTCCTTTTAGATCATTGAGTTCTCATATGATGAAAATATAATCTCTTCAAGCTCTTGAATTTTCAACTTCCTTTGAATTCCATCTTGGGCTAAATCCATGTTGCATTTCTTTATATCCCAATATGCCTGATGCTCGAATTCCACTGGGAGATGACATGCTTTCCCAAAAACAATCAGAAATGGGGACGTACCAATGGGGGTCTTGTATGCTGTCCTATAAGCCCACAACGCATCATCCAAGTGCTTTCTCCAATCCTTCCTATTTGGTTGTACGGTTTTCTCCAAGATCTGTTTCAACTCACGATTTGAAACCTTAGACTGGCCATTTGTTTGGGGGTGGTATGGTGTTGATGTTTTGTGTGTCACCCCATACTTCCGAAGGAGGGAAGAAAAATTCATATTGAAAAAGTGTGTCCCTTGGTCACTGATGATGGCCTTCGGTACTCCAAACCTGCAAAAAAATTGCACTTTGACAAAGTCCACAACAACATGAGAATCATCAGTCCTGGTGGCCTTAGCCTCCACGCATTTACTCACATAATCAACATCAACCAAAATGTACAAAAAACCAAAGGAACTAGGAAAAGGGACCATAAAATCAATTCCCCAAACATCAAAATTCTCATAGAATAAAATGGGTTGTTGGGGGCATCTCGTGTCTCCTTGAAATGTTTCCAGTGTGTTGGCAACAAGAGCATGACTTACAAAACACATGGGAATCATGGAATAAGCTAGGCCAATATAATCCAGAGTCTAAGACTTTTCTAGCAGTACGTTGGGGCCCAAAGTGTCCACCACAAGAAAGTGTATGACAAAAATGAAAAACAGACTCAAACTCATGATCGAGAACACACCTCCTAATGACTTGGTCACTACACATGTGCCAGAGGTAAGGATCATCCCACACATAACACCTAGACTCACTTTTTAATTTTTTAATGTGGTGTTTCTTAAAATTTACTGGGATTTCAGAGGAAAAAATGTAATTAACTAAATCATCATACTAAGTATGCGTACTTGAGATGGTATAGAGATGCTCATCAGGGAAAGTGTCCCGAAGTGGTACCTAGTCCAAGGTGTCACCCTATGGTGTGTGGTTAAGCCTACTCATGTGGTCTACCACCAAATTCTCTGACCCCTTCTTATCCTTTATCTTGATGTCAAACTCTTGAAGAAGGAGCATCCAATGGTTAATTCTTGGCTTTGCATCTGACCCCTTCTTGTCCTCAAAGATGCATGGTCAGAAAAAACAACTACTTTTCATCCCAATAATATGAATGAAATTTATCTAAAGAAAATATAACATCAAGAAACTGCTTTTCTGTTGTGGTGTAGTTTTATTGGGCAGAATCCAACATCCTCGATGCATAAGAAATCACATGTGAACGTCCCTCCACCCTCTAAGATAAGACATCTCCAACCGTGAAGTTGGACGCATCACACATAAGATCAAATGGAAGGTCCCACCACGGGGGCTGTATGATCGGTGGAGTGGTCAGACACTTATTTAGATCATCAAATGATACCCTACATGAATCATCAAAATTGAAGTCAATATCTTTTTGAAGCAACCGAGATAAGGGTAGAGCGATCTTACTAAAATCTCTGATGAAGCGTCGATAAAATCCAGCATGTCCAAGGAATGATCAAACATCATGCACACATGTAGGATATGGAAGGGATGAAATAATGTCTACCTTAGATTTATCAACTTCAATGCCATGTTGTGAGACTATATGACCTAATAAAATTCCCTTTTCGACCATTAAATGGCATTTTTCAAAATTCAAGACCATATTTTTATCAATAAAACGATCCAACACATCACCCAAACTAGAGATACATTCATCAAATGAGAATCCATAAACTGTAAAATCATCCATAAATACCTCCATGTTGGTCTCAATGAAATCTGATAAAATACTCACCATGCATCTCTGGAAGGTACCTGGGGCATTGCAAAGTCCAAATAGCATCCTTCGGTAAGCAAAGGTACCGAATGGGCAGGTGAATGTCGTCTTCTCCTGGTCCTCTACTGTAATGGGAACCTGAAAATAACCAGAGAAAACATCCAAGAAGCAATAATGTGTCCTACCTGCAAGTCTCTCATTCATTTGGTCAATGAATATAAGTGGGAAATGGTCCTTACGAGTGGATTGATTTAGTTTTCTATAATCAATACACACTCGCCAACTATTTTGTACTCTTACAATAACTAACTCATCATTTTAATTTTTTATAACAGTGAAACCAATTTTCTTTGGTACAACCTAGACAGGGATAATCCATTGTGAGTCAGAAATAGGGTAAATGATACCCGCCTCAATTATTTTTTCAACTTCTTTCTTAACAACTTCCAAAAGCGTTGGATTAAGTCTCCTTTGTGGCTGCCAAATTGGTTTAGCCCCATCATCCAAGAGAATCCTATGCATGAAAATGAAGGGGATAATACCTGATATGTCTGCCAATGTCTAACCAATTTCCCTAATGTTATCTCTCAAAAGATTCAAAAGTTTTTCTTCATGTTCAAAAGAGAGATTGTTAGCAATGATAACATGTAATCTATCACCACTCAACAAGTATGCCTATTTAAGATTTGGGGGAAATGGCTTGAGTTCCAATGTAGGGGGGTGATGTATGGATGGAGAAATTGATGCAACAGACATATTTGCACAATGAACATCAGTATCAAAATAAAAATCATCAAAATTAGAAAATAATCCATCAAAACCATCAGCATACTCAACAACCATGTCATAATCAGATTTTATATGATCAAAATTTAAATCCACATCAAAATCAAATCCAAGAGAGGTTTGTCCATCAAAAACAGGTGTGTAAGTACTCTTAGACATCAAACTAGAACCAATACTCATAATCTCCCTAAGCATAGGACAATCAAAATCCATGGAGTTTTTACTTGGTAGTTTAAATGGGAGATAACAAAAGTAGAATGGTCCTCAGAGGTGTACTTCATGGAGTCCATATCATTAAAAATTACAAATTCATCTCCAAACTTCATGGAAAGTGTACCCTCATGAACATTTATGATAGTTTTTGCAGTTTTGAGGAAGGTTCTACCTAAGATAATGGGAGCACGAGAACTTACCTGATCATCCTCCATTTTGAGCACATAGAAGTTTACTAGAAAGATCATGTATCTTACCCAGACAAGTACATCCTCAAGGACTTCCGCTGGATATTCCGTAGCTCTATTAGCCAATTGCACCACTACTCTCGTCGGCTTCAACTCACCAACCTGTAAAGAAGAGAATACAGAGTGAGACATCACATTTATTGAATCTCCTAAATTAAAAAGAGCATCAGATAAGTGAAAATCCCCTATGGTACATGGGATGGTAAATGTCTCGGGATCCTTGCACTTTGTTGGCATTGCTAGAGTTGGTGTAATGAGTGCTGAGACATTCCTTCCAAGGTTGATCCTCTCATTTCCCTTGAGTCCTCTTTGATTGGTGGAGAGTTCTTTTAGGAATTTGGAATAACTTGGGATTTGTTTGATGGATTCAAGTAGAGGGATGTTGATCTCAACATGCTTGAATGTGTCTAAAACCTCTTTTTTGAATCGCCTATTTAGCCATATTCTTGGTTTGAACAACCCTATTTTGAAAGGGAAGAGGTTTAGGAGAAACATCATCAATATTTTTCTTACCTTTATCTTTCTCCTTGGGTTGATCATCAGTTGGTATGGAATGGGGATTCTCTGGAGTTGAGGTGAATCTCAGTGGAATGATAGGTGAAGAAGCATCAGTTGTTTGCTTCTCACTTCTCAATGTAATGGAACTGAAATTCCCCTTTGGATTGGGAGTAGGTTGGGAATGAAGATTTCCAGAATTCTTACTTACCAGTTCATGGAGGGAAGTGGAAATCTGGTTCATTTGACCCTTCAACTCCCTCAACTCATAACCTTGACTCTTCAGTTCATTCTATTGATTAAGAACAATTTGTTTCAAAATATCATCAGTGTTAGAGTCTACCTTGGGTTGTAGAGTCCCTTGTTGCTGACTTGTTGATGTTTGAGCTTCGAATCTCCTTTGGGGTTGTTGGAAACCCTGTTGGTAAGGTGGAGGATGCTGGAAGTTTGGTTGAAAAGGGGGACTTTGTTGTTTCCCAGAGCCATACCTCATGTCTGATTGATCCTTCCACCCTTGGTTGAATGTTGGTGCAAAGGATTCATACTTCTTTTGGGGATGTGGTTGTTGCTAATATGGCCTCTTAGGGAATACTGCTGCACAATCTTCTATTTCTTGTAGTTGGGGGAAACAGTCAGTTTGGTGGCTTGCCTCAGTGCAAATGCCACAAGGCCTTGAAGGAGTGGGTTGGGATGTCTTTTGATCCAAAGAAATCTGCCTCACCATAGTGGTAAATTATTCCAACTTGGTATCAATCAAATGACTTTCAATAGAAGAAGGACTTACCTGATGTACTCCCCTGGCATGAGGTGTACCTCTATCGCCAAATTGTTGGGAGTTTTGGTCCATCTGGTCGATCAATGCACGTGCGGCTACTGGTGTCTTGTCCACCAATTCCCCTCCTGCTGCAGCATCCACCATGCTTCTCTCCATAGGTGTGAGTCCTTCATAGAAGTACTGAATGAGGAGTTGCTCATTGATTTGGTGATGTGGACATCTTGCACACAACTTCTTGAATCGCTCCCAGTACTCATACACTGACTCCTCTTGTGCTTACTTGATCCCCGAGATCTCCTTATGAATGGAAGTGGTCCTCGATGGTGGAAAAAATAATTACAAGAAAAGATGTTTCAAATCATTCAAACATGTTATATCTTCAGGTTGTAAATATTATATCCAATCCTTTGCAGCTCCATCAAGTGAAAATGGGAATGCTCTTAATTTGATTTGATCTTCAGAGACATTTCTAGGTTTCAGGGTTGAGAAAAACACTTTAAAATCTTTCAAATGATTATTGGGATCCTCACCAGAGAGGCCATGAAACTTTGGAAGTAAGTGAATTAACCCATATTTTAGTTCAAAGTCCGATTTGAGATTTGGGTATGCAATAAAATTTGGTTGATAATTAATATCAGGTGCATCTAATATTAAAATGGTTATATTTAGCTCATTGTTATTATTTCTAGCCATTGGTTCTTCTTTTATGTCTGAATTTGAATTGCTTCCAATTTCAATGTTTCCAGAAGAGTGGAATTCACCAACTACTTGAATGTTGAAACTTCCCGTAGACTGAGACTGTCTGATTCGAGCTCGAAGGCTACGTTCAATCTTAGGGTCAAGATCTAAGAGATCCTTCAGATTAGTTCATGTCATAAATCAAAAAATTAAAATAGGAAAAGTGGACCATAAGAAAAATGAGAAGTTTGAGTTGATGGTCCAAAACAGAAAAGAAGAGGATGAAAAAAATGAAAACCTGAGAAATAGGAAAGATGAAAGAGAGAGGTAAAGAAAATAATAAAATTAAAAATAAAATAAATACCTCTAAATGGTTGAATAAATTACTTTCCTCCCCGGCAATGGCGCTAATTTGAAATGCATTGTTGTGTGTGCCCTCAAATGATTAGTGTGATTTTGGGGTACTTAGGTGCAGCAGAGTGGCTGACCAAGGTCGTCTCTCAAAGGAGGAAGTAAATTAAAAAAAATTCTTAAAGGTATTCTAAAAGTAAAATAGAATATAATTAAAACACTACTTGAAAGGATGGGGGTGTTTTTTTATCATATATAAAACTTGAAGAAGTTTTCTGGAAGAAGATTGATTTTTTTGTTTTTAATTTTGAAATGAAGTTTTATTAAAAAGACACAACAAGAAGATGATTTTTAGAAAATATTTTAAAAGGCATAATCAATCTAACTCTACCTCTTAATTTTATTATTAATAATTATCATTTAAATAGACACTAACTTAATTATGATCCCCTAATTTGTTGACCCTCGAACCCTACAAGAGTTAACTTAACCACAAAGATGAAATTACTTAAATCCTAGGCTAGCTTCGGAACATGCAATCGCAACACCCTGCATTGATTGTTGTTCTAAGGTTAGCTTATGGTCAGTGGTTAATTAGAGCACATATCCATTCTGGAAATAAGGATTAATTGTGTTTGGGGATTATATTTTAACTCTAAAAATTTATCCCGTGTGGCCTTGTATTACCAATTAAGATCGCGCTCTCACAATTTACACAAAATCTCGACCTTGTGTGTTTTTGTGTTAATTGTTCAATTACTTTCTTAATTTCTTATAATTTAAAAACACAATTCATGGATCATATTAAGTTAATTACAATATCTCAATGATTCAAAATAATTAAATGAAGAGGGTAGAAGATAGATCGATCACTAAAACACTACTCTTCCATGGGTGGTGTGGTCATCGTGGAGACGTTTTGCATGAGAAAAGGATTGAAAGGGTAGAACCCAATCTCGTCTCCTCTATTGATTCCAAACCAATTAAGAAGATTAATATAAGAATAAAATGGATCAACACAAAAGATTATTTGAAGAAAAATTCAAGCTACAAACATGAAAGAAAAGAAATACAAAGAGGAGGTGGGAGAGGAGAGCCTTTTTGGAAGAGAGGTTTGCACAAAGCCTTACTTCTTCCATGAAATGTGAGGGGCTCCCAAGAGACACCCTTTCAGCCACAACTTCCCAAATCCTCGACCAACCATCCCAAAGAGTGAAACCCCCCTTTAAATAGAGTTATTGAGGGCTAGGTTTACATTACTTTTTTAAGTGTGAACTGAAAACTCGACCAAATATTTTTTTCCACCTTGCACCGCATAGTTGACTTCCAAAACGCGTGAATTGTGTAAAGAACCGAAAATTTCAAGGATTTTTTTTTCTTTTAAATACTTTGGAATTTTACAAATCTGTGGCTTCTGACGGAAGTTGATTCCGAGGCCCGGTGTGCCCGGAATCAGTTTCCAAATTTTAGCTCGGTTACGTTCAGTAAACGAACGAGCATGTTTTTCTATCTTTTGAACCGATACTTAGAATTGAAATCGGAGGGCACCGATGAACTCACAATTCCAGAAATTTCTTAAGGGGACCTTTACCATAGATGCGTTTTCACGGGAGGAGAATTTAAAAATTTGTGGATTAAATAAGAAGTGAATAAAATTGTGGAACAATTTTATTTTATATCTAATGTAGTTATATCCTACATGGGGAAGTTGGGATGGGACCCATAAGCACCTAACTACCCATGTGAGGATATTTGTGAGGTGGGGCCCACACGAGCCCCAACCTTTCACATTCCCTAAACTCCTTTTAAACCCCCTTTTTAATTGTTAAATCCCCTTTAATTGAGTAACTCTTCCTCTCCCCTCTCTCCCTCTTTAATTCTTTCCAACGCACACCATAATTAATTGATTGAACCGCTTCAATTAAATTAATTAAGTGTTTGAATTTTAAATTTTGAATGCATGTCAAGATTAAATAAAATAAGGATAAGCCTTATTTTATTTGGGTTGGAAATTATTGTGTGAGGAGGAATTGGGAGAACTCTAGAGCTTTTGAAGAACTTCATCCTCAACGAAGGATGGTTCTTCTCTGACGAAGAACATCGACCCTTCAACATAGAACGACTCGGCAACCACTGTTCTCCATCCTCTTCTTTCTTCGCGACAAGGAAGGAGACACCGACGTGGGGAATTCACCAACGACGACATGCCTTATATTTTCTCTTCTCTGCGATAAGAGAGGGAACGCCGTTTCTTCCTCGGGCGCACTCTGACGACGTCTATGAATCCTCACCTCGCGACGTCGTCTTCCATGATGCTGACGTTCAATATCAATTATTGAGGTAGGGTGGATTGTTTCAATTTTATCGAAAATAAAATTGTTTGGTTGTGCTTCGTGAACCATGTTCATTCATGGCTATGTGTTACCGTCTAACACGGAGGGCACAGGCCGAACGAACACAGCCCGACGACCCTCCGCTGGAACTTTATTCCTTTGGAATTGGAAACTGGAGGCGGGGGAAAAACGATGACGTCACGTCATGCCGGAAACATGGTGAAGAAAGATGATTCCATCGCACCGACTGTGCAGGAGGAACGGCAGCCCGCATCGCGGGCCGCTTCAGCAAAAAAACCGGCTGACCCGTCGGCCGGCCGGACGGAGGTGAACCGTGGCTCCAGAAAGGTGCCGTGCTGAGGAACCGTCCAGCCCGGCGGCCGGTCGAGTAGAGCCAGAACGCTACGCTAGCAGGGCGCCGCGCTGAAGAAGCCGCGACCCGTCGTGTGGGCTGCGTGTGCCAGAAGGCCGGCTGGCCTAGCCGGTCGATTTGGGAAGAGCGGCGCCGCCGGTGCAGACAGTCAGTGCCCCCCCTTGGAACTGCTCAACCAGTCGGCCGAGCTAGCCGGGCCGCGCTCGGCCGGGCCACGCCGGGCGGGCGGGGCTGTGCCACTTCGGGCCAGGCGGCGCCCTTCAGGCCGGGCCGCACCCCTTCGGGTCGAGTTGCGTTTTCCTTCGGACCGGTCTGACACCCTGCCGAGTCGGACCCGTCAAACTGGGTTAACCTGACCCGCCATCCCATTAGGTTTAACGGGTCGAGCCAGTTATTCACTTAAACATGAATAACTTAAAGACCGCGCGTCTAATCGACGCGCCATCTGCGGCACTGGGACTCTTTCAACGAGACGATCCTTTTGCGATAATCTAAGTGAGTTTTGTACAGCTTTGGTAAATGACTGGGTTTGGATCGAGCATATTTCCAACTAGGCCCCTGGAACGACTGGGTTTGGATCGACCCCTTTTTCTCGTGGAGTGGACCCTCCCGGAAACGAGTACGTTGTGTGCGGGAACCCTAGAGCTGGCTGCGACTATGATGACGATGATGACTGTACTTGGATCCTACGTGGGTTCGGCAGCATGGATGACTGTACTTGGATCCTACGTGGGTTTGACATCGATGAAGACTGTACTTGGATCCTATGTGGGTTCGGTAGCGATGGTTACTATACTTGGATCCTACGTGGGTTTGGCAGCGATGACTTCTGTACTTTGATCCTACGTGGGTTCGGCATAGGAGATGATTTAGAGGCTAAATCTAATCATATCCACCCCTCTTCGTGAGTAGTATACCTGTGTGAGATGAGTTTTGTCTTTCAAACATTATCATTGATGTGGTTGACTTCTTTCCTATGTGGACTAGTTTGTGCTTGGGCTCGGAAGATGGAGTCGTACTGGAATTGTTGACTTAGGAATATGTATTGGCATATACCTAAGTAGGGTTGGTTGATTATTCGTGTTGTTCCTTTCCTTTTTGGTTTATCCTTCGTGGATTCCGGGAGACCTTCGAGGGTCTTGGGGTCTTTTGTGAGTATCGTATACTCACCCCTGCACGGACAATGCCCGCACTACGTTGTGTTGGTTGCAGATGACGGACAACACTGATCGTGGTCGAGGCTTGTAGAGCTAAACGGTATCCGGAGGTGGACCACCTGGCGGGACGTACACGGAGCGGACAGACAAACTCGAGGTACCGATGAGACTATCTGTACCCACCCTTCAGGTGGGATTTCCAGGGGACGACACGGTGGTTGCTGTTTATTTTTCAGCTGTTGTACTTTCTTTCTCAGTTGTACTGTACTTTCAGTTGGGTTTGTATACCGGACCATTTACTTTCTAGCATTTACTTTTGTACTCAGTTTACTTTGTTTTTACTCCATCTTGCATACTCTGTTGTGTTTTTTTACTTATATAAAGGCAATTCCTTCCCTTTTATCGGGAATTACGCCTTTGGTGCTAGTCACTAGCACCTGGCCTATGGAAGGTAGGCTTAGTGTAGTCATGTCACGGGCCTCGAGGATGGGTCGTGACATATTTTCTGACCTTATAAAAGGATTATTTTTTCCAATTCATGTCCCCGATCTTTCCACAAAATTTGGGCTCAATCCAAGCCCGGATGAAGAAGATACGACCCAAATGGTGAAGTAATGTCCAATCTGGATGGTTCTGTCCATATTTGTCTTCATGACCCATTTACTCCCCTAAAATGCATGATACTGCTCCCATGTCCTAAATATAATTTGTATCCCATTAAGTCAGGAACATATTTAAGAAATTTTATGTCAAAATATTTTACATAACAATATTTATGCCCGAAATACTATAGTAAATTTTAAAAGGGTAAAAATGGATTTTTCATAAAATTTGAAAATGAATGATCTAATCCCAAATATTTCATAATTGATCATATTTAGAATAATGTGAGGAATTTATATCATTTATTATCAATAAAATATTCAACAAAATAGTGTTTTATCAATGAATAAAGGGGTAAGATACCACAAACAAGGGAGCTGTACAGTGTGACGAGTAACCCAACATGAATGAGGACATAATTCTACACCACACCGTACAACCCTAAGTGAGAACTTGGGACAGGGGCCCGAAAAGGCCAAGGGCCTGAGGCTGGGCCATGGACAAAGTGTCATGTCTAGCTTATAGTTTATCGTCTTTTAGTGAGGACGGAAGTGATCTTAGTTTAGGGTCATAGAACTTGGACCGTATATGACTAGGTTAATGTGAAATGCGTGGGATAAAGAGGGTGAATCATCACGCTTATAGAAGACCACAAAGCGACAATGATGATTGAAGACAACTGTTGATCAGGTTCACAACACAGTATCCAACCTTATGTGACCCAAAGGGGTCACACAATTGAGCATCGACCAATGACCATATTCGCAACATGGGACATACATCAACTAGTATCTCACAATCCTCGAGGGCATTAGCTCATAACGGTAGGAGAGCCCTTGGGCCAAGAATCCATGCCATTTAGGGGCCATTCTGGATATAAAGGGTGAAAGAAACCCAAATTATGGGTCATGTCAAGCATGGAAGGTCCTGTGCTTGCAAAAGGGATGATAAATGAAGGAAGGGATATTTCAAGGGGATATGTGTGGCATGGTGAAATAACCCGATGTGAATGAGGACATGAGTCCACACTGTACCACACAATCCTAAATGATAACTTGGGAGAGGGGCCCGATGGGGTCGAAGGACCTGAGGCTGGGCATCCAGGCCAATTGTATCCATATGACCTCTTATGCGGTTACCGCCTCATCACAGCTCCTAAGCCCACTTGATCAGTGATCGGTGTGGGAAACAAGGAGCCGAATTCATATTTCCCTATCATATAAGGGCATGATAGCTGACCTCGCCCAAAGGGAGTCACAACTTGAAGATGCAGTGGGCAGGATGAACTACCACACTCAATGTTTGGGATCTATAGGGGTGGTGAAAACGGCAAAGGATAGCCACTGACCAAGTTCGAAACACAGCTTCCTTATAGTGTGACCTGAAATGGGGACAATAGATGAGCATCAACAGCTGACCATATTTGCAATGTGGGACTTGTATCAATTTTTTTCTCAACATCCTTGAGGGCGTTGACCCGAAGTGGTAGGATAACCATTAGGCTAAGCACCCATGCCAGTCGGGGGTCCTTTTGGACATGAAGGATGATGGAGTCCCAATCAAAGGAGTGGGTGAAACATAGCTATCGCCATGCATTTAAACATCAAGCAGGGTGGTGAAAGTGGCGAATATCTCTGGGGAGTGGGACGTATAGCAGGATCGAGATGAGATCTATGTGAATTGGGGAAAAATCATGTACCATACCATATGTCTTGACCCTAGGGGATATTATGAAGTTTGGGCTGGGCCAACAGACCAAATGTCCAGGCGTTCCTACGTATCACATAAGGATGGGAATCAAGCCATACATAGTTTTTAAAGGCCATGCAGTTTAACGTCGTTCAGTGAGGACGTGGGAGGATAGAAGAATGGGGAGGGGAACATGGTGCGACTGTCGTAATCCTGACATGAGTGGGGATAAAGGAGCCTATACTATACTATGCAAGGACCCTATGAGGGAACTATATCCAGGGGGGATAGTCAATGAGAAGAGTCTGGGGGTTGGGCTCATGGCTGAGCGTCTGAGTGTTCCTACGTATCCCATGCGGATGGGAATCAAGCCATACGTAGTTCTAAGGGTGTAGTTTAATGTCTTGTAGGACGACATATAGTTTAACGTCATGCGGGACGTTTCACAGTTTAAGGACATGTAGGACCAAGCAGTTTAGGGTCATGTGGGACCAAATAGTTTAGGGTCATGCCAGACCAAATAGTTTAGGGTCATTCCTGACCAAACAGTTTAGGGTCATGCTGGACCAGCTGGCTCGGGAAAATTATTTCTTGAGGAATTTGGCATTGGTGGGAGGAGTTATAAGCTCACCGTCTATGGTCACCAGTGAGTATGCACCATTGGGGTAAACCTTGTGAACAACGAAACGCCCTTCCCATTTGGGCTCCAACATGGGTGGTTTCCTGCCAGGTATCATTGGTGTCTGGAGGTCCAATACCAGATCAACTTGTAGGAAAGAGCGGAGGCAGACCTTCTTGTTTAAGGCTCTGGACATCTTGTTCTGGTGTCTTTCTAGGTTGTGCAGGGCACGAAGCCTATTCTTGTCAAGTGCTTCCAATTCAGCCAGATGAATTTGAGCTACCTTATCTGGCACCTACTGGTCATAGACCACTGTGCGTAACTAAGGAAACTGAATCTCGATAGGTAGGATGACTTCTGTTCCATATACCAGGGAATATAGGGTCACCTGTGTGTAATTATGAGTCGTCATCCGATAAGCTCAGAGGTTGTTGGGGATTTTATCCAGCCAACTCTTCTTGTTCTGACCAACCATTTTATGCAAAATGTTAGAGAGGGTGTTGTTGAATGCCTCGATCTTCCCATTTTCTTGTGCATGATAGTGGGAGGTAGGGTTAGAGAAAATTTTTTACTTGGCATACAACTTCTTCAAATCAGATGCACGGAAGTTGGTGCTGTTATCAGTGAGTACGACATGAGGAACTCCAAATAGATAGATGATATTGGAGATCACGAAGTCAACAATGGAACGGGCCTTGACCTCCTTGAATGGAACTGCCTCTTCCCACTTGGATAATATATCTGTAGCGGTCAGGATGAACCTACACTAGAGAGCTGTCGCCGGTGGATATGGTCCCATAACATCCATTCCCCAGACAATGATGGGCCAAGAGTACTTGGTAGTGTAGAGAGGCTTCAGTGGCTGATGCACGAAGTTGGCATGATCTTGACATGCATGACACCTCTTGGAGAACTCGATGCAATCATGGATCATGGAGGGCCAAAAGTACCCCAGTCTATGGATCTGGTGAGATAACATCAGCCCGATCTGATGAGCCCCACAGGAACCAGCGTGAACCTACTACATGACCTAAGAAATCACAACTCCTTGGACGAAATGGAGGAGAACACCATCAAACCCACACTTTTAGAGGATCTGCGCAAGAATGGGACCACTCTAGAGGGTAAACTGCAGCACGCGATTTCGGATTCGCTCGTGCTTGGCCCAATCAGCTGAGAGGTAACCATTTTGGAGATACTTAATAAAGTGGGCTCTCCAGTCAATATTCACTTCAACCACTGCATATGAGGGACCTAGGGGTCCTTATGTGGAGGCTCCAGCGATAATTTGGATCACCTATAGGCCGTCGTCATCACCTGGGGTGACGGGAGCAATGAATCTCCGATGTGCCACATGGATAATCAGGTCCTTTTACTCAGGATCTGCAAGTGATGTAGCTAGGCCGGCCAGGGCATCAGCTCGACTCTTTTGAGATCGAAGGACATGAGTAACTTCCGACCGAGATGGGAACTAGGCCATTATCTAGAGAGTGAGCTCCAAAAACGGTACAAGCTCCGGATTTCTGATGATGTAGTCACCATTGATATGCTTGATGACTAGTTTAGTATCCCCTTTCCCATGAAAATGGGGCACATCAATCTCGAGGGCCATCTCGAGGCCAGTGATAAGAGCCTGATACTCTTCCTCATTGTTGGTGCAGTCTTCTGACAACAGTAATGAGTATGGTAGAATGGCTTGTACTAAGGTAATAAAGATGATACCCAAGCCTACCCTGTTGAGTCTGGGGTCATTGAGCCTCTTGCCAGTGGGACTCAGGGAAGCACCATTGAAATGCATATACCAACACGGGATGGCATGATCTACTAAGAGGATTGCCTCATCAGGAAAATCGAGATCCAAGGACTGGTCAGTAGGATCCAGATGGACAGCAATGAAGTCTTCCAATGCATGCCCCTTAATAGCTTTCTGAGGAAAAAACTTGATATCGAACTGCTGAAAATCACTGCCCACTGAGATAGACGACCTGTCAATATGGGGCTGTTCAGAATGTACTTCATTGGGTCTACCCGAGACACTAGTTGTACCTCGTGGTGCTGCAAGTAATGTCATAATTTTTGTACTGTGAATACCAGCACAAGGAAGATCTTTTCGATGGCGGAGTATCTGGTCTCTGTATCAATGAGCATATGAATGAGGTATTAGAGGCTATTTTCTGTCCCCTCATTATTCTTTTGTGCGAGAAGGGAACCAAGAGTTTGTTCCAGGGTGGTCACATAAAGGACCAATGGCTTTCCGGAGATGGGTGTCATAAAGACCGGAAGTTGGAGCAGATACTGTTTGATTTCCTCGAACATGGTATGGAATTCTTCATCCCATTCGTAAGCGGTTCCTTTCTTCATGAGCCGAGAAAAGGGATTACACTTTTCGGCCAGATTCATAATTTATCAGCATATGTAGGCTAAGTGGCCATGAAAACCTCGAAGCTCCCAAATATTGCTCGGGGGAGGCATCTGGCTGATGGCCTTGATCTTCTCAGGGTCAATCTCGATACCCCGGTATCTAACAACATAGCCAAGGAACTTCTCATAGGTGACCTCGAAGGCACATTTCAATGGGTTCATATTCAGGTGGTAGGAACGGAGGAAGCTGAACACTTTCTCAAGATCCTTGAGATGGTCCTGGCATTAGAGAGATTTGACCACCAGGTCGTTCACATATCATTCCACCAATGTCCCGAGTATTGGCTTGAATATACAATGCATGACCCGATGATAGGTGGTACCTACATTATTTAATCCGAAGGGCATGACCTGGTAACAAAACGTACCTTGTAGTGCCCTGAAAGCTATGGAATCCTCATCCTCAGGGGCCATTCGAATCTGGTTGTACCCGGAGTACCCATCCATGAAAGAGAGGGCTTGGAATCTAGTTGCAGCTTCAATCAGCAACTCCGTCACAGGAAGGGGAAAATCAACCTTCGGACAGTGACGGTTGATATCCTAGAAGTTGATGCAGACTATGATCTATCCGTTCTTCTTCCTGAATGGAAAAATGTTGGTCAGTCATTTGGGGTACTATACCTCCTTAACGAAATTGGCTCTGATGAGCTTATCAACTTCCACCGCCACCATGACACTGTGAGAAGGGTGCATCTTCCTGGTAGGCTATTTGAACCCATGATGATTTGCTGGGAGACTGAGGCGGTGGATGGCTACCTGAGGATATAGTTCTAAAATCTCATCGTAGCTTCAGGAAAATACATCACAAGGTTGTTTCATGAAGTCTACGTTCTGCTGCTTCTCCTCAAGGGACATGGAGGCACTGATTAATGTAGGTCTCAGATCTGCCTCGCTACCGAGGTTTACCTATACCAACTCATCGACTGTGGCGGAAAAACCCTCTTCAAAGGTAGAAGAGAGTCCTCCAAATCCACTTATTCACTTACAGAGGAGGGATCCCCAATGGGAGGAGCTTCCTCTAGGTCATAAGATTTTGACGGGAGGCTGGTACTAGCCTGAGCGGTAGTGTTCAATGCATCAGAAGATTCCGGTGCTGCCGAAACCATATCAATGAAGGCTGTCTACCCGATCCCATCTAGTCTTTGGCCCAAGGGGCCACACTTGATGATATCAAAGCAATAGTGGCGCATCGGCTTGATCTGATTGATTCCAGCCCAATGAAATAGGAATGTATGACGTTTCGCTGTTGCTATGGGGCGGACATCTCAATACCTTATGGGCGTAGGGGGCTAAGGGATCACCAAGGCTTGATTCATATAAGAATAGAAAGTGATATCCTAACGTTTCTTGGACCTAATAATATTCTTCCCCCTTGTGCCAGAGACAAAAAAACATTTCCCCATATTGGGGGTTGTGGCCTCCAATCGATGGATCAGAAAGATGTAGGCGTCATCCAGACCTACCCAGGGGTTGGTTGCAACTGCAATAGGTTTAACCTCACTGGCCTAAATCTGATTTTCCTTACTCTTGTAATAGTCAGCATCCAGTTAGTGGGCTTCACAAGAGGAAAATGGAGACATGTCACCTTGGAGCATGCCCACTCGACCATTGAGGGAGTACTTGAGGCATTGTTGATACGATGAGGGAACCACTGCGTGCAGGTGGAGCCATGGTCTTCCCATCAATGCATTGTATGTGGTGTCTTGGGAGACAACCATAAACTCGGTACTAGCAACTATGTCATCAAATTGGGTCTTCAAAAGAATCTTGCCGATCGGGGTCTGCTCTGTCCTGTCGTATCCCTGGATTTTCAAGTCGAAGGGAGTCAAGTCGTCTTCAGATAACCCCAGCTTCCACAGTGTTAGTGTCTGGATAAGGTTAATCTTGGAGCTAGTGTCAACAAAACAGCGGCAAACATCCACACCATTGAATTGGCCGGTAATGTATAATGGGTGAATGTGTCCCTATATGGGATAACCTTCATCTTCTACAGAGAATGAGATAATTTCTTGGTATTCAGCATTCTCTATCGCTTCCGTATGAAAGGCCTCTGCAGCTACTACCTCCGTCTCAAACTGGAGGGGGCTTCTTAAAGCCTCAGTGAGGGCCTCACACATATCTGCCGATAGAAAAAGGGCCTAGAGGATGGAAAGACTTGCTGGGATGCTGGAGAGGTGCTTGAGAACATCAGAATTCCATGCCAGGCATGAAATTCTGCTTGCAGGAGGCCGCTCTATGAGCTGCGGTACGGTGGCCCCTGTCAGCTGGTCCGGCGGCTAACTGGTGCTGGGCATATCCCGCAGCTGACTAGTCAAAGCCTAAAGAGTGGATACCGGATGACGGTCGAACGACTGAAACCATCCTGTAGAAGGACAGGGCAGGTCACGACATGGTATAGGTGGCTCTGCCTGATCTAGTAGCAAAAGTGGCGGTGAAGGTGGGCCTGATGACACCGGATGAGGAGGTTGTGTGTTCTGAGCTCTGCACTGAGCCTCCTGTCTGGTCTCAGTGGCATGCATGACCTAGCTGGAAGTGCCAACCTATGTTGCTCAATGAAACATATGGCCGCGACTCCATCGATGTTGTTGTCGGTTGGGGACGTTGGGGAGATCCGCCTAGCGCTCCCTGTTGTCGGGATTCATGTAGGGGTTTACCAAATCTACGGTGTTAACTGAAGCATACCCTTGACTGTCACTCGAAGAGCCATCCACTTCTAGGAAGATTCTGGGAAGAATACCCATCTTCGGGGGTATGCAGTCACTGAGGGTACGGGATGACGATGTCATTGGAAGGGCGCATTGCTTTTCCTTGTGTCGTCGGTGTTTGCTCTTCTGGAAATAGGTCGAATGAGATGACGATGCAGAAGTGGTGGCCATAGATTTTAATGGCTCTGGCCAATTCAGGCATGCACATATGATACTATGGGCACATGGGACAATTATTAGATTCATCCAGTCATCATACTTCTGGGAACTGCGGTTAGAAACTTGCTGCCACTCGCCCTCACTGTCACTGCTACTGTCTAGCCTTACGATGATGCATGCCACTTGTGCTGGGGACGAGCCCAAACTGACTATGTTATTATCAACCTAGTCTTGAATCCATTCTTTGAACACATAAAACTACTTGTGAGTCTGTCCTAGGATTCTGTGATAGGGGCATTAGTTGGGGCGATCGGTGAGGTTTGCCTCCTCTGTCCTTTTGTACTAAGAAAAATGCACAATCCCCTATTCCAAGGAACTTCAGAAATAACCGAGAACCTGATTCTACATAAACGAGTAGGTTTGGTTTCTTCTTTCTAGAAAAGGGGGTCTTGGGAACTTGGACCTGACGAGGAGATGGAGGAGCCTGTCGAGGAGGTGGAGCCTAGTTATCCCACCTGGGTGGTGGATGTGCGTTGTGCAGTGGCACCTGCCAATTCTGAGGTGGATTCTACTCGGCTGGAGGATGCGTCTGTGGTGGTGGGCCTCTACAAGGATGCGGAGGCAACTCCACTAATAAAAACTCCAGCTATCTGGGGGCCTCTATTTGGGCCATCGTGGTGAGCTCAGCTCTGGAATCCCTCTTTGTGGGAATTACAAGGGGCAACGGACGTGCCTGGCTGGCCTGTTTCATAGCTTCTTCCAGGTGTTGGGCCTTATCAGGGAAGTCTCGGAATCCTCCAGGGTAGTTCTGGGAGATCAGAGAGGGAACTAGTTCTGTTTTAACATTCCCTACACACATCATCAGTAACTGCTCCTAAGTCTATGGCATGTCAAGGGAGTATTTAATACCTTTCCACCGGGCAATACATTCCTCGACACGCTCATCAAGCCTTTATCCCACTGAAGGGGGAAAAGTTAGGACTCCCAAAACCTGGAGGTGCCAGCATATCATCCACCTATTCTAGATATGGCTTTCAATCAAGAGGGAGTTCCACATGTCGCGTTTCCAATGCCTCAAGGTGGGCAATGAGTGCTGTCATTGGATCATTTGGGAAAGGGTCCCTGTCTTCACAGGGGTCCCTAACCACGAGTGTGTTGGCAGGTTCTTCAACATGGTAAGGTGGCTCGACTGCTCATGGAGCGGCTAGTGGAGCGACCTGCGGGGCAGCTGGGGGAACCCGAGATGGGTTCCTTGGATTTCCGCGCCATTTCGGAGGGTTTGGCAAGACATACCATGCCCTGTTTACATAAGTTCCAGACTAAACCCTGTTTGCGGGGGTAGGATGGTTAGGGTCACCTAGAGGAAGCTCGATAAGGGGAAGTTTTTCTTTCCCTTGAAACCCTGGCCTAGGATTGATGTTGTCTGGCCATTGCTCTACAACACGTTCAATGAAGAGTTCATCGACCAACTTGTTCTGTTCGACAAGTTGTTGGCGCAACACGGCCTTCTCAGTGTCCTCCTCTGTCTTCTGCACTGAGGCGGACAAATCAGAGTGTTTGGCAGCTTCGAGGTGCTCTTTAGCCTTGCCATGATTTCGACAAAGGACCAATGCCTCAGAGGGTGCAGGGAGACCCATAATATTCCTTTGATGGTGAGTAACTCTTCTTAATGGATCCAGTAGATGTGGCATGCCCTCGGGGGGTAATTCCCCGTCAAGAAGCTCCAGCTCATTCTCCATGACCAATATGTTGGCCATGTTGACCATGATCCTTCTTGGGATCATGTCCTGAATATCACTAAGCGAGTTAGGATTACATCAGATAATACTGAAGAGGAGGGAAGCATACTGCCCCCATCCATGGATTTGTATGTGTTAGGAAGCCTCCTTTATAATCTTGCGGAGTACCTTAGAACTCTAAACGCATTTCTGTTGGAGGGCCTTATGGTGGCCTGGTGACTTGGGGTGCTGGGCCATAGGGAGTGCGGCCAAATCAACTAGAATACATTTCTCTCCAATATCTTCAATGTGAGCTTGGATCCTAGGATAAAACACTCACTGATGATGAAGGTGGAAGTGCGTCACCCAAAGGGTTTGATGAAAACACTCAACTTCCTCTGGGGTGAGGGATTCCGACACACAGAAATTAGGCGCTGCCACGGGACAGAATATCTCAGGGAAGTGGGCCACTGTGAGGATATTCCATAAGATCCTCAGCTTAGATTCAGGGTCTGGCCCTTCATTACCCCACTCGTCAAACTAAGGAGGTTGAGGAATTGACAGCGGTACTAAGACAGACCATTGGGATAACAAGCTGGCCGGTGGGGAATACGACGAATAGGCTGACTGACTTCGGAATCTCGGGTTGTCCTCTGAAGAGTGTTGTGACTCAGCCACCACATCGTGGTAGGATGGGATGACGGCTGCTGATCCTATAGTAGGTTCTAGGGATATTGATGATAGGATTCATGGTTGCTCGCCCGCCATGTTTTCCTAGAATAGCTCTCCGTGATCTCTAGTCAAGGTAGAGAGTGCTTCTAGTGATAACGTTGGTGATGGAACAACCGTAACCTGTGGGGTTTCCAAAATTTCATCCTCATGGATATACCTCTAGAGGGAGGTGGGATCCAATTGACCTCGCATTCCGGGAGTGCTAGGAAGATGTGCCTTGTTCCTGCCCCATCCCTTGACTCGGAGGAGCGAGGGGAGGGTTCCTGTACTGAGTCGTACTCTGATTCGGAGTCTGATAGGAAGACTGGTTTAATCTCTATCTTGGCCTTCCCCGAATCCTTATTATGGAGGCACCGACCTGCCTTCCTACCCCTAGATGGCTCTTCTGGACATGGAATATTTCTGACATGAGGAGGTCCTTCGGTCATACT
Source organism: Viscum album (assembly GCA_963277665.1). Taxonomy (NCBI): domain Eukaryota; kingdom Viridiplantae; phylum Streptophyta; class Magnoliopsida; order Santalales; family Viscaceae; genus Viscum; species Viscum album. Next base: position 1,841,050,270 of record OY728129.1, on the reverse strand, counting down.
AGTGCTAGGGTGGGGAGGACTTCCACCCGAGAAAGTCAGGGTGTGAGGAGCACCAGGGAAGATATCAAAAGGGATATGGGGAGGACCTCTATGGGAAGTGTTGGAGTGGTTAGGACATCTTATTGAGCACGTAGAATCATGGGTGGGACCCCATGCTTGTTCCCTCTGATGACATCAGTATGAGGAGGGGCATCGTACTGGTCGATCTGAACACGGGTAGGACCTCCGTGATAGGCGCTGGTGAGGTGAATCCAACCCTCACTCTTCTGATTGCTGAGGCGAGGAGGACCTTCTCTAGATGCTAAGAGGACATGGGGAGGGTCCCCACGTTGATGAGTGACCAGATGTGAAACTTCCCCATACCAATAGTCTATGGTGGGAGGAATGACTCCATATCCAGTGTAGTGGGAACGTGAGAGACTTCCGTAGTGAGCGTCACTACTGTGGGGAGGACCCTCTTTTGGGATGAAGGTGGAATGGAGAAAACCTCCATGATAATCCTAGAAGCGGGGAAGGCTCGTGTTCTTCATAGTAGTGGTATGGGGAGGACCTCTGTACTGGGTGGCATCGCTGCAGGTTAGTCTGCGGCGGCCACTGCCTGTGCCGGCGACCAAGAGAGTAGACCCAGCTACCTATGGGGTGGTTGGGGCCTTGATCTAGGTTAGGCGTATGAATATCCCAGTTCATCATACATATGGAGTTGGTGGTATGTGTCAGCGATGTATTGGGCCACAGTAGCCACTGACGTTGACGCCCCTTACCGGGTGTCCTCTTCGGCTTGCACCCGACATTAGCGTCAGGTTAGACGGACCAAAGCCGGTGGTGTAGGTGCATGGATTAACTGCTTCTCATCCAGTAATACTGGGCAGTGGCGTTGACAGAGCCGGGTGGGATCCCTACCTGGGAGCCCCTGGAATGGGACTCTAACCGGGCTGGCCCGGACATCCCCTACCTCATTGGCGTAGGGCAGGGAGTCGTCAAAGCGTTCCAGGGACAGGCTCCCGAAACGGTTAAATGTTGGAGTGGGGAGCAGTGGCTCCCTGCGTGGCCCTCTAGGGAAGCGTTGGCGACAAGGCGTAGACGCCTCTAAATCCAGGTAGGCCATATCCCGAGTTGGGATAATTCTCTCCTCCTTGTACCGACGTACGAGGTCATTAATCACCCTTCGTTGGATGACCTCGGACAGGGAGATGGGGCATGGGTGCCCCATGGTCGTGGGTGTAGAGGCTATTGAGAAAGAGGCAGAACTGTGCAAGACTGTCGCGTTGGCATTTCCCCTGCCCCTATGTCGGTGGGCAGGCGGTGACCGAGTTCCGGGTGTAGCAACTTGGTTTCTTGAAAGCAGGGAGATTAACTCATCAGTGCTGAAAGAAAAAGGAAATCGACTAATAGTGTCCTAGTGCCATTCCATCTTCCATGGATGGTAAGATAGATCCACAATGACAATGTCGTAGACCGGGACGTCCAATGTTCTACTACCCCAACTTCAGGTGAGTTTCACGCTAGGCCCACTATTTTCTTGGTGGGACCTGACACCGGATAACTAGATCCAGTGACATGCTAATCCATTGATGCCTCGAATGCTACTATTCTCCATATTGAGGATAAGATATTCACATAGAGTTTTCCATTTCTATTTCCGATTCTTTCTTCGGGGCGCTCGTGTCCATCTACTTGAATATGAAAGGCGTGGTTTCGTTGCCCCACATTCCCGCTTTCTAAAGGTGTGAGGAATCCGTTCCTTGTTTGGGGATGTTTGCTCCTTGATCGAAAAGGGATGATGGGATGTTGGTTTTTCCTTCTGTGGATTCCTCCTCAGAACTCATCACCTAGTTCGGGTCTCCCTTATAGATTTAAGACGTTGTTCGTGAAACTCTTCCTAGTGCCATATCTTCATGGACACTAGTTAATTACCCTGCTTCTGTCAGGACATTCCAAAGGGTTCGGTCAGGGAAGCAACCTTCGGTCAGGGGAGTAGTCACGTTGGACATCCCTTGCATGTCTGGAAACTGGAACACTAGCGTGTCTGGGTTTCTTACCCTTATTATAGGGCTTCTCGAGGGCATAGAAGCCCGAGGTATCCCACGTCGAACGCGGAGAATCATATTGCATAGGTATGTATCTGAGGTTTTATTTAGCTTCCCATGTTTAACATAGGGTATGCTGTAGGTTTAACGTTCGGCGGAGACAGATCGGACTGATCAGAACACTGATTAAAGTGGATCAGATAGGTGCAACCTCTGTAGGGAACATAGATGTTGGGGGGTGAGTTGTCATGACCTCACCGGGATGTGGTGGCCTGGGTAAGAATCAAGATGGATGGTGGAGTGTTTTAATGAAGTGGATGGTGGATGGGATGGAACTTCCATGAGGACAACAGTAATGTTGGGCTTGAGTCTTGAGGAGACTTCTTATATATCCTTGTGGTAGGGAATCAATGTCTGTGTAGTTTGGTAGGGTGAAGGGACGCCTAAGGAGGTGGCCCATGAGAATGGTCGCATGTATTGGACCCGGGGGAAATGGAAAATCTGGGTTGGGGTATGACCTCCCTGAAACACATAGGTTTGAAGGGAAGACCAAGATATGGACTTGAATTGGGGGCGCACACATAGGACGACAACCCGATGATGTGTATGTGGCTCACGCAAGGAGGCTTCCTACATAACTCGCCTTGGCGGGGATGAAAGTCCACATAGTTCAGGTGGGTGCAATGGATTACCGCTGAATGGGGGAAACAACGACCTACCGCTAATCAGGGGAGATAATGGTTTACCGCTAATTGAGGTTCATAGTTTAACATCATGCAGGACGGGGGTGAACCGACCTGAAGGAGAACCTAGGGCCCAGATAGATGGTGGTCTTGAACCTTATGGAGGCTTCCTATTTCCTTGCCTTGGAAATGATCAAAGACCTCATAGTTTAGGTGGTGTGGGAACCGACGTGAAGGGCGTCAGAACCAATGGGTGGTGGGATTGAACCTCAGGGAGGCTTCCTACGTACCCTACCTTGGCAAGGATCAAAGACCACATAGTTCAGGTGGAGTTTTGTGAACTGACATGAAGGGGGTCAGAATGACTGGGTGTTGGGCTTGAACGTCAGGGAGGCTTCCTATGTACCCTTCCTTGGCTAGAATCAAAGACCACATAGTTCAAGAATGGGTGTGGGGATTACACTCTAGGATACCCAAGGTGTTGGTGAACTGACATGAAGATGGTTGGAATGACCGGGTGCTAGGCTTGAACCTTAGGGAGGCTTCCTATGTACCTCACCTTAGCAAGGATGAAAGACCACATAGTTCAGGTATGGGTGTGGGGATTACACTCTAGGTTTCCCAAGGTGTTGGTGAACTGACGTGAAGATGGTTGGAACGACGGGGTGCTGGGCTTGAACCTCAGGGAGGATTTCTACGTACCTCGCCTTGGCAATGATCAAATACCACATAGTTCAAGTTGGTGTTTGGGGATTATACTCTATGATTCCATGAGGGGATGTCATGTTTGATTCTTGCTCTAAGCTCACTTGAGTCATGCTCGGTGTGAGAAAAAAGAGATAGAAAATACCTGATGATCATAGCACAAAGGTGCGTTTGTGGGAAGTAGAGTGGGGATTACACGTGGTTAGTGGCCCAAAGAGGAAATAGGGGCATACACGTGGTTAGCAGCCCAAGGTGATGGAGACTAGGACTTACTCCAGGAGGGAGGCCCAAGTGGTGACAAATCCCAGCGGGAGAGGGATTGGGCACCCAGGAATAGAGGAGCATGGATACTACCTCCTGAAAAAAATATAGGGGCTTACACCAGGGTGGTTTCCATTTCCCCACGAACAAACGCCGCTCTGATAAAGAGGATCTCATTCCATGTGAGGAATGATTTCACTCCCGTGGAGACCAATGGGCATAGAGAATGTCCAAGTTGGGTACCCCACGTATGATGCATGGGGTGAGGACACATTGTAATGTCATGTACTGAGGATGAAGGTGCTTGGCAGTTTAACGTCCTACAGCTCGGACGAGGTGGGTTTACTCCACACCCATAGGACTTACATAATCATCACCCTCTACACCTTAGTGAAGCAAAGGGACTGGCAACGCCATGGATGGGGGTGTTATGGAGTGAACCCTTGGGGGGTCCACGTTATTGTGGCTATGTGAAAAAGTAATAGCCATTAGTGTTCCCATGAAAAGAAGCATGAGGAGAAGCAATGCAATGTGCAGTATCATCCAAGGGACTTTGAAGTTGCTTCGTGCGAACCTGAAGGGCCGCACAGGAAAAGGAGTTGCAGAGAAAAAGGGGCCATATGTAACACCCCGAGATTTTATGAGATATATTATTTTGATGTCTTCTATTATACACTACACCAAGATTAGATTGTACTATACACAACATTGTATTAGCTTGCAGTATACGCAACAATATTCTTGGCTCGTGTTACACACAATTACAAGTTCGTTTTGTGGAAATTATTCTGCGCAACATTAAGTATTGATTTTGTTTAATGTATTAATGAAATAAGTTTTGATTATGTTATACGCAACACCAAACAGAGATTTCACTACACGCTGACCTAACTTGGATTGCATTGCATGCAATCAAGACCTTCCTCGATAGCGTGTGTAGTACGCAATACAAAGTTTCACTAAATGAGATATTATTATAATATTATTATGAACTAACCGTTATGAATAGTAATACCCAATTTTTGAAATTTTATAAATTTTATTTTTCAAAATGGACGTCATTTTTGGATTCGGAATATCGAAATTAGCCTAGGGTAAATTTTTGGTATTTTTCTGAAAACTTTCAATTTTTGATGAATAGTGAAAACACTGGGTTACTATTTAAAAACCGAATTTTTATATAAATAATTATTTATTTTATTTAAATTTATTTTAGGTCAAAATTGATACATAATAATTATATAAGTTCAATGTAATTAACTCAAGTAATTTTATAATAATTTTAGATATATAAAAATTTTATTGAGATTTTCACCGTCTTTTACCCACCTCCTAGAAAAATTTGGAAATTCACATAAAACTTAATTTTACCGCTTCTGTGAGTGGAATTTAGAAAATCCGAGAGACACGGTTAATATCAAGGACTAAAATGTGGTTCAATGAGATGAAAATAATTTTTGGTTAATAGTAACTTTTTACTTTTATTTACCACGGTTAAAAGTAAATATGGTAATTAAGGGTAAACATGATATTATTATTACCATAACACATGTCCCAATTATATTGGATAAGTGTAATTAGACCATAAACAACCTTAGAAATAAAATATGACCATTTAGCTCCACTTGGATTAGATTAGGACATTTATTATTAATTTATTTAAAGAAGGGTTAAAATAGTTAAAATCAAAGTTTAATAACTAAATCATTTTTAATATTGGGTTATACATAAGATAAATTCGACTATAAATATTCCTTAGAAAGATAAAAGTATTTTCTACCTAATGGTATTTTATTTATAATTTTTAGACATTACATAATTTAAGTTATTTATCACACAATGGTGATGCAGTAATTACCTAAATAATGAAATATTAAAATAATTGATTTTATAAATACCCAAATAAATGTAATTTGAGACTTTTTATGAATTACACTAATTTTATAGGTTAATATGACATGTTAGTATTGAATTAATTAACTTTTTTTTAACTAATCATGCTGTTATAATTTTCACAAAAATCCATTACCAAATAGTGTCAAAATTGACATAAAATAGTTTTTAAAACAAATATTATATTATTAATTGTTATTATTTTCCGAAAAATATAAGTCTCTTCCAAGATAATTATATCATGATAGGTGTATCATTAATGGAAAACTTGGGGGTCTCTTGGATGTATATGGTATGTTTATTAACTATATAATATAAAAATACAAAGTGACATGGTAAATGTCAATCTAATTAACTAAGAGTTAAAACTAAAATTTAAGGTTAATATAATGACCCAAACCTATCTAAAATCTATTTGTTGAGAGGATTTAGACCCATCCCCACCTTATCTTCGAAATAAATTAATTTGGAGCTAGTAAAAACAGAATATGACTTTATTATAAAATAATATTTTATGTTTTTCCAAAGGTACCCCTCTCTTCCCTAATAAAAAGGGAACCGCTTCCATCTTCTCTTCACACCCTTTTGAGCATATATGTTCGGCCAACCCATGCCCATTTATCTTCTCCACTTCCATAGAAACATTCTGGAGGTTTTGGTCTTCTCAAAAGACCAACTCTACTTCCTTAAGAGGAGTCTTAAAGGAGGTGCATCGAAGAAGAGGTAATCTCTTCTTTCGATTCTCTCAAGTTTCTTTCTTCTTATATTTCTTCTTCTATAGTTGTCTCATTATAAATTAATAACATCAGTATTACATATATACGGATATGTTATTATAAATATGAAACAACCCTATTTCACCATCTATCCATCCTACGGAAAACGAAATCACCGCACGTGCGTAAGTACGAAATACCGTCTCCACGCCGTGGTGTAATCTATTTTTCCACCACCACCTTACTTGGATGGGTATAATGGTGTAAAGAATAAATATATATATAACATAATACTTATTATAATATATTATATCATCCACTCCAATTCCATTCAATAAATATGGGAATGATATCATCGCTCGTGCATACGTTCAGATTACCGTCTCCACGACGCGATGAGATTCATTTTCCATGTTCACAATTCAAGAATGATTATAAAGTATATATAATAAGTAATCATGAAATATATGACATAATAATGCTACTAGATTTATGTATATATATATGTATGTCATCTACCTAATTCCATTCAATTCAATAAGGAAACGAAAACAACGTTCATGCGTACGTACGACCTACCGTCTCCATGAACGATGTATTTCATTCCATTTATCGATATATTATATATATGTATATTCTGAATATATATTATATATAAATCATTTTTTATATTTTGGAATTAAGTAATCATGATCTAAGTAATCATATTAATGATTACAAGTCAAAACACAGACAATAAATGAAACGATTTTACCCAAAACACTACTTTAACAAGGAATTTACAAAAGAACGGGTAATATAAATTTGTAAGTGAATCATATATGATATAATAAATATTATTATGGTTCTTTTACAAGTTAATAATATGTTTAAACCCACTATACAGTAGTCTCAGACACATACTGAAGAAATTGGACATAAGGTAAGGGATAATTTTTCAATCTCATTTTTATCCGAGATTGCTTATTCGTAAGTATTTACTGGGGTTATATTTATCATCCATGTCCCTATTTTCTAAAAAAAGGTTTCATGTATGTTTAAAGTCCTTTTTACCCATTCTTTACTTTTACTGCATGGTATGCAAGGAATCTTTCTTTTTTTACTATACGAGGAACTTTTTGACTTTTCTGACAAAAGTACGAGGAGAATGTTTTTTTAACTTATATGGCATGAATGGATTTTTACAGTTTTATAACGTCTTATTTTCATGAAGATTAATCTACAAGATTTCATGAATATTTTCAAAAAAATCCTTTTCTTTTAAAATTTCATGGAATTTTGTGAAAATAAAATGATTTTGAGAAAAAAAAGGATATTTTCCTCAAGAATTCATTTCAAGTGTTTTATCAAAACCATTTTCCATCTAAGATGACATTATTTCATATGTGTATTTTTAAAGTAAAATGTCTCTATGATTTACATGGTTTAATTTTTCTTATGATGAAATGATATCCATTCGTTTTTTATGGATTATGTTATGATGGGATGATGCTTATGAAACCCATTTTATTCTTTGGGTTATGATGAATGATTTATGTTTATTTTGTGGCACAAGAAAGAATGATTTCATTATGAGATGGGTGAGACCTATATCTCCCTCCAATGCATTGGGTAAAGATTTATATCTCATGAGATAGACATGGATGGAACAGTAAGTTAATCCAGTTCAGTGTTATAGGACTGAAACGAGGAGTGAACTCGATTCAGAAAGGGACTTTGTCCACTAAGATGGTCTTGGTAGCAATGCATTGGATACTATGGAAATCATAACATGTGCTTAATGGTTTCCACAATTACATGTTTTATTCTCATGCTATTTTATCAGGATTAATGTTTCTTTATGATCTATGCCTTACGTAATGCCATGTTTTATGTCATTGCTCAAGCTCTTTATGTTTTAACATTATGTTCATGTATTTAATTTCAAATGTATATGATTTGTTTTATTTTCTCCATGCTTACCCTTACTGAGCATTTGAGATCACCCTTTTATATGTTTTCTTTTCCCCAGGATTAAAAAAAAGGTTTTAGGTAATAAAACAAAAAGAGGAAGATCTTTATGGGAGATATTGAAGATCTTTCACCATGATTAGAAGATTTTGTTCCGAGTTTCCAAAGACACTAAACTGTTACGGTCCTTGTGTGTTTGTTTTTGTTATGTATTAAGTATTCCGAAAAAGTAATGTAATGTATATGTACATCATGCTTCGGGTCTCTACAGTTGGTATCATAGGAAAGGTTTAGTTAACCATTGGAAACTAGGATGCGAAAACTTTAGTGATATCCATAGAGATATTTCTAAGGTATGTCTAGGGATGTCCCTAAGGTTAAGTATACGTATAGGTTATAATCCTATAATTACAGTAACGATCTTAGAATTAAACCTAAGATGTTAGATATTGAAGTTACTCCCCCTTTATTATGTTGTTTTACCTATCATGATTTTTTCCTCTCACACTATTCTTTTTGGGTTTTAGAAAATGGCTGGAAATAGGAAGATTCACGATAATGGAGAATATGATGGACAATGGAATGATATTCTTCATGATCAAGAAAATGAAATGGGATTTGGAAGTTGAAACATCGTTATTATGCCTAATCAAAAATCTCATAATATGATCAATAATCTCAGCTTTGGTAAGTTTCCTGACCCATATAATAAGAGAAATATAGAGTTTCATGATGATCATAAATGAAAGAAAGTTAAATTTCCCTCATGTAATTCATGTGGGAAGAGGCATCAAGGATAATGTTTCAAAGGAACTAGAAGATGCTTTGGGTGTGGAAAAGAAGGACACAAAGCTAGTAATTGTAAAGGAAAAGGTTCAGTTAACACCATGGACAAGGATAATGGTATTTCTAAGACATCAACAACTGTTAAGTGTTTTAAATGTGGAATGTATAGGCATTATGCAAACCAATTCCCTAAGGGAAAATCTCATAAAGAGAATAAACATGGTCATATGTGTAGTATTTATGTGGATGGTGATGAAGAGACTACAAATGATATGTGAGATGAAAGAATTGTTGAAGCTCGGTCAATGGTTTAAGAAGCTAGTGGAATGATTACATGTTTATCAAGAGTAATGTTGTATAAGTAATCTCATGGTACTATGGAATAAAGTGACATATAAGGATTGTTACACTATTTTCTTTCCTTAAGTTTTGAAAGTGTATGATGAATGGTACCGGTAACCATGAAAGCTTATTCAGATATTTTTGGAAAGCACCTAATATGCGCATAAAGAAGTGCTAAGGAGATAATGAAATGTTTGATAGTATTAATGAGCTCATGAATTATATAAGGACAACGTGATATCATGGTTTGAATATATATAATTTTTGGTATTTTAGCATGTGTAAAGAGTTAACTTTTGACAGCATTCATGTTTTCACTAAGGTTCAATGGGTATTCATTTTTCAAGAGAATACATGATTAAGGTATTCACATGATTGGAATGTGATCAACAAGATATATCGGGGATAAATGATGGTATTCACATGCTCGGTAGATGACATTTCTAGTAATTGTTTTCTTTATACTATAAGCTTGGACAGAAGTATTTTGGATAAGCCTAAATATTTAAAATGGATTATTTTAGACATAAGTTAGTATTTTTTAAGGCTTGAACTTTTTTCAAAATTATTTCTGTAATGTTATAATAGTGTAGTTTTAGAAAAAAAGGACAACCTACAAGACAGGTGGCAACCCGTCGCGTCGGACAAGGTTGCGGGAATCGAACCCACAACCGAAGTGCGACAGGACTTCATCGCCTACCACGGGCCTACAGGAAGTCCCTGGTTAGTAGAAAATAGTTTTATTTTATTAAGCGCTATGATAACTAAAGTATAAGTCCATTTTAGCAACCATATACGATTAATCTCAGCATAGATGGACTTCTATATATTTAATAAATTGTGCTAAAATTTTTGCGATAGAAATAGATGGAATGGCCTATCATTCTATCGCATAATCTGCTAACACTTCACAGAAGACAAATTAAACTTCATTTCTTTAAGAGATGAAGTGGAAATTGTTCTAGGCATGAGAAACAGTGAGATGATACTGAAATAAAGTAAGTATTTCTTCTAATTCAAATTCTTCAACTTTAGGGAAATGATCTTGAAAACCAAAAAATGTTGTCCTAGTGCTCTCATATCTGATGAATCGGATGGTACCTTAAATCATCACAAATTTATGGCTTTGTTATTGTTGGATTTTTCATATCCATGTCCTCTACCACTCTTCATCAGAAGTTGATGGTTATATTTCTCTTCCATATCCATATTTTCACCTATGTTATCCTATGTGGAAACCTAGTGATTAGTTAATTTGGGTAACCGTTACATTTCATACTTTAGTTTTTAAAGTCAAGTTTTTGTATTCCTTTTTACAATGTGGGTTTCTATGAAAGAAACTTTCAAGTAGTAAACCATTTATAACCCCAACGAATTTCGAGGGCGAAATTCATTTTAAGGGGGGTAGAATTTAACACCCCGAGATTTTATGAGATATATTATTTTGATGTCTTATATTATACACTACACCAAGATTAGCTTGTACTATACGCAACACCGTATTAGCTTGCAGTATACGCAACACTATTCTTGGCTTGTGTTACACACAATTTCAATTTCGTTTCGTGGAAATTATTCTGCGCAACATTAAGTATTGATTTTGTTTAATGTATAAATGAAATAAGTTTTGATTATGTTATACGCAACACCAAATAGAGCTTTCACTACACGCTGCCCTGACCTGGATTGTATTAAAAACAATCAAGACCTTCCTCGATAGCGTGTGTAGTACGCAATACCGAGTTTCACTAAATGAGATATTATTATAATATTATTAGGAACTAACCGTTATGAATAGTAATACCCACTTTTTTAAATTTTATTTTTCAAAATGGACTTCATTTTTGGATTCGGAATATTGAAATTAGCCTAGGGTGAATTTTTGGTATTTTTCGGAAAACTTTCAATTTTTGATGAATAGTGAAAACACTAAGTTACTATTTAAAAACCGAATTTTTATATAAATAATTATTTATTTTATTTAAATTTATTTTAGGTCAAAATTGATACATAATACCTATATAAGTTTAATGTAATTAATTGGAGTCATTTTATAATAATTTTAGATATATAAAAATTTTATTGAGCTTTTCACCGTCTTTTACCCATCTCCTAGGAGAATTTAGAAATTCACATAAAACTTAATCTTACCGCTTATGTGAGTGGAATTTCGAAAATCTGAGAGACACTATTAATATCAAGGACTAAAATGTGGTTCAATGAGATGAAAATAATTTTTGGTGAATAGTAACTTTTTACTTTTATTTACCACGGTTAAAAGTAAATAGGGTAATTAAGGGTAAAAATGATATTATTATTACCCTAACACATGTCCTAATTCTATTGGATAAGTGTAATTAGAACAAAAACAACCTTAGGAATAAAATATGACCATTTAGCTCCACTTGGATTAGATTAGGACATTTGTTATTAATTTATTTAAAGAAGGGTTAAAATAGTTAAAATCAAAGTTTAATAACTAAATCATTTTTAATATTGGGTTATACATAAGATAAATTAGACTATAAATATTCATTAGAAAGATAAAAAGATTTCCTACCTAATGGTATTTTATTTATAATTTTTATACATTAAATAATTTACGTTATTTATCACACAAAGGTGATGTAGTAATTACTTAAATAATGAAATATTAAAATAATTGATGTTATAAATACCCAAATAAATGTAATTTGAGACTTTTTATGAATTACACTAATTTTATAGGTTAATATGACATGTTCTTATTGAATTAATTAACTTGTTTAGAACTAATTATTCTGTTATAAGTTTTACAAAAATCCATTACCAAATAGTGTCAAAATTGGCATAAAATAGTTTTTAAAACAAATATTATATTATTAATTGTTATTATATTTATAAAAATATAAGGCTCCGCCAAGATACTTATATCATAATATTTGTATCATTAATGGACCACTTGGGGGTCTCTTGGATGTATATGGTATGTTTATTAACTATATAATATAAAAATACAAAGTGACATGGTAAATGTCAATCTAATTAACTAAGAGTTAAAACTAAATGATAAGGTTAATATAATGACCCAAACCTGTCTAAAATCTATTTGTTGAGAGTATTTCGACCCATACCCACCTTAGATTCGAAATAAGTCAATTTTGAGCTATTAAAAACCGAATATGACTTTATTATAAAATAATATTTTAAGTTTTTCCAAAGGTGCCCCTCTCCTCCCTTATAAAAAGGGCACCCCTTCCCTCTTCTCTTCACACCCTTTTGAGCCTTTAAGCTCAGAAAAAACCTGGCCATTTATCTTCTCCACTTCCCTAGAAACATTCTGGAGGTTCTGGTCTTCTCAAAAGACCAGATCTACTTCCTTAAGAGGAAGCTTAAAGGAGGTGCGACGAAGAAGAGGTAATCTCTTATTCCGATTCTCTCAAGTTTCTTTCTTCTTATACTTATTCTTCTATATTTTTCTCATTATAAAGTAATAAAATCAGTATTAATTATATACTGATATGTTATTATAAATATGAAACAACCCTATTTCACCATCTGTCCATCCTACGGAAAACGAAATCACCGCACGTGCGTACATACGGAATACCATCTCCACGCCGTGGTGTAATATGTCTTTCCACCACCACCTTAATTAGATGGGTATAATGGTGTAAAGAATAAATATATATAACATAATACTGATTATAAGATATTATATCATCCACTCCAGTTCCATTCAATAAATATGGGAACGATATCATCGCTCGTGCATACGTACGGATTACCGTCTCCATGACGCGATGAGATTCATTTTCCATGTTCACAATTCAAGAATGATTATAAAGTATATATAATAAGTAATCATGAAATATATGAGATAATAATTATACTGGATTTATTTATATATATATATGTATTTCATCTACTTAATTCCTTTCAATTCAATAAGGAAACGAAAACAACGTTCATGCATACGTACGACCTACCGTCTCCATGAACGGTGTATTTCTTTCCATTTATCGATCTATTATATATATGTATATTATGAATATATATTATATATAAATCATGTTTTATATTCTAGAATTAGGTAATCATGATCTAAGTAATCATATTAATGATTACAAGTCAAAAGAAGAATGATAAATGAAACGATTTTACCCAAAACACTACTTTAACAAGGAATTTACAAAAGAAAGGGTAATATAAAGTCGTAAGTGAATAATATATGATATAATAAATTTTATTATGGTTCTTTTACAAGTTAATAATATGTTTAAACCCACTATATAGGAGTCTCGGACACATACAGAAGAAATTGGACATAAGGTAAGGGATAATTTTGCAATCTCATTTTTATCCGAGATTTCTTATTCGTAAGTATTTACTAGGGTTATATTTATCATCCATGTCCCTGTTTTCTAAAAATGGTTTCATGTATATTTAAAGTCCTTTTTACCCATTTTTGACTTTTACTGCATGGTATGTAAGAAATATTTCTTTTGTTTACCATACGAGGAACTTTTTTACTTTTCCGACAAAAGTACGAGGAGAATGTTTTAACTTATACGACATGAACAAATTTTTAGGGTATTATAACGCCTTATTTTCATGAAGCTTAATCTACAAGATTTCATGAATATTTTCAACAAAATCCTTTTCTTTTAATATTGCATGGCATTTTGTGAAAAGAAAATTATTTTTAAAAGGAAAGGATATTTTCCTCAAGAATTCATTTCAAGTGTTTTATCAAAACGATTTTCCATATAAGATGACATTATTTCATATGTGTATGTTTAAAGTACAATGTCTATATGATTTACTTGGTTTCATTTTTATTATGATGAAATGATATCCATTTGTTTTATATGGATTATGTTATGATCTGATGATGTTTATGAAACCCATTTTATTCTTTGGGTTATGATGAATGATTTATGTTTATTTTGTGGCATAAGAAAGAATGATTTCATTATGAGATGGGTGGGACCTATATCTCCCTCCAATTCATTGGGTAAAGATTTATATCTCATGAGATAGACATGTATGGAATGGTAAGTTAATCTGGTTCAGTGTTACAGGACTGAAACGAGGAGTGGACTCGATTTAGAAAGGGAATTTGTCCACTAAGATGGTCTTGGCAGGAATGCCTTGGCTACTATGGAAATCATAACACGTTTTTAATGTTTTCCACAATTACATGTTTTATTCTCATGCTATTTTATCAGGATTAAGGTTTCTTTATGATCTATGCCTTACGTACTACCATGTTTTATGTCATTGCTCAAGCTCTTGATGTTTAAACATTATGTTCATGTATTTAAGTTCAAATGTATATGATTTGTTTTATTTTCTCTATGCTTACCCTTACTGAGCATTTGATCTCACCCTTTTATATGTTTTCTTTTCCCCAGGATTTAAAGAAAGGTTTTAGGTAAGAAAACAAAAAGAGGAAGATCTTTTTGGGAGATATTGAAGATCTTTCACCATGATTAGAAGATTTTGTTCCGAGTTTCCAAAGACACTAAACTATTACGGTCCTTGTGTGTGTGTTTTTTTATGTATTAAGTATTCCACAAAAGTAATGTAATGTATATGTACGTCAATATTTGGGTATCTACACCATAAGTAGAATCCTTGTGAAGCTATGGTACTCCATGAAGTGGAGGGGCTTTGTGAAGGGATGTGCTTTGAGAAATGAATTTTCCTAGGCTAGGCATAGGGCATGGGTACATATGGGAGGAGCCTCATGAAGTGGAAAGGTATTCGCAAAGCAATGACTCGTGAAGTAGGGGTGCCTCGCGAAGTAGGGTGTCATGAAGGAATATGCTTCGTGAAGCACAGTGACCCTGCCTTAGCATACAGGTCATGTGGGTGTGGTGGGTGTTTCATGAAGCATAAATGCTTCATGATAGCCCAAGTCCCCATGGGGATATACTTCCTTTGAGAATGACCATGAGCTTCGTGAAAGGCATCCCTCTCAGAAGAGGGGCTCAATTAAGGCCAAGGGGGAGGCACTTTGCAAAGAAGAAGTACCTTAAAGAACTCATGGTTAGCAGAGCAAGAGGTGATTTGTGATTTGTGAGATCAGAAGGTGAAAGGTATGATGCTCTATCCATTGGGCTTGAGGGGAACCCTGTATTTATAGGCAAGAGGCGCCTTGAAGAAGATCTTGCTTGGCGCGAAGATGGAGTTAGCTCCGCGGCAGATCGCGAATGTTAAATGTGGTCGCAGAGCGTTACCGACTCATTGTTGTGTGGTGGGTCACGAACGTCAAATGCGGTCTCGAAGGGTTACTGCCTAATTGCTCCGCGGTGGGTCGCTAATGTCAAAACAGCTCATGGAGTGTTACCGCCTCCTTGCTCCACACCGGGCGCGGGGCCATGGGGATCCTCGAAAGGGCTTAGTGGGGCAGACTGGGAGGTGTCCCTCTTGTTCTATGTCTTCGCAATTTTTTGGTGACAACAATGATACGAAATGAAGTGACAATGAACATTAATGTGTTTTTCTGCACATGGAAGGTGGAGTGAAAATTTTAAATTCCACTTGATTATCAAACAAGATGGGTGAAGACTCCTGTTGGGATATCTGATCTTTCGGTACTTCAAAATTTGTATTAGATTGAGAGATAATGCCTCAGTGAATTTTATTTATTTTATTTTCCTTCAGTATGGACTTCTGAAATATGGATGGGTCATGCCAAAATTTTATTTATTATCCATGGTTGTTTTAATTAATTGTTTGTGGGATAAATTATTCCTAGTTGGTGATTCCCTAACTGGGGCACAAGAGAGATTCCAAAAGAAAACTGACCCTGAATTATCAAACCATCAACCAAATTCATGGGTGCATCTGACAACCTTTTGATAAATTTTACTTGAATGATCAACCCATCATAAGGGCATAGATAACCACAAGCCCCCCCATGTTTTGGGATTCCCCTCTTAAAATTTCTTCACTATAATGTGATCATAAGTAGACTCATGCATTACATTTGCCACATTTTTTCAGTGAAACTTGGATAATCAAACATAGATAATAAATCTGACCCCTTAACAACTGAGGGAATTTCCCACAAGATTTGGGGATTCCCAAAGAATGAGCTTAGTCCTCTAATTTGGATTCATATTTGAGTAATGAAGTTCTTCATATTAAGAGTATTAAAAAATAGGATCCCAAAATTTAATTCTAAAAATTTTGAGCTTTATACTAACAAATTTTCCAGTTTCTCCTCGCCTATGTTTATGTAATTGTCTACCATTTATATTTAATATCACTAGATCATGTAAAAATTACCAAAACATAAGTCACTCATTATCCACATCCTTAATATCAACTTCATCTGGTTGAGATAATTCCCCTAAAATGTTCCAAAAATATTATGCTTCAACTCATTGATTATTTTAATTCTCAAACTACTAATTATTATGTCATCAATGTCTAATAGAAGTATAATTAAACACCCCTAATGAAATACATTATGGTAGAATAAATTTTAATAATTTATTAGAAAAAAATCTATCTCTTTCGTTAAATCATTGAAGTCTTTATTCCACTCTCTTGGAACATTCACTTAACCATAATGGATCTATTTGATCCAACACACAACATCCTAGTTATAATGATCTATAAAACCTATTGGTTACTCCATGAAGATTTATTCATTTAGGTCACCATGAAGAATTTCTTTCCCCATCCAACTACTCAGAGATGATTTATTTATAATTCAACCATGCTTAACAATTTCTAAATCATCATATGTTTAATGACTTGATAAATTAACTCTTAGAAATATATAATTTCCATCGGTTGAAAATATTTTACAACAAGATATTGTTTGAACCTTCATTTATCTTATAATTCTTCCATGACCGAATAAACCCATTTTTCATATATGGTATTATTTATATGTAGGTCTCTCATTAAGATACATTTATTCAAACATAAGAACGAAATTGATTACATCCCTCATAGTTAACACTGAAAAAATTGAGTCTTCTTGATATTTTGAATTTTTGGGTATTTCCATCATCTATTATAGAAAATAGTGAAAATAAAGTTCATACCACTACACACATTTCCACCACCTAGTAGTTATAAATAATTTTCTCTATAGTTGTGATCCTTATGATAGTAAATTTTTTAGATCTTATTCACCAAATATTTTTATCATGATTCCATATTCCATGATAATTATCATACTTTAGGCCTCAAAAAACTGTTATATTTATTCCACCTTATAGTAATTACCCTAGATATATCGACGCTTCAATTATAATATGGTCTTTAGATATTCTAGAATATCAATAATATCTAGATTCCTATCTAGTTAAATCAAAGATTTCAATGATACTTTTTTGTCAACCAAATTTTCCCCTTGGATATAGTCAATTCATAGGATCTTCTAATTAAATATTAAATTCTCAATTCTAAATTCTAATGACCTTATGAGATTTTTTTTCCTAGAGGAAAAATAAAAATTCTTTATCACTATATTGGGAAATATAACATGCTCAAAACTTAGACTCCATCATGTCTCACTCCTTGGAATCATTATATACATAAGTAAATTCACTAAAAATATTTATGTGGATGAATTAAATATTCCATATAGAGAAATAGTAAAGATAATTTCACTGGCCAATTTGTGATGATAGACTATAATGGATTATGTAAGTCCCATAGTTCACTACTTCATCCCAAAACAAATTGTAGACCTCCTCTTGAATCCTCATTATTCTTTCCTTATCTTCTAGTATATAGTTCACCATTTCTAAAATTTTATCATGCTCTAGTTTCCATGGAATGACCATTTCAAAACCAATCCAATTTCTCTATCATAGCCTCTATTACCATTTTCTTAATAATCCTAAACATTTTATAACCATAAGAATATTCCATTAAAATTTTCCCCATTTTCTATGATGTCCCTTTAATATGTGATGATTTCATTAATCTCATATTTGTTCCTAATGAATTTCACCAAAATTTTTCATGTGGTATCATCAATAAAGGCCACATAGAAGAGTGATCCTCTATGATAATGCACCAGATCTATCCCAAATAAATTTTTGTGATCCAAATATAACTTATCATTTTTTTTCGTGAACTATGGTTTTCTAAATTTATGTAAATCTCTAGGGATATACCCAAAGTTTCTATAAAACCATGGGTATAGATCTATACCGATGCCTCAATAGCCCATGGTTTATGGAACTGTGGGTATATCCTATACCCCCAGTTTTAGGGGCTATACCCATGGTTCAAAACTGTGGGTATAAGTGATTTTTTCAATATTGATTTCCCATACATACATGGTAATGGGAAAACATCACCACTAAATTTTTTACTAGTCTTCCAAAGATATAAAGATGAAATAATGATATATGGGTTTTGGTGTATCATATTACAAATACTTCTCACTTCATTTCAATTTTTTAGGACTTCTCACTTGATCAAATTGAAAGAAAATACATTATAGTTGTGGTGAGGCTTCATGGAACACCACTTTCAATTGTATCTGATCAATTACCATGGTTTACCTACATGTTCTATAAGATTCCACAACATGATCTAAATACTATGTTGAACTTAAACATGGATTATCACCCTCAAACTCATGGATTATCGGAGTATACTATCCAGAAACTTGAGGAAAATTTTGAGAGTATGCTTGATTGACTTCAATGGAGGATGGGAGAAATATCTTCCTCTATTTGAGTTATCATACAATAATAATTTCCACCCAATAATCCAAATGGATCCAAATTAATCCATTTATTAGAAGAGGATTATAAAAACATAATGCTGGGATGAAGTTAGGGAATAAAAACTATTATGTCCTGAAATGGTTAAGAAAATGGTGGAAAAGGTTCTGACCATTCAACAACACATCAAGGCCACTCAGATTTGACAAAAGAGCTATTCTAATAATCATCAATGAGACCAAGAGTTTGATATTGGAGGCATAGTATTCCTCCAAATATATTCATGGAATAAAGGAAAGAGATTTGAGATGAAAGGAAAGCTTAGTCCAAGATCCATCATTCCATTTGAGATCCTTGATCACATTAGAGTTGTAGCTAATCAACTAACACTCCCACATAACCTCCATTAATTACAAGATTTATTACATGTATCCATCTTGAGGATGTACATTTCAGACCCATCACATGTACTCAATCCAATGATGGTACTTCTGGAGAATGATCCTTACTATGAGGAGAAACTAGTGATGATATTTTATCATAGAGTTAAAGTTCTATGAAATAATACAATGAACCAGTTCAAAATTTTGTGGATAAAAAACATGTTTGAAAAGAAATGTGGGAATTGGAGGAAGTGATGAAACATAATTACCCTCATTTGTTCTAGTGTGTGAAATGAAAATTTCACAGGCGAAATTTATGAAGGGGGAATATTGTAATGACCCAAAATTTAATAAATAAAATTTCCCATATAATTTAATTAAATGAAGTGTTATATCCTATCAGATTTAAAAGAACATTAAGTATCATTATTTTCAAAAATATATCTATTGAACATTGATCATAATATTAGTATAAATATAAGATTTTAAAAAATCCAATTGACAGAGACAAAGAAAATGATGGCCTACACCAGTAGGATCATACGATATGAAGCCCGTTTATTAGAGATTTCGAGGGAGATAGCATCACTGGGATTTTCCATTGAACAAGCCCAAGCTGAAATCCAATAACTTAATCATTAGATAAATATTTTATGGGATAATTCTAATATCATCAAGATCACGACCAAAACTATGTAAACTGAACCACCCCATGAAAGTCTCATCATCGCGTACCTTTCCCTTACGAAAATTGATGGTTTATTAAAGGGATATGTATCAAGACAATAATAATAATAATATTTATATTTTATTTTCTCTATAAAAATGTATATATTTTCTTCTTTTCTTTACTTTATAAATGTTTTTTATTTTTATAAAATAAAATAAAAATTGTATTTTTAATTAGTAATCAATTTCAACTAAGATGTTTATCTTGATGAATTAATGTATTTTTTAAATAAATAATATTTTAATAAAATATTATTATTAAATACTTTTTATTAAATATAAATAACCATATTATTTTTTTGTAGTCAAATTTAAATTTTTTAAGGGTTTAAAAAATAGTTATTGTCAAAAACCCAACATTTCTCAATAATTGTAAATTATTATTTTAAATGTGAAAATAAAAATATTTAGAAAAATATTTTGATAAAATCAATATAATTTTTGGAATCAAAACATAAAAATAATCCAATGGTTAATTTTTCATAATTTTCTGAAATAGTCGACTTTTTGGGTAAGAATTAAATACCGTATAAATATATGGTGTGTATTATGACATCATAATGAACCAAAAGTGAAGTAATAAATAATATAAATCGTTTTCACTACCAAATATATGTTTTTATGTTAAAAATAATGTGATTTTATTTTTATTTTACTAATTTTATAGACCTCTTATGCATCCTCCAAAAAAAATAATTTATTTTAAAGTTTTAAAATCATTTCTTTAAGGGTATGAATCACTTCCACATCATAAAGGGTATTATTTTATTGATATCATCCATTTTACTTAAAAAATAATTAAAACCCATCCCATTTGATAGAAACTATGTTAAGTTTTTTGGTTTTGGTTATTTTGTTATATAGAGTCCAAAACCTATGTTTGAGAATTGATAAAGAATTCCCCATTAATTTCCAATATAAACCCACACAATATACCATTTCTATTCACTAATAATCCTTTTATGACATCCTTAATCTGCCCTTACCTCCCTGTCTTCCTCCCAATAGTTCCCCTAACCTCTCAAGATACTCCTCCCAAGCATTTGGAGTCATACTCTCAAGGTAACAGTTCTTTTGTTTCTTTTATTTATTCATGTATCTTAATATTACTATGCCATTTTTCTATAATTACTAATGTTTTTATATACTATTAAATATCCCCATTACTACTGTTATGATTCCTAAATGATGATATACCCCTTTCAATCTCATTAATACATTCTATGAACATTTATATGCCTCCATTATGTGGCAGAAATTTCACAGTGATTATCCATGATAAACAAATGTGTAGTGAATACCCATACCCAATTTCTATTCAGGGTGTTCACCTTTATGCACATATACTTATTTTATTGGTGAATTAAATTTACTTATTCCACACATTTATCATGGAATAAAATTTGATGATAAATGATTCAACATTTTATGATCTATATAGCTCACTTAAGCAGGAGAATAAAATTAAAGTGACAAGTGTGCGGAAAATTATATTGTGCTCCAATGCATTTGGTAATATTATAGTATAATGATACTTCATACAAGAGATTAAGGATTGAACCTAATCCACCATGTTATTTTTTCCATCATTATTTTTTTTAGTGATCCTTAACCTATGTTTATGATGTACTATTTTATGTTGGTACCATTTTTCCCATGTTTTCATTATTACAATCTTGTTATATCATGCCTTATTGTCCATGTTTATGTTAATTTCTCCTTTATGACCAATTTATATTCCTATTTTCTATCATATATTACATTAATCATGTTATTCTAGGTTTGTTACCTTACTACTCTTTATATATCACCCCATTCTCATGTATGACCCCAGGTTATCCCATGCAGTGTAATGTATAAGCATATTAAGGATGTTTTTAATAAAGGCGATGTATTACCTATTTTAAGTTGTGATGTAATGTACATAATTCCAAAATACACTAGAATTATCAATAATACAAGTTTAATTACATGTAATCTTATGTAATAAATCATGTATTATTTTTTAATAAAGAGAAAGGTTTTCACAATATTTATATATTTTCACAGGATGTATTATAAAGTCTTGAAATAAAGGGAGAAATATTATGATTCTCAAATGAGTGTTAATACATCTATCCAAAGTAAGAATAAATTTGGGTTTATGAAATGTGTAGAGTTTCAGAATAAGGTAATAAATATTTATGAGTTCATCCTTTATTTTTATGGAATTAATGTTTTAGTACTGTGTATGTGTTCCATACATACCAGATTTAAAGGTGGATTTATTGGATGAAGCATATATTTAATTATTATATATTCATCATAGAAGTGAAATATTTTATAGATATATATAATAGTATTTATAAATGTACAACATGAAGATATATATTACAGAGTATGTATCTTGGTCCTTGGTATATCAGTATATAATGGCTATGAGGCAGATATTGAAGGGGATATTATAACCATTATCCATTTTATAATGGAATCTGGAAAACATCACCATATATGTTTTCATCAATATCCACAAAACTTATAAAAGATATAAATCTTTTTGGGTTATAGATGATCACCATACCTTGTTATATCACTTCGTTTATATGATAGAATATTTCTAACTTTCTTATATTTTAAGATTAGCTATTAAGGAAGTTATAAGGTTTTATGGATTACCACATTCTATTGTATCTTATTAGGATATGAGGTTTACCTCAAAGCTCTGGTGAAGTATTTAGAAAGATATAGATTTAAATTTGAGTTTTTTTACTACTTAACATCCTCATACATATGGTTATTATAGTAGAACTATTCTAAACCTAGAGGTTATTTTGAGGTCTTATTCTATATAATTCAATAGAAGTTATGATCAACAACTTAATATTTTCAAATTCTCTTATAAAAATATCTTTAAAATAAGAATTCATATGGATACTTATATAGAAATATTAGGAAGAAATATAGAAAAAAATTATGGGATATTTTTGGATAAATAAATTTATTAGGTCCGGAGTTAGCTGATGAAATGTTAGAGAATGTCAAAGATATTAAGTAGCACATCACAGAAGCTCTGAGTCGATAGCAATGTTTTATTGATTATAATTAGAAAAACATGGAATTAGAAATTTGTGATAAATTTTTCCTATGAATTTATTCATGGAATAAGGTTGTATGATTTGGAAAGGAGGGAATGATGAGCCCTACGTAAATTGGACACTTTATGATTCTTGATTGATTATGGATTATAGTTGATCACTCAGTGATTCTACCAAAACTCTCCCAATTTCAAAATGTATTGATGTATCTCTCATGAGAAAGTTCATACATTATCCTCAGATGTAATGAACTAAAATAGTGTACCATTGGGACATGATATTTCATATGAAGAACAACCAGTAGAAATCTTGGATCATGGTGATAAACTGTGATGGACCAGGATTACTCACGAGTTTAAAGTTCTCTAGATGAGTTATAAATTCAAAAAATCCACTTGGAAACTTGAGGATGTGATGAAATAGTTATATTCAAATTTTTTTGTATCAAAGTGATTTATTTTCAATATATAATTTAATTTTAATTCTATAGAATATAAAACACTAATATTTTAAAATATATTTCTTTTCAAATAAATGTAATTTCTTCGATATCTTATGATACATGATACCCATAGTCAAAATGAACCATGATATATTATAATATTATGAATTATTTGTTATATTTGCGGAGTAAATAAAAATAACATCATTTTAACAAATTATGTATAATGGTTTTAGGAAAGAATATTGAAAAATTTATACTTAAATTTTAGTAATGTTATTCTTCGTAAAAAAAGTCATTTTTTCCGCAAAATGGTTTCTATTAATTTGTGTGAGAAAGTAATATAATTATGTTATTCCAAAAAAAAAGAATTTTTTTACATAATTAACTTTATTTTTTACAATATAATTAAAAAAATTTCTTGTATAAAATGTTTGAGAATTTTATGAAAAGTTTGATCTTTTCAAAGAATAGTAGAAAATATGAATTTTTATTGAAAAATTTCTTTTTGTTTAAAAAATATAGAAATTTATTTTTTTAAACAAATTGTTTCAAAAATATAATTATTAAATTAATATTAATAATAATTTAATTTTGGTTATTTGAATCAATTTTATGCATTATTTTGGTAAAAATTGGTTTACACTTAGAAAAAAATTTTACTTGAAAACTATATTTCATCATGTGTTGTGGGATTAATTTTAAACTAAATTATTTAAAGCATATGAATATTATTTGATAAAATATATTCCATATTTTTTATTATATGTTCTATATTTCTAATGAGTCTACTTTTATTTTTTAAATAATTAAGAGTAAAAATATTTAAAATTTATCTCCACAGTTAAGGTTAAAACAAGGTTACTGGGAGTTAAACTACGAGATAAGGGTATGTGTACAAATTAAAATTTTATAAATATGATTATATGGAAACATTTTAAAAAATTTATATATCACCATTGAATCTATTTCCATTTTGAATAATTTTTATTGACTATGACATTATAATCTCTTAATATTTTATGAAATTCCAAGTTTGTCCTCTCCCCCACTTATAAAAGGAAACAACTAATTTATCTTATTTAAACCACATTTATCCATATAGGATGACCAAAATATACTTAATTCTCTTCTATTCGGCCTTATCCATGATTTATGGGTCATTTAATTCTTTAATGACCATTCTCAGGATCCTTAATAAAAAATCTAAAAGTGTTCATCTGAAGAAGATGTATTCATCCTAACTGACCTATTTCTACTTATTTATTCTTATAAACTCTTTAGTTTTTTGTAGTACTCGTAAAATATTAAATTTTTTATCCCCAATATATTTTCATATTCTTATAATTATGGAACAACCCTTATCTATCATATTTTCCATCAAATAGGAAGTGAAAGTATCACACGTACATACATGTAGACTACCGCCCCCATGTAGTAATACAATTCTTTTTCCATCACCATATTTTGTGTATGGTTGTTATAATGATTTTAATTTTTATATATAATAACTATGATATAATTATTCTTCTTGAATTATAATATCATATCTACCTTATTACTTTTTCATCCATTGGAACATGATAACATCGCTCGGGCGTACGTGTGTACTACTACCTCTATGAAGTGATGTGATTCAATTTTCATTTAAACCAAACATAGATTGTAATAAGGGTATATTTAATAAATATATATATTATATATATATATGATATAACAATTATTTTTTAATGGTGATTTATTATTTAATATTCTTTCATTCCTTCCACCAAAAAGTGAAAACAACATTCATGTGTATGTACAGTCGACCTTCTCCATTAATGGTGTAATTAATTTTTTGTCTCTAGAATTTATTAATGAATCAAAAAATATATATATTATATATTATATTTATATCATGATTAATTTTATTTATATTATGGAACAATGTTCAATGTACAAGGGTCAGAACTACCATACTAAATTTCTCATCAAAAATGAAAGAATTAACACTTCAAAATAATGATTATATTACTTAATTATAAATATATGGGGTTTGAAATATTATAAGTGGATGATATATTATATTATATGTATCTAAATTATTATCATATATAATTATAATATACTTAAATTTATTATACTAAAGGTAGGATTTATTTTAATGAAATTCGAACACAATGTAATGGATTTTCATCTCACTTTTATTTCTCTAAGAAAAATTCCATATTCAACATTTTTTTCATTTATGTGTTGTATATACTATACATTAATGCGATTTATGATGTTTTTTTTAAAATTATTTGGTTTTATAAATCGATATAAGTTTTAATATTTCCTGAGGATTTTATTTAAATTTTATCATTGGTAAGGGATTTATATTACAATCTCATTATTTATCGAGATTGTTTATGATTAAGATTATGATGATGAAATTTTATGATCTATATCTCAGGAATACAATTTATTCTGTTATATAGTGGGTTTTTACAAATATTACATGATTTATTTTTTATTTTATTCCATTTAATAATTAAATATACTGAATGAATTTTTTTAACGAATGCTTCCATTATATATCTGTTTGGTCAAATATAATTTATCTTCTATATAAATGTTTTCTAAAAATTATTTCAATAATATTTTTTATATTTCTTTAATGTAGTTTAATTTTATTTTTATAGAAGTTTGGTTTTTTAAAATATGATTTAAAATGAATATTCTTGATTTTTTTTTTGAAATTGGTTGCTTTTGACTTTTTAATAAGAATGTGAAATGAATCATTTTTTATTGTAAATGGCATGATTATATATTTATAAAACCCATTTATTTTCCACTAGTTATTTTTTGATAAAATGATGAAATTTTTACAATGCACATTTCCCCTCTATGTGTATTGATTTATGACTAATGATTTATGATCTTATGGAACACTTATGATTGGATTTTGATAATGTGATGGGTGAACCAGAAATTATATAGCCCTATAATTCATTAGATAAATATTCATGTCTCATGAGATAATAACGTCTAGAATGGGGAGAGTACCTAGTACATTAAGGAACTCTATCCACTATGATAATATTTTTAAAGGACCTTACAAAGGATATGATGTAGTGCGATGTGATCACAATGCACAATGACAGTATTGACAGTGAGACTTGACTGAGGAAATGGTTTTATATACTTATGTGTATTCCACAAACTTATAACTTATGAAAATCTTATGACCTCACAACTAATTTTCTTTGATTCCATTATGATTCAAGTATTATGGAAATAAATTATTTAAACCATCATTAGTTATTATGAACAATTTCATGTTGGGTATGGTTTTCAAATGTTAAAATCATGTTCTCAAGACTTTATGATCATGTTGTTATTAAGTGATTACTAATATCTCCCTTGTTTACCCTTACTGAGTATCTAATATCACCCTTTATTATATTTTCTTTCCCTAGGATGTAAAGAAATTTTCTAAATATAAAATATCTATGAAGGATTATAGTTATTTATAACATAATTGGAGAGATGTAGATCTCTTTTGAACATGTTTATTATGTTTCCATGTTTCCATAGACACTAATAATATGTGATTATGGAATAGATTATTATGTTATGTATTGAATATTCATCTAATATGATGTAATATTATTGTATGAAATGTATGGGTCACTAAAACTAAAATATGTGCCAGTGGAGATGGTTGGAGTTGAATAATGATTTTGAACACTCAATAGATCCACCTAGGAAGGTGAACAAGGTGGCTGATGTTATGAGTCAAAATTTCCATGAAAATATATCCATGATGAGGATGAAAGAGATCCAATTTTTATGGATTTTTATTGTATGGTCCATGAAATCAAGGGGGAATGAAGAAAATCATATAATTAAAAAATAATTATTCTAACATCCATCAATGTGAGTATTAAATAGGCATATTAGGAGGTTTTGGAGAGGCATATCAAAGTAAGGATTGTTCTTGGATTCAATCATGGACAAGATGGAATGATATGATTTATGAACCAAACATGTGTTACTTCAATATCATAATTGAAGAAGTATTTACTATATAAAAATAATATCACATAATTCTCTATCCATTCTAAAAATAAAAAACTATATAGAGATCCCAATGATAATTTCTAACAGGAAAACATGGAAATGTATATTTCAGAATATATATCTTGATTCCTAGTATGTAAATAAGTTAATATCGAATGACTTAAATATGATGGGATGATTCGACCATTAACATACCTATATGGAAATTGGAAAACATCACAATGGATTTAATTGTAGGACTCCCTAAGACATCTAAAGTTGATAACACCATTTGAGTTATAGAGGATCACTATAAAAAATTTGAGAATTTCAATTATTTTAGAGAAAAATTATCACTTGATCAAATTTCCAAGATATACATTAATGAAGTAGTATGGTTTCATAGAGTCCCACTCCCAATTGTACCTAATAGAGATATGAGGTTTATCTCAATGTTTTGGAAAAGTCTCCAATAATAGTTAAATATAAATTTAAGCATTATCACAAAAGATCATCCTTAGAAAGATGGTCAGTCTGAGAGGAACATTAATTCTTTTGAAGATATACCGATATATTGATCTATGGGATTAATTTATGGTTTT
The DNA here is from genome assembly GCA_963277665.1 of Viscum album. Classification (NCBI taxonomy): domain Eukaryota; kingdom Viridiplantae; phylum Streptophyta; class Magnoliopsida; order Santalales; family Viscaceae; genus Viscum; species Viscum album. The sequence continues at coordinate 1,841,021,965 of OY728129.1, read as the reverse complement.
GTACCAACACCTTACTATGATTAAATTTTATAACAACTATCATATTAACATGATAATTCAGATGGATCCTTATGAATATCTATATAGAATGAATTTTGGAACAAAAAAATATTGGTATAAAGTAAGATAACATAATCTATTAGGACTAGAGTTAACTGGGGAAATGGAAGAGAAGTTAGAGAATGTATGATACTATAAGAAGTGATACTTTAATTATTAGTGATTGAAAATAACTATTTTATTTAAAATATTGTTTTTATTGTATAATATATATTTTATATTTTTAAAATTTAATAATTTGAATTTGAAAAATGAGCCCCATTTTTCAATTCATCATTTCTATAATATCTTAAGTTGAATTTTTGGAATTTTAATTAAATTATTTATTATTATGTGAATTGCGATAAATACCATTTTTTAAAAATACCATAAATTTTATGAAATCACTATTATATAATAATAAATTAAAAATATGTGAAACTTTCCCCCCATAAAAGTATGTTTTTATGTAGTAAAATAAATCATTTAAAACTATTTATTTTGAATTTTGAATCTAATGCTTGATTTTTCTGAACCTAAGTTATAATTTTTCTAATAAAAACACTATTATGGTTATTTTCTTTTATATAGGTTTTAAGAATGATATATTTAATTTAGTATTCATCTAAAATTCCTAAAAAAACTTCACTGTTTGTTATTTAACCAAAAAATTCCATAAAAATAAACATTATACGTTATTTTAGTGTCAATTCATTTATATTATTAACAAGAATCATCCAAAAAACTATTTTCTATTATGTTTTGTGTACTTATATTAAAGGTAGTTTTTACCACCTATTAATTTTTAATATTCTAAAATGGATTACATTTATGGAATCTCTATTTCTTTTTATATGTTCCATTTCATTTTTTATCATAAAAATATTTACCATGGAAATGTGTAAGTTTCCATAGTAAATGTAAAAATGATTTAAGAGAGGTTAAACTAAGAGATAAGGCCTAAAATATTGTGATATCCTTATTATTATTTTATTGGATTAGTGTATTCCTCACTATCACCATTGTAACATTGAAATTGGTCATATTTGGTTCTACTTTCACATGAAAACGACTTTATATATTTTTTACTTTAAAGATATTTATAGGGGTTCCACTTCCCTCAATTATAAAAGGATACATTCTCTCCACAATTCTACAATAACATTGAGAATATTTTCTTAACCAATATCTACCTAAATATCATCCAAACTCTCCTCCCCACATACGACCTAAAGACCAATCTATAAAGGTCTATAGTGTTTTTCAAATGACCGTAAGTAAATAAGAGGTAATTATATTAACTGAGTTCTTTCAACATTATTTATTCTTCTACCTCATCCAAATATATTATATATATATATATTAATATGATGAAATACGTATTATATATATATATATTATTTTTTTTATAATAATTTTCCACCACATTTGAATCTATTGGAAAGTGAAAATATTACTCATGCATACTTGTAGACTAAAACCTCAATGAAGTGATGCATTTAATTTTTTTATCTCTAATATATATGTATGGTTATAAAATAAAATATAATAAATAAATATGAGATCAATGAAATTATTTTGATTTTATAATCATGACCAAGGTGCAAGAACTATTATCACTGAACTGAAACATGAATGAAAAAAAGTTGACATACAAATATTGATTTTAATGAGTAAATATTAATAAATTATTAATTAGAAATCTTAATAGAATAATATCATGTATTATAAGTGTTAATATGGTTATGATAGAGATTTATAATAAATAAAAATTTATTTTATAGGAGGTTGGATCCCATACGAAGAAATTCAGGACTTGAGTTATGGGTTTATTTTATAATTTCAATTTTTATAGGGATTGATTATAATTAAATATTTAATTGGGTGAATTGTATTTTATTTCTCTCCTGAACCCTATATATTACCTTTTTCTATTTTTATTTCATTTATTTTTCTTTTTAATTTCTATTTTATAAGTTCATTTATTTTTCATAATTATTCATTTAAATATTACCTTGGTTTTTTATTTTAAACACCATTCCTATTATTATAATAATTTTTAGTTACTAAAAATGGTATTTGTTTTTATTTTTCAAATCATATTTCTAAGGAATTAATAAAGGAATTTTCCAAATATGACTTCATAATTTACGGAATCTTATAATTAATAGATAAAATACTCTATTTATACAGACCACTTTATTTTTATTTATGTCTTATGATTATGATTTTCTATGGATGTTTTCATAACTATCATTTCTTCCCCATTGTTAAATTATACTATGATGAAATGATGATTACACATATGATATTATGTAAAACATATATAGTGTTTTCATTATGTTTTAATTGTGTTTAGAATTATATATCCCTCTAATGTATTTGGAAAAAAAATTATCTCATTAGATAAAATTAAAGGGGATTGAGAGTTAACCTGATGTACTATGGGTTTGTGCCCACTATGTTTATCAGAATGCAGAGTGAAGCTAACCAACTATAGGACTATTCCAACTATTGTATGACAGTATAGGAAATGATACTTGAGAAATGAAATTATTTTCTATGACTATGTGTGTAACACCCTAATATTTTTAAAGAATAACATTATGTTCGATATCGTATATGACGTGAAACAATGATCTTAAATGATCAGTGAAATGTATAATTTAAAAATGACTATTATAAACTTTATGTTTAATTGAATGGCATAAATAATTTTAAATGATTTATGAAAAATATATAATTAATCTACATAGTATAAATATATTTGTAAATTATTACTAAATAATCACTCAATTTTTAGTAAAGTCATTTTATTTTTCCAAAATACATTTTCTTCAAAAATAATTTTTGTTACTTTCTATGCATGGATAATATAACTAATTTAAATCACTTTTTTATTATTATATTATAAAAATGATATCATTTTTTATATCATAATATAAAAATTATACAAGAGTATTTGTTTTTTATTTTGTAGATAATATTGGTTTCTCTCTGAATTGTGTTTTTTTTGTTTTTGTAAAACTATCATTTATTTTCATTAAACAAACTAATTAAGTTACTTTTATATTATTTATTTGGTATTAAATTTATATATGATCCATTTTATTTATAATTATATAGTTAATTACTTTTAAAAAACAATTTTCGTTATTTTTTATAAATCTATTTTTTTTGTTAAAAATAATTTTTTTTCTAAATACTGTTTTCAAGTCCATGTTGTTTATACGTTTTAATTAATTAAAATAACCCTTAATTTGTAATTATTTAAAATAAACTTATATATTATATAACTATATATATTAATTAAAATTTATATATTTTATATTACTAGTCTTGTCATTACTCTAAAATAATCTTTTCATTGAATAATATAGTTTGATGAAAAACTAGTTTTCAATGCGCTTTTTGCCTCATATTTTAAATTAAATTCTTCCACAACTAAGAATTGAATCATGGAAAATAAATTTCATATTCTCAATATGGATTTTTAAATTTTTTAAATTGTACACATTTATTTTTAGTCACTATGGATAGTAATTATAGAAAATATTTATTGTCATAGAAAAGGTAAATTGGGTATTTATGTTTTAGAATTCTATAATAATGACTAAAAATTGAACCTAAAACATTCCTTTATCCAATTTTATTAGTGAAACAAAAGTCCATAAAAATCTCTGATATACAGCCACTTGGTTTTACATGTATTTGATTTTGAACTATATAATAATTGAGTAAAAGATAAAGACAAAAATGTCACTTTCTTGATTTTAATAAATACAATAGTTTTTGCAGGGATTAAAATAGCTTTTGTTCTGTTATAACTAGTAATTTGAAATATAAATTATTGTTTTTTGGAATGTTAATTTATTTCAAATAATTTTTGATGAATTAATTACTATAAGTACTTGCGCAATACCTACACAACATTTGTATAATTATTAAAAAAATAAAACAAATCATTTTAAAAATATGAAAAGTAATATAATTTTAAATAATGATCACGTTTCATTAAATTTTTATATAAATATAACACTTTAGATAGTTTTTAAATTAATATATTCACATTAATTTTCTTTCATGTTGTTTTCAAATTAATATTAAATGTATAGTTCCAAAAATGATATTAATGTTTTTTTAAAATAAATAATATTTAATTAAATGATTTAAAATTACTAAAAATCCTATCAAAATCTAAGTGATTTTTATATATTAGAAATATCAAATATTTTTATTTAATTTATTAATCGTTCTTTTAATGTAACTTGATGTACTGCTAAATATTAAAATACTTTCTTATTACAGTGATTCTCAAAAAGGTTTAACATGGGATAAAACTGTAAGATAAGGGTGAAAACATCATATGTACATGAAAAAGGTTTATTGGATGAGATTATATAAACCCATAATGACTTTATATTTGAATTATATTTGTTTAGATCCAATATTCCATGAATAATAATTTCTATTAATTTAATACTTTATGAAATTCTAAAAGTCTCCCCTAATAAAAGGGAACTTCCTCTCCCTTTTTATTCCCAATTAAAAAGCCTTTTTATGGGATAATTAAAAACCAAATACATTACTTACTTAACATACCATTTTAGAGAGGAATTTTTGTTGTTTTATAACACTCCTATGATGGATTTTGGTGTAAACCTAAAGCGGTTGTCCAAAGAAGAGGTATTATTCTTAATCGAGTATTTTTGTTTTTTTTCTTTATCGACCTCCTTAAAATATTATTCAACCATTATTATATAATGAAATAATTATATAAAAAATAATAATATATGTTTTTATATTAATGTAATAAACTATATCAATCTCCTCTTCCACCAAATTGGATACAAAATTGTTATTCGTGTATATGGAAAATTGCCTCCCCGTGAACTGATGTAATTCATTTTCCATAACAACTTATAAAATATGGCTTTAATGATTGATAATAAATATATATGATATTTATGAAATATTTATATTTATTTAATGATAATACATAATTTAATTTTTTATCGTTTCATTTATTTAAAAATGATATAGTCGCTCATGCGTATGTGTGGATTACCACCTTCATGAAGTGATGTGACTCGTTTTTCATAAACATATCACATGAGTGCTATAGATAAATGCATTTAAAGAAAAAATATTATATTTATGTTATAATTTTCATTAATTAATGATAAAATAATACTTATGATCTTTCTATCAAGATTATTTAAAAATGGAAACGTTACAAATGCATTTGTATGACTTACAATATCCATGATTGTAACACAATTCATTTTTATTAACCATATTTAATTATTGGTTCAAAAAGTATAATTTATCTATAAAATTATAATTATATAATGATTATTATTCTAGATATTAAGTAATAATGACCACTTTTAACATATCCAAAATACAGATATCATTTCAGACATATGAACTGAATGTCACTAAAACATACGATGTGTAATTAATTGATTAAGTGACTAAATATTAAATTGTATTTAATAAAATAAATGCAATAATAAGAATAAAAAATTATTAAGAAATTAAAAAATTACCATATTTTTATTATTGAGGATGAAAAATAATGTATATGATGAGTCAGACCCGAGGTAAGTGATTTTGTCTCGGTTTCAATTCATTAAGGCATATTATATCACTTTTCACCTAATTTCATTTATATGGTATATTTAATACTATTTTACTTGTTATATAATTAATAATTTATTTTATTTTATTTTTCTATTTGAACAAATTTATCAAATTGTATTTTACTGGAAGTTTCAAAGTGGTAATGGGTTTCATAACTCAGTTTCTTTTCATTGGGTTATGTTCATTCTTCATTGTCTTTATCATTATAAGATTATGTGTATAATTAATTTTAATTATTTTAGATATTATTTAAACTTTTTTATGGGGATTTAAATTTTATACACATAATCAATTCATTTATTAATACTCACTTTTACAATATGATCTTTAGAATTGATTTCATATAAATTTTAACCCCATTGATTCATATTTGGGATTATATAGCTATTTATTTTTATAAGGTGTATCTAAATCCCAATTTAAATGTTATATTATTAATATATTTATATTCATTATATTTAATCTCTCATTTTATGTTTTTTATTTTTTGGGGGTTTTGACTTAAAAGGTACCAAAGTGGTAAGGGTTTGTTTCAAAATATCATCATTATTTGGGTTTATTTATGTTAATACCCTGATAGGGGAATTATTTTATCCTTCTATATTTAAACCAAACTATTTTATTATCCTATGTTTATTTCTAGAAATATTAATATTTCCATTATTTTTTATCTCACAAATAATTCAAGAAATTGAAATCATGTTTTTTAGGTAAACCAACTCGTTTTTATACCTAGTCAAGATTATTTTTGTTCTATAATTCATTTTTTCCATAAAATGGTTTAAATAATATTTTTAATATTATACAATTATTTATTAATAATTTTGTTCCCCAAAAAATGAGAATTATAAAATCTAGAATTAAATAAAAACCAAAATCATGGTTATTATTTTGTCCACAAAAAGGAATGGAATGAGAATGAATCTTGTGAATCTTGTGACCTTCAGTTGTTCATGTGAACAAATTATGTGCTACACATCATCTTTATATGATCACTTAAGGACCCTTTAAAAAGCACTCCTATTATTAAAAAGGCATCATAAAAAGTGTTGATGATCATGTGAAGGATTTAAGATGATCTATTATGATTATGCTACTTGTTAATTGACAAACACCTGAAAATCATCTGAATCCTCTTGTAAAATAAAGATGAAAAAAGTAGAAAGCATCATGCGATGGAGAGTTACATTGAAATCCATAAAACATGTTCATGTGATTAAAAATACCTCACAAATCCTCTGTCTATATTTATTGCTTTTCATGTGAAAGCATTTTGGAGTTACACCGACATTTTGAAAAGGACCTAGAACATTTCCATTCGATTTTGTGTTTCCACTTCTACTCCATAGAAAAATGGAGTGTTTTTTCATGACAACTCTTGGATAACGTCATGAGATCTAGTATAGATCAGGAAACACACCACAAATAGGTGGAGGGATTGTTAATGAAATTTCTCACACAATATCATGAGATCCAACATCCATCACATGACACATCACATACATGAAGAGTGATTGTCCAGGAAAATTATCTCATAACATCACAATATCCCCTATCCTTTTCAAATATGGAATAATATATTATAATAAAATTCAGAATCCTCTCACAGAAAGATGATATTATGGTTTTCATATGAAAGGGTTTATGCACCTTGTAGGATGTGAAGGCCCTTTGTCATATCATCATGATCCTATGGATCCCCCTTGAAAATCCACCTTAGTCTTGCGAAGGACCCCAACCAAGCCATCTTTAACCACACCAATGTATTTCCATGAGCATATAGAATTCATGAAGAGTTTCAGACATATCAGCCTGACCATGTGAAGGATCTTTGACATGTAAAAATTATTAGGTGGGTACCCTTTTAGAGGATAGTGTCCAATGAATATGTAAACGATAGTGTGTTCTTTTCATCACTGGATATCATGTGACGCCTCAAATGACCTGGGTGAGATCATGCAATGTGTGTGATAAAAAACACCCTCCACCAACTCTATATAAAATCTATGAGATGAATCCTACGTAATAGGGAGAATAACTTGGATGGGTAGGCCTATAAATTCCTCCCCCTTGGCACAAAGTAAGAAGGGATACTATGCACATAAATGATGACGACTACCATAAAGAGTGCATGAGGTGACTTATTAGAGAATAAAGTAACATGATCACATGTTTTTTCCACTGGTAAAATTCGTTGCATTAAATAAAGTATCATGTGGCATGAATATGTATGATCAATCTATATATCACACGAAGGACTTACGACATGTCATCCAAATTATACAAAGTAGTTTTCACACATCGATTGGGTCACACAAAACCTAAAACAAGATAATTATTGACAAAACATTATGAACATAAAAAAATTTCCCTACTATTTCTTAATGTATGATGGTTTCACAAATAATGGGGTCAAATACCAAACACTCATTATTGGATTGGAACTATCCCTACAGATGTATACAACCAACCTAAACATGAAAAGGGATTCACAACTAGTGGTAAATTAGATAAATGATCAATATTCCATCCAAAAGTAATACTTTTACCCTCACAATAGTTATGTTAGAATATTGATAGTAGATCTTAATTTTAAACCAACATTATATCATGTCCCCCATTAAAAAAATGGTTATGATGATGAATAGGCTAATGATGCTATATTTCTGGCTGACCGTGATTAGGATGACATGGTTTTTCACATCACGCACTGAAGGAAGGTCTCATCGATCATTGACTCTAACAGTGAATTAATAAATCAGATCAATACCACCATAGAGCATGATGAACTAATATCCACCCCAGGATGGATGGAGCCAATAATTTATTATCTCCAAAATTATACTCTCCTGATGGACCAAGAAAGAATGGAACAGGCTCGACATAGAGTAGTAAACATTTAACTTCAGGATAGGCCAAATGAGAAAAAATCACTCTAAAAGTGAGGATCTTATTGAATCCTCCTAATAAGAATTGAAAATGACTCTCACTATAATGGAAGAAGAACTTACAAGATCTCATGGCGCCCATCAGTCGAGGACCAAACATTCCCACAAAATTAGGTGGCTTAGTAAATACTGGAAAACAATTATACAAGACCATGTAGAGTTCTTTAAAAAATCATGCATTCTTGATTCAGGAAAACATCATCCATCAACCACCAAAATTTTTATATAAAGCTAAATATTCATGGTTGTTTTTTGTATAGGGAATGGATGTTGTGAGGATATACCCCCTAGCCATATCTAATAAGTTTAAGTACATCCTTACTAATAGATATGTCCTTTAAAAATGGGATGTGTCAATACCCCTAAAAGAATTTAGTACAAAGAACATCATTACCAAGGTGACATCCAATATCATCATAATATTTTTATTCCCTCAGACAATATTGGTGGAAAATGACACCAAATTCAGTTCTACCGAGTTGTAGAAATTTTTCTAGGAGTACAACATCGATTCCAACCATTTATTCCACTATCATGTGGTAGAAAATGGATAAATAGAGGGATTCAATAAGACTCTATCAAATATACTCTTGAAATTGGTTAATAAGTACAATAAGTCTTTTCTGGTCAAGTTACTCCATACATTATGGGCCTACCAAACAATGAATCATGCTGATATAAAAGCTACCAAGTATTCATTATTGTTTGGAACTGATAAATTATTTTCCATAGAATTCAAGTAGATATTTCTTTGAATAATTATTTACTGGAAACTCTCTGATAATGATAAATTAGAAAATATATTATAAGAGTTGTAATGACTAATTTGGAAAAGGTTACCTACAATACAAACCCTCAAATCCCATTATAACCAGATCACATGATCCTTCAATAAAAACATTTTATTATAATCATTAATTCTAGGAGAACTGGTATTGGCTATTAGAACCCCAATGATACTAGGAAGGAAACAACCAAATATGGAACCCAAATTATAAGGAACCTATTCCATACATAAGGTCTATTAAAATGAAACTTACTCATTAGAAAAAAATCTATGGGGAACACATCACTCCCCCAACAAATATGCAGTTTATCAAGAAATTCATTTCATAGATATCGTCAAATCCACCCATATCTTGACTTCATGATGTCAAACTTCAAGGAAATCATCAATGTCATATGACATTAAACTACACAATTCATCCTAGTCATGGGATGTTAAACTGCACAATTCATCATGGTCGTATGAAATTAAACAACACAATACATCATTGTGACATGAAATTAAACATCAAGATATACATTTCTTAACCATATGAATTTAAATTTTAAGGAACATTTATTTACCACATGATGATAATTTGTGGGGAATGAGTCTTGGAAATTCAAATTTAAAATGAATGGTATCCTAAGTCCTTTAAGAAATTCATTAAACTTCACAACATCCTACATCCTTGTCTCATGTTGTAAGCTTCATGAGATGAAATTTCTTCATAGATGACCCACTACACATGGGATAGATCTATACTAAATGGAAATTTAGTTCCCCCATCCCTATTAGTGAGTGAGATCCACATAGGGAATCTCCCCATTCGAGAACTATGTGTGTCTTGATTCCCACAATAGCATGATATGTAGTGATGCCCAGATCCCAAATACTGGTTCCACCTAAAATATATCATTCCTAGTCACAATACATCAAATAATGTTACAACATCTTCAACAAGTGATGTTAAAATGTAGTCACTAATCATGTTATGCCTTAAAAAAATAGTTCAAGAAGCCTCATATCACAAACACGAGATGCCTCTCATGAGATAACTTCTTGAATGCCTAGGTAGTGCTTATAAGGCTTTAATGACATCTTTTTCATATCGGGTGACCTATGTCCTTGACTCATGATGTTAAAATGCATGGTTTCCTAGAACATCTCATAGATTTATTCTAATTATAATTAGATACAAAGGGACACTTAGATCTTATATCTTGTCCTGACCACCACATGATACACAATTCCCTTGTCCTTATTTTTAGTAGATTCTATGTGTTGAAAGAATCCTTCTACATTCCCTATTTCTCACACCAATCATAGCTCATGTGGTATTAGGAATTTCTTTAAAGACTTCCCTGAATGATTGAGACATAAAAGTTCACAAAATATTTAGCATAGTCCTAGATGCAATACCATAAATAGAAATGAAAAATTCATTACCATAGGGTGTTAAACTATATAGTCATTTTCACTTTCATGACAACGTACTACACATTACTATATACCATGCCTAAGAGGACCATTATATTTTGTGCTAGCCTTCACTATTCGTCCATTCAAGAACTACATTTTTCTTGATTTCTGCTACCATATGATATAAAGTGAATCCTGAATCTCTAATCCTAGGTCCATGGGAAATAATAAATGGGAATGAATCTCCCCTTTGCATATGGGGAAGTCCTACATAAGACTGTTTTTTATTCAAAAACTACATGTGGGTTGATTCCTACTACCACAAGATATATAGTGATGCACATATTTTCAATAATATGTCCAACCATAATAATCAATGGAAAAAATTCCCCCCTCCACGTATAGGTTTGACCGATATAAGATAGTTTACTATTCATTTTTTTTTATTTGGCTTGATTCCTACCATTATAGGATATGTTATGACACCCAGATCTCAAATCCTGGTTCCACCCACAATAATTAATGAGTAAAATTTCCACTCTATACATGGGTCATACCTACATAAGATATTTTTCCATTCAACAACAACATTTGGATTGATTCCTTCTACCACATTATACATACTAATGCCTAGATCTCCAATCCAGAGACCATACACACTAATTAATGAAAACAGTTCTCCCCCCTCTGAGTATGGGTCAGACCAGAATAAGAGAATTTCCCATTCAAGAACTATGCATGTCATGATTCATGTCATTGCACGATATGTAGTGACACCAAGATCTCCAATCTCAAGTCCAGCCGCTATAATCAATGGAAAAAATCCCCCCTTTATGTATGGGTTAGACCTTCACATGAGATTATCCCATTAAATTACTATGTGTGTCTTGATTTTTACTCCCACATGATACATACTGATCCCTGGATCTCCAATCCTGGGTCTAGATGCAAAACTCCTGGGGGCCAATTCCCCCTATTGATATGGGACAAACCTCATTGGAGAGTTCCCCATTCGATAACAACATATGGCTTGATTTTTTCTACCACATGATATGTATTGATGCATGAATCTCCAATTCTAGGTCTGACCATAAAATTAAAATGTCTCATCTCTATTAATGGTTCATACCTACACATTGTTGTTTCATATAAGAACTATACATGGATCAATTACTACCATTACAGGATACATAGTAACACTTAGATCATCAATCCTAGGTTTATCCTCAATATATAACATCAAAAAAATCGCCCCTACTATATATGGGATGCCCCTATGTAGCGATCAATCTGAGACCCACTATTGTATGGCTTAACCGACTTCCCAGTTCTCCCTTTTTTCTCACTCCGAGCATGGATCATGTGATATTAGGGAACCTAGAAATCCTCTTTGGCCTACATGAGAATGATGAAAATTATATCAAGAACCACATCCTTACCACATGATTTTAACATACAAGGAAAACAACATTACCACATGATTTTAAACTACAAGGAAAACATCCTTACCACAAGATGCTAAATTGAAAGTAAAACGTCATTAGAGAATAACATTAAACTAAATAGAAAATATCATTTTCCCATGATTTTAAACAACATGTTAGATGTATCCCTACTTCCTAATGTTAAAATGTACAATACATCACCTATCATTATTCCATATCAATGGACCACAAGAGCACAAACTTCGTCAACAAGAGTATTGGGTTCTTTCATCATCTTTTAATAACCTCAACCCGTAAGTCGTACTACATTTATTGAGTGTCCTAGGTCAATGAGAACCTTCCCTGGACATTGGAAAAGGACACCTGACTACATGGGATCCTTTTGGGTACTATTCATTTTCCCCTATATCATGCATCTAATCCTCAAGATGTCAACAAAATGAATCATAACATTCAAAAGGTTTTTCAAATCATTGTGATCCCTAAATTCATCATGGTTGAACTCACCACCTTAGATTATTTTTGGTATTACTAGGTATTATTGTCCCATATCATTACTTAAGACTTGAGAACATTGAGACATGACTTACAACATTTCCACTACCCACTAAAAAGGATTTTGGAGTAATCCTGGCACTAGGAATCCTAATTAGGTTACTGTGTAACATCTTTCTCATAATAGGTATATATGTTTCACAACCTTAAACTATGTATACTATGCTAAAAGTTATATAACCCTATACTTTATAATTTTATACTCAAAATTGAAAGCCCCTAAACTAATAGTGAATATTACATAAAACTTGTTAGGTTAAAACCCGTTAATTGAATCCCAATAAAAAATCATGTATCAATTCGCTAAAAACTTCATCTATAATGTTCATAAAAAAGTTACAGTGTAAATAAACACTACATAAATATCATAGGTCCCACTTTGTGGGCCTAGTAAAAGTAAATATGTGCTTACTAGACCCTTTGTCCCAATAAAAAGTTAGGGTAATGGTTTTTCACACCTCCTCACTACGATAATGTGTTCACTAGGTGGTGAGAAATATTTAGAGTGCTCAAACACTTATGAAATCTTACAATTTTCACAAACCAACTTCATTATTTTTACTTCTGATCTGACACAACTAGTTCTTTGAGTTGATAACATTCTCTTAGAACCTTAGGGACCTTGTAATTTCTTTCCCTTTGATCTTCCCTATAGAAAAATGGTAATAGGGACTGGTTCATTCAAATAGAAACTTTTATCACTAGAATACCCCCCCTTAAATCCATGTGTTTTTATCCCAGCCTCATGGGACATTACAAGAACACACGGTCACCAAGGGATGAACTCTACCCATCAGTTCTAACCTCTAGTTAACTCATATATTCATATACCATGATTTAAAACCCCCTTAACCTTACTATTCAATAGGTTTTGATATCTTCGACGTTATGCCACAATTTTTTATACCCTCTATCAATGTAGGAATTAAACACTCCATCCATGTACCTTTTTACGGACCACATAAAATGAATTGAAACCATATGGTGTAGTGATCGATATTCCCAAATTAATACATAAACTACTCTATGGTTCAAGAACAATTCCTAGAATGATTTCTCTCTATGTTTAACTCTTTTTCTAAATGTTTGAGTCTTCCAAATTTTTTTATAGCCCATGGAAATGAGGATGGATTCTATTTTCTTGACCATGAATGTACGACATGTGGGCTCATGCATAATTCTTGTGATCCATTATCTAGAGGCATCCCCTCTTTGCAAGAAATGAACTCCAATCCTCATGAGACCTGATAAAACTATGGTATAACTCACCACCATAATGTGTTTTGGGTCATACCTAGTTTGTCTTCCCCATTCCATATTCATTGGTTCAAAATTTAGGGTTTTGAATTTCACCACCCATATTCCAACTATGCTGGTGGACTCTGATTCCGTAATATGTTACCCTCAACTAATAATATCCTCACAAATATTTCATGTCCCATGGAAGAGAGATGGTATCCCCTTTGCATGAACATGCATGCAATACATTTGGGTTCATGAATATGGGATTGTGACAAACCAACAAGATGAATCTCCTCCTTACATGAAAGGAACTCCAATCCTTATGAGCCATGAAATCCCCAAAGTGTAACTCAAACCCTTAGGGTGTTTTTGGTCATCCCCAGTATGTCTACCCAGTTCTGTATCCATTAATTAGGTCATAGTAGCAATACTTTAAAATGAATAGCATTTTACGTCCTTACCGTATGAGGTTAAACTACCCAAAGTATGTCATTACAACCTGAAATTAAAACTATACGACATAAATCCTTACCACATGACATTGAACTACATCGAAAACATTATTTTGTGAATGATATATTAAATGTAGCAAGATTTTTGATCTAGAAGGCCTTAAAATACATCACAACAATGTAATATATTTCTATACCTTTAAATGACCAATTGATATAGACATAATTCTTTCAAGTTTGAAAAACCGAAAATGGAATATTGGGAAAAAGTCAAGTTTATACCCTCTTGATGCACACTTTCTGTGATCCATGAAACATTGAGTAATTAAAAATGGAAGATTCATAAAACACTTTAGGATGAAAACCCATAAGAGGTTAGAATAATAAAAATCTTTGTCCATTCTTGTTGAGCCTTCCCCTATGTGATTCTTAGGAAAAAAGTTAGGGAAATATAAATAATGAGATATAAAGAATATAGGGATCATTATTTTTCCCTAGTAAAACCCATGTTTTACTACCGAATTCCATTGTATTAAGAAACAAATAGAGTTATCTCCCTATAAGACATTCATATTTTACCAAAATTATCCTTCTAAATCATGTGATCTATAGAAAACTGGAGAAGGTGCATTAATGAGGAATCTCATGTCTATGGGAACTCATAAGAAATTATCAATAAAAATATATTGGTATAGAAAAAATTCAAGTTTGGGTGTTTTAATTTACTTTATATTATACAATGAATTGGTATCATTAATGATTCAGAAGATTTCATATCAATAAAATGTCATGAACATCATGAATGAATGAAATATTGAAAAATATATGTAAACTTCAAAATATTCATTCACTAATAAGGTTCACAAAAAGGAGGAATATCCACATTTCCGAGCCTCACCTAGGATTCCATAAAAATAAAAAATCTTTTATTAAACTATAATGAAATTTGATTGGGTGAATTTTCCAAATCATCCAGATTCTAGCGATAACCATTGATTAATCGTTGAAGTGTCTCACACCCCGTTTCTTTGGCTACTTCTTGATGACAAAGAGTCATTGTGAACATAGATAGCTCCTAAAATCCATTTTAATAAGTTATAAATAAGTATGATTATGTTTAATGATCATACTTTAAGTGAACAAATATATCCTCCTATTTCATTATATGCATGGCCAAGTCCTCCTTCTAGTCATGAAATTGAGAGATTATCTGATAAATATTTCGAGAATCTCTAACACTTCCCTCATTTACTGGGTCAAAGAACCTTAATCATCAAAACAACTCAAATCCCCCCCACTACTATCAAATTATTTCCAATTCAGAAACATTTCTCACATGATGTCATAAAATGGATGGTGATCAAAGCCTCCCACCCCCAAATAGTGAAAGAGCAAGAAAAGGTGTTTCTTTTAGTGAAGAGATTTTTCCAAGTGAGTCTTTGTGATCATGGTGGCCTATATCTTAGTTATTCCTCTGAAACTATTAGGGTTGGTATTCCAGAAGGGTGGATTATTTTTTGAGATGATGAATAATCTAGAGAGGAAGTTTCATGTACTCTTCTCTTAAATGATGCATCATTCATCACTTGTTTTAAAATAAAATATTCCATAGGAAATTCTTCCCCAATATTGGGATGGTTGTCACTAGGATAAGTATCTTCCACGATAGCTCACCCATGTCTTGAATCAACTCTATTGTTGCTATAGATAAGGGGGTCCATAAAGAATAGGATTTATCCACCAGATAGACCAATCAATTTAGGACACCACCTAGGTAGGCTTCTATCGAAGCCTAGTAATAATAATAATATAGGAATATAAGAGTTCAAATATGTGTACTGATAATATCAACATTTTTTCCTTCACACACCAATATAAACCAAAATTAGTGGATATGCCTGAAATTTAATTCTTCCTATACTCTGGATGATAATAGTGTTTAAACCCTTCAGATGAAATATAATTGGAGAGAAATTCAATAAAGGGTATGTGGCTAAAAAATAATCATCTCATTTACAAGGTCTACAAGAACCCCATCCTGAAGAGAGATTTTGTATGACTGTTTATATAGAGATACTCTTCCATTATCAAAAATTGGACTAGTCATTGTGCTATATGGAATAATGTTGAATAAATTATGAAAAATCAACATGTTAATAACCTCCTTGAGTCCTAGAAACATCAACTAAACCCTATAAATATTCAACAAACATGTATGAAAAGAATCATTATGGATCCCAATAGTGTAATGGTTTTTATAACAATGTAAATTATATCCTATCTAGTTAAATAATAACTAGAAAGGGTATCCAATCCTGTAAGGGATGTTTCCTTATTGGATATGGACTAGGATTTGGTATAGGTGAGAAAGAGTCATTATGGATAGATTAAGAGGCATCCCCTCTACCAATCGAGCTTCCATCACTAGTATGGCATCTTAGATTCCCCTACGTGTATCCTTGTCTAGGAAACGATATTTGTTTAGAAACATGTCTAAAAAATTCCACCAACCAAATACTGAAAGATACTTTTTTTTCTCACCTAGTATCCCCATGTGGTATACTCTCCATCCTTAATGATTTCCCAATTTGATCATGTGTTGTCACAAACCTCTTGGGATGGGCATTGATGAGGGTGCACAGCCGTTGGATGAATTCTTCTATAGTATAGATATATATTTATCATGTTCATAAAGGAAATGAGAAATCATATAGTTTCCCAATTTATTATATTTTTTTTACCAATCGTATGAATGTACATTTCCAATGTCATGGTTTTTGTGGGTTCCTCCCAAACATCCATAGTAGGAAGAAACTCCACATATATCCCCCCATGTGGAGATATCACACCCATCTATTAAATGTCCTAGAGGTTGATCCATACCTCATCGTGGGATGGATAAAAGTAATTAGTTATAGGAAAAAAAACATCTAATCAGTTCTTTAAGAAGTTCTGACTGATTATAAATGATGAACACATATATCCATTCTACCTCAAAAAGTTGAATAAAATGTAGTTGGTCATAATATTCTGTGAAAATCATTCTAAACTAGAATGGACATTCCTATTCAATTGAAAAATTAACACTAGGTCATAACTACCACATAGAGCTCCATCCACTTCTTATATTATTCATGTAGAAGACAAGTATTCTCAAATAACATTGAGTGATTGGATGGTGGGTAAAATTGCAACCATATAAAACTCTAAGGGAGTTTTCCAACATATAGTACAACACCTAGGACTATACCATTACATTTTACTACCTTTATAAATAATCATTTGAACATAATATTTTAAATATGAAAGCTATAAATATGGAATAATTTAATATGGATAGATAATGACTACATCCACCAAACCAAATCCATCAAAAGGAAGCCAGTGTGACTTGGGAATGCGCCGATGTTCAGGTGGGGGAGGCCTCTTAAAAACCTTGTTTTTTGGAGCTCACGTGCTTCAAAGTGTTAGTATTACGATTCCCAATAATCACAGACCTGTGGAAGGATATATTGGAAGATGTGCGGGAACTATAATCCATCTATACGAAACCAATAATCATGTATTATATGAGTGAAAAATCCTTTCAAATGAGATTCATGACTCTGGAAGCATCATGTAAATCACATGAACCATAAATGGATTTATGATCTCATGACTATAACTTGTCTCAAACTCACATAACCCATGCCATGCATCATGACCATATGACCCAAAAAGTATCTCACTATTGCATAATCTTTTATAAGACTCATGATCATGTGACCCAGCAATTGTCATGTGAACCACATGCTGCTCCAGTGATCACATGACCAAACCAGAAAATCATGTGAATATTACAGCACAACCATATGGATGAGGAATTGGGTCAATGTTCAATAAAATTATAGAGATTTGATTTTTGGATCATCTAAAAAAGTATTATGGAAAATTAGAGTGCACGATCTATTCTTATGAATGAATCCCATGAAACAATCCCATGATGCAGTTTTGTAGTTAGTTCATGCATTCAGTTATTACAATATGTTCACGGGGATGGTTATCACAAAATAAATCTTGTTATGAGGTCTTATGAAGGATTCAAGAAATGAGAGGAATCACAAGAGCTCTGAATGTAGAAGTCACCAGTGGAATGATCTGCCCCTTCGCCCCATTTTTATAGGACATCCTATGGAAGACCAAAGGTCTCTGGGAATTAAAAATGTCTAATGAGACACCTATCTATGGAATCCTCAATGACTCATATAGGGATTTTCTCTCCTAAAAACCAATTCCTTCTTCGTACAGACATCGCACCTGAGGGGGGGATGATATTAGTTAACACCCACAAAATGAGCATCACCAAATCTAGAAATAAAAAAATAAAAAAGAATGGTTATTATTTACTCTAAAATACAATGAGAGGGAAGGAGGCAAAGTCACATGGATTATGTGACCTTTAAAAGGTCATGAAAATAGCTAATTTTTTGTGAATTATTTGTATATAATCACATGAATCCCTTTTGAGAAGCCATCATGTTCTTAAAAAGGCTTCTTCAAAAGTGTTAATGAAAATTAGAAGGATTACAAAATCACTCTTCCAATCATGTGACTTTTTTAATTTATAGACTCCCCAAAGTCATCCAAATTATCTTGTAAAATAAATGTTTAAAAAGGTGGAAGCCTCATCCAATGGAGAGTTGAGCTGAATTTCATGCGATGTGATCTTGAGATTCATAAGACCACATGAATCCCTTGGTGATATGTCAACATTTTCACATGAGATTGTGTTGGTGTGACACCTTTATTATGAACTTGTACAAGTCCATTTGATTATTTGATGCCACTTAAAATCCGTAGACAAATTGAGTGTTTTTATGTGATAATTCTCACACGGCATCATGAGATCCAACATCGATCACAAGACACACTACAGATAGGCAAAGGGATTGTTCGTGATAGTTCTCTTATGGAATTATGAGATTCAAAATCCATCACATGACCAATCACAGAAAATCATAGTTACTATCCCATAAAATTCTCATCCAATATTACAATATCACATATCCTTTTAAAATAATATTTGAAAAGGTAGAAGTGTCTCATGGACGAAGGATATATTTATTTTCATATAAAAGGGATTATACTACTCATGTCATGTGCGAGCCCTTTGATGTGTCATCCTAATCCAACATACTTACCCCATGATATTTTACCTTGGTCTCATGAAGGACCCCATATCAATCATTTTCAATCATGCGAAGGCATTTCCATGTGTGTCCTGGTCTTGTGAAGACTCCTAGACATTTTTACCTAACCTTGTGAAGGATATTTGACGTGTAAACATGATTAGGTGAGAAAAATTTTATTATCCAGGGTTTAGTGAAAATGGTGATGATGGGGTGTTCCCTTGGTCTATGAATATCATGTGATTCCTAGGATAACCAGTAGCAAGATCATGAAAATAATGTGTTGTAAAACTCCCTCCACTTAATCCATCTCATTTCTATGAGATATGTTCCACAAAAGATGGAATATAATGAATATTAAAGGCTTATAAATCCCCCTATTCACAATGGAAAAAGGGACACTACACACACAAATGATGGTGACTACTACATGGAGTGTAGGAGAGGAATTCTCAAAGTAGAAAGTCATGTGATAACAATGGACTTCCACCAGGTAAAATACGAGGATCAACCAAAGTGATCATGCACCAAAAATATTCTATTAGTGTGATCAATATATATATCATGAGAAATAATTATTGCCTTCAAACTAGATTATGTGAAGGAGCTTCCACATGTGGACTGGTCATGTGAAGCCGAAAACAAGATAATTCTTGAAAAACCTTGAGGTTAATAAGGAATAAGAAATGGAAAAAAGATGAGATAATTATGTTAATCTATATTCACTAACCATCATTTGAAGGCAACATGCACTTCACATGACCTATCCATATCATCTGGAAGCATCAAGACATGTCACCCATGCCTCGTGTTGCCCTTTAGACATGTCAATAGAGTCATGAGATGCCATTTGGACATATCAAGAAATCATTTTGATGCACTTCATACTTGTCAAGAATGTAATGAGACTTCCTACATGAATGTTAATAATGTCATGGGATATTCTCTATCATGTTAATAAAGTCAGTCAACACACTCCAAACATTTCACCCAATTATTTTCATGTCATCTGGATTTACGATCCATAGCATGTGACATCCTATAAATATGTTTGTATTGATCAAGTGACAACCTCCCACACATGCTATCCAGATCATGGAATGTCCTCTATAAAATTCAAATAAAACATATGATTGTCTTATGAAATGTATGTTAAGAAACAAAGACATGTCCAGACATCTTGATACATGTTAGATACATTCCCCACACTCCTCGAACTGACAATCAGGACATGTCAGGTAGACACCCTAAGACATGATAACCTTTTCCAATATACATATTCAAGCATACCCCCAAATTGAACCATGTGAACTATGATTCAGGTTAAAAACAAGATATGTAGGACACCTTCCTAATTACCAATCTCAAATGGGCATCCACCTCAGTGTCAGTATCTCTATATACAATACATTCTAACACTTGGGACCAAATATCCCACATCGGTTTATCATTATTCTTCATCCATCAACGGATCAAGGATCCAATTGAAATATGATAACTTTGATTCATGTTATAAAAAAGATACGTATGACACCTTCCTATGTCCTAACCTCAAATGGGAATCCACCTCACTCTGTGTCCTTCCATATATCATATATTCAAACCCTTGGCACCCAATCTCTCCTATGGGTTTAAATTTTTTCCTCATCCATCAACCCATCAAGGAAATCTTGGAACTATGAGATATTTTATTTATGTTATAAACAGGATATGTAGGACTCCTTACAAATGATCGAGCTCTAATGGGAATCCACCATAGTGTAAGTCCCTCAAAATCTCAAACATCCTAAACCCTAGGGACCCAATCTATCTTAGGGATCCATCAACCTTATAGTCCATCATCCGATTTATCATTAAATTTAACGATGAAAACATTTATTCATGTTATAAATTGGATATGTCAGATACCTTCACAATTCCCAAGATCAAAAGGGAATCCAATTTAGTGTAATTCCCTCCATGTCTCAAAAACTCTAACCCTTGGGACATAATATCTCCCATGGAATTATCATTATTCCTCATCTATTAGAATATTGAAGATCCAGATGAAATATGAAGGCCCTGATTCCTAATATAAACATTATACATAGGATTCCTTCCCAAGGCTCATGATCTATATCAAACATCCCACCCAAACTACCCCAATGCAGAAGTCCCAAGTCCATATTCAACAAGGATGATAACTTGATAACCCATGATTATCACACTGATCATGTCCCATGTGGTCTTATGGATTTGAAATTATCATATCATTCACATAATTAATTCAGCCACAATTAGGGATACCTTAGTGTGTAATCCCCACTCAGTGGAATGATACTACAACCCCATACAAATTCATCCACCTTGAGGTAACTCTTAAGGGCATGACAGACCTATAATGAATCTGATTCCACCTATGAACATGATATGTATGGTGCCTTATAGATGATATAGATCAATACATGAGGTATAAGTTACCTCAAATATATACTCTCCAAAAGATGTTAAACAACATGGACCAATAAAACTATGAGGGTTTTGATTCCTTTCAAAAAGAAGATATGTAGGACACCTCATAAAGGTTCAATCACCTCTAAGGATAGAAATACACTCTAGAGTGACTTGTTATATGGATTCAAAACATAAGTGATCAAATTTTCATGAAACGTCAAATTGATTATGATTTTAAGGTGGATTTATAGTATTGGTCATACCCTAGGTTTTCTCTCAAGGAGCATTGATAGGTTTATAGTATGAATTTTTAATAAAAAGTTCTAAAAAGGGGGGTGATTTTGAAAACAGTTTAAAGAAAATAACTTAACTTAAGGAGTTTAATAGTTGAAAAACCAAGTGGATTTTTAAAAATATGAGACAAAGGGGTGGTTGTGATTTCACTACACACATTTCAAGTTCATTTTTAATATATATTCATTTAGGTTCGGAGTAATTCTTTGGTTGAAATTAATTAGAATCCAGATTAATTCTTACGCCTTTATTTCATTGCTTGAAGAACCAAACCTTGAAATAACAATAGTATTGTACAGGTCCATAACTCATTCATAGAATAAGATCTTAAAAATTAGATTGAAATATCATGAAAATGGGTAATAAAAGTATTCTTGTGTTTTCTAATCGGAACAATGCAATTCAAGCACTCAAAAACTCACACTGATCGGTTAGAAATTAAGAGAAAATCTATCACATGCATAAAAACAAGAATTAAAATAAGAAATAATGTATGATACATGGAAATAAATGTTTAAAAACACAAATAAATCCAATCTTGAAGCTAAAATATGTGTCATAACTCCATTTACATGTGTGTAGCTCCCTCACAACGAACACCCACCGTTTAGCTCGACACCGGGAGGAGGAGGAAGCTCGGGTGGATCTCCTTGTTCATTCTTGATCTCTATATGAGGATAGGGGAATAAAGAAATTATAGAATGAAGAGTAGTATCCTCTAGGACTTCAAAATTTTAGATCCTTTCTTCTGGTTCAAACTCCCAAATAAGGTTCCCAAGGTATCATTTTATAGGCAAAGTGGAAGGTGATTTTGGGCCCACAGATTGTGTAAAACAACTTAGACCATTGTTTTTTATGAGTATATAGTCTTATCTAGATTTTAAAAAAACTAAAACGTTGTTTCCCCAATTATTTAATATTTCCAATGAAAGTTTGGATTCATTTGGACACTTACAACTTGAGATATGGACAGATCAAAGAACACCACTTTTGACTTTATTAAGATTCGGTTTTCTAGACAAATCCAGTAAGATTGACCTCTTAGTGGATGAATTGGGCTTGGATTACTTCATATGAAATGTATCCTATTAAATTTTGTATGAGACTACAAAATTTCATCCCATTTGGATTTACGTTATAGTAGAAGTGTGAGGTTTAGTAAACTAGTGTGCTTGGATCCTACACAGCTTGGCCCTTTTTTCTTGAACTTCATTATGGGACCTCCAAATCACCTCTACCTTCAATGAAATTATAAAAAAAATTAAAATTTCCATTTATAATAGTGATAAAAATAATAATGGAATCAAACATGAAGTGAAATTTATTATTATTTTTATAATTTTCAATACAAAACCAGTTTAGCACAGTGGTGTAAGGGTGAAAATTAAATAGTTAATCGCGGTGCAATCACACCCCCACACCTAAACATTTTCACTCATGGGAAAATAAATATTTCGAAAAATTATTCTTGTAGATATTTAAAACTTCATAAAGATTTAACATTCAATGAAAATTTAATTCCTGATAGAAATGTGATCAAAGAAAAATCACATTGAGGAGTTATTCTAAGTGATTATGGAAAAAGATGTCTCAAAAATTGTATCCAAATGAAATTACAAGAGATGAATGATACCAATCAAATACAATAATTAAAAAGTTAATCATGTCACTAATTCTCCACATGTTTGAGTGTGACAACCATTTCATGCCATTCTTTCCACTTTATATCAAGTAAATATAATTTATTTTAAAAATTGTCTACTTACATGATCCCTTCCACCGAACTAGCCCTACATCCTTTGCAATCAAATTTCAAGACCCACTTACTTAAGAATTCCCAGAAGTCAAACTATAAGCTCCCGACCTAGATATTCCCATATGTTGTACATTTCATCACTCCCCTTATTTATTATTTTTTTCAAAAGTTTCACTTGGAATAAATCTCACACTCTTCTCTCAACCCATGTTTGATATCCTCACGAAACTGATTTTAATAGTCATAATAAGATAAAAAGTCAAGGAAGGGTGGTTTTTTACCTGCCAATACACAACCTTTTTTGTTTTCTTTGGGCGTATAATAGTCGGATAATAGGTACACACGCATAGGTCAATCTGGTATAATAATGAAATAGATCAGATAAGGAATGAACGTATGTAAAAATGATATTTTAAAGTAGATAAAAATAAACCTAACTTATATTTACCTTCTATTTAGTATATATTTTCACACTTTATGGTTGAGTGTAATGTTTTTTAGATAAATTAAGTGAAACAATTTTCCCTTACACTATTCACACAAAGGGTACCATTCTTCTCAAAGGTTTCAAAATGATATAACCCTTTATATCATCGACAAACAACCAAATTTCAAGAGAAAGTCACATCACAATATTTAATTCTTTCTAAAATTCACATTTCATTAGAATTTTTTTTGAATGTTAAAACAACATGAAATAGAGAAATTACTGATGCATTTTCAATAACTTTCATGATTAAGTGGGCATAATTTTCCATGATAAAGTGGGAATAAAAATATTAACTTTTTGGAAAAAAAGTGAGGGGGGGGGGGAAGAATTGACAATAAAATCGAGTAGGAAAAAAATAGAAAAACAAGAAAGTTGATGAAAAGTACTAACTAACCTAGGAATATACCCATCCCCTACACCTAAAATGGGAAGTTTCCTCACTATAATAAAATAGAATGTGGGAATTAAGGATAAAACCTGGTTAGATTCATCTATAGATTGCTTCTTGAACATGGAGTTCCTCCATCGGGGACTCCAGAATGGATTCATGGAAGCGTGTCAGCCGCTACCC
The DNA here is from genome assembly GCA_963277665.1 of Viscum album. Lineage (NCBI taxonomy): Eukaryota > Viridiplantae > Streptophyta > Magnoliopsida > Santalales > Viscaceae > Viscum > Viscum album. Next base: position 1,840,996,738 of record OY728129.1, on the reverse strand, counting down.
ATTGATAGTGAATGTTTTCTTGGTTTCTTCATTTCGATCTTGGACAACAACAAATGGAGAGACATTAGAAATAGTGTAAGTTCCAAACCATTGGGAATGAAGTTTACCTAGATGCAAATTCAACTTTTAATTATAGAAGAGGACTTTCTATCCAGTGGATAATTAATGATGACTGATGAGATGGTAATGAGAAGACTTGGAATTCTCCTTATAAATCCTGGAGGTCTCATATGCATCTCTGGGAATTTCCTCTAGCTCTTAAATTTCTAACTTCCTTTGAGAAAATGCACTAGAATGAATGGAATTTCATTATTTAATAGCCCAATAGTCCCAGTGCTCAATATCAACAGGGACATGAATCATATTTCCAAACACTAGATGATATGGTGACATTCAAATGAAAGTTTTGAAAGAAATATAGCAAGACCATAAGGAATCATTAATTCTAAGACTCCAATATTTTCTATTAGGTTGAATCATTTTTTTAAGAATCTATTTTACCTCCCTATTTGACACCTCAGCTTGACCATTGGTTTGTGGGTGATATTAAGTAGACACTATATGCCTTACCCCATACCAACAGAAAAGAGATTGAATTTTTTGTTAAGAGAAATGGGAACCCTAGTCACTATTGATGAACCTAGATAATGCAAACCTACAAAAAATTTGGGTTCTCAAAAATTACACAACAGTCTTGGAATCATCGGTCTTTATAGCTCATGCCTCTACCCATTTTGAAACAAAATCCACATCTAGAAGAGTTTAATGGTTAAAAAATGAATTAGAGAATGGTATCATAAATTCAATGCCCCAAACATAAAAAATTTCATGGAAGAGAAAGGGTTGTTGTGGAATTTCATTTCTTTTAAATACATTCCCCATTCTTTAACAATGAGGATAAGATTTATAGAAATCATAGGAATACAGAAAAATTGTTGGCCAAAAGATACCAGAATCAAGGACCTTTCAAGAAGTCTGTTGGGGACCAAAGTATCCCCCACAATAAATAGTGTGATAGAACCTACAGACAGACTGAAACTTTCTATCGGGAACACAATGCCTAAGGTCTTGATCACTACATGTCCACCAAAGGTAGGGGTCATCCCAAATGTACCAAAATGACTCATGTTTTAGATGGTCAACTTGGTTTTTATTGAAATCAGTAGGAATGCAAGATACAACTAAATAATTTACAATTTATGAATACCAAATAATAGCATATTGTACTGGGTATAATTTCTCATCTGGAAACAAATCATTTATTGGAATAGATGAGGACGAGTCAATGTCTGAGGATGGGTGGATCCTACTGATATGGTCAAAAACCACATTCTATGCTCATTTTTATATCTAATTTCTAAATTGAATTCCTGAAGGAGGAGAATTCAGTGAATGAGACATTGTTTGGATTCCAGTTTCTTAAGGAGATACCAGATGGATGTATGGTATGAAAACACAATGACTTTGGACCCTAAAATATGCGACCTAAATTTATCCAAGGTAAACATAATGGAAAGAAATTATTTTTTAGTTTTTGTGTATTTTTCTTGGGCAGGGTCCAGTGTACATGAGGCATAGGCAGTGACATGTGTAGCTCGATCGACCCTTTGTGATAATATTGCCCCAACTGCATAGTTAGAGGCATCACACTTGATCTCAAATGGTAAATCCCACCGAGGTGGTTGGATTACCAGGGGTGATTTGAGACTCCATTTTAACTTATTAAAATCTTCCTCACATTAATTATAAAAAAAATTCCTTTTCTTTTTGGAGTAATCGGGATAGGGGGAGTGAAATTTTACTAAAGTCATGAATGAAACGATGGTAAAATCCAGTATAACCTAGAAAAGACCGCACATAATGTACATTTTTTGGGAATGGTAGGGAATAAATGACATCCAATTTTTATTTATCTACTCAGATACTATCCCCACAAATGACATGTCCCAAAACTATACCTTGTCTCACCATAAAATGGAATTTCTCAAAATTTAATACGAGATTCCTTTCAATACAATGATGTAGGACTGAACCACGAATATTCAAACATTCATAAAATGAGGATCCATAAAGAGTGAAATCATCCATGAATACTTTCATGGAATTATACAGGTAATCTGAAAAAATACTAACCATGCATCGTTGGAAAGTACCCAGAGCATTGCATAGACCAAATAGAATCCTCCTAAATGAAAATTTGTCAGAGGGGAAAGTGAAGGTTGTCACTACCTGATCCAAAGGGGAAATATGGATATGAAAGTATCCAGAATACCCATCAAGGAAATATTAATGGGACTTCCCTAATAGCCTCTCTAGCATTTGGTTAATGAACGAAAATAGGAAATGGTCTTTCCAAGTGTTTTGATTTAGTTAGTTATAGTCTATACAAATACGCCAACTATTCTACACAAGAGTTGGAACCAATTCATTTTTTTAATTTTAATTACTGTTAGACCAGTTTTTTTAGGAACAACTTGAACAGTACTGAACCATTGGATATTAGGGATGGAATAAATGATTCTAGAAGCCAATAATTTTGTTACTTCATTTTTAATAACATATAGGAGGTTTGGGTTAAGTCAGCATTGTGACTGCCTCACTATTTTAGCCTTATCATTTAACAATATATGATGTGTGAAAATTGATGGGATAATACCAAGAATGATAGAAAGTGCCCTTCCCAAATATTTTCTATAGTCACTCAAAAGTTCAGGTAGTCGAAATTCATGCTCAGGAGGGAGTAAGCTGGCAATGATGATAGGAAACTTTATTCCATTCTCAAGATATGAATATTTTAATTCTTGAGATAGTTTTTTGAGTTCCAATTTAGTTGGATTTTGGATTGATAGGAGAGTGTGTGAAATTGAGTGGTCAATAATCTCATCTAGCTGCTCAATGGTATCATTATCAGATGAGGAAAAAGATTTTATAGGATTAACAGTATAATTGATTGTTATGTGATCCCAAGTGTTTAAGAAATCATTAATTAATAAACATGCATGAAATTTTTCTAAATTGGTACAACATTCTATGCATGATTCATTTCCTAGAATTTCAGCCAATTATGAAAACTCAAAAAGGGTGTAATGGGAATAAAAAGATGTGTTTTTAGGGGAAGGGAGCACATCATAGATTTAACAGGGGATAGGATTGTTCTTCTGAGGGGTTCTTCATGGCATCAAGGATGTTGAAGTGGAAAATTTTACCACTAAAACCCATATATAATGTACCATTGTGGAAATTAATTGTGGTTTTTCTAGTGTTCAAGAACGGAATCCTTAATATAATCATGGTATGTCCATTCATCTTGTTATCTCCCATTTTAAGAACATAAACATTAGTAGGAAAAATTAAAATTTTCACTCTTATAAGAACATCCTCAAATACACCAGAAGGGTGTGTTATACTACGATTTTCTAATTGAATGAAAATTCTAGTGGGATTAAGTTCCATGGCATGCAATGAAGAGTAAATAGAGTGAGGCATCACATTTATAGAAGCACCAAAATCAAGAATAACATTGTAAAAGGAATACTCCCCTATAGTTCATGAAATTGAGAATGTTCCTGAATCATTAAATTTGGTGGGAATTGATGGCTCTATTAATGCTGATATGTTTCTCTCCAAGATCACCTTTTCATCACCTCAAAGTCGCCATCAGTGTGTACACATATCCTTGAGAAACTTAGTGTATCTTGGAATTTTCTTCACGACATCAATCAAAGGAATTTTAACCTACACTTTTTAACGTTTCTAATATTTCCTTTTCTATTTAAGTTTCCTTTTGTTTTCTTGGTTGGTTTTCCCTTTTTTGGAATGGAAGAGTAATGGTTGGGATATGTGACTCATCAATAGACGCACTCTTTTCTTTGGAAGGTATTCTCCTAGGACAAGGTTTATCAACATTTGGACTGATTTCAACAGTTGGGATAGTGTTTTACTTAGGAGGGGATGACTCTAAAGGAGGGGTCACTTGACGTTTAAGTTTAGTTCCACTCCTAAGGGTGATGGAACTAACATTTCCCTTATCCCTAGGGTTGATAAGTGGTTGAGAGGGTAGTTTACCTGACCCATGACTTTAGATTTCCCACACTCAGTTATCTAGTTGTCTTAATTGGGTTTTTAGGTCTTATATGGAATCTTGGGTGGTTTGTTGGAATTAGAGATTGTTGGAAGCCATTTGTTTCATCATATATTCTAGGATAGGCTCGGGTTTTGGAAGGGGTTATTGGAAAGTCCTTTATTGTTGTTGAGGATTTCTGGGTGGTAGTGGATTACTACTCTATCCTGGTTGGTTCCATGGATATTGAGCTTAGTTTGAATAGCTCCTTGATAATAAGCTTGGATTTATTTCCTCCTAGGGTTGGATGGATAGTAAGGTTATTTAATAAAGGTTTGGTTATAGGGGCGGCGTGGAAATATTGTCTCAAAAATCTCAATAGTTTCTCTCAATTGAGGAAATTGGTCATAGTAGTGGGTGTTAGAAGAACATATACCACAATGAATGGGAGGAGAATATTTAGATTTCTCTTGGGAAAGATAAAGTTTTCTTAGAAGGGTACTTACCTCATCAAACTTTGAGTCCACATTCTTCTCAAATTATGTCTATTTCACCTCATGGACACCTCGAATGGGTACACTGGACCATGAATTGAATTGCTGGGTGTTTTGTGCCATGTTCTCAATTAGGGTTATTAAAGAAATTGGGGTTTTATCAACTAGCGCACTACCTATAACATCATCAATCATATTTCTATCAATAGGGATTAAGCCTTTATAAAAACACTGAATTAAAAGTTGATAACTTATTTGGTGGTGTGGACAACTTGAACATAACCTCTTAAATCTCTACCTGTATTCATGAAGTGTTTCCCCTTATGATTGTATTATACCATATATTTATTTATTTATTGTTTTGGTTCTAGAGTCTTGGTAATATTTTTCAAGAAAAGGGTGTTTCATGTCCGCCCAACCTCTAATTGGTGAATTAACATAATACAACCAATCTTTGGCAGTGTCTTCTAAAGAAAAAGGTAATTCCCTAACTTTAATTTTTCTTCATCCAAATTATCAATTTTTAATATAGAACACATATTAATAAATTATTTTAATTGCTTATGTGGATCATCTCCAGAAAGTCCTTTAAATATTGGCAATAAGTGAATTAGATTAGATTTTAGTTCAGAATTGGGTGACTCGCCTTGCATTTGAATATATGTGGGTTGGATATCAACATTAGGTGAGGTTAGTTCTTATAGTGTTTTATTGATTTCATCCATGTTATAAAATATAATTTCATTTTATAATTTGGTTCCTGAAAAATATGGGTTTAAAAAAGACTCAAGTGGTGGTGTGTCCTTCTTCAAAGGGCTGTCCTATGCATCTTGGTGTCGCTGATGTAGGATCCTCTCTGGTTTGGGTTTGAAAGGTGGAAAGTATCCTGGAGTAGAAAGTTTCATGCACAAAAAATATATAATAAATAAATCATAATACAAAAATATATGCAAATGTTGAAGATAAAACAAATAAATATTCTAAAAAATTACAAAAATATTATCAAAAAACATTCATTATAACCCAAGGCGCTCCCCAGAAACGACACCAAAAATTTACCGCGTTGTCATGAAATGTCATGTTGTTTATGATTTTAAGGTTGATCTATAGAATAGGGAAGACCCTATACCATCTCTAAAATAGATTTTATAGGTTTAGAGTATTGTTTTTTTAATAAAAATTACTAAAAATTGGGGTATTTTGAAAACTATTTAAAGAAAATAACTTAATTTAAGGAGTTTAATAGTTTAAAAACCAAGTGGATTTTGAAAAATATGAGAAAAAAGGTTTTTTTTTGTGATTTCACTACACACATTTCAAGTTCATTTTTCTTATAGATTCATCTAGGTTTGGGGTAATTATTTTGTTGAAATTAATTAGAATCCCAATTAATTCTTAAGCCTTTATTTCATTGCTTGATGAACCAAACCTTGACATAACAATCATATTGTCAAGGTAGATAACTTATGAATAGAATAATATATTCTAAATAATATTTAAATCTCAAGAAATTTTGAATGGAAATGATTCTTTTGTTGTCCAATCGGAACAACACAAGTCACACACTCAAAACCTCACACCGATCAGTTAGAAATTATGATCAAATCAATCACATGCATCAAAACAAGCATTAAAATAATAAATAATACGATAAAGATGGAAATAAATGTTTAAACATCCAAATAAATCCAAAATGGTATCTAATATATGCGTCGTAACTCCCTTTACGTGTGTGTATCTCTCTCACAATGAACGCCCCTGTTTAGCTTGACATCGGGAGGAGGAGGAAGCTCGGGCGGAACTCCTTCATTCTTGACCCCCTATGAGGATAGGGACTTAGAAAACATCTAGGATAATGATGAGAATAATCTAAGACTTCAATGTAACACCCCAAGCTTCTACGGTATTCTTCTCTTTGAATAATACAGTAGTGTGTGATGCATGCAACTTCGAGTTCTAACACACACCACAACCAATCAGACCATCCGTTATGAATAGTAATACCCACTTCTTGAAATTTTATAAATTTTATCTTTCAAAATGGAATTTATTTTTGTATTCAGAATATTGAAATTAGCTTAGGGTGAATTTTTGATTTTTTTTCTGAAAACATTCAATTTTTGATGAATAGTGTAAATTACTAAATTTTAATTAAAAACAACTTTTTAATCGAAATAATTAATATTAATAAATTATGAATTTAAGTGGTTTTAAAGAATATTTTGAATATATTTTTTAAATTTAATAAAATTCTGGCCATTTGATGTAATTTTACATTTAAACCGGACATAAACAAGTGCCAATCTTTTGATAGTTATTATTTCTTAAAAACACGCTTTTTGTTTTGACACCAGGAATTAATTTTAAATTAATTTCTGCCACTTCTGTGTTTTGAATTTGTAAAAATGGATTCCATATTTAAAATCAGGATTTACAAATTGTGTGAATAGTTAACTTTTATTTTTAGACATTTTGAATAATTACTTTGGTAAATATTTTATTTACCATGGTTAAAGGGTAAATCCCGTAAATAAGGGTCAAAAATAATATTATAATAATAATAAATTACCCTAAAATGTGTCCTAACCCTATTTGTTGATACATGTCCGACTATGGGCATCTTTGGGTCGATTTTGGGACCCCATGGATCCACTTGTAAGTGATAATGACACTTTATATTAATTAAGTTAAAGTAAATACAAAAAGGACATAAGCATATATCTTTAAGCAAAACAATTTTTACATAGAGTTATATATGTTCTATTTTAGAATATAAGTATTAATTAGAAATATAATAATATTTACTACATAATTAATTTTATTTATAATTTTTATACATTTAATAATTAAATATATTAATGACACAATAATGATGCAATATTTTCGTTATTAATGAAAGAATCAAATAATTGGTATTATAAATGTTAAAAAAAATATAATTTGAAAGTTTCTATGAAATACATGAATTTTATTTGTTAATATGACATGTTAGGATTTCTTTAATGAATTGTTTTCGAAATATTAATGTTTTTAAGAGTTTAACAAAAGTCAATTATTGAATAGTGTCAAAATTGACATAAATGAGTTTTTAAAACAAATATTATATTATTAATTGATATTCTATTCCTAAAAATATAAGGTTTGTCCAAAGTACTTATATAATGATAGGTGTATTATTAAAGGACCACTTGGGGGTCTCTTTGAAGTTTATAGTAAGTTTATTAACTATATAATATAAAAATACAAAGAGACATGGTAAATGTCAAACTATTTATCTAAGAGTTAAATAAAAAAATAAGGTTAATATAGTGACTAAAACCTGACTAAAACCTATTGGTTGAGTTTTTTTTGACCCATACCCACCTTATAATTTAAATATTACACTTTGGAGCCATTAGAAACCGAATATGAATTTATTATAAAATAATATTTCTAGATTTTCCTAAGGTGCCCCTCACCCCTCTTATAAAAGGGAAATCCACCTTCTCTCAAATTCATACCATCAAAGCCTTTTGGTTCGGCCAAAATCTGCCAAAATATTCTCTAAACATCCCTTAATTAATCATAGAGGCCTTCATTTAGTTATATACCCAACCTAAGGATCCCTTTTGATCAAATCAAAAGGGAGAACCCGAAGAAGAGGTAATGTTTTCACCACCCTCATTCAAGTTCTTTTCTTCTTCAACTTCTTCTTTCTTTGTTATTTACATTAAAAAATAATAAATTTGGTATCTTATATATAATTTGATTCTATTATAAATATGGTACAACCATATTCATTATTCTATCCATCCTTTTAATGACATGTCACTATACGTGCTTACGTACGGCTTAACGTCTCCACGTCGTGGGGTAATTGTTATTCAAAACATTATTATTTGGATGGGTATGATAATGATGTGTAATTGATGTAAATAATAAATATAATATGATAATTATTCTTTATATATGATATAACATCCAATTATATATTATTTTAATATCAAAAGAATGATATTTTTGCTTGTGCGTACGTACGGACTACCGTCTCCACGAACGCGATGAGATTCATTCCCCATCGTATCCATTCAAGAATAATTCTCATTTTAAGATTAAAAGTAACGTTTAAGTACTTGATATAATTTTGTATATTAATAAGATACGACCTATCCATAACAAACATGACTTATGTAACAAAAAATATAAAATAAAATGAGTAAGATAACACCCAAAACAATGATAATACTAAGATATTATTAACAAAGAAATGTTAAAAGATCATATATGATATCATATTAATTTATATAATTCTTGTATAATTTAATAAAAATTATTTCAGCATTGTATATGAGGTTAAACTACCCTCAACCAAGGAAAAGTACAAGGTAAGGGTTTATTTCACAATCTCTTCATTATCTGAGGTTGTTTTTACGTAATTATCTACCAGGACCTCTTTATCATCCACATCCATGTTTCATAAAAATGTATTTCAAAACATTCTTAATATTTTACAGAATATGGGTGAAAGTCATTTATACCCTTGTTTGACTTTTTATAAGAAGTTTATAAAGGAATCTTTCTGTCGTTTTCCAAACAAGGTCCTTTTTAACCTTTTCGACAGAATTAAGGCAAGAATGTATTTTTTTAACTTATACGGATGGTGCGGCTATTTTCCACCATTATAAAATCTTCAAATATTCCCTTGAAAGATTATAAGAATATTTTCAAAGTAAATGTTTTCTTTTATAATTATGTGACTTTTAAATGATTTCAAAAAAAATAGATATTTCTCTCAAATAGTTATGATTTCATCTATGTCCAAATCCTTTGATGGATTTTCAGATTATTTGAAGTTGATTTATTATGATACAAAACTTCCATATTGTATTGAAGGTTTTGTGATATGTTTTACTTTGGATGTGTTATTTTTATACCATTCATGGTTTATGGAGAAAGTATTGACATTTTGTATGCTAGTTTTAATACGAATGTTTATGTTATGTTTAAACCTATTCATATGAGGAATGAATTGGACTTAATAAGTGACGGGTGGAGCTATCTATATCTCCTCGATGCATCGGTAGGTCTCATGAGACAAACTAGTATCTTGGTGAAAGGACTTGACAAAATCTTATTTTTAGTCTTGGCACAAGGCCTTGACTATGTGGTCATGATAGTATGGATTTATGCATTCCTTCATTATGAAAGTGGTTATTGATATTGCGTTTGATTATTCGACTAGTATAATATCCATGTGAATAAGTAAATGGAATTATTTCATTTTATCTATGCCATATTATGCTGAAGTTCAAGTTTAGAAGGCTTTTGTTTTAGTTATACATTACCTTAAATGTTTATGTTTATTTGTGAAAGATTCTGCTATATTTTTATCCTTACTGAGCATCTGAGCTCACCCCTTTCAATGTTTTAATTTTCATAGGATGCAAAGAAGTATTTTATGAATGACCTGCATGGAATGTATGAGGGGATATGAAGACAAGATGTTTTTGTAGTTTTTTTTTACTTTATGATGTAATGTAAGACTTATGAATATATCTAGTTTTTCCAAGGCTACTAAAATAATCAGTCTTTCGAGACTTGATCTTCTGTGATCATGCTAATGTTATGTATTAATGCACCGACTCTGGGTAACTAGGGTCGGGGTGTTACAGTTGGTATCAGAGGAATTTTAGTACAAACCTTGGAAACTAGATTTAGATAAACTATGATTAGAGCACATAGACCTAAGGTGGACTTTGAGGATTAGTATAGAAGAAATTCCTAGAATTTTGGTATTGTATAGATTTTGTGAGTTTTTCGAGAAATACATCCATGTTTGGATACGAGTAGGTAGAGACGGCTCTAGCACAGATGTACCTAGAGGTAAAACCCGAAAACACCGCTTTGAGCTAGACTCGAACGAGAATTAGTGCACGACAACGGGCCTTACTGCACTCTTGGTTACGACACTCTTGGGGGATATGCTTAGGATAATTCTCATTTTATTTACAGACCATTATGAGGGGTTTATGAGTATATACTTCCTCAAAGAAAACATTTTTATGATTATGGATTATATCCATAAACTGTTCAATATATGTTAAGTGTTTTGCAAGTTTGGAATTATGTATTTCAATTCATAAACTAATCTAGTTTATTCCATTGTTTAGAAATAGCGCCTAGTGGAAGAAATGGAAACAGTATCAATGCATGCACTCCATGTAGGGATTTCCCTCCTGCTCAAGATAATTATAGTGGAGCTGGTGATGCAACTGGTTCTAATCAACTAATCATCATACTGGGACTACTCGCTCAGGTTATGAATAATAACCTTACCCATATAGAGCACCCTGATCCACAGCATGGAGGATCAATTTTAGAGCTCTTCATGAGGCAACAACCACCAAAATTCAATGGGAGTACAAATCCCTTACTAGCTGAGCAATGGATAAATTCCCTAGATAAAATATTCCATGCCTTGGGGAGTATCAAAAGCGAAAAAGTTGTCATGGTAGTTTACCGCCTCACTGGAGATGCTGATCAATAGTGGTCATTGATTCAAAACACAAAGTAAGATGATGAAGTATCAAATATAGAATTGAGGGAGTTCAAAGAGCTTTTCTTGGAGAAATACTTTCCTCGTGACCATCGAGCAGATATGGAAAGGCAATTTCTGAGTCTGAGACAAAAAGAAGATGAGAATGTCGCAAAGTATGAGGATAACTTTACAAGGTTAGCAAGGTATGCTGCAGATTATATATGTAACCCACTAAGTAAGATTGATCATTTCTTTTATGGGTTAAAAAAATTTCTCCGTCGAGCATTAGTCTCACAAACCTTCTCTTTGTACGAAGATATAGTCTCATGTGCTATCAAGACAGAAAAAAATTCTCTAAGTCTTATGACTTTAAATCAAAGAAAGAGAATAAGAGATCTGTTGATCACTCTGGAAATGGAAATAAGGGGAATAAGGGAAAAGTTGAATATCCATCCTGTAGTAAATGTGGGAAGAAACACCCAGGTACTTGCTTGAAGGGAATGGGGGTCTGTTACAAGTGTGGTGAAAAAGGCCACCAATCTCGTGATTACAAGGGGAAGAAAAAAGTCACCGATGTTCAATGCTAAAATTTTAGAGAGATGGGACATTATGCAAATAAATGTCTTAAGAGTCAGGGGAACTTACCTCAGAAAAGTTCAAGGGATCAAGGCCAAGCTTATGCTATCACTACTGTTGAGGTAGAAGCTCTGAAAGACATGGTGGCAAGTAATTTAATGGTTTCATCAAGTTTAGAAAATGCTTTATTTGATTCTGGATCATCTCATTGTTTCATATCCTCCTAGTTTTCTAAGAAAATTAGATATTTCCAATTTGATCTAATAAGGGAGTTTTCAATTAAAACTCTTAAGGGAAGTATCATTACAACAAAGTTTGTGAATCAATCCCCATTAGAGCACAAAAATGTTCTTTATCTGCTGATCTCATCGTCATGCCTATGATTGAATTTGATATAATCCTTAGTATGGATTGGCTTTCAGAACATGATGTAAATATTTATTATAAGAAGGAGGTTACAATTTTTGATGATGATGATAATGAACACCTTATCTTTAGAGCAGAATCATCACCACCTAATTCTTTTCTAGATCCACCCCCAGTAGCTCAACTAAATTCAATTATTGGGGAGGAAGAGAATGAAATAATTGTGGGTGAGGAAAGGAATTTTCAAATAGAGGATATACCTATTGTGAGAGAATATGTAGATGTGTTTCCGAAATATTTACCTGGACATCCTCCCGAATGAGAAATTGAGTTTTCTATTGAGTTCATTCCTGGTTCAAGGCCTATATCGAAGACCCCTTATATAATGGCCACTCTGGAATTAGTTGAACTAAATAAAGGACTATAGGAATTGAGTAATAAGGGATTTATTCTCCCTAGTTTTTCTCCATGGGGAGCCCCTGTCCTTTTTATTAAGAAGAAATATGGATCTATGAGGTTATGTATCGACTACAGGGATATCAATGCTATAAAAATAAAGAACAAGTATCCCCTACCTCGCATTGATGATTTATTTGACCAACTTCATCGAGCTCAATACTTTTCAAAGATTGACCTTCGATCTGGATACCATCAGTTGTGTGTGAAGAAGGAAGACATTCTGAAGACAACGTTTCAAACCAGGTATGGGCATTATGAGTTTACAGTAATGCCTTTTGTATTAACTAATGCACCCTCTATAATCATGGATCTAATGAACAGAGTTTTCAAGGAATACCTCGATGATTTTGTGGTGGTGTTTATTGATGATATCTTTGTATACTCCAGAAGCTACTAAGATCATGAAAATCACTTTCCCATTATCCTAAAGACTCTGAGAAGACATGAATTATATGGGAAGTTTACCAAGTGTGAATTATGGCTTCAGGAGATTTCTTTCCTTGGCCATATTATCTCTAAAGATGGAATCCATATTGATCCTTATAATAAAATAGCAATACAAGAATGTCAAGCACCAATGAGTATAACTGAGGTACGCAGTTTTATTGGTTTAACAGGTTATTATCGACATTTCGTCCAGAATTTTTCCCGGTTGGCTAACCCATTAATAAAGCTCACACGTAAAGGGGTTAAATTTGTTTGGACAAAAGAGTGTGAATAATGTTTCGAAGAACTAAAGAGAAGATTAGTCAATGCTCCTATATTAACTCTACCATCGGGGAATGATGGGTTTGTTATTTATAGTGATGCATCGAAGAAAGGACTTGGTTGTGTCCTTATGAATAATGATAGGGTTATTTCCTATGCATCATGACAGTTGAAAATTCATGATAAAAACTATCCTACTCATGATCTTGAGTTAGCTGCTGTAATCTTTGCTATGAAGATATGGAGACATTATCTATATGGTAAAAAATGTGAGATATATACCGATCACAAGAGTATGAAGTATATTTTCTCACAAAAAGAACTCAACATGAGACAAATTCAATGGATTGAAATACTCATGGATTATTATTGCACGATACACTACCACTCAGGGAAGGAAAATAAGGTGGCAGATGCTTTGAGTATAAAGGATCATGGAGTTTTGAACAAGATGAGAGTTGAAAAGGATCTTATATACATGGATCTAGTAAATATGGATATGGGAATAACCATGTAAGGTGAAACATCAATTCTTTTTCAAATGGTTTCCAAACCATCTTTACTAGAAAAGATAAAGAGTTCTCAGACCAATGATGAAGAGTTTCAAAAGAAGATTAAAGCTGTGAATGATGAGAGATTGAGTAAATTTGTGTATGAAGATGGAATTTTGAAATTTGTGAAGATCCTTTGTGTTCCTGATATACCTGATCTAAAAAGAGAATTTTTGGATGATGCTTATAGTTCCAATTTCTCTATACACCCTGGGAGCACCAAAATGTATATATATTTAAAGAAACATTTTTGGTGGGACAACATGAAGAGGGAGATTGCGTATTTTGTGTCAAGATGTATGATTTGTCAACAAGTGAAAGTTGGAAGGCAACAGCCTGGTGGAGTATTGCAACCTATTCCCATACCTGAGTGGAAATGGGATAATATCACAATGGACTTTGTCATGGGACTACCAAAGACTCCTATAAGGAACGATGAAATATGGGTCATTGTTGATCATCTTACCAAATCAGCACATTTTCTTTCTATAAGAGAAGATCTACCACTTGAATGTCTAGAAAGACTATATATTAATGAAGTTCTGAGACTTCATGGAGTACCCCTATCAATTGTTTCGGATCGTGATCCCTGTTTTACATCAAGATTCTGGAAAAGTCTTCAGAAAGCCCTGGATACTGCACTCCGTTTGAGCACTTCTTACCACCCTCAAACAGATGGAAAATCAGAACAGACTATTCAAACCTTATAAGACATGTTGAGATCATGATCACTTGACTTTCAGGGTATGTGGGATCAAAATTTACCTCTGGTGGAATTTTCCTATAACAATAGCTTCCATTCAAGTATTCAGATGGCACCATATGATGCGTTATACATAAAGAGATGTCGCACACCAACCTGTTGGGATGACGCTGGTGAGAGAAAACTCATAGGCCCAAAAATGGTGGAGGAAACAATGGAAAAGGTTAAGGTAATCCAAAACCACATCAAAACAGCTCAAAGTAGGTAGAAGAGCTATGATGATAACTGAAGGAAGGATTTTGAATTTTAGGTAGGAGATCATGCTTTCTTGAAGGTATCTCCACGAAGGGAGTTATACATTTCGGTAAGAAAGGTAAATTGAGTCCCAGGTACATCAGACCTTTAGAAATTCTAGAACGAATTGGGGTTGTAGCTTACTGTTTGGCAATGCCGCCAAATCTCTCCAAAGTTCACGATGTGTTCCACGTATCACTGTTGAGAAAATACATGCCTGACCCAATGCATGAACTCACCTATGAGGAATTAGAACTGGAACCCGATCTGTCTTATTGTGAAGATCCCTTCAGGATTCTTGATATGAGAGAAAAAGTGCTGAGAAACCGGACAAGTCGTCTGGTAAAAGTTCTATGGAGAAACCATAAAATGGAAGAGGCAACGTGGGAACCTGAGGAACTTATGACGAAGAACCACCCGAGTCTTTTCATGCAGTAGTATTATAGAAATTTCTAGGATGAAATTATTTGAAGGAGGGGAGAATGTAATACCCCAAGCTTCTACGGTACGCTTTTCTTTGAATAATACAGTAGCATGTGATGCACACAACTTTGAGTTCTAACACACACCACAACCAATCAAACTAGCCATTATGAATAGTAATACCCACTTTTTGAAATTTTATAAATTCTATCTTTAAAAATGGACTTCATTTTTGGACTTGTAATATCGAAATTATCTTAGGGTGAATTTTTGGTATTTTTTTCTGAAAACATTCAACTTTTGATGAATAATGAAAAATACTAAATTTTAATTAAAAACAACTTTTTTAATCGAAATAATTAATAGTGATAACTTATGAATTTGAGTGGTTTTAAAGTATATTTTGAATATATTTTTACCATTTAATACAATTTTGGCCATTTGACGTAATTTCACATTTAAACCAGACATAAACAAGTGTCAATCTTTTGATAGTTATTATTTATTAAAAACACGCTTTTTGTTTTGACAGCAGGAATTAATATTAAATTAATTTCTGCAACTTCTGTGTTTTGAATTTAGAAAAATTGATTCCATATTTGAAATCATGATGTATAAATTGTATAAATAGTTAACATTTATTTTTAGACATTTTGAATAATTACTTCGGTAAATATTTTATTTACCATGGTTAAAGGGTAAATCCGGTAAATAAGGGTAAAAAATAATATTTTAATAATAAAAAATTACCCAAAAACGTGTCATAACCCTATTGGTTGATAAATTTATGAACATGGAAATATTTGGGTCTATTTTGGGACCCCATGGATCCACTTTTAAGTGATAATGACACTTTATATTAATTAAGTTAAAGTAAATACAAAAATGAGATAAGCATATATCTTTTAGCAAAACAATTTTTACATAGGGTTATATATGTTATATTTTAAACTACAAATATTAATTATAAAGATAAAAATATTTCATACATAATGGTATTTTATTTATAATTTTTATACATTGAATAATTAAATATATTTATAACACAATAATGATGCAGTATTTTCCTTATTAGTGAAAGAATCAAATAATTGGTATTATAAATGTTAAAATAAATATAATTTGAAAATTTTGATGACATAAAAGAATTTTATTTTTTAATATGACATGTTAGTATTTCTTAAATGAATTTTTTTTTGAATTAATAAAGTTTTTAAGAATTTAATAAAAATCAATTATTGAATAGTGTCAAAATTGACATAAATGAATTTTTAAAACAAATATTATATTATTAATTGATATTCTATTCCTAAAAATCTAAGGTTTAGAAAAAGGACTTATATAATGATAGGTGTATTATTAATGGACCTCTTAGGGATCTCTTGGAAGTTTATATTTTGTTTATTAACTATATAATATAAAAATACAAATAGACATGGTAAATTCAAACTATTTAACTAAGAATTAAATCAAAAGGATAAGGTTAATATAGTGACTCAAACATGTCTAAAACCTATTGGTTGAGTTTTGTTCGACCCATCCCCACATTATAATTTAAATAATATACTTTATATCCATTATAAACCGAATATTAATTTATTATAAAATAATATTTCTATCTTTTCCTAAGGTAACCCCTCACCCCTCTTATAGAAGGGCACTCCCCCTTCTCTCAAATTCATACCCTAAAAGCATTTTGGTTCATCCAACCGCTACCCAAATATTCTCTAAACTTCCCTCACTTAATCTTAGAGGCCTTACTTTAGTCATAAAGACAACTTAAAGAGCCCTTTTGATCAAATCAAAAGAACCCCAAGAAGAGGTAATGTTTTCACCACCCTCTTTCAAGTTCTTTTCTTCTTCAACTTCTTCTTTCTTTGTTATTTCCATTATAAAATAATAAATCCATTATCTTCTATATACTGTGATGTTATTATAAATATGGTACAACCATATTCAGTATTCTATCCATCCTTTGAATGACATGTCACCATACATGCATACGTACGACTTACCATCTCCACATCGTGGTGTAATTCTTATTCAAAACATTATTATTTGGATGGATCTGATAATGATGTGTAATTGATGTAAATAATAAATATAACATGATAATTATTCTTTATATATGATATACCATCCAATTATATATTATTTTAATATCAAAATAATGATATTGTCGCTCGTGCGTACGTACGGACTACCGTCTCCACGAACGCGATGAGATTCATTCCCCATCGTATACATTATAGACTAATTCTTATTTGAAGATTAAAAGTAATGTTTAAGGACTTGATATCATTCTGGATATGAATAAGATACAACCTATCCATAACAAACACAACTTATGTAACAAAACATATAAAAGAAAACGAGTAAGTTAACACCCGAAACGACGATAATACTTAGATATTATTAACAAAGCAATGTTAAAAGATCATATATGATATCATATTAATGTATATGATTCTTGTATAATTTAATAACAATTATTTCACCATTATAATATGTTGACCTCACCTGTTTTGATAATCCCAATTATGTGTTCATATATTATGCTACTCTCAATTACTAATGATCTACAGTTTAATTCTTACAAATCAGTGATCAAGTTAATAATAATGTTTAAATAATCTCTGATTTATGTTAATCTCGATTATCCCTGTTTATACAAGCTTTGAAACAATTATAAGTCAATTAGATGTGGTTTGCATAAGATCCAGAGCTACCGATATCCAGAGCTACCGATAGCCAGAGCTACTGATAGCCAAAGCTACCGATTGCCAGAGCTACCGATAGCCAGAGCTACCGATAGCCAGAGCTACCGATAGCCAGAGCTACCGATAGCCAGAGCTACCGATAGCCAGAGCTACCGATAGCCAGAGCTACCGATAGCCAGAGCTACCGATAGCCAGAGCTACCGATACCCAGATCTACCGATAGCCAGAGATACAGATAGCCAGAGCTACCGATGCATACAGAGCTACCGATGCACACAGAGCTACCGACACACACAGAGCTACCGATGCACACAGGGAGATACCGATAAGAGTTTTAAGAGCTACCGATGGAAGATCCCTACACCGAGTCAACCGTACACGTCTACAAACAAACGACTACCTATAATGAACTGTGGAGTCAAATCCTATATCCTCGACACTATTTGTTTATTATACTAACGGTTATATTTGTTACTTTTGATGCATTTAATGTTATTAAAAGATTTATGTTGCCATTTCAGGAAACCGTACCAAGTACGATCAAAAAGGATAATCATTCCTTCTTGTCAGAAAAAACAAAAAGGGTATAAAGAGGACATCGTGTATGTATCAAAAAAAGTGTGTGAAAAATAAAACTCGAAGAGATCAAGCACACAGAACATACTGGCAATCAAGCTCAAAACGTGCCCAGATCAACTGGAGAACTTGCACTCACGAGACTACTACTATCAGCCTCCAGAACATAGAGCATACATCGAGCAATCTATGCTAAAGGAGAACCACACAAAACTCATCATTCTTTGAGCCGATAAGCAAGATGAACCTCGAAGTCAAGGAAGCAGATGATACTCTGTTTTCCAGAAAAAGACCAGAAGAAGACTCAGAAGGAATTCTAATCAACAAAAGGAGTCAAGAGCTGCACGGAGATCACTAGAGCTATTTCTAATCTCTAAATCTTTATCTCTGTGATTTACTTTTTACATTACGAGCAGTGTGTGTTATCTGTTGTATTTTACACACACACTGTCTCCTGAACCTTAACTGGAGGATTTGTAAATCCTCACTCACTATCTCTTCATTCTTTTTTCCACTGTGGATAGTGGTAGAGGTCGTGTGTGACCTGGACAGCTGGTTTCTGTTGTTTTGTTTCCCACGGATAACAGTGGTAGAGGTCTTGGACCTGGACAGTTGTAAACTGTTGAACCCCGATTCAGGGTGTGGATCATCGTTATATAAACTTTTGAGAGGACTAAGTCTCGGCTTGAGACTGAACCTCTTGGTTAACTCCTCTGGGTTTTTAGTTAAAGTTTATATCCATACAATACATATCTATTTCATATTCCGCTGCTATTACTTTGAAATATAATTTGTCTTCAAAGCTACTTTGATAGTTAAACTCGCAAGTGTTTATATTTATTATAAATTAGTAAGTTAGCTTCAAAAGTTAATTTAATCATCAGATTAAGTTAACTGAGAACTAATCAATCTTTGAGAAACTAATTGAACCTTTATAATCTGTATAAATTCACTACAGTTTAATCTGTTTTTGAAATTTGGGGGATTTTAATAGAAATTGTTTTTAGCAGAAATTTTAATTGGAACTCAATTCACCCCCCTCTTGAGTGTCCACTCCGACCAACATAATAGATGTTAAACTACCCTCAACCAAGGAAAATTACAAGTTAAGGGTTTATTTCACAATCTCTTCATTATCTGAGGTTGTTTTTACGTAATTATCTACCGGGTCCTCTTTATCATCCACATCCATGTTTCTTAAAAATGTATTTCAAAAAATTATTAATATTTTACGGAATATGGGTGAAAGTCATTTATACCCTTGTTTGAATTTTTATAAGAGGTTTATAAAGGAATCTTTCTGTCATTTTCCAAACAAGGTCCTTTTAACCTTTTTGACAGAATTAAGGTAAGAATGTATTTTTTTAACTTATACGGCGGGTGCGGCTATTTTCCACCATTATAAAATCTTAAAAGCTTACCTTACAAGCTTATAAGAATATTTTAAAAGTAAATGTTTTCTTTTATAATTATGTTACTATTAAATGATTTTAAAAAAAGAGATATTTCTCTCAAATAGTTTTGATTTCATCTATGTCAACATCCATTGATGAATTTTAAGCTTATTTGAAGTTTATTTATTATGATAAAAAACTTCCATATTGTATTGAAGGTTTTGTGATATGTTTGACTGTGGATGTTTTATTTTTATAACATTCATGGTTTATGGAGAAATTATTGACATTTCGTATGTTAGTTTTAATACGAATTTTTATGTTATATTTAAACCTATTTATATGAAGAATGCATTGGACTTAATAAGTGACAGGTAGAGCCCGCAATAGCTCCTCGATGCATCGGTAGGTCTCATGAGACAAACCAGTGTCTTGGCACAAGGCCTTGAAAAAATCTTATTTGTAGTCTTGGCACAAGGCCTTGACTATGTGGTTATGATAGTCTGGCATTATGCATTCCATCATTATGAAAGTGGTTATTGATATTGCATGTGATTATTCGACTAGTAGAATATCCATGTGAATAAGTAAATAGAATTATTTCATTTTATCTTTTCCATATTATGCTGAAGTTCAAGTTTAAAAGGCTTTTTTTAGTTATACATTGCCTTAAATGTTTATATTTATTTATGAAAGATTCCGCTATATTGTTATCCTTATTGAGCATCTGAGCTCACCCCTTTCAATGTTTTAATTTTCCCAGGATGCGAAGAAGTATTTTATGAATGAACTGAAGGGAATGTATGAGAGGATATGAAGACAATATGTTGGTGTAGTTTTTTTTCACTTTATGATGTAATGTAAGACTTATGAATATATCTAGTTTTTTCAAGGCTACTAAACTAATCGGTCTTTGAAGACTTGATCTTTTGTGATCATGCCAATGTTATGTAATAATGCATTGACTCTGGGTAACTGGGGTCGGGGAGTTACATCCCAAATGGTAGAGGTTTTATTCTAGTTTGAACACCCAAATGAGGTTCCCAAGGTATCATTTTATAGGAAAAGTAAAAGGTGGTTTTGGACACATAGATTGTGTAAAGCCACATGGCTCATTGTTTTAGGTGGGTAAAAAGCCTTACATTTCATAGGAAAAAACTAAAAAGTAATTAACCCACCTCTTGAATATATCCACAATTTGTTTTTCTTCATTTGGACACCTACAACTCTAGATATGGACATATCACAACACACCACTTTTGACTTTGTTCAGATTCAGTATGATGGATAGATTATGTCAGATAGACCTCTTAGTGGCCGAATTGGGCTTCCATTCCTTCAGATTAAATGTAGACTATTAAATTTTGGATACTCCAAAAAAATATTATCCCATTTTATTCACTTTTTAGTACAAGTGTGTGGTTTAGTAAACTGGTGTTCTTGGATCCTACGTAGCTTTGCCCATTTTTCTTGAACTTCGTCATGGGCCCTCCAAATCACCTCCACCTTCAATGAAATTATCCAAAAAAGTTACATTTACATATTTAATAGTTATAAAAAAAATAATTGAATAAAAAATGAAGTTAATTTTTTTTATTATTTTTGTAATTTTCAATACAAACCAAGTTTAACACAATGGTGTAAGGGTGAAAATGAAATAGTGAATCGATGTGTGATCAATAAGTATCTACCCATTTATAATAAATAATAGGAAATAGACGATTTACTCATATATATATATATATGGACTCATTAAGGGAACCCCCTTTTATATATAAAAGGATTAAATACCTGATTATTTTTCTTCGGATAACTAGTTCTACATCGATATTAGAAAAATATTAATGAACATATCTTAAATATATAAGAGAGTCCCTATGTTGGTAATATTTCCAAAAAAATTGTGCTATGAGCCTAAACTCCCACCCTATAAACCAATTTGAGTTCCTATGTGATATTGGGGATGAAACAAAAAATGGATTCCTGCCTCTGTAAAATAGTTCTATACCTAGTTATGGATTTGGCAACCATTGGGAGTTTCTATGAATGATGAAAATTTTGAACATGCCTTTAGATCATTTAACTACTCCACCCCCTACATGGTTTAAAAAGGATAGACTTCAAAGATCTAGTTCGACCATTTCATCCATACCATTAATTATCATTCTAAGATACAAAAATGTTGAACTGGACATTAATCTCTCAAATTACAAAATGGTCGGTTAAAAAATGTAATAGGGGTTCCCATGGAATAATCCCATCCTTGCCGTGACAAGCCCAAGTGAGTAAAATGACCAAATAGAGAATAAATAAGGGAATTTTTGATACATGTGCATATTTTATAGAGAATGTATTATACTTGGTAAGATGCACTGATCAGTGACATCGTTCATTGGTTTCTTTAGGACTGTAGATATTTCTCTGATAAAAAATACCATGACCTGAGATCGTTTTTTCATCAAGAAATAGTTCTAGAAACTCAGTTGTAACTACAAGATCTGCAGGTCACCAAACCACCTTAATCAACTAACACATCCATAATCATGTAGAAAACTCAATGGTATGGGAATGTAACACATCAGGTTTTTTTGAATTATTTTTCTTGGGTAAATTAAAATTCTTTGATGGATTGTGTTGCACGTTATACCAAGTTATGATTTCTTTATAAGAAATTACAATTTAATATTTCTCTAAAATTAGCGCTACATTTATCTTTTGGTACACACAACACTGTGTTTGTCTTTTTTACACACTATACCACATTTCTTCAATATATTTCATTACATGCAACACCGAGTTTTATCAAACTACAATATACTGTTAATATTATTATTTAATATAACAATTATCACCTTTCCATTAGAATAAAAACAATGAGTAGTATTAACTAACATATTAAAATATATAGTTTAATATTTTTATTAGTTATCTATAGATTATAAATAAAATTTTAATGATTTAAAATAAAAATAAATGTTTTTTTAAAAACGTTATCTTTTCTAAAAGACAGTATGATTGTGCTTGATGCACATAATTTAAAATTAAATTTTAACACTTTTAGAAAATAAATATGAAAAGATACAAATTATTTTTTTATATTATTAAATGAAAATTAGTTTCGGGTAATTTGTTTTATGAAAAGATTCATTTATTCATGAATAGTTTAAAATACAGAATTTTAATTGAAAAATTCCTTTTTGTTTACATAATTTATAATGTTAAAATATATTTTTGAATTGGTTTTAAAGTTAAAGTAGATAAATTATACATATATTAATCCAATTTAGACCATTGGAATCAATTTCATATTGAAGTTGAATATAAAAACTTTGTAAAATTTTGATCTTTTTTTCTTCAAAACCCTACTTTATCGTCACTTATGGATGATTATTATTAAATAAAATTATTCATATTTTATGAATAAAACTTTTAAAAATGGATTATTTATTCTTAATAATTATAATTTATAATTTCTTATAAGTTAAAATTTATTTTTTACTAAAGTGATTTCTGAAAACATTTAGAATTAATTAAAGTGATTAAGGTAAAAATGAGTTTACTTAGTGAATATAATTAAAATATCTGGTGTAAAATTACATACTAACTTGTAAAACACCAATTTTATATACATATGTATACCATTACCATATTATTATCTATTTTTGTAAGTTATTAGGATAATATTCCATAAAATTTACCTATATAATATGTTAAGTAAAGAAAAAGATAAAAAAGGACCCTTCATTTCCTTCAATATTTATAAATATTTGGGATAGGTACAAAACATAATATGTTCAGTTATAAATGTTATTATGAAATTTAAATGATTTTTTATCTTAAAAATATATTTTAATTTTTATAGAGATTAAAAATTTTCTTTAAATTCTTATGAAATGCCAATGGAGGAATTATTTAGTTAATAATTAACTAAAATAAATTATACTAGAAATATTAAAAGTTAAGTTTATTGAATGAATTATTTCCATTATTTAATTTTTTATATCAATATATCATTTTATATATGTGTGAACTTAATATATTAAAATTCAATTATTATCTTCATATTTTAAAATTCATATTAAATCAATAATATTAAAATGGACATTAATGTTATTTTATAATAAATGATATTTTGGTAAATGATTTAAAATTACTAAAAATACTACCTTCTTCCAAGTTACTATTAAATGTTAATTAATTTAATATATGTTCGATTAATAGACCAATTTATCTTTTATAAAGAAGATATTGACCCATAAATATTAAAAACTTTTTTAGCACTAATAGGGTTAAAGTAGTGTTTTTGCAAGTTAATTGAGATTCTGTTAAAACTAATTTCCAACACATATTAGATTTTTATTTTATAAATAAGATATAAAATTTTAAAATTATTTTTTCTAATTTTTTTTATTTACCACTTTAATTTATTCATAATGGATAAATTACCTAAGTTGTAAAATTAGTTACCATAATGAAAACCAAAATGAGAAAATAGAGAAACATAAATGTTAAGGAATAACATTATAAAAGTTCTTTTATTTTTTGGTTTTATAGGTTTTTATTCAAAAAAATAAACTCTAACCTCTATTATTATTCAATTTTGGATCCAAATGAGGTATGTAAAAACACCCAATAGTGAATACTTTTGATTGTTTATAAGAATTCCATTCCTCCTCAACTATAAAAGAGAACTAACTCTCCACCGTTATTCACACCAATCAATCCATTTTGATCAACCAAATCCTTCTAAAATCAATGAAAAACTTCCTAAAACTCATTATAGAAGCCTTAACTTTGACATAAATCCATCCAAGTAAGGCCTTTGGTGAAAAATAAAATGAGATACCAGAAGAAGAGGTGATGTTCATCAATGAAATGTTTTATTTTATTTCTTCACAAAAAATGTCCAATTATTTTTATATCAGGAAAATATAAAAACCTCATTATCCCAAATATATTTTTATTTTTTATGTTGAGGGAATGACCTAAAAAACACAAATGAATCAAATGGGTTATTAAATCATGGTTCGTGTATACGACAGACTACTGCCTCCCCAACTGTTGTCGTTCATTTTCCATTACCACATATCAATGTTGGTTATAATGATATAAATGGTATTTATATACGATATATATGATATTTAAAATTTATTTAACCTTATATATTTATTATATAACACATAAATTCATGATTTTCATTTTATGGGAATGCGATAAGGTCGTTCTTGTGAACGGTGGGCTACCACCTCACGAAGTGATGTTATTTATTCACACTTCACATAGAATGTATTAAGGATGAGTATACTAAATATATGTGATATATGTGAAAAACTGATACTTTAATGAAAATATATATCATATAATTTTCTTTCTATCAGCAGGACAATAAACTGGAATCAGTGTTAACGTGTACATATGACCTGCCGTCTCCAGGAACGTTGTATTTAATTTCCTATCAGTAAATTTTATGGATTTATATAAATAAATATATACTGAATATATATTATATTTATATAATGGTTATAATTATTTATATTATTATAATGATTAAATTATGAAATAAAAAATATAACAAATAAAAACATTTCTGAAAAACAAAGTGTTTATTACCCAAAATGTAACTTTAACTACAAATTGTTAATAAATGGGTAATAAATGTTCATAATAAAATAATATATGATATAATTTAAATTAATATAGTTTTTTGATACATGTATAATAAAAATATATTTATTTTATTTTATTTTTCATTGAGTAAAATGATATTCTAGACTTATGGGAACAAATTCTATCTCATATTTTACTTCCTTGAGACACATTCCATGTTGAAAACCTATTTTTTTATGTTATGTGTATAATTGCCATGAATTTATATTATGATTAATATAGTTTAAAATTATTGGGTTTTACATATCCGTTTTTTATCTCTCTTTCATCGGGTCTACGATTCAAATGTTAAAAATCATTATGGTATTTTTATCTCAATTTCCCTTCTTTGAGATGTACACACCTATATTCTTTCTCTAAGTGTATATACAAACCCTTAGAATTTTAATATCACTAATTTATTCATCTTCATGGTATTTTAAATTTTATTTCATGTTATTTACTTGATTTTTATTATGGTTCAATGTTACTAAAGTGGTGAATATTTTTACGTTACAATCTCATCATTCATTGGTATTGTTTGTGATTAAGTCTCAAATGTTAAAATCCTATGATCTACCTCTCAAAATTTCTCATTAATTTTCTTATCCTGTAGTTATTAATGATATCTTCAATCAATTGTACAATCTTTCCACTCTTTGGTTCTTATGATACTTAAGAAAATGTTTTTAAGAAAATTCGACTTTATTACACTCTTCGGTCAGAAATCTGTGTTCTTTCAGGACTTCATTTTCTAAAAATATTTATAAAAGTAATTAAATAATCAGTTAATCTCATTTTAAAGGAAAAAGTATTTGGTAATTTATTATGTTTTAAAATTTCTTTAAAATTATTTTCAAATATTCCTTTATAATTTTTCTAATATATGTTCAATAAAAAAGATTTTCAAAATGATTTACGTTTTAAAAATTTGTTTTTCAAATGGGAAATGATGTGTTCCTCAAGAGATTTTTTGAAATATTTTTAATTCTATGTTTATAGGTTTTCATAGTTGTTTTAAAATAAAATAACTTGGAAAATGTTTTTTAAAAGGTATTTTCAATGAAAGGTTATTTTCCTTAAGAAATATTTCAAGTGATCATTCAAAATAATTCTTCATCTAAGATGACATCCTTTGATGTGACTTATTCTTTAGTGGGGATATTATCCTAGGATTAAATTATTATTATTTATCTAAATGGTTTATTTTTGTGATTACAAGTTTTTTTAAACTATTTTATCTTACACATTTTATACTAGGAGGAAATTCTTATGTAACCCGCTTCTTTTCATGGGTTATGAAATGAAGATATGATTATGAAGCCTGTCTCTTTTTCACAGGTTATGATATGAATAAATTTTTATGACAACCATTTCGTTTCATGGGTTACGATATGATTAATTTCTGTGAACTTGTGTCATAAATAAATATGGAGTTCATTTTGTGATAGGTGGGACTTGTATCACCCTATAATGAATTGCGTAAATATTTACATATCTCATGAGATAGATAAGACTGGAATATGGAGTAAACCTTGTTTAGGAACATATACCTAGAATGATGAGTGAAATCAATTCAATAAAGGACTTTTTCCACTATTATGGTTTTGTAAGTGTATGACTTCCTCTATGAGAAAATGGATTCCACT
This sequence comes from Viscum album, assembly GCA_963277665.1. Classification (NCBI taxonomy): domain Eukaryota; kingdom Viridiplantae; phylum Streptophyta; class Magnoliopsida; order Santalales; family Viscaceae; genus Viscum; species Viscum album. Next base: position 1,840,969,602 of record OY728129.1, on the reverse strand, counting down.
AGGGATGGTGGTTTTTTCACCCAAAATGACTAGTTTCCTAAAAGAAGCGTAAATGGGTGGTTATACCAAGCTTGATAGTGGGAACATGATATGTCATCCCAAGCCCAGATCAGTTACATGGGTGGTTATCCCAAGACTAACATGTTATGGATGTCTTCATGGGTATCCCTTAAAAACTATTTTCCATTCTTATATGTATGCCAAAAATCTATGTCTTATTATGATTTTATGCTCTCATAAATCATGTTCTTTGTTTTCATTATGATTATTGTCTTATGAGCTACCAATATTTATATCATGATTCATATTTATGATATTAGATATTAAGTGTATGGTTTTCCAATGTTATGTTCATGTTCAAATACCCTTATTCTTATGTAATTCTTACATATCTTCCTTGTTTACCATTACTGAGCATTTGAGCCCATCCTTACTTATTTTTATATTCCCTAGGTTATGAAGGAAGGTTTTAAGTATGGTATGTTTATAAAGAATACAAAAGGGGGAAGATCTTTATGGGAGAAGTTGATGATCCTTCACCATGTTAGAATATTTTTTTCCATGTTTCCAAAGGCACTAAACTATTATGTTCCTCAGGTATGTGTCTGTATAATGTAATGAATATTACTATAAAAAGATGTATTATCCATATTTGAGAATCTTTGGTCATTATAATTGGTATCAAAGTAATGTTTTAGTTATCCATTAGAAACTAGTATGATAAAAAAATTAGTTATATACCTAGATATATTTATAAATGTATGTTTAGATATGTATCTAAGGATAAGTCTAAGGATGAGTTAATGTTTAAGAAAATGTTGGGGCATTTTCGTACTAGGTTAAGAGAGTGGTTTCCAAGAAATTAATTTAATGTCTAGATATTAGAAGTGGATGTGTCTCTGGAATAGATGTAAATAAGGGTACCAACCCCAAGAGAACTGTATTGAGCTAGGCTCGATCAGGAACTTGTGCATAACAATAGGCCTTACTGTAGAACTGGTTTGACACTCTCAGTAGATATGCTTTGGAAATTCACAAACACATTATGAACCATCATTAAGTATTTAAATAGATGATGAATATGAGTAACCTAGTATGTACCTAACATGTCATGCATTAAAAAGGTTGTTTTATTATATAGACATCATATATATGATTTTTCATGATTATGTACTTTCCACGTGGTTAGTGTTTCTCACAACATTTTTTTGGTTTAGTAATTGGATAGAACTAGAAAGAATAGTTTTAGAATTTAATTATATAGAAAATTATTGACTATGAGAAACCAAATTGGATGATGACTTGAGAGAAATATATTGTTATTATTATTAATAATCTATCATAATATATGATTAACAATGTGAACATCATCGAGCTTCCAAACACCTCGAATAATAGGAATATTGACATTTATGAAATTTCATGTGGTAATAGACAAAGAATAAATAATACATGGATTAAAACTTATCGAGAATGTGGGAAGATAAAACCTAAATTAATATCCCAATTGGAGTGGAATATGTTCTCTATGTGTTAAAAGGTGCTATAAAGTGAATTTTTTTTTGAGGATTTCAGTGACATATCTTTGGAGAACAAGGGAATTACTCAACTCAATTCCTTGAACAAAGTATTTACATAGGGACCAAGGAAGTACCTATTAAATTCCAATCATTTACGTGGAAGGATATAAGTATTTATTTATTTTTATTTAAGAATTGTTAATTTTAAATTACATAGGTATTTATCAGTATAATTTTTTCCTTAAGGATTTCAATGAATATTTTGAAATTTTTATGGAAAATAAAAGTAATTTAATGTTTAGGTGATATTTTTATTATGGGAAGGTAACCATTAATTTGTACCAGATTCTAATAAAATGATGTTTAGTTTGGATAAAGTGATGACTAATTTGGATAAAGCTAATTAGATAGTATTGATGGCCTCAAAACTGATAAAGGTTTTTTTGAAAAATTAGTTTATGATATCACTAATTTAGTTTAAAAAATTATTGGATATATGGAATATATTAAATACATTTAAGTTTTATTCAATTAATGAGGAAGAATGGTTGTTTTCATTGAGGTTCTAAACTAATTTAGGTTATTACCATGTTTGAAGAGAATACAAGATTCGGGTATTCACATGTAGGGTATGTGACAGTCTAGTGATAAATTATGATATATGGGGTATTAATGTTAAGTTAATTTTGGGATATTTAGTCACTTTATTTCTCACATTATGGAAGTTAGTATTTTAAAAGGGTCATAAGGTTAACCATTTATGAAATGGTTTATGATGAAAATTGAATGAGGTTTTAGAGATTAATGTATTACTTCACCAAATTAATATTTATACATATTGAATAGCATGTGATAACCATGTTGGTTTAGGAAAATACTAAGAGGTATACCGAAATACTTTTCACTCATTTATAGATATTATGATCTATTAAAAGTACATTTTAGTTCTTCTAGTGTTAAAAATTTATTCCTGTTTATTTATTTCATGGAATTAGGGATAAATTGGAAATTGATTGAAGAAAAAAAACTATGAAATTATGATTATGAAATAGAAACGTATCATGAAAGTATATTTCCTTATAAGTATATATAGTAAAATAATTCTACATCTTTAGGATAAGGGTCTTGAAATAAAAATGTTATCCTAGTACCTTCATTTCTAATGAGTCGATGGTCTTTTTGATCATCATTGATTTATGGTTTTGATCCCCTTTACTTTATATTGACCATTCATTTAATTGTGATCAATGACCTCAATCAGTATATGATTATTTTTTCTTTTCATACACTTTCATGTCTTCACTTTCCACCGATGTTATCTTATGTTGAAACCTAGTTTTTAGTTACTTTGGGTAACCGTTATGTTACCAACATTCACTTATTAAAGGAAATTTTAGTATTAATTTATAGGATATGGGTTTCTATGAAAGGAACTTTCTAATATTAAACCATTAATGAAATAGATGATTTTTGAAGGAGAAATTCTTTTTAAGGTCCGTACAATGTAAAACCCCAAGTTTTAATTAATATTTTTTAGAATAAATAAAAATTCTTTGATTGATAGTGTTTCACACTACATTGAGTTAAAATTTATTTATAAGAAAAAAAAATTTAATATTTTTATACATAAAGAACTAATTTTATATTTTCATAAAGGCAATGTTATGTCTGGATTTGTTTATACATGATACCGAGTTCGTTCAATATCTTGTGTTACATGCAAGACTGAGTTTTACCGATCTACAATATACTATTAATATTATTATTTAATATAATAGTTATCTCCTAACTATTGTAATAGAGGAAATTAATAGGATTAAATAACACAGGTAAATATATATTTTTCACATTTGATAAGTTATCTATTTATTATAAATAACATAAGAATCATTTAAAAGAAAAAATAAATGGTTTCGGAAAAACACTATCTTTTCTAAAATATTGTTTGATCATACATGGAACACATAATTTAAAATTACTTTCTATCCATTTTAGAAAATATATTTTAAAAAATAAACTTAATTTTTGATATATGAAAATCAAAATTAGCCTATAGTGAATTATTGGTATTAATATAAATTTTTTTATTTTTCGATAAATAGTAAAAAAATACTAAATTTAAATTTAATACAACCATTTCGTTTAAAAAAGTTATTATATTAAACTATATAAAGAATTTTTTATTGTCACAATAGTTAAATTATAAATATATTAATCTAATTTATGTCATTATAATCAATTTCATATTGAAATTTAATCAAAATAATTAAACTTTTGATCATTTTCGCTTTAAAACCTTGCTTTCTCATCACACATGCCTAATTATTTTTAAATTAAATCATTCCAATTATTTGAATTAAATTTGTAAAAATAGATTCTATATTTTTTTAATCAAAATAGTTTATAATTTATTTTAAGGCTAAATTAATGTTTTACCAATGTGATTAGTAAAAACAATTAAAATTAATTATAATTGTTAAGGAAAAAATGAGTTTACTTAGTGGTTACACATTGAATACAAGTTGTAAAATGACCTTACATCTTGTAAAACACCCATTTATAGACATTTTTCATAACATAACACCCAATTATCTATTTTTATTCATTATTGGGATACTATTCAATGAATTTGACCTATATAATAAGTTATGTAAAGAAAAAGACAAAAAGATAAACCTCCCTATCCTTTAATATTTATAATTCATTGGGATAACTATAAAACATTATATTTTCATATATAAATATTATTTGGAAAGGTAAATGATTTTTTATCATTATAATTTATTTTAATTTTTTTAGAGATTAAATAATTACTTTAAATGCTTAAGAAACACCAATGTTGGAATTATTTAGTTAGTAATTAACTAAAATAAATGATATTAAAAATATTAAAAGTGAAGTAAATTGAATGAATTATTCTATTAAATTAATATTTTAGATGAATATATCATGTTTCATGGGTTTTAACTTAATATATTCAAATTCCATTATTTTATGGATATGTTTAAATTCAAATTAAATAAATAATGTCAAAATTGACATTAAAGTTATTTTATAGTAAATGATATTTTATTAAAGGATTTTAAATTACTAAAACTATAATAATCATCCAAGTGACTATTAAATTATAATTAATTTAAATTTTTTTCCATAAATCAAAAAAAATTTTCTTTTATAATGAAAATATTGACCCATAAATTGTAAAATCTTTTTTTGTTTTGTTAGTTTTAAAGTAGTATTTTTGCGAGTTAGTTGTGATTCTATTAAAATTAATTTACAATGCATGTGGTATTTTTATATTAAAAATAATATATCACATTTTAGAATTATTGTGTCTAAATTTTATAATATTTATTACTTTAATTTAGTCCTAATAGATAAATTACCTAGCTTATAAAAATTATAACCTTAATAGAAAAATAAAAATGGTAAAAATAGGGAAACATAGTTGTTAAGGAAGAACATTATGAAAATGATTTTACTATTATGTTATGGAGGTGTTTATCAAAAAAATAAATCCTATAATCCATTATTATTCAATTTCTCAACCATTTGTGCTAAGGTAGACCTCCCAATAGTGAATATATTTAAGTATTTAATTTTTTTTTCTCCTCCTCAACTATAAAAGGGCACTCACTCTACCCCATTCATCACACCTCTCAAGCCATTTGGATCATAAAATTCTGAAAAAATCACTTATAATCCTTTGTAAACACTTACTATAATCCTTACTTTGGGAATAAATATATCAAAGGACCACCTTCGGTGAAAACCAAAAGGAGAAACCTGAAGAAGAGGTAACATTCATAAATGAATGTTTGTGATTTATTTCTTGCTGAAACCACTTAAATTATATTTATATCATAGTTATATAATAACCTAATTATAATAAATATACTGAGATGTTTTTATGTATAGGTTACAACCTAAAACTATGCACAATTCTATCTATTGGGTTATAAAATCATTGTTTATGTGTATTGCGGACTACCACCTCATGAACCGATGTTGTTCGTTTTTCTATTACCACTTCTCAATGTTGGGAACAATTATGGACATAATTTTTTTATATTATATATATATATTATAAATTTTATTTCTTAATTCTTATATAATATTTATATAACACATAAATATATGATTATGATTTTTTGGAAATAAGATAATGTTGTTTTGGTGTACATCGGACTACTGCCTTGTGAAGCGGTGTGATTCATTCATACTTTACATTGAACGTATTAAGGATGCGTTTAATGAACATATGTGATATGTATGAAATTATAATGTTACTATAATGACAATATATATATATATATCATTTATTTTTCTTCTATTCAATATGATAAGAACATGGATACATTATTCATGTGTATATACGACCTACCATCTCTATGAACAGTGTATTTCGATTCATATCACTATATTTTATGGATTACCCTAAATAAATATATAATGAATATATATGATATTTATATAATTTTTATCATAATTTTTTGATGAAATCTTGATTAACACAAGATAATAAATAATATAACAAATCAAAACATTTAGAAAAAATAGAGTGGTTATTACCTAAAATGTAAATTTAAAATTAAATTGTTAATAAAAAAGTAATAATATGTCATAATAAAACATTATATGATATTATATATATTAATACGGTTCTTAAATATACTTATAATAAACTTATATTTATTATACATGAATTTATAATGAGTACAATCAGATTAAATTATTTAGGTAAGGGATTTCATCTCACTTTTTTAATTTCATGAGACACATGTCATTTTCACCACATATTTATTCTTTGTGTTGTGTAAAATAAACATGAATTTATATTATGATTATTATATTGAAATATGTTTTTATTTAAATTTCTATTTGAGAATCTCTCTATCATGGGGTTTATAGTTCAAATGATAACAAATCAGTAAGGTATTTTTGTCTCAATTTTCCTTTTTTCAGACCTATACATCTATAATCTTTCAAGATGTGTATATACAGACCCTTTTACATATAATATCATGAATTTATTATTCCTAAATATATTTTATTTTTTATTTGATTTTATTTCCTTAATGGGGCTTGTGGTACAATTTTACCAAAATTGAAAATATTTTGTGTTCCAATCTCATCATTCTTCGGGATTTTTTATTATTTAGTTTCAATTATTGATATACCATAATATAAATCTCAATATTTCTCATGAAATTTATTCTCCTTTGGTTGTTCTTGATATCTTAATGTAATGGTATTTTTTTCACTATTTGTAATTTAATATCTTTAATAAAAAAAATTAATAAAATCTGACAGTATTTCTCTGTTCGGTCGAAAATCTATGTTCTTTCAAAACAATGTTCTTTGAAAATGTTTTTAAATGATTTTTATGATAAATTTCAAGGAAAATTATTTTTAAAATTTATTATTTTTTAAAATGTGTTTATATATTTTTTCAAATCTTAATTTATATTTTTTCAAGGATATTTTCAAAGAAATAATATTTCAAAATTTTTTATGTTTTAAAAAGTGTCTTCCAAAGAGGAAAATATATTTTTCCAAAGAAATGTTTGACATTATTTATAAATAATAATTTATAATTATTCAAGATTATTTTCAATGAAAAGGATTTTGAAGATTATTTATGTTTTAAAATTTTATTTTCAAAGAAAGGTTATTTTTCTTAAGAAATATTCCAAGTGATCATTAAAATCCTTCTCCCTACAAGATAACATCCTTTTGAGTAAATTTTTATTTTCTAGAGAAATGATCAAGGATACCATTTTTATTATTTCTCTAAATGGTTTATTTTTATGATGATAATATTTTTTGGAAATAAATTTCTCTTCCAATGTTTATATCAAGAGGAAATTCTTCTTAATCCTAGTTCTTTTCACATATTATGATATGATAGAATTATTATAAAGCTTGTAAATTTTTCATAGGTTATTATATGAAGAAATTTTTATGATACCCATTTCATTTTATGGGATATGATATGGTGAATTTTGATGATCATGTGGTGCACATAAATATGGTTTCCATTATGTGATGGGTGAGTCCTATATCTCTCTCCAATGAATTGAGTAAAGATATATATATATCTTATGAGATAGACATATATGTAATGGGTAGTAAACCTAGTTCATTAAGACATGGATAGAACAAGGAGTGAACTTGTTTCAGTAAAGAACATTTTCCACTATGATGGTTTGGAAATTGAACCCATTCCATAAAGAGAAAATGGATTCCACTTGTGTTGGTGGTGTCTCTCGCCTAAAAGGTTTATCCCCCTAAAACAAGGGTACACAGATGGTCAACCCAAGATTGAAAGAGCTTACACAAGAGGTCATCCAAATCCCAAAGTCTTTATATGGTTGGTTAGCCCAGGCCTGAAATGCTATGAATGTATTAGTGAGTTTCCTTGACATAGGATTTTATTTTCTTATCTTTATGCCACAAATCTATGTATTATTCCAATGTTATACTCTCAAGGCTCATGTTATTTTATTTACATATAATTTATGTCAAACGCGATTCTAATCTTTATTACATGATCCATGTTTATATGCATGGTATGGTTTTTTGATGTTTTTCTCATGTTCTTATACCCCTATGCATATTTCATGCATACATATCTTCCTTGATTACACTTAATGAGAATTTGGGATCACCCTTTATTATATTTACTTTCCCCATGTTATAAAAAAAGATTTTAAGTAGGGTATTCTTTTGAAGAGTACTAAAGGGGAAGAACAATATTGGAGATGTTGAAGATCATTCACCAAGTTAAAAGATTATGTGTCCCTATTTCCAAAGTCTCTAAACTATTATATTCCTATATAATATGTTTTTATAATGTATTGAATAATCATCTAAAAGGATGTAACATCCTAGTATTAGAATCTTGGGTTGTTATAGGGAATACAACCGTCATGGTGCAATCCTGAATCTTGAGGCTACGTTTAAGGGTCTCTAGATGATAAAATGGATGAATCTATATTGTTAAATGAAAGATACAGTGAAACCAGTAGTGTTGGTTTCCACCGTGAATCACATTAGAGGCTTATCCCTAGAGCATGACAATATACAACTTCTGTATCTAAGGAAGGTTGATCAAGTAGTCAACTACAAATCGATTTTGTTTTAGGAGGTTCTAAATAGGTCTCATGTCAATCGTCATCACCAGTGTCATCCCACTAGTACCCCTCCATATCCTACTAAGGTAACCACTCGACACAATGAAACCTTGTAAATTCATTCAGGGGTACCAAGGAAGTCATGTACAACACATAAATCCATAAATAATTGGTAGTGGGCTCATATCCCCACTATTATTGACAAATCTCACTTGTATATTTTGGTGGCAGCCAATGGGAAGGCTCGTATCCTTTTCCCCTCAGATCAAGCGTGCATGAAAATTATTGCATTAAACATGGGGGTGTATATACCTACCCAATTCATAAATACCATTGGAATATTTAGATTGAACAAGGAGGGTATGAGTGGGATTTTATCCCCTCCTCAATCAAAGTGATCTTCTAATACACATTGGAGACAAAAAAATGTGCAGGACTACATTTCTTCACACACTTTGCGAATGTGTCACTACATTCTATAAATAGTTGAAGAACATTTCTAGCATATTCAATTGTTGGTATAGATATAGGGATAGACAGATATCAATATCCTGATATCTAGAGAAACACATAACTCTAATGAAAATAAAAAGATTTCTACTATGAAGAAACTGAATTTTATTTCTCTCATCTAGGAGGATTATTAGTACATTCCATTAAAGGAAGAGGCACTGAACATGGCTCATATTCCCATTCTAAATAGGGATCACCTAGTGAGAGCATCAAATGACTCAATTCAGGTGCACATTTTTATCGATGAAGATAGGTTTAATACTCCAAAGTCACTGGGTGGGGCTCATATTCTCATTCCAAACGTGGCTCACCAAGTGAGAGTGGAACATGCCTCAGGATAGGCACACATTCCCATCTAAAAGACTAATGGCATACTCCAAAGTCATAGGAATAGGATAATATTCATTTTATAACTAGGGATCACCATGTGAGAGTATTACATACCTCGGGGTAGGCTCATATTCATGTCAATGAAGCTACTTGGCATGTTCTGATAGCTCTCAGAATCCAGGCTCATATCCATACTTTTTTCGATGAATGATTACACCGGCATACTTCAGTGGCAATACAGGAGGAGTCTCATATCCCTTCTACTATTATGGAATTCCATCATAATATTCTAGTAACGAATGCATCTTTGAATTGTTCTCATATCCCCACTTCATCCAATTTTGGTTTCCATATTATAGAAACCACTCATAGGAAGGATCATATTACTTCTAATAACAACAACACTCATTGGTATAATCTAGAAGCTTCTTAGTAGCAGGCTTGTATTTCATAATCACCCAATGGTGATCAATATATTACAGTAGACATCATGGACCAGAATAGTATCAACGTTGAATCCATAAAGGGGGGTCGAAATATTTTTTCCAAATTGCATAATTAGGATTTTATCCAAGACATACTCAATACCAGTGTCCTAGAGTTTATTCGATGCATATCCTCAAAACCAATAGGTTATTATGACTCTTAAACCAAATTAGAAAGAAATCATTACCAATATAGTCCTCTTTGTGGGAGTGTGGATATGGATCTTAGGGAATCTACCCCTGAAATCCATCATGGTCAACCTCCCCATAGTGATATCTCCCATAGACAAGGAAATCCTCTCCTTTCTCAGACACCTCTATATGAAGAGGTGCTTTTAACTCAAAAACCATAATATAGAGAGGGTTTTAAAATACTAAGGTAAAACATATATAGTTTCCCATAAAACACAAAAAAAACTTCACCATAGTTAGAAGGTGATCTAGAGAAGCAACCCATGTGGTCTGAAAATGTTGAGGCATACAAGTCTGAAAAAGAGGAAGAAAACATAGAAATATGGAGAGAGATAACTGGAAGCAACCTCCCAATCTTGTTATGGTCCCTTTATATTTTTAAATATAAAATCCCAAATGATCTATAGAAGGAGTGACTAACTAACATATGGTAAAATATATGTGACACTCATCATTGGTTAATGTCTAGACACCTCCCTTAGATGGTATATTAGGGTCACCATCATACCATAAATATGCATTGTTTCCAAATGAACTTGGATAATATCTACATGGCTCGAGACCCAAAAATGGAAAATAATATTGTAAATATACAACACTCTTTCCTCCATTACACCACAAATCTTAAAAAACTAATTATCGAAGCCTCACCGAGTATCTATATCTGAGGATAGGGAAGGATTTGAGTGTTTCTCTTCACTGCTCAACTTGAATATAAGAATACTTCATGTATGGTGTCATGTAGTTTCATATAATTTGGAGAAATTAGGGGACCATGTAATGCATGCACCAATTTGTAAATAAATTGGGGTATGCCCACTTCAAAGATGAAAATACATCATGAACAAAGGGATATGACTACCAATAGACTCTTAATTTGGCCCCCTTGAAATAATGTGAATATATTTCAAACATGAAATACCAAGTTGTTTTTAACCCAATAACATATCATAGAAAATGAATCCCTTCATGGTCTACCATTTCACACATCTCATACATGAGAATAATTTCTTCAAATCAAATGGGTCAAAATAGCAGCTACTATAACATCCATATGGGTGTGAACCTAGCCCATAGGACTGGTGGAATATTTATTTTCCACATCCACTCCTCAATTCATCAATCCCTAAATGGATTCAATACATATCTTCCACAACTACAAACCAACCCCATCTTATAGGGTTTGTGGAATTGCTTTCTCAGTCTCCATAACTAGGTTCAACACATCCTAAGATGATTTTGGAGAAATTAGTGATGATTCTAAATTAACCCCATCTTGTACGGCTAGGGGAATTTATATCTCACTTCCCATCCTATGAGTCATCAAATCCTCAACCATAATCATCAAATCACCAAAAGTAAGATCAATAATCACTAAAAGTGTCCATATAGAATCCCCAACCCATAGATTTGGGGGAATTTTCATCATTATCAACATCTTAGAAGGAATCAGTCTTCTCCAGGTTAGGAGGTAAATATCGACGATCAACATCCCATTCGTTCCTACCACCATAAGACAAACCTTCTCTATTCAGGGAACTTTTTGAAAACACAGTCATAAACTTTCTCAAAGTTATTTTTCACAAACCAAGATGAGAGGAACATATAGTGAAGGAAATCAAACCCATAGGGGTTGTAAGCTAAAAAGGTCCAATGTTCATAGGGTCTTAGAAATGACCCTAATGCAAGAAGTTTAGAATCACCCTACGACATTAAGTGTAATGGGTCAATTAATATTTACTGATAAACCTCAATGATTATCATTTCCATCAACAAAAAGAATAAAATTGATCAATATGAAAATATAGATCAGTGTATCATGGGAAAAAAACTTTGAGTAGTGGGTGATTTGGATGCACTAACTAAGACTTCACATACACGGAACTAAAGGAGAATCCCAAATCTAGAACCTCTAAATGACGATCTACCTCATCTATGGTGGGATAATACAAAGGATAAAGTGAAAGGTGTGATACACCCTAATTTATACTCGGTAGATCCAAAAATACTTTCATGGAGGAATGGTTGGAACAATATGAGAATGATATTCAAAATATCAAAACACTCAACAATGAGCTACTCAAGGGAAAAATCTCCACATGTTGTATTCATCAAAAAATTGATGATCCACATTCAAGAGTAGTATCTAAATTTCAAGTAAGATTCAGATCTTGGAAGCCGTTATATATAAATGAGGAGGTCAAAAATGATTAAGACTTGCCTCTATTATGGTGAAATCCCCTAACCTACAAGAGAGATCATTCAGTCTTTGTATAGGTCAAGAATAAGTGGGGGATGAAAATATTTCCACCTTATCAAGACTTTCCCACTCCCATTAGAAAGGAGGAAACCTAAACATCAGTTCCTTAAAAACTAATCAATTCCTTAGAATCATTGTCTACCCAAATGGAATACATGGTGGGAGGTGTGGACTTGAATAGCCTGAGAAAAAGAAATATCTAGAATGGGTGGAAGAAAAATTTCCCCCAAATAATTTTTTCAATCCCAACTTCTCAAATTTTGATAGAAGGAGTGATCCAGGACATTATCTCATGCACTATGTTTCTCGATGTGGTCTGATGATAGGCCCTGAAGATCAACATGAGGTGACCAATATGAGATGTTTTGTGTAAACTCTGATTGGTCCATCCATTGTTTTGTGTAGCATCCCTCCATTAGGATCCATTACAAGATGGGAATACCTTCTTCATTAGTTCCTTTTTCATTTCACAACTACACTAAGGAAAACAAAACTTTTCGGCCTTCCAAACTGCAACTAGTGTGAAAATGAGAGGGTGTATTACATTATAAATAGATGGGAAGATTTGAATAATGCACTCAAAATCCCTATCTCACAAGATAACTTTTTTTGACCTATATAATGAAAATCTTATGTATGAGTTGTAGATGCCTCATATCCCAATGAAGTATCCCAACAAATTCTGTGAGTATGGAGAAATGGAATAATGTTTGGAAGATTTCATTTATTAGACCCAATATAAATATTGTTCCATGACCCCAACATAAGGGAAAAGACATGGTAAGATAGATACTGACTCTGTTACTCTCAAACCAGTAGTAGTTCCCATTCAAGCACTTGAGTAAGCCCTAAATCACATGGCGCTTTCCATCAAGAGAAAGAAATAATAAAATATATATCTACTAGAAGCTAAAGGAGATTAGGGATATTCACATTTCTATTAATGGATGAATAAATAATAATCCTTCATAAATGATAACCTCTCTAGAAATTTCCATGAAACCATGGAAAATAACCCACTCAAGCTACTGCATCCTAAGAAACCTTATGAGGTATTCCTCATTGGTCACCCCAACTACTTCCCCTTCCATTGGAGGTTGGGTCACACCATCCAAGATATATTTGACTCAAAATATGTCTTCAAAGTCATGGTTGATTCTGGATAGGTTACATTTTAAAATTCTCCAGCACATGTAACTAGGTAACCACTTCTCAACTGGAGGAAGAGGGTGATTGGAATGAAGTTTCATCCAATTATGGATAGAATCTCGATAACTGGATGACTATAAAGATAGTTGACTGGTCTCAACAAATTCTGAGTGAATATATATAATGTACCATAATTATCATATCGTTTATGGAGGGGATATCAAATACACCTCCCATAGGTGGGTTCAATCATCAGACACAATAAGAGAAAAAAAAGAAAGAGTAATATTCAAAATTTTCATACATACTGAATCATGAAGGTTTCTTTCTATCAATATTTAGAGAATGGGAACCACCCCACCAAAAAAAATCATCACTGGATGAAGAACTCATCTTTGGTTATATTAATGTAATACACTTGGAAAACACCTTCTCCTATGAGGAACATGCCTTCAAGCATGAGTTCCTAGTACCTGTCTGAGGAGATGGAGGCTGCAAGTGCTGGAACTAAGGATACATGAGATAGCATGGGCATGGTCAAACCCAATATCTTGGTCACATCACTATGTAGGACATATATGCATATGATACCACTATTTGAGAACTCTAGTAATTCTAAAAAAACACTAAGGCGTCCTATATCCCTCCAATGTTCATTGAAGGATAGTCATCATACATGGCCGACTAGTGGGGGTGTTATTATTTTATTATCCTAGAAAAAAGGGAAGGATGGTGTGACATATGACATTGGAAGAAGATGTTCCCTCCAAATCTTCCCACGAACTAGGTCCATCTGCCTCAAATGCCTTAGCTCCTAAGCTAAAAAATTGGGAGAAACCCCACATCAAGAAGCACAGACCATTAGAAAAAATTTATAACATTCTAAAACCCTTGGTATTTGGCATGGATAGACTATTGATCCTAGATGCTCTTCACCTTCCAAAATATCTAAGAGAATCACTCATAGAGGCCTTTTAGAGTCCATATGATTTCTAGACCGAAGTTTCTACAGATTAGGTTTATTGAGTGGATAATATACCATCTGAATGTCATGCCACCATCTCATTCACAAATCAAGATTAGAAGGTGATCATCAAGGGGGATATCAGACCCCTATATGTTTAGGTGATCCCAATGATGTCTACATCTGAAGTTATTTGAACGACAATACTTCTGGAATCATTATCTTCCCAATTTGGACCCTTCATAGTTTCTGATATATAGAAGGGGACTTGAATCATACAAGGCTATATATTCAAGTGTATGATAAGAGTGAGGAAAGACATATAAAGAAGATAATGCTCAAGGAATATTATAGGTATCCCACATTTATTAATGAGTTCATGGTTATCCAGAAAGAAAAATCAAATATTTTATATCTTGGAAGGTATTTCATTCATTTCCACATTACAATACCCTAAAAATTTCATCAGTGTTTGAATAACCAAATTGAGTGGAATTCCAGCGTACTACGTGGTGACAAAAATTTATTCTAGTCTTATTAATCCATATATAGTAAGGCATTTTTCTATAAAATGGGGGTAAAATAACCAATGGTGGATGATAATATATAGGTTACATCCACTAATGGATTGGGGAGCACCCCTGAAAATCCCTATAGTATGGTTAACAATTCCCATGTGCTACACATAAATATTATTGAGGTAATATACTTAATCAAAGATATCAAACCTCCTCATATACCTAGAGACAGTTTAAAATACAATAATCACCTCCTGAATCTCTCTTGGCTTGACAATGGATGTTATTCCCCCAAATTATTTACCATTTATGAAAATGATTCTATATAATCAGAGGTTAAGGAAGTAAACAATGACCTCAGGAACACAAC
The DNA here is from genome assembly GCA_963277665.1 of Viscum album. NCBI lineage: Eukaryota > Viridiplantae > Streptophyta > Magnoliopsida > Santalales > Viscaceae > Viscum > Viscum album. Next base: position 1,840,954,165 of record OY728129.1, on the reverse strand, counting down.
TCTAGCATTTGAGGAAGGTTCCTCCATCACCATCAACGAGCTTTGATAGGTAATTATGGTAATAGAAGAATATGTGAGGCCTACATTTATTAGTTTATCCATGGATATCATGGAAAAAAAGATGTAAATTTTAGTCATAAAGAGAAATCAATATGTTTTTTAATATAATTATATATAAATTATTGGAATTAACCCTGATGTGGATATACACCATATCATCTTTCTTGATGACCACCAAGGTTTCAAAAAGGAATCCAGGAGAATGCACCCCTCCCATTCTACTAACATAGACTTAGATATTGAAAAATGATCATAGAAAAAAAAATTAGGAAGAGAATTTTCAAAAATTTATCACCAACATTATCCCTATAAAGAAAAATAATGGGATGATTAGGGTATGAATAAATTTCATATACCTTAATCAGCACTAACTGAAGTGATTTTTCTCATTACTGATCACAAATTTCTTTTTCAATGAAACTAATGGATTCCAATCCCTTTCCTTCATGGGTTGGTATTTGGGTTATGATCAATTAAATATGGCCCCTAAATATGAGGATCCAACCACCTTCATAGCACATCAGGGGATCTTTTACTATCAAGTCATTCCCTTTGGATTAAATAATATTATCAGTACTTATCAACATTCCATGCATCATATCAATATGACCATATTTGGAGAAATAGACGAATTTTATATTGATAAACTAGTAATAAAATATTGACAGTGATGTGATCATTTCATAGATCATTAAACAATATTTGACAAGCTATGACATCACAGTTTGAAGATGAATCTGCTAAAGTGTTCCTTCGAGGTGACTTTAGGGAAATTTTTGGTACTTTTGGTTTGCCTCCATGGCATTGAGGTCCGCCCCTAAACTACTAGTGAAATTAAATAAATTATACCCCCTCATAATATCGAATAGATAAGGGGGTTCCAAGGGAGATTTCTTACATTTGAAATTTCATAGCTAACATATCCATAAAATCCCCCCAACCATGTTAATGAAGAAGGGATTCACCTACTAATGGGTTGAGGACCACCAAGAATCCATTGAGATTCACATGCAGTACTTTCTATACCAATCGGCCTTAATTCCAGTAGTGGATGGAAAGGAACTCATCTTACATATGAACACCATGGAATGAAAAAATAGCACTCTACTCACAAAAAAATGATCTGGATAATGAGAACAATATCTACATTCTTAGTAAAATGATGCTAATTACCAAGACCTAGTATTATTATGTCTAAATGGACTTAATCACACTCATATTTGTGGAGGAAAATCTAATGATTTACTTGTAGTACCATGAAGTACACATGGACTCTATTAATGACCCGCTCAAGTATATCCTTCCCCACCCTATAAAGACCTATTGTTTGTCCAAATGGGCGGTTATTCTTCAATGGTATGACATCCAATTCGTGTCATAGAAGGAAATGAAAGGATAAGCCCTAGATGATTTTATTATAGCACATCTCTTCCCATAAAGTAACCTAATGGACACCGAACTTCCAGGCGAAGAGTTTTTCTATGCCCCTGACACCCCCTGTACATGGGAGATGTATTTTGATGGTGCCTTCCATCGTCCTCTCGATAAGAGGCTGGAAAATCCAAATCTAAAACGGGTTGTTCTAGGGTTGTATTTGTTTCTCAATAGAAATAAAAGTTTCCCCACTCTTTCTTACTATGAGAAGGATGCACTAATAATGAGTCTGAATATCAAGCCCTCGTTTCTGGATTATAACTATACCTAAAGCTTCTGATAATCTACATGAAAAAAATTATTTGGAACTAGGGAGAAAACTGATTAATTGAAAATATGCCCTCAAAAAGAAAGAATTGGACAATCTTATTGGATATTTCAAAACATTGATGTCTGAGTTACCTTTTTAAGAAACATTGCATCATGTCCCTGGACCAAAAAATTCTTATGTTGACACACCATCTAATGCAGCTATAGTTCTGGCCAACCCTGATCAGGATGATGTGGCCTTCTACATCGTGCACTGAAGGATGGTCTCATTTTTTCATTGACGAAATCAATTAGACCAACACCACCTGAGATCATGATGAACTTATATCCCCCTTTATATTAATGGTTCATACCTACATATGGATATTTCATACAAGAAATATATATGGATTGATTAATTACATTATAAGATACATAATGACACACATATTGTAAATCTTGGGTTCATCTACAACAAATAAAATGATAAAAATTCACCCCTAACTATATATGGGATGGAATAATATATTAAACCATATGAGACCCAATCTTAATCAGCTTAACCAACTTCCCAGTTGACCATTGTTTCTCACACCGAGCATGGATCATGTGAGCATAGGGAACATAGAAATCTTCTCTGGCCTATGCGACCAAGAACACATCATATTAAGAACCAAATATTTACCACATTATGTTAAACTTCAAGGAAATAATACTTACCACATGATGTTAAAATATAAGAAAATTTTCCTTAACACATGACATGAAACTCAAAGGAAAACACCCCTACCAAATGGTGTTAAACAACATGGAAACATCATTTTATAATGATATTAAACCAAATGATAGACATGTCCCCACTACATGATTTTAAAATGTGAAATTAATCACCCATCATCATTCATTATCAAAGAACAACAAGATCCTATCCCTAGTTAACCAAAGTATAGGGTGCTTTCATCATATTTTAAGCACCTCAACCCATAATTCACACTTTGTGTCTTGAGTATCCTTGGTCATAGAGAACCTTCCATGGCCCTTGGAAAAGGAAACCTGGATATAAGGGAACCTTTTTATGAATGAATTTATTCCCCATTATCTTGCATACTATTATCTTGACATCAAAATAATGCATCATAACATGAAAAAGTCATTTCTGATTTTTTAGAGCCCTAACGTAATCGTGGAGGAACTCATCACCATGGAGTGTTTTGGGTCATCCCTATAATGATTTTACTATATAATTACTCGTGACCCAAGAACATTGAGACATTATTAAAAAAATTTCCATCTCCCACTCAAAAGGATGTTGGAGTACTCTTTACACTAGATATCATAGTTAGTTAATTGTTTAACATCCTCATCACACTATGTCCATATGCATCAAGAACTTAAACTGCGTACAATATAGTCAAATCTATATAACCTTAGAAGTTATTATTTTATTCTATAAATAATAATACCCTCAACTACTAGTGAAGGAGATATAAAACTTTCCAGTATGAAAACCCAAAAAGTGATTCTAGAGAAAAAGACTTGTCACCACTCATTAAGTTATTCATCTCTAGAGTACATGAAAAATATCAAGTGTAAATAAATAATGAATAAATCCATAGGTACCACTTTTTATCCTTGGTAAAATAAGAAACATTCTCACTGAAACCTATATCTTAGGAAAAATTTAGAGTAATGGGTTTTTACACCTCATCACTGCAATAATGTGTTCACTAAGTAGAAATAAAACTTTTATGGTGCTCGAACAATTATTGAATCATAAAATTTCCATAACCCACCTTCATGATTTGGATGTATGAACTAACACAACTAGTTCCTTATGTTGATAAAATTCACTTGGAACCCCAGGGACCTAGGGCTTCCTTTATCATTTATATTCCCTGTATAAAATGGGTAACAGGGAATGGTACATCTAAATGGACACTTTGATCCCAGGAAGGTCTCCTTTAAATCCCATGGTTTTTTCCCAACCCTATAGAAAATTTCTAGATCACAACATTTACCAATGGTTCACCTTTACACACTAGTTCCCTTCTCCAATTAACTAATATATTCCTAGACCATGATTTGAAACCCCCGTAACCTGACAATTCAATCATATTCGACATACTCAACATCATGTCACTGTGTTTTGTATCATTTCTCAATATAGGAATGTGACACTCCATCCCTATACCTTTTTATGGCTCACACCACATGACTTTAAATCACACCATATAGGATTCGATACTCTCAACTAAATAATTATGCTACCCTACAGTTCTATAACCCTTCCTAGATAGATTTATATCCTCTTCCAAATTCATCGTTAAGACGTTTGAGTCATCAAAAATATTTCTTTGCCCTTAGAAAAAATCATAGATTCGTTTTTCTTTACCATGCATATAATCCCTATGGGATCATTCATAAGTTCTTTTGACCCACCAACTAGAGGTATCACTTCCTTATAGGAAAGGAAATATAATCCTTATGATCCCCATTAACACTGTGGAAAAACTCATCACCTTAGGGTGTTTTGGGTCATCCCAAGTATGTCTTCCCCATTCCATATTCATCGGTTCAAAATTTTGGTTTATAATTTACACCACCCATATTCCAACTGTCCAGGTGGACTTAGATTCCTTAACATGTTACCCTCAAAAAATACTATCCTCACTAATAATTCATGGCACTTGGATGAGAGCGGGTATCCCCTCTGCTTGACCATTCATGTAATCCCTATGACCTAAAGAATTAGGGCTTATGACCCACCAACTAGAGGAATATCCTCCTTGTATGAATGGAACTGCAATCCTCATTAGCCCTGGAAACACTATAGTAGAACTCAGTACCTTTGGGTGTTTTGGGTCATCCTCGGTAATTCTACCCATTTCTATAGTCATCAATAATATCGTCACAAAAATACTTTAAAGTACATAGCATTTCACATCCTTACAATATGAAATTAAACTACACAAAGGTTATTATTACCACATAAAATTAAAAAATATTGGCAGAAATCCTTACTACGTGATATTAAACTACATAAAAAACATTACTTCGGGAATGGTATATAACCAGTAGAAGAAGGTCAGAGCTATATTAACTTAAACTATATCACAAAAATGGTCTAGTTTGTTAGACCTTTAAGAAATGAATAGAATGTGACATAATTTTCACACGATTTAAAATCAGAAAAAGGAATTTTGTGAAAAAGTACAGTCTTTACTTGTTGGACAAATACTTTGTGTGGTCCAGGAAATATTGATCCCTCATAAATGGAAGAGGCATAAAAATTGTTAGGATTAAAACCTGTAAGAGGGTAGAATAAGCAAATTCCATGTCCATATCTGTTGAGCCTTCCCCTATATGAAGCTTTGTAAAATGATAGATAAATATAAAGAAATAGATACAAGGATTTTAGGGATCATTATTTATCCCTAGTAAAACTCATGTTGTAATTGCTAAGTCCATTGTATTTTGAAAAATAGAGTTCCCCACTTAAGTAAAATCATATTTTACCGAAATTATCCTTCCAAATCATGTGATCTCAAGTCAACTGGAGTAGTTACATCAATGAGGAATCAGATGTATGTGGGAAATCATGAGAAATTATAAAGAAAAAAACTATTGGGAATAAAAAAATTCATGTTCAGGTGTTTTTATTTACTTGATATTATAAAATTTATGGGTATCATTGATGATATAAAATATTTCAGATCAATGAAATTTCCTACACATCATGAATGAATGAAATCTAGAAGATGATATATAAATTTTATAATATTCATTCACTAATAAGGTGCATAAAAAGGATGAATTTATATATTTAGGAGCCTCATCAAGGATTACATCAAAATAAAAACATTTTTTATTAGACTATAATAAAATTTGATCGACTGAATCTGCTAAATCATACAGATTCTAGCAAGAACTTTCAATTCATCATAGAAGTTCCACCCTTTTTCTTCTACTGCTTCCCAAGGATGAAGAGTCTCTATGAAATAGGAGATCCCCTTAACTCCATTCTGAGTAGTCAAAAATAAGTATGATGATCCTAAATAGTCAATCATTATATAAACTAATATCTCTTTCTGTTTCACTATATGCATAGTTAATTCACCCATATGGGCATGCAATTGAGAGATTATATTATATATTGTTTTTCTAGAACCTCCGATGCTTGCCTCATTATTTGGGCCAGAGAAACTTTATCATTAAAACATCCCAAATACCACTCACCACTATCTAATCTTTTTTTAATCAGTAAAATTTATCACATTATGTCAAATAATGATTGGAAATCAAATTTTCCCACCCCCAAATCATGAAATAGCTAGAAAAGTATTTCCTAATGGTGATGAAATGATTTTAGGGGAGTCTTAGTGATCATAGTTTGAATTAGCTACTATATTATCCCACATAATTATTGGTCCTCTACAACTACTAGGATAGGTACACTAGAAGGGGGAATGATTGTGTGAGTTGAAGAATAACCAAGAGAGGAAATTTCATGTTCTCTTTTATCAAATGATTAATTTTTAATCTCTCATATTTAAGGAGTATATTCATCAAAAAATTCTTCCTCACTAATGGGATGGTTGTATCTTGGAGGATAAAACTTCCTCTATGGCTCACCCAAGCCTAGAATCAACTCTATTATTGCTAAATATAAGGGGGTTATTGAAGAATAGTTTTTATCCACCTGATGGACCAATAAATTAAACACACCAAATGGTTAGGCTTCCAACAAAGCATTGGAATCATAATAATATAGGAAGTTATCAGTTCCAACAAGTTGAAGAATAATCTTAGCATTTGTTTATTTATGCACCTATATAATCCCAAATTAGCATACAATCATGGGATGTCATTTTCCTCATACACCAATTAAAGGGAGAGGATAACCCCTTTTGATGCAACAGAGTTGGAAACTAATACAATAAGGGGTATATGGATATAAAATATTCTCATCATCTACATAGGCTAGAATAACCCAACCCAGAGATAGATTTTGTGTGAATGTTCTTCTAGAGAGCCACTTTTGTAATAAAAAATTCTCCCAATCAGTGTGGGATAAGTCATGAAGTTGAAATGATTAGGATGGATCAACATGTGAATTCCTTTATTGAGTCCTAGTGTCATCAACTCAACCCCATAAATATTCCACATCCTTGGATGAAATGAAGCAATATGGATCCCAATATTGTTATTATATTTGTAATAGAGGAAATTCTCTCCTATCAAGTTGAATAAGAACTAGAAATGACTTCCAATCCTATAAGGTATGTTTCCCTATTGGATATATATAATAGGATATGGTATAGTTGAGAAAGAGTCATTATGGATAGATTAAGAGTCCACCCTCAACCAATTGAGCTTCCATCACTAGCATGACAACTCGAATTCCCTAACATGCATCCCTATCAAGGAAAATAAATCACTTTAGAAGAATGGCTAAAAATTCCACCAGTTGAAGACTTGGGGATATATTTGGTCTCACTAGGTATCCCCATGTGGTATACTCTCCATATTCAAGGATTTATAAATATGATCATGTGCTATCATGGACCTCTTGGGAAGGGAATCGATGAGGGTGTATATTAGTTGGATGAATTTTCATAAGATATAGAAAGATATTGATCTAGAACATAATGAAAATGATCAACCGTAGAATTATATCCTTCCTTAAATTCTCCTTCATAATGTTAAGAATGATCATTCCCAATGTTGGAGTTTGTGTGGGGTTATCCCAAACATCTATGGTAGGAATAAAATCTTCATACATCTCCCCAAGTGGAGATATCCCTCCCAGCCAGTAAATGTCCCATATAGTGATTCCTACCTAATCACATGACATATGAAAAGAATTAATTATATGGAAACTACTGAAAATTGGTTATTTAATAAGTTATGAATGATAATGAAGGATGAATAGAGAAATCCATGCTACCTCATATAGTGAATAACGTATAGCTGGTTAGAAAATTTTGAGCAGCTCTGTCTAACCCAGAACAAACATGCCCATTCAATGGAAAAATTACCACTATGTCATATATCCCACTAAAATATCCATATTCTTCTCATATTATTCAAGTAGGAGACTATTATTCTCAAATAACATGGAGTTATTGGTTGGTGGAAAAATCTCAATCATCTGTACCTGAAGGTAAGTTCTCCAACATATAGTACAACCCCTGGGATAGTACCATTAATAGTTGACTACCTTTATAAATCATCATTCGATCATAATCCTGGGAAAATAACAGCCATAATGATGAAATATTTTAATCATGAGAGAAAATTAATGCTTCATCATACAAACCAAATCCATAAAAAGGATTTTGGTGTGACTAAGGATAGCTTTGACGTTCAAATCAGAGGAGCCTCTTAAAAACCTCGTATTTTGATCACATGTGATACTGAAGTTCAACATTTAGATCCCCATAAATCATGGAACTCTAGATGGCTACGATGGAAAAATTTTGGGAAACAGAATCCATATGTATGAAACCAATTATAATATATTATATGAGAGGTAAGTCATGTCAAAAGAGATGCATGACTCAAGAATCACCATGTGAATCCCATGAACCATGAAGGGATTTTCAATCGCATGGTCTAGTACATGCCTCTAATTCACATAACCCATGTCATAAATCATGACTTCATGAACTGTAAAGTATCTAGAAAACATGTAATCTATTATGAGACTCATGATCATGTGACCCTGAGATGGTCATGTGAACCACATGATGGGAAAGTGATCACACGACTGATCCTATAGATCATGAGAATATTTCAACACAACTATATGGATGAGGACCTAGGTCAAGGTTTATGAGAATTACATTGTGTTTATTCAAGGTTCATATAACCAAGTAATAAGGGAAACTAGAGTAAGCAATCAGATCTTGTGAATTAATCCCACAAAATAGTCATGTGATGCAATCTTGTGGTTAGTTATTTCCATTAGTTCTTACGATCTGTTCTTGGGGATGGTTCATGTGAAACAAATTGTGATGTGGTCTTGAAAATGAGTCATGAAGTGAAAGGAATTGAAATATCCATGGAATTTTATGTTATTAGTGGAATGCATTGCCCCTTCACCCCCCAGTTTATAGGACATCCTGTAAAATACAAAAGGTAACCTTGATGTCAAAATGCCACCTGAGACACTAGTCCTTATAATCCCCAAATAATCAAACATACATTTTCTCACCATATAACAAAGTCCATTTCCCTATGAATGTTTCTCCTGGGGGGATTTATTGATGCCCACAAAATAAGCATCAATAAATCTAGAATTAATGAAATATTGAAGAATGGGAATTATTTTTTCTAAAAAAGAGAAAGAGGTTGAGTCACCCAGATCACATGACCATCAGAATGTTATATTAATAGATCATGTGTTGTGCATGATATGCATATAATCACATGATCCCCATTTTATAAGCCCTCTTGTTCTTACAAAGGCATCCTGATAAGCATTGATGGTCATGATAAGGCTTCCAGAGGAGCTATTACAATCGCGTGACTTCTCAATTGATATATTCCTGAAAATAATCAAAAGAATCTTGTAAAATAATTATGTAAAATGGAAGAAAACTTATGCAATAGAGAGTTATATTGATATTCATGCAACATTACCATAGGATTCACAAGGCCAGGAGAAGCCCCTAATGATATGTTAACCTTTCCACGTGACATAAAATTTTCTTGCCACCTTTATTATTCCCTTAGACATGTCCATTTGATTATGCGATGTCACTTCAACTATGCAGGAAAATATAGGGATTTTCCATGAAAATGATCGCACAATATCATGAGATCCATTATCAATCATGCGATGCACTGAAAATTAAGAGAGTGATTGTTTTTGAAAATTCTCTCATAGAATAATGGGATCCAAAATCCATAACATTATGTATCACAGATAAGAAATGTGACTATATATGACAATTCTAGCATGATATCTCTAGATCCCCTATCCTTTTAACATATGATAAGAAAGGGAAGAATCCTCTCATGAATAGAAAATATGATTATTTACATATGAAAGGGATTATGCACATCATATCACATGAGATCCTTATAACATGTCATTGATATCCTATAGAGGTCACCCTTGATAAGATAACTTAGTCACATGAATGACTCTATAAAAGTCATCATCAACCACATGAAGGACTATCCATGAGTGTCCTGATCTCACAAAGACTCCTAGACATGTTACCCTGGTATTTTTAAGGATCATTGACATGTCAACATGATTAGGTGAGATCCCTTTTATAGGATAGAGTCTTGTGAATATGGTAACAGAGGAGTGTTATTTTGTTCTATGAATATCACGTGATGTCTGGGATGACATATGACAATAACCTACAAGGTGGGTGAAATAAAAATCCATCTAATGTCTACATATCATTTATTTGAGATATGATCCATACAAGATGGAATTAAACCAAGACATTAAGGCTTATAAATCCCCCCTACATAATGAAAAAAGGGAGACTACACACACAGATGACAGTGATTACTACAAAGAGAGAAGGAGAGGACTTCTAAAAGTGAAAAGTCACACGATCACAATGGTATTACGCTAGTTAAAATCTAGGTAACAATCAAGGGGATAATTATACATGAATATTATATTCTCATTATCACTCTATAGATCATGAAACATTATTATTTCAGGTCATCCAGATTATGTGAAGGGACTTCTTCATGTCGATTGGGTCATACGAAACCTAAAAAAAGTTACTGATTGAAAAACTATGAGGCACATACATAATAAATACCAAAAAAAGATGAAAGTATTATGTGAATATAGATTCACTAACCATCATGGGAAGTCCTCATGTGCTTCACATAAACTATCCATATCATGCGGCAGCATTGAGACATGTCACCCAGGTCTCACGATGGCCTCCAAACATGCCAATAAAGTCATGTGATGCCCACTAAACATGTAAATAATGTAATGTTATTCCCTTCTCACAAGTAAATAACTTCATAAAAATACCTCTATACATGTCAATAAAGTCATGTGATTATTTCTAGGCATGTTAAGAAAGTCATGTGATGCCCTACAGACATTTCACTCAAGTCTTATCAAGTCCTATAGTAATTCCAGCTAGATCATGTTACATCCTTTAGTCATGTCTGTATTTATCAAGAAACAAACTCCTAAACATGCTATCTAGGTCATGGAATGGACTCCATATAAGTCAACTAGATCTTTTTATTTTCTTTGAAAATTCATGTCAGGTAACCAGGATATATCCAAACATCTTCATACATATCACAAAGTTACCCTAGAATCTTTGGGAAAAAAATCAAGATATGTTAGAAGGGAACCCCCTGAAAGGATAAACTTTCCCAATAGACATATTCAAACAGACCCTCAAATTAAACCACGCTAAATTTTATTCCTATTATAAACAAGATATGTAGGACACCTTCTTATGTCCCAAGATCAAATGGGCATCCACCTTAGTGTAATTCTATCCATATATCAGACATTATAACCCTTTTAACCTAATATCTCCCATTTGATCATCATTATTACTCATAAATCATTTTATGAAGGAGCAAATTTAACTATGAAATCTCAAATTCCGGTTATGAAAATTATTTTTAGGACACCTTCCTAAGTCCCGAGCTAAAATAGGAATCCACATCTATCTATGTCCCACCATATCTTGAACATTATAACCCTTGGCACAAAATCTATCCCATGGGATTAAAATTCATCCTCATCCATTAGCATATCAAAGAACCAATTATACTATGATAAATTTTTTTCTTTTTATAAAAATGATAGGTAGGATTCCATTCAAAGGCCCAATCTCTAATGGGAATCTATAATGATGTAAGTCTCTTCATATCCCAAACATCCTAAACCCTGGGGACCCAATAGATTTTACGGGTCCATCAATCATCTATTCCATCATTGAATTGAGAGATTAATTGAACTATGTGAACTTTGATTCATGTTATAAACTAGATAAGTTGGATTCTTCATATGTCCTGAGATCAAATGGGTATCCGTATCAGTATAATTCCCTCTATATATCAATCAATATAACCCTTGGGACCCAATATATCCCATGGGTTTATCATTCTTCCTTAAACATTAGAAGATCAAGTATCCAAATGAAATATGAAGACTCTAATTCCTTCTATAAACAAAATACATATGATGAATTCCCAAGGATCAAGCTCCATATCAAGCATTCCACCTAGACTTCCCTAGTTCACAAGTCCTGAGTCCATTTTCAATGAAGTTGATCACTTGATATCCCATGATTCCCACAAAAATCACAAATAATTTTGGCTTAGTGATTTTAAATGATCATATCATTGGCATAATCAATTTCCTCTCATTTAGGGAAACCTCATTATGTAGTCCCCACTCAATGAAATGATGTAAAGGTTCTAATTCAAAATCATCTAGCTCAAGGTAAGTCCTGAGGAACCGATTTACCTATAATGAATTTTATTCCTTCTATAAATAGGATTTGTTGGATGAATTTCTGAGTATTTAGTTCAATACCATGTGCATAAGTTTCACAAGATGTTGAACTAAACAGATAGAATAAACTACATGGGATTTTATTCCTATCATAAACAGTATATGTGGGACACCTCATAAATATTTGATTCCATCCTCAAGACATCAATCACCTCCCTAGATAGTAGTGCACTCTAGAGTACCATGTTATATGGATTTAAAATATAATCAGCTACTCATTTTTGAAGTAATAATGGGACATGGATTAAGAGATCATATATTTTTAGATGTAACCACTAATTGAACCCACTATACATTTAAAAGGATTAAATACCTGATTACTTTTTAAGGGTAACTAGTTATGCATCAGTATTAGGAAGAGATTAATGAACTTATCATAAGTCTATAAGAGAGTCACGTAGTAGGTATTAATTCATAGAAAAGTGGTGTGATGATCCCAACCTCCTATCCTCTTGACCAATATGAGTTATTAAGTGTCGCTGAGTCTGAAACCCAAAATGACTGCCTGCATTTGGAAAGAAGGTATTTACCCAGTTATGGGTGTGGGAACAATTGGGCGTTTCTATGAAAGATCAAAAAAATTTAACTTGATGTGAAATCATTTAACTATGGAATCCCCTTAATGGGATAAAAAGGATAGAATTCCCAGATTTAGTCAGACTATTTCATTCCTACCATTCATCATCCTTCTAGGAAAAATAATGGTGACCCCAACATGAATCTCTCAGATGAAAAAATGTTTGGTTCACCAAATGTAAATGTGGTTCCCATGGAAAAAGACCATCCTCACTATGAAAAACTCCACATGAGTAAAGTGGAAAAACTTTGAATAAATAAGCATAATTGGGTTACCTGTTCCTATGTGACTGAGCATGTATCACACTTGGGATGATATAATGATCAATGAAATCATTCATTGTCTTTATAGTGACTGCAACTACTTCTCTCACAAATGACACCCTAATCTAAGATCATGTATTCATCAAGAAACTATTCTATAACCTCAGATCTAGCTACAACCTCTAAAGGTCACAAAAATAACTCACTCACTTGACACCTTCAACATCAGGTGGTTAATGTAATGGTTTGGAAGGTAACATCGCTAGTTTTTATAAATTATTTTTTTCAATGAAATTAAAATTCTTTGATGGATTTCATTTCATGCAAAACCATATTATGATTTCTTTATATGTAATATCAATTTAAGCTTGAACTGTATGCAACACTTTGCTTATCTGACAGTATAGGCAACACTATGTTTGGTTTCTATTCTACATAATACCATGTTCCTTTAATAGCTTGTGTTACATTAAAAATTGAGTTTTACCGAACTATAATACAATATTATTATTATTTAATATAGCAGGTTTTTTCTTGGATGTAGGAATAATAAAAATGAATAGGATTAAAAAAATGAAAATATATAGTTACATATGTTTATTATTTATCTATTGATTTTAAATAAATCTAGAATCGTTTAAATGAAAAAAATATGAAAAACAATATCTTTTCTAAAAGGTGATTTAACCAGGCTTGGCGTGCATAATTTAAAATTAAATTTTAGAAATTTTAGAAATTTTATTTCAAAATATAAAAATAATTTTAGAAATAAAAATTTTAAAATTATATTTGGGTAATTTTTTGGTATTTTTCTGTGAATAGTGAAAACTACTGAATTTTAATTGAAAACTACCTTTATGATAAAATAATTTAGTATGTTATAATATATTTTGAATTGTTTTTAAATTAAAAATAGTTAAATTATACATCAATTAATACACTTTAGGTCATTAGATTCAATTTCATATTGAAATTGAATATAAAAACATTGTAAAATTTTGATCTTTTTCTCTTTAAACCCATGATTTCTCATCACGTTTAAGATCTTCATTTTAAATAAAATTATTCATATTATATAAATTAAATTTGTATAAATTTATTCCATATTTTGAATCATAATTTTTTTTTAATTTTTAATAAACTGGCTATAATTTTTTACCAAAGTGATTTGTGAAAAAATATAAAATTAATAATAGGGATTAAGGTTAAAATGAGTTTAATTAGTGGTTAAACATAGATTATATGGTGTAAAATGACCGAAATGTTTTTCCAAAACATATTGGATAGATATATTGCGACCCTTAAGACAATATTATTTATTTTTATGAGTTATTGGGATACTATTACATGAAATTTACCAATATAATAATGTAGTTAAATAAAAAACTAAAAAATGGAACCTTTCTTTCCTTCAATATTTATAAATCTTTGGGATAGGTACAAAAAATCATATATTCAGTTATAAATATTATTTTGAAATATAAAAGAGTTTTTTTATCATTATAATTTATTATAATTTTATATATATTAAATAATTAATTTAAATTCTTAATAAACGGCAATGTATGAATTATTTACTTAATAATTAATTAAAATAAATAATACTAAAAACATTAAAAGTGATGCGAATTGAAGGAATTATTTTCTTATATTAATTTTTTAGATTAATATATCATGTTTCATAGGTTTTAACTTAATATATTCATATTAATTTATTTTATTGATATTGTTAAATTCAAATTAAATAAATAATATCAAAATGGATATTGATGTTATTTTATAACAAATGACATTTTATTAAATAATTTAAAATGACTAAAAAACCAATATTCTTCTTTGTTACTATTAAATGTTAATAAATTTAAAATACGGATCATTTTTGGACTAATTTAACTTTTATATGTATCATATTTTCCCCTAAATAATAAAAACATTGTTAGCACTATTAGGGTTAAAGAATGGTTTTTGTGAGTTATTTGGTCTTCTATTAAAATTATTTTCCAACACATATGGGGTTTTATTTTATAAATCATACATCAAATTTTAGAATCTTGGGTTCTAGATTAACTAATATGTCTCACTTTAATTTATTCCTAATGGGTGAATTACCTAGGTTATAAAAGTTGTTACCTTTATAAAAAACAAAATGGTAAAAATATGGAAATTTAGATGATAAGGAAGAACATTATAAAATTGATTTTATTTTTGTGTGTTACATGCTTTTTTCAAAAAAATAAACCCTACCCCTAAACTATTACTCAATTTTAGAGCCACACGGGGTAAGGGATACATCCCAATAATGAATATGTTTATGTATTTAAAAGAATGCCACTACTCCTCAACTATAAAATGGAACTTACTCTCCACACATATTCAAGCCTCTCTAGCCATTTAGATCGACCAAAACCTTAAAAAATTACTTCTTAACCTCCATAAATTCATTCTACTAGCCTTTAAATTTTTATAAATTCATCCAAGTAATTCCTTCGGTTCAAACCTAAAGGAGATACCCCAAAAAGAGGTAACGTTCATCAAAAAACATTTTTTGTTTTATTTCTTCCTCAAACACCTTAAATATTTTTTATATCATGCATATATAATAACTTAATTATCCTCTATATACTAAGATGTTGTGATGTTAAGGGTATAAAATAAAACCAGACACTCTTCCATCAAATGGGTTACAAAATCATCATTCGTGGGTATAATGGACTATCGCCTTGCGAATCAAAGTCATTTGTTTTTTTATTAACACCTCTCAAGGTTGGGAATAATAATGGAAATACAATATATGATATTTATGATATTTATGATGAATTTTTTTCTTCTTTAATTTTTATATAAGACATACCTTCATGATTTATATTTTTTGGGAATATGATAACATCGTTCGTGTGTACGGTGGGATACCACCTCACAAAGTGATGTGATTCGTTCATGATTCACACAGAATGTATTAGGGATGGGTTTAATAAAAATATGAAATATATATGACCTAAAAATTATAATTAAATGATAATATATATATATATATATATATATATCATTTACATTTCTTTCTAATAATACGATAAGAAAATCGAAAATGTTTTATCATGTAAGTATGACCTACCATATCCACGAAAGATATATTTCATTTTATATTAGTAAATCATATGGATTTCAATAAATACATATATAATGAATATATATGATATTTATATCATGGTTATGATTCTACATATGATGAAATCATGATTAATTTAAGAGAATCAAATATATAAAAAATCAAAACATTTATGAAAATAAAAGAAGTTCTTACCAGAAATGTAACTTTAACATGGAATTGTTAATAAATAGGTAATAAAAGGTCTTAAAAAATCTTATATGATATGATATAAATTAATAAGGTTCTATAATAAATGTATAATAAATGTATATTTATTATACCAGAATTTTGAATGAGTTCAATGAGATTCAAGACATAAGGTAATGGATTTCGTCTCACTTTTTACTTTTGTGAGAAAAATGTCATGTTCATCACCTATATAATTTATGTGGTATGTATACTGAAAATGAATTTATATTATGATTATTATAATAAAAATTATTGGGGTTTACATATCCATTTGATCATCAATTTTTATAGCGACCCATATTTTTATTACATGACTATTACATTATTTTAAATATAAAAAACAAAATAGTGCAACAAATATAGGATCAAATGGTTTAATTTCATGGTAAAATTAGGACCATAAATAACTTCTAGATAATAAAACATAAAAAATTATTTAATTCCTTCTTCTCTAGATTCTTATTGTTCCTCGTGTCCTCTTTAGTAGAAGTATTCACCTAAGGATATACATTAGAAGAAGGGGTGATCTAAAAGACCAGTAATATGATGAATAAGATAAATGAAACATGGTTGATAATAATAATAATCATTATCATAACATAATTAAAGGATCATCATTAAAATATTAAGAGGAAACATTAGATAAAGTCATAGAATGTGGTAATGAAAAAAATAAAACATCATGTCTTAGTGATCAACTACTACGCATATTTCACTTTATCTCATGAGATACATCACATTACCCAATTCATTTGAGCACTATATAATTTTGGATTCACATATCACATCATAACATTTAGATTCACTATATAATTCTGGGTGCATTTTTCAAATCATAACATTTACATTATCATGCATGCCACATAGAACATATATCAATCTTGAACGAAAAATAACCCTTAGAAAGGAATGGGTTTAATTTAATAAAGAATACATTCCGGAATAAACTTTGGGGTTCCCAAAATAAAGTGGGAATAACATAATTGGTATAATAATCATCAATCTTGAGTAAGGAATAAAAAATGTCATGATAAGTAAAGGTTTTGTTTTTAGAAAGAAGATATATTTTAGAAAACTCATTTCCTTTGTCATAAAATCATATTGGAAACATGTATATCTGGAAATGAAAATATAAGGATAAAGAAATGATATTTAAGGATCATTAATAAAAAATACATACCTAAAATAGAGTGAAATAGGGAAATCCCAAAGGAAGAGAGTTGGATTTAAGAATCCCCATACAATATGTCTGAATGATTTCTTCACTTTAATGTGCTAATTAATAAAATTAAATTCATTAATTATAAAATATATAAACATTTATACATTCGTTTGATTTATTATGTATTTATTAATTTCATTTATGAGCATTTTTATGAGTTATAGAGTTTAATTTCATTATTCATAAGTGTTTGTTTTCTTGGTTCCCATGAACAGTTCGCTTGTATATAAGTTTGGAAGTTCATGTAAAATTAGAATAGCTATACAGAATTGAAATTATATGTTATTAATGAAAATTAATAATATAAAATGATTTTATAAATCATTTTTATATGGTACGAGGATGAATTGTAAAATAAAAAGGTAATGGTATTTGTTTTAGGTTAATTTTGTTGGTTTTCGATAACAATGAACTCTATTTGTTTTTCCATTTAGTATTATGTATATATATTAGTTCAAGAACATAAAAAAGTTCATAACACAATTTTTAAAATAATTTTCAACCATTATAATGGTTTTATGATAATCCTTGTAGGTGGTAGTGAAAAATGAAAATGTTTCATCCATGGTGGTGGTAAATCGATACACCACTGATGATATTTTTAGGTTTAGAGAAAAAGGAAAAGGAAAGAGACTTGAAGATGAATCATTGCATTAACATAATAAGGTTATAGTATAGAAAAGATACTATATTTATCAATCCTCTTGGATAAGTTTATTTTAGGAGAAAATAAAAAAAATGAAATTGATAAAAATTAAAAGAAAATAAAGAGGATTTTACCTCTTGAATTTCCCCTCTTTAAGACACAAAGTTTGGAAGGTGTGAAGAGAAGAGGTGGCGAGGGGTGGTATTTATAGGGGAGGAGAGGGGTGTTTTATTATTATTTTATTAATTAGTATATTATTTTCTATCATGACCCCCTCCCCGCATGGTGTACCCCTCCAGGGCCGGAAATGTGAGAAGGGAGATATTGACCCTCAAGTCCCGCCTCTAGTAGGCCCCGGGTTGGTGACTAGCACCGAGGGTATAGTAAACACACAAATAGGAGGCATTAACCTATAAGAGAACACATGAAAATGAAAGAGATAAGACATACACCAAACAAATCCAACTCAGACTGAAATATAAAATAAAACCCAATTACACATATGTAATGTCATAAAAAAACAACTACAACTGAAAGAAAAAACTACAAGTACCCAAGGAAAGTAACAACAATAGAAACCACAAAACCCGAACAACTCATGCAACCACAAGCTAGTAGTAACAAGACCCATCTACACCCTACTCCAAGTTAACTGAAAAATATTTTATATATAAATAGGGTGAGTATAATAGTATACTTAGTATGATCCTCCCCAAAGCCTCTCGTGCAAAAATAAATAAAGTATACTAAAGCACAGTGAACTACAAGTGAAACTAACTAATCATCTAAATAGGTATACTAAGTTCACAACCTCAACATTAATACTCTCACCAAGTATCGAATACAAGAGTATATAATATAATAAAGAATATCAAGGGTACCCTTCAACCACTTCCCCACTGGTTTGCCTCTTTTCCCCAATGTTTCACGTCCTAAGCCATATCTCTCAAAAAAAAGGTTGCCATGAAGACACCTAGGTGAGCACTACCACATGCACCTCATGCATCACAAAACTTTCTTGAATAAACTTGGGCAAAGAACTATGCCATCCACACAACCAAAAGCAACCAGGTAGTTTTCAGAATCCACCATAACCCACAGAACATGTATCATACGTCATGTATTATGCCTCCATCCATTATAGCCCATACGCCGAGTAAGGATCCTCAATCCATCACATCCTATACACGTTACACCTACAGCAGTAAATAGGAAAATATATCTAGAATATATGTGTGTTAATAACCAAAATAAATTACATCCCTATACACACATATATGGGGAAAACTAACCATTGTTCCAACCAACATAAGTAACTACCAAGATAAGAGAGTGGGGCCAAAGGGGGTAGTCATCCATCCATCCTTCCACTAGAATGATGGGGGAAAACAACCCCCTAGGGCTTATAATCCTTGGGGTGTTAGTCACCATAATTGATAGGGTGGGGTAGCGTATAGAAACACAAAAAGTACATGATATAATATATCTCACAACCACACTATGGGGAAAAACTATTCTTAGACTCAACTGCAGCTAACGTCTCTTGGACTCTCAGCTACCACTACTAAGACTAGGTATCCTATAATAACAAAACCATTTAAAGAGGTACATTAGATTACTTTATCCCTTTTTATTAGTTTCACATTACATTAATTAATTCTTTAATCATTAATTAACTATTAACAATTCCACATTACATTTCATTAGAATCACACCCAAAGTCCAGTATTCCTTTAAATTGCAACCATAGCATTGTATCCCAGTAAGATTTAGTCCCATGGGTTAACATCATTTATTCAATCATTTATTAATATCCTTATTACATTCCAATATTATTAGGCATTCTAGAAAAACATTCTAAGAAACTAAACACAAGGGGGCTCAACATGGTGAGTAGATGAACTACCCATCAATTGTTTTCCACATATATCAAGAGAATAGACCTTTCCTCCCTCGAGAAGCGAAACATAAACATCAAATTGCATAACCCATGCATCTTCTCCCCTTTTGGAAGGATGGTAAGCAAGAATAGATACCTTTATTAGTGGGGAAAGTAAAGTAGATAAAAAACTAACAAGAATCATCAAACATCCAAACATTCATATCCAACCCATTTCATCATCTCTGGTGTCCTTGCTGACACCCACATGCATAAACTGATGCATCTCTCCACTCTAGGTGGCAACCGCTGCCACAACCAATGGGACTCCCTACCCCCACATTTCACAATAGCCACCCAGGCTCACATCACAACACAAGAAACTGGAAACAAACATCATATTAACTGGCCTCTTGTCCCTTAAACAAGGCATTCTTCCTTCACACGTAATGAGCTCTCACAACTCAAAGTATAAGGCTCTTGGCTTTTACAAGCAAGATGGTAACTCAGAACCCTACAAGGAATTATCTTTTATCAAACAACTTGTTCTTTCATCCATCTTGAATTAAACAGTTCATTAATAGTAGGTTCCATCTATGGAAAGCCTAAATAGAAATCTATCATATATATCACAAATTAATTAAAAAATTAATTTGACATGCCTTTAAACAATAAGATCCAACATGATTCATGTTTAACAACCAACTGAATTAAATATGCACATCAGCATCAATTTGATTAACATAAAATTTACAACAACAAAAACTGGATTCATTTACATGACTTTTTATTTTTATCCATTTTATTATCAATTCATTTTGGCTTTACGTTCTTTACCAATTTCATTAAGAAAAACATACTAAAGAATAGATATCAGACTCTCTAGAAAATCAAGAGGCAAATTGTCATCATGGTGCAAAGAAACAACATGCGATCAAACCAGTTCATTTAATTTGGTTTAAGTATTTAATTAGGTGAATTACATTGTGATCCAAAGGACTAAATCATGACAACTCTATGATTGAACATAAATAATTAGAGAATCAATGAATCCCATACCTCAAAAGGTTTCTAACATTCTTTGCTCGCGAATAGATCAAAACAAAAGATCATGATCTCCTTCCCTAAAAAAATGGATCCACCCATGGATGTCGCAGCACAACTGCATCAACAAAAACTGAAAGAAACTCCCTTAGAACCATGGAGATCAAGCGCCATAGCATGGAAAATAGAAACAGGAGAAAATGGATCAAATAAAACCAAGGAATGTAGGTAGATCTTACCTTAAATCGAAGATGGATTAAAGAAGGAAGCCCGATATCGATCCTTGCCGAAGAGATCGCTTAAACTCCATGGAGGGGTCTGCTGGGTCACCTCGGAGGAGAGGAAAGGAAACCTCATCCAAAGGGTTTAAAATACCCGAGAAGCTGATATGTTTTTAAAACATATAGTAGTGGGTCTGTACATTATGGGTACTTCCCTGTCACATTGTTTACCACCATAGTGATTTGTTTTATTTTTATGGGACTCAAACTGGTCACATCGTGTACCCCATGGTCACATCGTGTTCCCCCACTGCTTCCAGCTTTCTGTGACCAAACTCCTCCAGACTTCTTCTGATCCATCTTCGAGCACCCAAATATTTGAAAACACGCAAAGGGTCGATCCATAAAGATCTGAGCCCTTACATTAGATATATCTCAAAACATTCTCATCCTAGCGAATCCAAAACCAACCCAAAGAGTAAACAGAAAAGGGGTTTTCCAAACAACCACCCTGTGGGATACCTCTCAAAGCTTTCGCCACCACATGAGATTAACCATTTCAAAAGAACAACACGACACCTCACAAAAACCACAACCAGATTCTAAACGCTCTCCTAGGTGAGATACCTATCAAAGATAGCAATCCATGACAAGAAAAAAAGGAAGCCATATCATAGATAGGAAAGGTATAAAATAAAAAAAAACAAACATCGTTACATGATAAGTGTTAACCATCAAACAACTTTGGGTACTGAGCACATATATGCGACTCACATTCCTAGGTACTCTCCTTCACACCAACATGTTGCCATAAGACATGAACCAAGGGGATAGAATGCCCACACAAAACCTTCTCTTTGCAGTCTTGGATTTCCATAGGCCACTCCTCGAAGGTAGCATCTTCATCAACATCGATCTCTCCCCAATAAATGATGTGAGATTCTTCATGAAGATAATGATGGAGTTGTGACACATGAAAAACATCATGTATCTGGATCATTTGTAGTGGAATTTCTACTCAATACACCATGGATCCAACACGATCCAACACCTCAAAAGGCCAAAAAAACTGGGGAGAAAGCATACTCCCATGACCAAACCTTCGCTGCCCATAACGGGGAGTCACCTTCAGAAACACGTGATCCCCAATATGAAACTTCAAAGGTCTCCTCCTTTGATCAGCATATGATTTCTGATAATCCTACGCTGTATTTATCCTCTCACGAATCACATGAACCTTCTCTATCATATTTTTCACTAGTTTTTCTCTGAGAATTGCTGACTCTCCAACCCTAGTCCAGCACAACAGATAATGGAAAGGTCGGCCATAAAATTATTCAAACGGCTCCATACTGATGGTCAAGTGAAACTATTGTTGTAATAGAACTCCACCAATGGTAAGTGCCTCATCCACAAACCTCAAAAATATAGGACATAAGAGCCCAAATTTGTTTCAAGAGTATAGATGGTCCGCTCGGTCTAACCATTTGTCTATGGATGAAAAGCAGTGCTAAGGAATAACTGATAACTGAAATCATTTTGGAGACCTCTCCACACCCTATAGGTAAAACGATGATCTCAATAAAAAATGATTGTCCTTAGGACTCTGTTGAGTCTCACCACCACCTCCAAATATTTCCTCAATAAAACCTCCACTGAGCTCGACTCTTTGATTGGTATGAAGTGGGATGATTTTGTTAAATGGTCAACTCACTACAAGAGAATTTACATTTAGCGGCAGTTTTTTTTGTGTTTAGGGGTGGTTAAAACTGCCGTTACATGGTTTGGAAGTGGTTTCTATAAACCGCCTCCTAATACGGCATCGACAATCTATTAGCAGCAGTTATTTCCATTTAGAGGTGGTTTATGGAAAGCGTCGTAGCTGCCACATTTCACGGCAGTTTTACTGAGTTTAGTGGCGGTTTTTACAAGCCCTGTACATTAGTTTATTCGTGGCGGTTATAACCGTTGCGAATAAACTCAAATCCAGTGGCCGTAAAACCACCGCTGAAGTCACGAGAACCACCGCGGAATGATCCCCTATGATGAAACTATTTATCAGCGGTTAAAATCACTGTGAAACATAATTTTTTTTATATTTAGCGGCAGTTTTCACCGTTTAGCAGCGGTTTAAACCGCCGCCAATGTAAATTTCACGGCGGTTTAAACCGCCGTGAAAATCTAACCCGAAAAAAAAATAATTTTTTTGCTTCCACTGCACCACTTCCCTGAAAGACAAACCAAACTCGAAATATCTTAGTATAAAAACAGCATGCATATCGTGAATGAAAGGAAGAGGGACAATAATGTAGAATGTCTAAAAAATTCGATCATTCATAATTTAAAAAAAGGGATGAATATCCACATTTTGAAGTATCTCTTATGTTTCATAAAAAATGGAATGAATTACAAGGTTTTAACTATGATTAAATATGATCAATCGCACATGAAATGTCGGAAATGGTTTAGAAAGAAGTGTCAATCGAACACTGAAGTTACGATCACCCCCCTTCTTCAGATTTCACTCTACGATGAAGAGTCTTGACCAAATCCATCAACTCCACAACCCTCTTTTAGGTAGTTTCCAAGAAACATGATGATATTAAAAGATTTTTTCTCAAATGAGCTATGATTTCCTCACATCTCCATATATGTATAGTCTAATAATCCATGTGAGCCTACAATTTGAATATCCAATTATGAACTTGATCCAATGCCTCTACGGACTCCCTTATCTTTCTAGAAAGAGGATCCTCATCTATAAGATCATGAAAATATATTTCACTTGTCTCCAAATCATATGAAGTTAAAACAATTTGATTCATAATTTTATATAGAGGTTGTCGGTCAAAACCATCAGCACCCAAGTCATTAAATAATTAATAAATTTGTTCCCCTTGGTTGTGGAATATTTCTATGTGGGTATGAGTAATTGGGCCATGAATCTAATAAATTGTTTTCCTATTTTTCGCCTCAACCTGTGGGACTAATGGAGTATGTGTGGAAAGAGAAGGAATAACTAGTTGACTCAATGAGGAAGAAGGAGAATAAGCCTCATATGACCTTATCTCAACAAGAATATCATATGTAGCTTATGATGTAAGATTAATTTCATCAATAAAGTCTATTTCACCATTAGGGTAGTCATCACTATAATGAGTTTTCTTTCCTGATTTCTCACCCAGATCTTTGATCATCTCCATCGTTACCACTAACAATGCTGCTGGTGAGGAAAAATGACTATCCACATGATGGAACAACTTCTTTATCACACCATAGAGTCAAGATGTTACCCACTCTTGGGAATAATATTGGGAAAAGAAGGCAGGAGCATCAGTAAGCACATGTATGATTTCAACTTCGATATTCTCACATGTCGGAATTATCCAAAATCAATGGATGACAATAGGCTGTCACTCCTCCAATGGTCCGCCAAAAGAAGTGGGGTGAAACTTAGGGTGAAATTAAACTAATTATTGAATACATAGGTTGTATAAGTTCTTAAAATAATTATCTCATCCATCATGGATTCAAGTACCCCTTCCCAAAGATAGACCATGTACGACCTTTCATCAAGGGAACCGCTATAGTAATCAATAATCGGCCCAATTGGTGCATTAAAAGGGATAAAATCGAAGATGAAAGATTGGAGCATTTCATATTTAAACTCAATGGGGGATTTGTGACATGTTCTAAAATCGCGATATATTCAAAAAAAATTAGGAGAGATGAAGTATTGGGGATCCTAGTGGAATTTTAATATTTATAACAACAAAAGTTCTCCTCTATCAAACCAAACAAAAACTAGAGAGTACCCCTAGTAATGTAAGGAATTATACCTTATTGGATGTTTCCCTAGTGTTGATAAAGATGTGAAAGGATCAACACTACCAAATTTTGGTATTTTCTTCCACAAGTCTCCCCACCATCACCAAAGTGCTGACACTAATACCTAAATGCATAACCCAGTCTAGGAAAATCCACCCATTAAAAACATCGATATAATGCCTGTCAGCCTAAGGTCTAAGGAGATCTTCAAATTCACTTAGTAGAATCATGATTTATAATCCCTATCTTTTATGATAGGAAAATATGAGCTAGAACTATTTCTGACTTACTGAGAAGGTAACTGATGATGGTGTATGGTAGTTGGCATGTCCCCGCTGTAATAAATAAAAATATGGATCCAATACTTAAAAGAAATGAGAAAACACATTTTCAGCTTCTTCTTAAATTTCTACTTAATAATAATAAGCATCTCTTTCACTAAAATTGTTGTTTGTTGGGGATCATCCCAAACATCCTTAGCATATATGAATTTATCATACATATCTACAAGAGGGGGATTACTAATGTGAATCCATTAACATGGAATTGGATTGATAAACTATGAACTATTACATTTGATGAATCCACTACCCCCTCACCACTAAAAAATAGTAAAACCATCTCAACATAAGATAAAATTACTTAGTTCAAATTCAAAATAGTATAACATGTGAAATGACCCAATTTGTTCAATACATCAACAATGGGTTTAACTCCTAGTCATCCAAAATCTCGACTACCAATTCAAACACAGGCCTAAATGGAATGATGTATACCACACTCGAGAAATCAAGACATAAAAAGAAAAATCAAAAATCAATAAAACGTATAAAAGGAAAGATGAGAAATCAAGGAATTTTTAGAACATGAAAATGTTTGGTGGAAACTATGTGCCACAAATATTACATATACAAACCAATTGTTCCCATATTTGTTCAACACATAAACAACAAAACTACTCATGGTATGATGATGCATTGTCACCCTCACCACCTTCATCACCACATTCTGCTGTCACCTGTAAGAACATTATATTGAAAATTAAACACGGTTGCATATTTATATTAAAAATTAAAACCAATGAAAGTTAGAAAACTAAATAATTTTGATTTTTTGTGATTTACCTGCATACCACCAGTCAATTCACTACCACCAGGGGAATATCTTCTCATATGATGACATATTTCAATCAACTCTTTCTGCAAAGCAGATATCTGATCCCCTTGCTGGTGAACTATGTTTCGTAGAGAAACAATCTCTTTTTGAGCATCTCTGGGTATGGGATGACTAAAGCCAGGAGTAGATGCAGCTTCCATCCCTGGTGGCCTGATAAAAACCTCAGATGGTATGGGTCCCAAACCCATCCCGCGCACTCTACCAGGATGCTTCTTCCCTAGGACTTTACCAATTGGGTCATCCTGGGAGACTGAGTAGGACTGCGCAAAATTGGGATCCCATAGTTCTTTAATTTTTACCTATAAATCAAATATCAATATATATTAACACAGTAAAAACTAATAATAATTTATTATAATACAAAATTGACTTCATACCCCAACTTCTTTAGTAGGCTCATTAACAAAACTTCCATCTAATTTCTTGTGAACATCCAACTACAGTTCACTTCGAGATGCTACATGCCCTAAACTCTGTGACTGCATTAAGAAAAGATAAATCAAAAATTGAATATATTAAACATATAATACTTTCTTATAAATATTTAAACTAATTAAAATATTACCAATGTCGTTCGGCTTCTAGAAAAGCTTTTTGAGCCCGCAGTGTGAGGGATGACTTGCTTAGCCCGGTTTGAAGCATTCTTTCTTGAGAGATCCTGAAATAAATAAAATGCAATTTAATAGTAATGTATTCAATGTCATGTACTCTTCATATACATGTATAAATGTAAAATGAGGATAATATAATAATATATATTTCAATACCATCCGCTTCTCATCACGATGTCTGTCAACAAAAACTTCCCACTATTCTTTCGGTACCCCACTGGGTAGCTTCTCATACATTTGTTGCACAGTCAACGAGGTATAGTTGACATCACACCACAATCTCCATTTGAAATCTTTCCATTTCTTACCTAGATTTTTCAACGTCCACTTCCGTTTTATCACATCAGCAACTGTGAAGTGGAAGAACATATGTATAAATAAATTCATTTTGAACATATTAGTAACATGACATTCAATTAAACCATAATGTAATAAATTTACCTTTATTTGAGAATCAAAAACTTCATTTTTCCATCTTGGAGGCATATTTCTCCAATCATCATATGAAATTGGAAGGGAAATGGGCTACACTGCCAGCTGGCCTAGAATCTGGCCATGTAACCCCGCGACGTCATCCGTCGGTACCCCATAAGAATCAAATTGCACGACTATCCTTTCGCCAGTAATATTCCAAACATCTTAACTTTTTATGTTTTTCACCACGGTTGTATTTTTTTCATCTTAAATGATCAAAAAATTAGTATAAACAAAATGAAATAAATTTATTTAATTAAAATTTGTACCTATGATAGTGACACTCCAGTACGCCCGTGATGAACTGGAATGGGTGTGTCGTTTCTCCACTGCTGAGGCTCCGGAAGGGGGAGTCGACGAATCACCCTCTAATGGGACATCCAAAGATGGTGTGAGAGATGGTGTAGGGGGAGATGGTGTAGGGGTGTAGGAATATGGTGCCTCAGATGTCATGGGGAGGGAGCAAGAGGGATCGTCATCTGTCGCAGAACTAGATGAAATAGTATACCGCTTCTTCCTTGGAATTCCTGTCATTTAATCAAATAAAATTAAATGATCAAGAAAAACATCTAGAATCACCACCTCCTGCAATAGCATCAATATAAGAGAAACCCAAAGAGGATATCTAAATTTTACCACTATCTTATATACCACCTCTATCATTTTTAGAAAGAATGATACAAGGAAGGATCAAAGGGTAATATAATAAAATTTTGAAAATGTTCAAGAAATTCACATAAACATCTCATTTTCTGTAGCTGTTTCCTAAATTCCAACCTATGTAAAATTTCTAAAGTAACTTTTTAATAATAAGAGAAAACTATATTACTTAGGATTCATTTCCCAGAATGAATAATGCTCTTATATTTTTCAGTATAAAATTCCTCCAAATATGAGAGATCCTATGAGTTTCTCATTTCCATACACCATAGGAGAATGAAACTTAAGGAGAGACTTGTGCTAATAAAGAGACAACATTTACCTCATTCCAATGAGTTTAATTCATAATATAGGAGTTGAAGAACTAAATCTAACTAGAGTGGAACTATAAAAAGTTGAATGATCAGTTAAGTATCCTTGAGGTCTTCTCAAGTATTTCCTAGCAAAAATCAGTAAATTCAATTTCCCAACAGACTTTTTCCTTCTATACATGGAATTAAAAGGAGGAATTATCATTATCTTAGGATGACTATTCATAGCCACTGGGAAGGAACTAATTGATGTGAATCAAAGAAGACTAATATCTAGAGTAGGTGATGAACATGTCGTATTTGACCTAGTGAAATAATCAAAACAAATAGTTGATTCTTTTGAATTTCAAGCAATCTTTATCACTGAAGAGAAGGATGAATACATGGCTAGTGAGGATGATAATGATGAACTATCTCCTACTGAAGGAGAGGATTATGAACCCAAGGAAACAAACTATGAAGTACCTCTTACAAGGGACGTGATCCCACCTTTTATACCATTTATCATTCTTCTACAAATGATGGACCTAAAACCTCTCTCAAGAACACTTAAATATTTTTTCAGAGACTAAAATCACATTACCAGTCAACATTAACATAGATATGACACAACTATAAGAGGAAAAGTTGATCAATTTCCTATAATGAAATAAAAAAGTTAATTTCCTAGGGGGTGTCCAATATCAAATGGATTATCCCCCACTTTACGAACATAATAATTCTATTATAAGAGAGTGTATAACCAAAACAACAACCCCGATGGAGAATCACCCCACCAATGAAGAAGATAGTTAAGAATGGATTATTGAAACTTTTGGATGATGGGATATTTTTTTCAATCTCTGACAGTAAGTCTGTGAGTATGCTACATTTAGTTCTAAAGAAATGTGGTTGAATATTTTTTTAAAAATGGTGAGGATGAATTGATATCTACTCACACCATCACGGGATGAAGTGTTTGTGTGAACTATAGAAACATAAATAGATAAACTCAAAAGGATAATTTCTCCCTCTGCATTCCAAAGATCAAATGTTTGAGAGACTCACAAGAAATGAATTCTACTATTTCTTGAATGGATATTTAGGATACATTTAGATTTCAGTTGACCTAGATGATTATTCCAAAACAACATTCACATGTATATTCGGTATAATATCCAATAGAAACATGTAATTTTGTATGTTTAAATCACAAATGAATTTTCTAAGGTGTTTGAAACAAATTTTATATGAAATAGTTGAGGAATTATTGGAAATTATTATTCATGATTATTCAGTTTATAGAAGAGCCTTTGATTTATGTTTAAGAAATCATGACCTAGTCTAGAAATGTTGTGTAGAGAACTGTTTAGTTTTAAACTTCTAAAAATTGAACTTAATGGTTCAAGTAGGAATAGTCCTTATACACTAAATCTCTAAGAATGGAATGGCTGTTGATCCCACTAAAATCAAGGCGAACTAAAAGACCACCAAAAAATAATTCCTTGCAGTAATCTTTTCTTTTGAAATATTTTTCTCTTACTTAGTTTTGTCAAGGGTGATTGTGTACACTGATATTGCTACTATAAAATATTTGATGAGTAAAAAGGATTCCAAACTAAGAATAATACCTTGGATCCTATTGATGAAAGAATTTGGAATCACCATCAAAGACACAAAATAAATGAAGAATGGTGTAGCATATCATCTATCGAGACTCCCATTTCCCCTTATTAAATAAGAAGATAATCTGGACATCAAGAAAAACTTACCCGATGAAACTCTTTTCAAACTAAACACATCTTCATGACCGTGGTTTTACTAAATTGAAAATTCTCTCACTATAGGATATTTTTACCCAAACCTCACATACCAGCAACAAAGGATATTTTTAGTTGAGACTTCACATTAATAATAGGATGAGCCGCTACTTTTTAAGTGCAATTTTGATGGATTAATGTGATGTTTCATCCTAGAAGATTAGATCCAAAGTGTTTTATACATGTTTCACAATTCACCAACTAGACCGCATCATGGAATAGAATGAACATTAGAAAAAATCCAACCACATTTACTTTTTTGTCCCACACTTCACAAAGATATTATAATTTTTTGTCAGAGCTATGACTGGTGCCAACGAACTGGCACCGTTGGAAAAAGAAATGAAATACCCCAAAACCAGATCTTGGATATCTAAATCTTCAACATTTGGGGAATATATTTCATTGGGACACTCCCCAATTCAAATGGAATTTTCTATATCCTTTTTGGCATTTACTACATCTCTAAATGGGTAAAAGTTGAAGCTACCACTCATGTCACCAAAGAAGTAGTAATGAAATTCTTAAAGAAAAATTTGTTTTCAAGATTTAGATTTCCCCAACAACTCATTAGTGATCGGGGAACACTATTTAACAATAATTATATTAAAGGACAGCTAGGGAATTATTGTATCCATTATAACATAGGAACTCCCTACCACCCTTAAAATGTGAGAAAATTGAATTATCAATAGGGGAAATTAAGAAAAGCCATGAAAATATTGTTAACTCATATGCAATTCCATTAACACAAGGAATAAAAATTTCAATTAAACATGAATTAGGTATCAAATTAAAAATTTTATTCAAATTTACATGCTAAAACTTGGAGTAACAAACATTCTAATCAAATAATAAACATATATTGCAAAAATCTTGTAAAAAAAGATGAAAAATGTTACCACAATAGAAAACTCACTTTGGGGTCATGGTCATAGTGAGAAGGGTCACCGGGAAAAGGGGGGTCGTGGGTCACCAGGGTCACCGGTCGTGGGATCCGCCGTATACGTTGGTCATGGGGTCGCCGGAGACAGAGGTCGCGTTTGTCGGAGAAGTCGCGGGATCGCCGTGGGGGTGGGGGGTGGGGGGTTTTGGGAAGAAGGGAGCGCGAGGGGTCTGGAGGGTTGGGGGAAACAGGGGTTGGGGTAGGGAAGGGTCAGTATTTTTAAAAAAAATATGGATTTAGTGGCGGTTTATTAAAAACCGCCGTGAATACTTTTTTGGAAAACATTTAGCGGTGGTTTTGTGAACCACCGCCACAAAACCGCCGCTAAACCCTATTTATGTTGTACTAAAAACCACCCAAATAGCTTCATGTACTCCTTGAGGTCGAGGTATACCAGTAACAAAGTCTATTGATATTTCCTCCCACTTCTACTGAGGAATATCTAATGGCTGGAGAAAACCACCAGGGATACGATGCTCAGCCTTCAACTTCTGGAAGACCAAACATCAATACACAAACTCCACAACAACACGCTTCAGTCTAGGCCACCAAAACTAACTCCTTGGGCCCCGATACATTTTTTTCATGCTAGGATGCACTGCTAAAGGTGAACTATTGAACTCTCTAATAATCGTCTCATGCATTTCCAAAGTAATGAAAGCCTTCCTTGATACAACACTTGGTGTTGTTCATCCTCAGACCAACCATCTGGGGCCTCGCCACAAACAACTCGGTCTCTCCAGACCCCCACCTCTAGATCCCCCAACTGGGACTCTTCCACTTATTGAACCAGAGATGATTGCACAATCATCTGAAAAAGACAACCTCTTCCCCCAACTTCTCCCATATCAAGATGTAATACTGAAAGTTCTTACATCACTCTCCAAGAATCACCAAATTCACGCACTGCATCACTACATGACTTCCTGCTCAGTGCATTAGCTACAACATTCCCCTTTCCAATGGTATATGAGATTTTAGAGTTGTATTCCTATAAGAACTCCATCCATCGATGTTTTCTCATGTTCAAGTCATTCTGGGATAAAACATACCTCAAGCTCTTATGATCGGTGAAAACCACAAAGAAATCACCAATGAAGTAATGTCTCCACAACTTCAAAGAAAACACCACAACCACCAACTCATGATCATGGGTGGAATAATTAAATTTATGGGGATGAAACTGTAAAGACCCATAAGAAATGACTGATCTCTACTGTATCAAACACAACCTAACCCCAGATGTGAATCATCATAGAAAACATCAAACTGAACTCCCTCTGCTAGAAGACACAAAACTAGGGAACTTAACAACTTCTTCTTAAGATATTAAAAAGTTTCCTGACACTGATCAGTCCACACAAATGCTTGATCCTTCCTATTAAATGTTGTCAAAGGATTCGCAACCTGAGCGAAATCCTCTACAAACCTCCTGTAGTAGCCTGTGAGACCAATAAAACTTTGAACCCCTCCTACTATATTGGGGTATTCCCAAGGCACAACTTCTTCTATCTTTGATGGATCCACAAATACTGACTTCTGGGAAACTACATTCCCTAAGAAACAAACTTCTAAAGCCCAAAACTTACACTTTTACAACTTCCCAAACAGCTTCTATTGACAAAGAACTCCCAAAATGGCATACTGATCCTCTACATGCTCCTCCTCATATGTGGAGTACACAAGGATGTCGTCAATGAAAACCACCAAGAACTTATCCATGAATTCACAAAATATATAGTTCATCAATCCCATGAACACAGCTGGATCATTTTTCACACCAAACGACATTACAACGAACTCGTAATGCCCAATATGATAACAGAAAGCAGTCTTCGGGGTATCCTCATCCTTTAAATGAATCTTATGATATCCTGACCGCTAGTCGATCTTTGAAAACCAACTTTCAACCATCAGTTTATCGAATAAATCATTAATCCATGGAAGAGTATAGTGATTCTTCATTTTCACTTTGTTTAAGCAACAATAATCAATACATAACCAAAAACATTCATCAGCCTTATTCACAAACAAACCAGTGCACCCCATGGAAACTCACTCGGCAGAACAAAACAACACTGTAATATACCATCGAGCTATATAAATAAGTCTTGTATCTCAAAAGGTGACATCATATGGAGACATAGAGACAGGAGATTCTCCTGGATATAGCTTGATCACAAACTCGATCTCTCATCAAGGGGGTAATGCTACAACCTCTTCTGGAAATACATCTGGGTAATCTTCTATGACCCTGGGAAATTCCAACTACTGAACCTCTGAAGAACTTAGAACCAACTCAGCCATCATGGATGGTAAGGACGAAACACGCCTCTGGCCCATATGAGGGTCTCTCTTTCCAACAAACACCGTTGTCTCTCCATCAGTATCGAAGAACACCACCGGCCTCCTGAAGCAATCCACAATATCCTTCACTGAATACAACCAATATATGTCAAGGATGACATCATATGGTTGTATCTGTAAACTTAAAAACTCTCATCAAGAGCGATTCTTCCCCAGCACTAGCTCACAGTCTCTACATACTTCAAACAAGTCATCTCAACCTCCAACTGGAATATTCAATACCAAGGGCACTAGAATCCTCTCTACCACATTTCAGAATCATGTAAAAGGGTTGGTGATATGAAGGAGTGCATATCTCTTGAATCAAACAAGTCATACACCCATGTAGAAAACAAGAAAAGGGTACCTTGATTGACATTTTGATCACCTGGTTCTAGAAACGCTAAAACATGAAGCTGACCACGAACTCCTCAATGGCCTCTCTGACCCCGATGACGACAACCACGATGGTTGTGATTTGTTCTCTGAGGATAGGGAGCATTAAGGGGTTGTCCTATTCCCACCTCATATACTCTCTTCTGATCCAAAGCTGGTGCAACCTACTGATGCTGCCTTGGCTGGAACTGCCTCAACAGAGGAACCTAGAGTAAATAACCCAGTGCACAATGACTGCTATGAAATTTCGGTCACTCTCACTGCTGATGACCTCATCTTACACAAGAAAAACAAGTTCTTGATCCCTTGGAATAGGCCTAAGATCCACTTCCCTCAGATAAATGAGATGCTGAGGGCTAGGACCTACCCCCGGACGAATGGAAACTCTTTTACCCTGAAAACCGGGAACCCCGTACCACAGCTCTGCTTTGTGAGGAACCATGACGACTCCCATCTCATGATGATTCAGTTTTGAATAATTTCCTCTCGATGACCTATGCCCTTGCCAGCACCTCGAGATATGTCTTCAAAATAAACAGGGTCACCTGGCATTGGATCTCTGGACATAAAGCCTCCTTGAAATGCCTTGCCCTGGCCTCCTCATCTGGAAATAGGTCCAAAGAATATTGTAAAAGGTTCCTGAAATGGATTCCAAAATATCGCACACTAGAGCTCCTGGAGACTGAATGCCTTTGTCTTAGAAGAAAGAAACTTGACTCTAAACTTGTCTTGGAACTTCTACCATGAGATCTTTGACTCCTCACGATCCCTGAGGAACAAGAACCACCATTGCCTCACTGCTCCACGCAACATCGTCACAACCAAAGACACCCAGTGCTCCTTCCAAGCATGGATCGAACTAAATACCATCTTATCCTCCTCCAACCAGTATTACATGACTGCATCTGAAAAGGATACCTTGTAATTTTGTATATTATGGCACAGAAACTCATGGAGTTTCGTCCTCCAAGTGTTTTCATTGTCAACTGCTTCCCTGTAATGATCTTCAGGCACAACCTACTGGACATCTTCTGCGCAAACCTGATGAGGACGTCGACCCAAATCCATGCCTGCAAAATAAAAAATATTTATTGATCCTAAACCCATAATATGTAAGATTCAAAATTAATTAATTAATTGCTTTATTTTATTCATTTTTGGTTAACCTATCCCAAGGTCTACCCATTCAAACACAGGAACAAAGATTAATGTTGCATGATCCTTTCCTAGGTCTCTACCCTACAACTAGCATCACCTCATTTAGTATCCATTGTAAACTTAATGGTCTATGCATCAGATCATAGGGGGGCCTAAATGCCTATGTCTTAGATGGTCTCTAGTGTTTACATCACTTGCTATACTTGATTGATACCATTTCCCTACCAACCCATGCAACCTCACCTATGCCTAACACCAAACTCCATGATATCTCTCAACTAGACCTCTGATACCACTCTTTCATGACCCCTATCCACAATGTGTACCCCTCATAGGATGGAAATATGAGAAGGAAGATAGTGACCCCTATGTACTGCCTTTAGTAGGCCTCGGTTTGGCGACTAGCACCGAGGGTATAGTAAACACACAAATGAGAGGCATTACCCTCTAAGAGAACACATGCGAAAGAGGGATATAAGATAGACACCAACCAACTCCAAATCATAATGCAATATAAAATAAAACCCAAGTACACATACATAATGTCATGCAAGAACTACTACAACTGAAAGGAAAAACTGAAAGTACCAAAGGAATGTAAAAATAATAGCAACCACGAAGCTTGAACAACTTCTGCAACCCCAAGCTAGTAGTAACCATCCTGATCTCCAACCTACTCCAAGTAACCTGAAAAACAGTTTATATATACATAGGTTGAGTATAAAAGTATACTTAGTAGGATCCTCCCTCGAGCTTCTTGTGAAAAAATGAATAAGTCATGCTAAAGTACAATGAACAACAAGTGAAACTAACTCGTCACCAAAACAGGTATAACGAGTTTCCAACCTCACCATAGATATTCTAAAAAAGTATCACATACAAGAGTATATAATATAATAAAGAATATCAAGGGCACCCCACTACCACTTCCCCACTGGTTTTTCACTTTTCCCCAACGTCACACATCTTAATCCATCTCTCTCAAAAAAGGTCTGTCCGTAGTCACCTAGGTGAGAACTACCACATGCACCTCATGCACCACAAAACTTGACCGCAGACACCTGGGCGAAGCACCACACAATACACACAACCAAAAGTAACCAGGTAGTTTCTAGGAGCCACCATATCCCACATAACATGTATCATACGTCAGTTATTGTGCCATAAGCTATTACAACCCATACACCGGGTAAGTATCCTCAAGCCATCACAGCCTATACATGTTACACCGATACTAGTCAATAGAAAACTATATCCAGAATATATGTGTGTGAATAACTATAAGAAATTATATCCCAATACACACATATATGAGGAAAACTAACCATTGTGACTACCAGCACAAGTAACTACCAAGAGAAGAGAGCGGGGCCAAAGGGGGAAGTCATCCATCCATCCTACCACTCGAATGTTGGGTAAAACACCCCCCTAGGGCTCACAATACCTAGGGTGTTAGTCACCCTAACCGACCGAGTGGGTTATCATATAGAAACACAAAAATTACATGATATAATATATCTCACAACCACACCTTAAGAAAAACCTAATATCAGACTCAACTGTAGCTAACGTCTCTCGGACTCTCGGCTGCCACTGCTAAGACTAGGTATCCTATAAGCACACAACCATTTAAAGAGCTACATTAGATTAATTTATCCCTTTTTATCAATTGCACTTTACATTAATTAATTATTTAAACATTAATTAACTATTAACAATTCCACATTACATTTCATTAGAATCACACCCAAAGTACACTTTTCCATTAAATTTTTACCTCGACATTAAATCCCAGCAAGCTCTAATCCCATGGGTTAACATCATTTATTCAATCATTTATTAACATAATTATTACTTTCCCATATTCTCAAGTATTATAGAAAAACATTATAAGCTACTAAACACTAGGAGGCTCAACACGGTGAGTAGATGAACTACCCATCAAGTTTTTTCCACCTATAGCAAGAGAATAAACCCATCCTCCTTTGAGAATCTAAACATAGAAAGAACATGGAATACCCCATGTGTATTCTCCCCATTTGGAAGGAGGGTAAGCAAGAATAGATGCCTTGAGTAGTGGGGAAAGTAAAGTAGACAAACAACCAACAAGAATCATCAAACATACAAACATTCACATCCAACCCGTTTCATCATCTTTGGTGTCCTCCCTGACACCCACATGCATAAACCAGTGCATCTCACCACTATAGGCATCAACTACTGCCACAACCAATGGGACGACCTGCCCTAAAATTTCACAACATCCACCCAATCTCACATTACAACACAAGAATCATGAAACAAACATCATATAAACTAGGATCTTACCCCTTAAATAAGGAATTATTCCTTCACACACAATGATATCTCAAAACTCCAAGTATAAGGCTCTTGGCATTTACAAGCAAGAGGGTAACGCAGAACCCTACGAAGAATTATCTTTAATCAAACAACCTATTCTTTCATCCATCTTGAATTAACTGGTTCATTAAAAGTAGGTTCCTACTATGGGAAACCTAAATAGAAAGCTATCATATCTATCAAAAATTAATTAAACAAATAATTTTACATTACTTCAAACAACAATCACCAACATGCTTCAGGTTTAACAACTAACTAAATTAAACATTCACAATTCAATAAATTTGATTAACATCAAATTTACAAAAGCAAACAGATTCAATTACATGCCTC
Source organism: Viscum album (assembly GCA_963277665.1). Taxonomy (NCBI): domain Eukaryota; kingdom Viridiplantae; phylum Streptophyta; class Magnoliopsida; order Santalales; family Viscaceae; genus Viscum; species Viscum album. The sequence goes on along the minus strand of OY728129.1, from coordinate 1,840,916,303 downwards.
TTTATCTTTATCCATTTAATTATCAATTAATTCCAGCTTTACGTTCTTTACCTATTTCATCAAGAACAACGTACTAACAAGAAATGCATATATATAAAACTATCTATCAAATCAAGAGGCAAACAATTATCATGGTACAAAGCAACAACATGCGATCAAACCAATTATTTTAATCCGGTTCAAGTATTTAATTAGGTCAATTCCATTGTGGTCCAAAGGGATAAATCAAGATAACTCTACAGTTGCATATAAATAATTATAGAAGAAAAGAATCCCCTACCTAAAAAGGTTTTCGACATTATTTTCTTGAGAACGAATCAAAGCAATGGATCACAATCACATTCCCCGCAACAACTGCATCCACCTGAGGATGTCGCGACACAACTGCATCAACAACAACCAAATGAGACTCCCTTAGAACCATGGAGATCAAGATCCATAGCATGGAAAAGATAAAAAAGAGAAAACAGATCGAAGAAAACCAAGGAACAGAGGTAGATCTTAACTCGGATCTTTGATGGATCGAATAAGGATTCCCGAGAACGATCCTATATGAAGAAATATTTAAAACTCCATGAAAGAGTCTGTTGGGTCTCCTGGGATAAGAGGAAAGGAAACCTCATCCATAGGGTTTGAAAAACTCAAGAAGATAATATGTTTTTAAAACATACAGCGGTAGGTCAGTACATGATGTGTACTTCCCTGTCATGTCGTGTACCGCCTTGGGTTCAACTTATGTTAAAAACATGTCACCTTAGTGATTTGTGTTTTTTTCTGGAACTCAAAATGGTCACGTCGTTTACCCCATAGTCACATCGTGTACCCCCACTACTTCCACCTTTCTGGGACTAAATGTAACATCCCAAGTAAGTAAATAATAATATATTTTCATATCTATGTCTATTTATGAATTAGATAGTGTTTTAAAGGATTAAAATGAGAATAAATCCAATATTAATCATTGAATTCTCTAATATTTTTAAAAGATTGTTTTACCGCCTTTTGATGGCGAACCATTTTTTAAATATATCTTTTGACAATTTTATAAGTTATATTTGTCAAAATAAACTTATTATTTAGAATTGTGACATTGAAATTTACTTTGGATAAATTTTTGGTATTTTTCTGACAATGTTCATTTTATAATGAATAGTGAAAAATACTGCATTTTACTTCAAAACTGCTTTTTCATCTAATTTAATTATATGGATAGATTTTCCTTTTAATTGGTTTTAAAGTTTAATTAGAATATATTTTTACCATTTAATCCAATCTTGGTCATTTTAATTAATTTCAATTTGGAGTGGGGCACAAACAAGTGTCAAACTTTTGATAGATATTGTTTCTAAAAAAACCGCTATTTGTTTTGACAATGGGAATTATTTTTAAATTAATTACTAAAATTTCTGTGTTTTTAATTTGGTAAAATGGATTCCATATTTGGAATCATAAGGTCCAAATTATGTAATTAAGACTCTTTTGTTTTTGGACATTGTGAATAGTAACAACAGTAATTATCTTTAATTATCGTGATTGATTAGTAATCGTGTTGTTAAGGGTAATAAAATAATATCATAATAATAAAAACTGACCCAAAAATGTGTCCTAATTATATTTTTTGTGTCATGGCCGACCATGGGATGCCTTTTTCCAAACTTTGGGACCCCATGGAATCACTTTTGGGTGATAGTGACATTTTATTATGTTATTTTTTTAAAAGGAATGTATAACCAAAGTATATATCACCCATGTAAAACAATTTTAGTTTTGTCTATATAAATGATATATTAGACTATAAATATTATTTGGAAATCTAAAAAGAGTTCCTACATCATGGTATTTGTTTTATAATTTTTAGACATTAAATAAATTAATTTTTTTATGACACCATGATGATGCAGCGATTACCTCATTGATGGACGATTTAAATAAAATGAAACGATAATGTAAAATCTAAGACATAAACTTGTAAAAAACCTATTGGATGGGTGTATTTAGAACCCTTATCACCTTATCCTAGAAATATATCATTTTGGGACCTTTAAAATCTGAAACGCATTATATAATAAAGTAACAATTCTTGACTTTCCAAGAGTGCCCCTCCTCCCTCTTATAAAAGGACCCCACCTCTACCCTCCTTACCCACACCTCTCAAGCCACTGGCTCGGCCAAAATCTGCTCATTTTATCTCTCCACATCCCTCTATTCATCATATAAGCCTTACCTTAGGCAGAAAGCTCTTCAAGAAACCCTTTTGGTTCAAACCAAAGGGAGTTACCCGATTTAATGGTAAAGTCTTCTCTAATGTTCTTTTGTTTTTATTTTTCTTCTCCAACCCCCTAAACGCTTTTTATTCTTTTATTTTGTAACAAAAAAATTATCTTCAATATACTAGGATTTTGTTATGAGAAGGATCCGATCTACACTTACACACACCTCCATCTAATGGTTAAAGAACATACTGTTTCTGTGGTTGGCGAATTTCTGCCTCACGAAACGATGATTGTTCAATATTCTTTTAACACCTTTCATGGTGGCCATTATGTTTTCACTATATTTATATATGATATATATTATGTCTATTTTTTCCTTATGATTCTGTACTTTTCATTTATGGTATACCTTATGGTTTCCGTTATGGGTAAACGCGATATCTTCATTTTAGGAAGTGCGGACTACCGCTCCCTCAAAGTAATTTGATTCGTTACTGCGATATGTGGGACATATAAAGGATGGAGTTAATGATATTATATATGATATCATACTGGAATTATAATATACTTTTATATCATTATGATTTCATTCCATTAAATACGAAATAGAAATGAAAGTAGCGTTCATGCGTACGTACGACTTACCGTCTCCATGAACGGTGCATTTCATTTATTACCTCTAAATGTTATGTAATATTATAAATGAATGTATATACTGGATATATATGATATATATGATATCTACATCATGAATATAATTCTAGATATAATGGATATTTTACCACATGAACAACTTGTAATTATAAGAAGTTTATTTTTGACTCAAGTACCAAAGATCGACAAAACGACCATTATTAACTTAAATAATTACAAAACGTTCGTAACATGGTAATAAGTGATGTAAAAGGAATAATGAACTTGAAAAAATTTCTTAACCAAGTATAAATTAACTCTAGTTTATTATTCATGAGATTAAAGAACGATCGAGTCAAGTCCGACACGAGGTATGGGACTTCATCTCAATCTCCTTTCATTGAGGAATATTTTGTTTTATACATAACTTTCTTTTATATAGTGTATAAAACCCTTTTACTTTTACTTTTATTCAAAAGGAATATTTTTATATGAATCGTTTTACTAAATGACAAAATGGAATGTTTTTGTCGTACGTATGCGGCGACAACGACTTCTCCACCGCCGTGACCATTATTTGAGTTTCGGATTCCTCTACAAGCCAAAACTTTTTTAAGAAAATGAAAAATAGATATCATGTTTTACTTTTATTTTATTCTGGTATTGAAAATGGTTTTTAATTTTTTTTGATTATATCAATGTGTTTTTGATAACTTGTGACTGAAATGTGGAAATGTTATGTTTCCTTTATGTATGGGTTATGTGTTACGATTATGTAATGATTATTGGGCATTGTTTATGAAGACGGGTGGTTCCATGATAAAATAAGTGTGGGTGAGCCCGATATAGCTCTCCAATGCATTGGGTAACATGAAGGAGTTAAACGCTAAGGTTTCTCCTAAGAGATTTAGGGAATATACTATGATGGGTATTCCAAACGTAACCATGAGAGTTACTCCTGAAATAAGAATGTTATGCATGCCTGAAGTTACCTTTATGTCTTATGATTTCTATGAGTTATTCATAAATCTTATGATTTAATGAGGTATGTTAAAGTTCTTATGTTTTATGAGTAAAGTATGATTTCATTGATTCGTATTAATACATGGACTAATGTTTTCATTCCGTACTTTTATATCCCTTACTGAGCTTTTTATGCTCATCCCATGTTTTTGAAATGTTTTTCACAGGCCAAGGGAAAAGTACATGATGTGATGATAGTGTTGAGGAAGTGTTAATAAAGAATCCATGTTTTATTTTAAATATGTCTCCTTTGATGGGAAAAATGAATACTATCTTTTATGTAACCACCTTGTTGAAATGTGTAATGTAATGCAAGATTTATTATCTAATTCTCTAAAAATCTAAACCTGAAAAGATCCTCAATGTGTATTCTTGTAATAACTCAAGATTAAGTAATGTTTAAGGTTATGGACTTATAGTTGGTATCAAAGGTCAGTTTAGATAACTTTAGGAGTTATAATTCTATTAAATAATTATCCAGAAATATTTTTTTATGGTCAAATTGAAATGATATAGCATTTGAAGATTACCATGTTTCTTTATCTAAGACAAGTTTGTTCAGAATGGTTTTTCATAGAGGAAACAGGGAAGAAGTGCTAGAAAGGCATACAGAAGGAAATGGCCTTCCAAATCAGTATCCTGAGATGGTCGGGATTTGAAATGAACATTTTTTTTTCAGTAATGGCGTAGTTGACTCAACCGATAAATGGTGGTGGTATCCATGCACGAGATCATCCAGATCAACCGCAGAGGAACATGTCAGTGGTGGAACATTTCATGAGGCAACATCCCCCATCATTCAGAGGATCATCTGACCCTGTGTTAGCTGAAGGGTGGATTAAAGCACTGGAGAAGATTTTAGAATGTCATGGGGTGTTCAGACAATCAAAAGGTTAGTCTTTCTATTTACCGTTTGGAGGGTGAAGCAGATCAGTGGTGGTCGATGATTAAAAATATCAGGGACGCTAAGGAGATTGATGCTCTTGACTGGGATGAATTCAAAGGTATGTTTCTTGAGAAATATTTTCCTAAGTCTGTTTGACATAGGATGGAAAAACAATTCTTGGAATTGAGGAAATAGGACTACTCAGTGGCTGCTTATGAAGAAAGGTTCACTCGATTGGAAAGGTATGCTCCAAATTTTATCTGAGACATTGATAGTAAAATCAATCATTTTTACTCAAGATTAAAGCCAAAATATCGAAGGGATTTAGCTTATCATGAGTTCAAAAGTTATGAAAATCTTGTTCGATGTGCTGAGAAGGTGGAAATGGAGTTTTCCGATGATCAAGTGTTTTATAACAACAAATAGAAGAAGAGAATGATGTGGAAGGAGAAAGGGAAGAATCCTTCAAAGAAGTCTGATGGTAAGAAAACTATGTTTTCAGTTTATGATAAATGTGGTAAAAGACATGCTAAGGAATTTCTTCTGAATTCTGGAAAGTGCTACCGATGTGGTAAGATGGGACATAAGGCTCGTGATTTCCCTAAAAATGATCAGGGTGATGGTAAGACCAAATTTGATTTATAGTTAGTTTAATGTTTCCAGTGCAATGAGATGGTTCATTATGCAAACGAGTGTTCGACAAAGAGCTCAAATGATGGGAATCAGTCAGACTACAAGCAGAAATGTGTGGTGAAATTCTTTGCAACAACTTCAGTAGATGTTGGGCCATCAAATGAAGTGGTATCAGGTACTTTGTTTGTTTTTTCAGATTATGCCAGTGTGTTGTTTGATTCGGGGTCTACACATTATTTCATCTCTAAAAAATTTTCTAGTAAATTGGGAATTCCATATCAAGAAATGACTCCTGAAATTGTGGTAAAAACACCTTGGGGAAATGTTGAGGAAAAAATAATTTATAAGAATCTTCCTATCCTTATCTGTGGAAAGAACCTACTTTAAAACCTTATTGTTTTACCTCTAGTAGAGTTTGATGTTATCTTGGGTATGGATTGGCTCTCTGTTTACCATGCTAAGATTGATTGTAGAGCTGAAGAAATTTCTTTTCAGAAAGACTTTCAGTTTGTGTACAAGAATGAACCCCTAATGTTGATAACATATCAAAAGGATAAGAAACTTGTAAAAGATGGAAATGAATGTTACCATGCACATATTGTTGAAAACAAAGGAACCATTCAGATTAACGATGTTCTAGTAGTAAATGAGTATCCTGATATTTTTCCTAATGAGTTTCCTGGAATAATACCAGATCGAGAAGTTGAATTTACTGTTGACATAGTTCCTGATGCTAAGACAATTTCAAAACCCCCTTATCGAATGGCTCAAATTGAACTTTTAGAGTTGAAGGAGCAATTTAAAGATTTATTAGAGAAAGGTTTCATTCGACCTAGCACATCACCATGGGGTGCTCCTGTCTTATTTGTTAATAATAAATATGGTTCTATGAGACTTTACATTGATTATAGAGGCTTGAATAACATCACTGTTAAGAAAAAATATCATTTTACTCATATCGATGATTTTTTTGATCACCTCCAGGGAGCTCAGTATTTTTCAAAGATTGACCTGAGATAGGGGTACCATCAGTTGAAGGTAAAGGAAGAAGATGTTCCTAAGACCACGTTTTGTATAAGATATGGCCATTATAAATTTGTAGTAATGCCTTTTGGGTTGACCAATGCACCTGCTGTATTCATGGACCTTATGATTAGAACTTTCCATGAGTTCTTGGATAAGTTTTTGGTTGTTTTCATTGATGATATTTTGGTGTTTTCAAAAATTAAAGAGGAGCATGAAAGTCATTTAAGGGTTATTTTTCAAACCTTAAAAGAAAATAAATTGTATGGAAAATTCAGAAAGTGTGAGTTTTGGTTGCAACAAATTTCTTTCCTTGGTCACATTGTTTCTAAATATGGAATAACTATTGATCCTGAAAAAAAAAAGGTTGTTGAAGAATGGACAAGACCCAAAAATGTAATAGAGATTTGTAGTTTTCTTGGTTTGGTAGGCTATTACTGAAGGTTTGTTATAAATTTTTCACGATTATCTAGTCCAATGACTAAGCTAACTCGAAAGGGTGTTAAGTTTATCTGGACAAAATAATGTGATGATTGTTTTCAGGAATTCAAAAAAAGATTGGTGAATGCTCCAGTTTTGGCACTACCTTCCAGGAATTGTGAGTTTGTTATCTACGGTGATGCTTCATTGAAAGGACTTGGTTGCGTTCTAATGCAGAATGATTAGGTAATTGCTTATGCTTCACATCAGTTGAAAACTCATGAGATAAATTACCCTACACATGATTTGGATTAGCTACTGTTGTTTTTGCTTTAAAAATTTGGAGGCATCATTTGTATGGTGTAAAGTGTGAAATATATACTGATCAAAAAATTTTAAAGTATATATTCACTCAGAAAGAATTGAACATGAGACAGAGGAGATGGCTAGAATTAATCAAGGATTATGATTGTACAATTCATTACCATCCGGGAAAAGCAAATAATGTGGCTAATGCTTTGAGTCGAAAAGGTAATGTTTCATTAACCATGTTACGTTTCAAACGTGATCCTTTGGTTAAGGATTTGATGAACATTGTCATAGAAGTTGTTGGTGCAGGATGTTCTTCTATTTTGTTTCAGGTGTCAGTGAGATGATCTCTATCAGATAGAATTAAGCAAGCTCATAAGAAAGACAGTGAGTTGCAGAAAAAGGTAGAGCTAGTTCAGAAGGGTATGTTACTAGAATTCAACATTGATAATGATTGCGTTTTGAGATTTGGTAAGAGATTTTGTGTGTTGTGTGATTCACAGTTGAAGAGAGATTTGTTATGTGAAGCTCATAGTTCTCCGTTTTTAGTTAATCTAGGATATACTAAGACATATAGAGATCTTCGGGAGTATTACTGCTGGGATGGAATGAAAAGATACATTGCTGATTTTACTGTGAAGTGTTTGACCTATCAACAGGTTAAAGTAGAGAGGTAGTTACTGAAAGGTATGCTTCAACCTTTACCAGTTCCATAGTGGAAATGGGAGAATATATCCATGGACTTCGTTGTTGGGTTACGAAAGACACCTCGAGGTAATAATGCAATCTGTGTTATTATTGATCACTTGACTAAATCTGCTCATCTCCTTGCTATACGAGATACTTTTACCCTAGATTAACTTTCTCGTTTGTATCTTAAAGAGATATTCAGGTTACATGGAGTTCCCTCTTCATTGTATCTTATTGTGATCGCAGGTTTACTTCTAACTTTTGGAAAGGCCTTCAGAAGTCGTTGGGTACTGAATTAAATTTTAGTGCAGCTTTTCATCCTCAATCAGATGGGCAGTCAGAACGAACAATTCAAAAATTGGAGGATATGATACGTGCTTGTTCGATGTATTATTAGGGAAGTTGGTACCAACATCTTTCTTTGGTTTAGTTTTCTTATAATAACAGTTTTCATTCCAGTATACAGATGGAACTATTTGAGGCATTATATGGGAAGTAGTGTCGAACTCCATATTTTTGGGATGAAGTGGGTGAAAAGAAGTTGATGGGACCATAATTGGTAGAAGGGTTGGCAGAAAAAGTTCAACTCATAAAGAAACACATGAGAACAGCTCAGAGCAGGCAGAAAGTTATGCAGAAAACAGGAGGAAGGATCTCTCTTTTGAGGTAGGTGATCATGTCTTCCTCAAAGTTTCACCATGGAAAAGTGTGATGCGATTTGGTAAGAAGGGAAAGCTGAGTCCAAGGTTCATTGGACCATATGAAATTCTAGAGAGAGTTGGATCATTTTATTACCAAGTGGCTTTACCTCCGAGTTTATCTCAGGTACATAATGTTTTTTATGTTTCAATGTTAAGGAAGTTCATGCCAGATCCATCTCATGTTTTGAGTCCAGAGGTAGTTCAGCTGGAAGAGAATCTATCTTATGAGGAACAACCGGTTCAGATTTTGACCACATGGAGCAAGTATTGTGGAATAATGTGATTCATCAAGTAAAGGTTTTGTGGAAAACCACATGATTGAAGAGACAACATGAGAATCTGAAAATGCAATGAGGGATAAATACCCCCACTTATTCGATAAGTAAATAAATTGTGGGGACACAATTTTATAAATGGTTGAAGGATGTAACATCCAAAATAAGTAAAGAATAATATATTTTCATATCTATGTCCATTTATGAATTAGATGTTGTTTTAAAGGCTTAAAATTAGAATAAATACAATCTTAAGCATTGAATTCTCTAATATTTTTAAAAGATTATTTTACCCCCTTTTAATGGCGAACCAATTTTTAAATCTATATTTTGAAAATTTTATAATTTATATTTGTCAATATAAACTTATTATTTATAATTGGGACATTGAAATTTACTTTGGATAAATTTTTTGTATTTTTCTGACAATGTTCATTTTTTAATGAATAGTGAAAAATACTGCATTTTACTTCAAAACTGCTTTTTCATATAATTTAATTATATGGATAGATTGTCCTTGTAATTGGTTTTAAAGTTTAATTAGAATATATTTTTACCATTTAATCCAATCTTGGTCATTTTAATTAATTTCACATTGGAATGGGGCACAAAAAAGTGTCAAACTTTTGATAGATATTGTTTCTAAAAAACCCTGCTATTTGTTTTGACAACGAGAAATATTTTTAAATTAATTACTACAATTTCTGTGTTTAGAATTTGGTAAAATTGATTCCATATTTGGAATCAGAAGGTCCAAATTATTTAATTAAAACTCTTTTGTTTTTTTACATTATGAATAGTAACGACGGTAATTATCTTTAATTATCGTGATTGATTAGTAATCAGGTAGTTAAGGGTAATAAAATAATATCATAATAATAAAAAATGACCCCAACATGTGTCCTAATGATACTGGTTGTGTCCTGGACAACCATGGGATGCCTTGTGCTAAATTTTGGGACCCCATGGAATCACTTTTGGGTGATAGTGACATTTTATTATATTATTTTTTTAAAGGAAAGTATAACCAAAGTATGTATCACCCAAGTAAAAAAAATTAGTTTTGTCTGTGTAAAAGATATCTTAGACTATAAATATTCTTTGGAAAGATAAAAAATATTTCCTACATCATGGTATTTGTTTTATAATTTTTAGACATTAAATAAATTAATTTATTTATGACACCATGATGATGCAATGATTACCTCATTAATGGAAGATTTAAATAAAATGAAAAGATAATGTAAAATCTAAGACATACACTTGTCAAAAACCTATTAGATGGGTGGATTTGGAACTCTTATCACCTTATCCTCTAAATATATCATTGTGGGACCTTTAAAATACGAAACTCATTATATAATAAAGTAACATTTCTTGACTTTCCAAGAGTTCCCCTCCTCCCTCTTATAAAAGACCCCCACCTCTACCCTCCTTACCCACACCTCTCAAGCCATTGGCTCGGCCAAAATCTGATCATTTTATCTCTCCACATCCCTCTCTTCATCATATAATCATTACCTTAGGCAGAAATCTCTTCAAGAAACCCTTTTGATTCAAACCGATGGGAGTTACGCGATTTAAAGGTAAAGTCTTCTCTAATGTTATTTTGTTTTCTTCTGCTTATCCAACCCCCTAAACTCTTTTTATTCCTTTCTTGTGTAACAGAACTAGTATATTCAATATACTAGGATGTTTTTATGAGAATTATTCGAGCTACACTTACACACACCTCTGTCTAATGGTTAAAGATATACTGTTTCTGTGGTTGGCGAATTTTTGCCTCACGAAACGATGATTGTTCAATCTTTTTTTAACACCTTTCATGGTGGCCATTAATATTTCACTCTATTTATATATGATATATATTATGTCTATGTTTTCCTTATTATTCTTTATTTTTCATTTATGGCATACCTTATGGTTTCCATTATTAGTAAACGCGATATCTTCATTTTAGGAAGTGCGGACTACCACCCCCTCAAAGTGATTTGATTCGTTAATACCATATGTGGGACCTATAAAGGATGGAGTTAATGATATTATATATGATATTATACTGGAATTATAATCTACCTTTATATCATTATGATTTCATTCCATTAAATATGAAATAGAAATGAAAGTAGCGTTCATGCGTACATACGACTTACCGTCTCCATGAACGGTGCATTTCATTTCTTACCTCTAAATGTTATGTAATATTATAAATGAATGTATATACTAGATATATATGATATATATGATATCTACATCATGAATATAATTCTGTATATAGTGGATATTTTACCACATGAACAACTTGTAATTATAAGAAGTTTATTTTTGGTTCAAGTACTAAAGATCGACAAAACAACCGTTATTAACTTAAATAAGTAAATAATGTTCATAACATGGTAATAAGTGATGTAAAAGGAATAATGAACTTGATAAAGTTTCTTAAGCAAGTAGAAATTAACTCTAGTTTATTATTCGGGAGATTAAAGAATGATCGAGTCCAGTCGGACACGAGGTATGGGACTTCATCTCAATCTCCTTTCATTGAGGCATATTATGTTTTATACACAACGTTCTTTTATACGGTGTATAAACCCCTTTGAGTTTTACTTTTATTCAAAAGGAATCTTTTTATATGAAGCATTTTACTAAACGACAAAAGGGAATGTTTTTGTCGTACGTATGCGGTGACAACGAATTCTCCGCCGCCGTGACCATTATTTGAGTTTCGGCTTCCTTTACAAGCCATAACTTTTTAAAAAAAAATGAAAAATAGATATCATGTTTTAATTTTTTATATTCTGGTATTGAAAATGGTTTTGATAATGTTTTCATTATATCAATGTGTTTTTGATAACTTGTGACTGAAATGTCGAAATGTTATGTTTCCTTTATGTATGTTTAATGTGTTACAATTATGTTATGGTTCTTGGGCATTGTTTATGAAGATGGGTGGTTCTGTGATAAACTAATGGAGGGTGAGCCCGATATAGCTCTCCAATGCATTGGGTAACACGAAGGAGTTAAACTCTAAGGTTTCTCTAAATAGATTTAGGTAATATACTGTGATGGGTATTCCAAACGTAACCATGAGGGTTACTCCCTACGTAAGAATGTTATACATTCCTCAAGTTACCTTTATGTCTTAATATTTCTATGATTTATTCATAAATCTTATGATTTAATGAGGTATGTTAATGTTCTTATGTTTTATGATTAAAGTATGATTTCATTGATTCGTATTAATACATGGACTAATGTTTTCATTCCGTACTTTTATATCCCTTACTGAGCTTTTTATTCTCATCCCATGTTTTTGAAATGTTTTTCACAGGTCAAGGGAAAATTACATGATGTGATGATAATGTTGAGGAAGTGTCAATAAATAATCCATGTTTTATTTTAAATATGTCTCCTTTGATGGGAAAAATGAATACTATCTTTTATGTAACCACCTTGTTGAAATGTGTAATGTAATGAATGATTTATGATCTAATTATCTAAAAATCTAAACCTGAAAAGATCCTCAATGTGTATTCTTGTAATAACTCAAGATTATGTAATGTTTAAGGCTAGGTCCATATTGTTGGTATCAAAGGTCGGTTTAGACAACTTTAGGAGTTATAATTCTATTAAATGATTATCCAAAAATATTTTTTTGTAGTCAAATTGAAATGATATAGCATTTGAAGATTACCATGTTGCTTCATCTAAGACATGTTTTTTCATAATGGTTTTCCGCAGAGGAAACAGGGAAGCAGTGCTAGGAAGGCATACAGAAGGAAATGGCCTTCCAAATCAGCATCCTAAGATGGTTGGGATTAGAACTGAACAGTTTTTTGCAGTAATGGCGCAGTTGACTCAAGCGATAAATGGTGGTGGTATCCATGCACGAGATCCGCCAGATCAACCACAGAGGAACATGTTAGTGGTGGAACATTTCATGAGGAAACACCCCCATCATTCAGAGGATCATTAGACCATGTGTTAGCTGAAGGGTGGATTAAAGCACTGGAGAAGATTTTCTAATGTCATGGGGTGTTTAGAAAATCAAAAGGTTAGTCTTTCTATTTTCCATTTGGATGGTGAAGCAGATCAGTGGTGGTCAATGGTTAAAAATATCAGGGATGCTGATGAGATTGATGCTCTTCACTGGGATGAATTCAAAGGTATGTTTCTTGAGAAATATTTTCCTAAGGATGTTCGACTTAGGATGGAAAAAAAATTCTTGGAATTTAGGCAAGAGGACAACTCAGTGGCTGCTTATGGAGAAAGGTTCCCTCGATTGGCAAGGTATACTCCAAATTTTATCCGAGACCTTAATAGTAAAATCAATCATTTTTACTCTGGATTAAATCCAAAATATAGAAGGGGTTTAGCTTCTCGTGAGTTCAAAAGTTATGAAAAGCTTGTTTGATGTACTAAGAAGGTGGAAATGGGGTTTTTTGATGATCAAATGTTCTATAAAAACCAACAGAAGAAGAGACTGAGGTGGAAGGAGAAAGGGAATAATCCTTCAAAGAAGTCTGATGGTAAGAAAACTAAGTTTTCAGTTCGTGATAAATGTGGTAAAAGGCATACTGGGGAATGTCTTCTGAATTCCGGAAAGTTCTACCGATGTGGTAAGATGGGACATAAGGCTCGTGATTTCCCTGAAAAAGATCAGGGTGATGGTAAGACTAAATTTGATTTACAGTTAGTGAAATGTTTCAAGTTCAATGAGATGGGTCATTATACAAATGATTGTTCGACAAAGAGCTCAAATGATGGGAAGCAGTCAGACTAAAAGCAGAAAGGTGTGGTGAAATCCTTTGCTACTACTTCAGTAGATGTTGGGCCATCAAATGAAGTGGTATCAGGTACTTTGTTTGTTTTTTTAGATTATTCCAGCGTGTTGTTTTATTCGGGGTTTACACATTCTTTCATCTATGAAAAATTTTCTAGTAAATTGGAAATTCCATCTCAAGAAATGAATCCTGAACTTGTGGTAAAAAAAACTTGGGGAAATGTTGAGGCAAAAAGAATTTATAAGAATCTTCCTATCCTTATCTGTGGAAAGAACCTACTTGCAAACCTCATTTTTTTACCTCTAGTAGATTTTGATGTTATCCTGGGTATGGATTGGATCTCTGTTTACCATGCTAAGATTGATTGTAGAGCTAAAGAAATTTCTTTTCAGAAAGACTTTCAGTTTGTGTACAAGAATGAACCCCTACTATTGATAACATATCAAGATGCTGAGAAGCTTGTAAAAGATGGAAATGAATGTTACCTTGCACATATTGTTGAAAACAAAGGAACTGTTCAGATTAATGATGTGCCAGTATTAAATGAGTATCTTGATGTTTTTCCTGATGAGTTGCCTGGAATAATACCAGATCAGGAAGTTGAATTTGTTGTGGACTTAGTTCCTGATGCTAAGCCAATTTCAAAACCCCCTTATCAAATGGCTCAAATTGAACTTTTAGAGTTGAAGGAGCAATTGCAAGATTTATTAGATAAAGGTTTCATTCGACCTAAAACATCACCATGGGGTGCTCCTGTATTATTTGTTAAAAATAAAGATGGTTCTATGAGACTTTTCATTGATTATAGAGCCTTGAATAACACCACTATTAAGAACAAATATACTTTTCCTCATATCGATGATTTGTTTGATCAGCTCCAGGGAGCTCAGTATTTTTCAAAGATTGACCTGAGATCGAGGTACCATCAGTTGAAGTTAAAGGAAGAATATGTTCTTAAGACCACGTTTTGTATAATATATGGCCATTATGAATTTGTAGTAATGCCTTTTGGGTTGACCAATTCACCTATTGTATTCATGGACCTTATGAATAGAATTTTCCGTGAGTTCTTGGATAAGTTTGTGGGTTTGTTCATTGATGATATTTTGGTGTTTTATAAAAGTAAAGAGGAGCATGAAAGTCATTTAAGGGTTATTCTTCAAACCTTAAAAGAAAATAAATTGTTTGGGAAATTAAGAAAGTGTGAGTTTTGGTTGAAAAAATTTCTTTCCTTGGTGACATTGTTTCTAAAATGGAATAACTGTTGATCCTGCAAAAAAAAGGTTGTTGAAGAATGGCCAAGACCCACAAATGTAACTGAGATTCGTAGTTTTCTTGGTTTGGCAGGCTATTACTGAAGGTTTGTTAGAAATTTTCCACAGTTATCTAGTCTAATGAATAATCTAACTCGAAAGGGTGTTAAGTTTATCTGGATAAAAGAATGTGATGATTGTTTTCAAGAATTGAAAAGAAGATTGGTGAATGCTATAGTTTTGGAACTACCTTCCATGAATGGTGAGTTTGTTATCTATGGTGATGCTTCATTGAAAGGACTTGGTTGCATCCTAATGGAGAATGATCAGGTAATTTCTTATGCTTCACATCAGTTGAAAACTCATGAGTTAAATTACCCTAAACATGATTTGGAATTAGCTGCTGTTGTTTTTGCTTTAAAAATTTGGAGGCATCATTTGTATGGTGTAAAGTGTGAAATATATACCGATCACAAAAGTTTAATGTATATATTCACTCAGAAATAATTTAACATGAGAAAAAGGAGATGGATAGAATTAATCAAGGATTATGATTGTACAATTCATTATCATCTGGGAAAAGCAAATAAAGTGGCTGATGCTTTGAGTCGAAAAAGTAATGCTTCATTAACCATGTTACGTTAGGAACGTGATCCTTTGGTTAATAATTTGATGAACCTTGGAATAGAAGTTGTTGGTGCAGGAAGTCCTTATGTTTTGTTTCAGGTGTCAGTGAGATCATCTCTATCAGACAGAATTAAGCAAGCTCATAAGAAAGACAGTGAGTTGCAGAAAAAGGTATAAATGGTTCAGAAGGGTATGTTACCTAAATTCAACATTGATAATGATTGTGTTTTGAGATTTGGGAAGAGATTTTGTGTGTCGTGTGATTCACAGTTGAAGAGAGAGTTGTTATGTGAATCTCATAGTTCTCCGTTTTCAGTTCATCCAGGCAGTACTAAGATGTATAGAGATCTTCGAAAGTATTAATGGTGGGATGGAATGAAAAGATACATTGCTGATTTTAATATGAAGTGTTTGACTTGTCAACAGGTTAAATTAGAGCTGCAGTTACCGAAAGGGATGCTTTATCCTTTACCATTTATAGAGTGGAACTGGGAGAATATATCCATGGACTTCGTTGTTGGGTTACCGAAGACACCTCGAGGTAATAATTCAATCTGGGTTATTATTGATCACTTGACTAAATCTTCTCATCTCCTTGCTATACGAGACACTTTTTCCCTAGATCAACTTTATCGTTTGTATCTTAAGGAGATAGTCAGGTTACATGGAGTTCCCCTCTCCATTGTATCTGATTGTGATCCCAGGTTTACTTCTAACTTTTGGAAAGGTCTTCAGAAGTCGTTGTGTACTGAATAAAATTTTAGTACAGCTTTTCATCCTCAATCAGATGGGAAGTCAGAATGAACAATTCAGACATTGGAGGATATGCTACGTGCTTTTTTGATAGATTATCAGGGAAGTTTGGACCAAAATATTTCTTTGGTTGAGTTTTCTTATAATAACAGTTTTCATTCCATTATATATATAGCACCATTTGAGGCATTATATGGTAAGTAGTGTCGAACTCCAACTTTTTGGGATGAGGTGGGTGAAAGGAATTTGATGGGACCAGAATTGGTAGAAGAGTTGGCAGAAAAAGTTCAGTTGATACAGAAACACATGAGAACAGCTCAGAGAAGGCTGAAAAGTTATGCAGACAACAAGAGGAAGGATCTCTCTTTTGAGGTAGGTGATCATGTCTTCCTCAAAGTTTCACCATGGAAAAGTGTGATGCGATTTGGTAAGAAGGGAAAGTTGAGTCTAAGGTTCATTGGACCATATGAAATTCTAGAGAGAGTTGGATCAGTTTCTTACCGAGTGGCTTTACCTCTGAGTTTATCTCAGGTACATAATGGTTTTCATGTTTCAATGTTAAGGAAATACATGCCAGATCCATCTAATGTTTTTATTCCAGAGGTAGTTCAGCTGGAAGAGAATCTATCTTATGAGGAACAACCGGTTCAGATTCTTGACCACATGGAGAAAGTATTGTGGAATAAGGTGATTCATTAAGTAAAGGTTTTGTGAAAAAACCACATGATTGAAGAGGCAACATGAGAATCTGAAAATGGAATGAGGGATAAATACCCCCACTTATTCGATAAGTAAATAAATTGTGGGGATGAAATTTTATAAAGGGGGGAAGGATGTTACATCCCTAATAAGTAAAGAATAATAAATTTTCATATCTATTTCTATTTATGAATTAGATAGTGTTTTAAAGGATTAAAATGAGAATAAACCTAATCTTAAGCATTGAATTCTCTAATATTTTTAAAAGATTGTTTTACCACCTTTTGATGGAGAACCATTTTTTAAATCTATCTTTTGAAAATTTTATAAGTTTTATTTTTCAAAATAAACTTATTCTTTAGAATTGGGGCATTTAAATTTACTTTGGATAAATTTTTGGTATTTTTCTAACAATGTTCATTTTTAATGAATAGTGAAAAATACTACATTTTACATCAAAACTGCTTTTTTAATCTAATTTAATTATATGGATATATTGTCCTTTTAATTGGTTTTAAAGTTTAATTATAATATATTTTTACCATTTAATCCAATCTTGGTGATTTTAATTAATTTTACTTTGGAATGGGGCACAAACAAGTGTCAAACTTTTGATAGATATTGTTTCTAAAAAACCCCACAATTTGTTTTGACAACGAGAATTATTTTTAAATTAATTACTAAAATTTCTGTGTTTGGAATTTGGTAAAATTGATTCCATATTTGGAATCATAAGTTCTAAATTTTCTAATTAAGACTCTTTTGTTTTTGGACATTATGAATAGTAAGGACGATAATTATCTTTAATTATCGTGATTGATTAGTAATCAGGTAGTTAAGGGTAATAAAATAATATCATAATAAAAAAAATGACCCCAACATGTGTCCTAATACTACTTTTTGTGTCATTTCCGACCATGGGATTCCCTGTGCCAAGCTTTGGGACCCCATGGAATCACTTTTGGGTGATAGTGACATTTTATTATATTATTTTTTTAAAAGGAAAGTATAACCAAAGTATGTATCACCCAAGTAAAAAAATTTCAGTTTTGTTTGTGTAAATGATATCTTAGACTATAAATATTCTTGTGAAAGATAAAAATATTTCCTACATCATGGTATTTTTTTTATAATTTTTAGTCATTAAATAAATTAATTTATTTATGACTTCATGATGATGCAGCGATTACCTAATTAATGGACGATTTAAATAAAATGAAAAGATAATGTAAAATATAAGACATAAACTTGTCAAAGACCTATTGTATGGGTGGATTTGGAACCCTTATTACCTCAGCCTCTAAATATATCATTGTGGGACCTTTAAAATCCGAAACTCATTATATAATAAAGTAACATTTCTTGACTTTCCAAGAGTGCCCCTCCTCCCTCTTATAAAAGACCCCCACCTCTACCCTCCTTACCCACACCTCTCAAGCCATTAGATTGGCCAAACTCTGATCCTTTTATATCTCCACATCCCTCTAGTCATCATAGAATCCTTAACTTAGGCATAAATCTCTTCAAGAAACCCTTTTGGTTCAAACCAAGGGGAGTTACCCGATTTAAAGGTAAAGTCTTCTCTAATGTTCTTTTGTTTTATTTTGCTTCTCCAACCACCAAAAATATTTTTATTCCTTTCTTTTGTAACAAAAATATTATCTTCAATATACTAGGTTGTTTTTATGAGAAGTATTAGATCTATACTTACACACACCTCCGTCCAATGGTTAAAGAATATACTATTTCTGTGGTTGGCGAATTTCTGCCTCACGAAACGATGATTGTTCAATATTCTTTTAACACCTTTCATGGTGGCCATTAAGATGTCAATATATTTATATATGATATATATTATGTCTATGTTTTCCTTATGATTCTGTATTTTTCATTTATGGCATACCTTACGGTTTCTATTATGGGTAAACGCGATATCTTCATTGTAGGAAGTGCGGACTACCGCCCCCTCAAAGTGATTTGATTCGTTAATGCCATATGTGGGATGTATAAAGGATGGAGTTAATGATATTATATATGATATTATACTAGAATTATAATATACCTTTATATAATTATTATTTCATTCCATTAAATACGAAATAGAAATGAAAGTTGCCTTCATGCGTACGTACGGCTTACCATCTCCTTGAACGGTGCATTTCATTTCTTACATCTAAATGTTATGTAATATTATAAATTAATTTATATACTGGATATATATGATATATATGATATCTACATAATGAATATAATTCTGGATATAATGGATATTTTACCACATGAATAACTTGTAATTATAAGAAGTTTATTTTTGGCTCCAGTACCAAAGATCGACAAAACGACCGTTATTAAATTAAATAATTAAATAATGTTCATAACATGGTAATAAATGATGTAAAAGGAATAATGAACTTGAAAAATGTTCTTAAGAAAGTATAAATTAACTCTAGTTTATTATTCAGGAGATTAATGAATGATCGATTCAAGTCGGACACATGGTATGGGACTTCGTCTCAATCTCCTTTCATTGAGGTATATTTTATTTTATACACAACTTTATTTTATACGGTGTATAAACCCATTTGACTTTTACTTTTATTCAAAAGTAATATTTTTATACTAAGCGTTTTACTAAATGACAAAAGGGAATGTTTTTGTCGTACGTATGTGGCGACAACGACTTCTCCGTCGCCGTGACCATTATTTGAGTTTCGGCTTCCTCTACAAGCCATAAGTTTTTTTTAAATGAAAAATAGATATCATGTTTTAATTTTCTTTTATTCTGGTATTGAAAATGGTTTTGATAATTTTTTGATTATATCAATGTGTTTTTGATATCTTGTGATTGAAATGTGGAAATGTTATGTTTCCTTTATGCATGTTCTATGTGTTACGATTATGTTATGCTTCTTGGGCATTGTTTATGAAGACGGGTGGTTCCGTGATAAACTAAGGGCGGGTGAGCCCAATATAGCTCTCCAATGCATTGGGTAACGCAAAGGATTTAAATGCTAAGGTTTCTCTGAAGAGATTTAGGGAATATACTGTGATGGGTATTCCAAACGTAACCATGAGGGTTACTCCCTATGTAATAATGTTATGCATGCCTCAAGTTACCTTTATATCTTATGATTTCTATGAGTTATTCATAAATCTTATGATTTCATGAGGTATGTTAAAGTGCTTATGTTTTATGAGTAAAGTATGATTTCATTGATTCGTATTAATAAATGGACTAATGTTTTCATTCCGTACTTTTATATCCCTTACTGAGCTTTTTATGCTCATCCCAAGATTCTGAAATGTTTTTCATAGGTCAAGGGAAAAGTACATGATGTGATGATAATGTCGAGGAAGTGTCAAAAAAGAATCCATGTTTTATTTTAAATATGTCCCCTTTGATGGGAAAAATAAATACTATCTTTTATATAACCACCTTGTTGAAATGTCGAATGTAATGCATGATTTATGATCTAATTCTCTAAAACTCTAAACCTGAACAGATCCTCAATGTGTATTCTTATAATAACTCAATATTGAGTAATGTTTAAGGCTGGGGCCTTATACCAAACTCCTACAGACTTATTCTGAGCCTTCTCCGAGCACCCCAATCTTCGAAAACACAAAAAGGGTAAATCCACGCAGATCTAGGCCCTTACATTTTGGCTCTAGAATATGAATATTTTGAGCTGTATCACTAAATATATTAAAATAATTAAGGAGAGATATAAATCTTAGGCTAACATCAGCCATAAACCATCTATGACTCAAAAATTCATGTATTTTAGAAAAATCCAAAAAAAAATCACCCTAAACATTTTTCAATCATTTGAATTCAAAAAAGAACACCATTTTATGAAAATAATTTCTAAATATGAGATTTTTTTTTAAAATTAAAATCACCATTTACTAGGAAAATATGGATTTTAAAATTATAACTACTTGTATAACACATTCAATAATTAATTAAGTTATCATAAAATGATCTTATTTTCCTAAGACAACAAAATATTAGTTTATGAATCTATTTTGTGAAAATAAGTTTTCTTATAAATCATTTTATTAATAATAAAATTTTATATAAAAAATTATGTTTTATAAAAATACCAACACTTAATTAATAATTTTTAAAATATTTATTTACTTATACTATGATATAATTATATCATATTATCATTTATAAGATGCATATATTTTATTTATACTTTCATAGATGAGTTTAGAATTCTATTTGCTGATTTTATATTCATAATGGTTACATTAATATTCCAAAGGTCGGGTTACTATTCTATTGTTAAAGGTTCCTTAACCTATTATTTCATTCAATATTCATTTATAATGTTTGTTTTGTGTTTTCAAAGTGATTTTATGTGGTTTATACTATATGAAATAATTATAATAAGGGAATTTCAATTGATAAAATTTTGGGTTGTTACATTCTTCACCCCTTATAAAATTTTACCCTTGAAATTTCATTTTTCATACTATGGTGAAAGAATGTGAGGGTACTTATCCTTCATCACTTCTTATGGTTTCCATGTTTCCTCTTCTTACATATGGTTCTACTATAGTACTTTGACCAGGTGAGTAGTCTTGTTGTGTAGAACTTTATCTCTATAGCCAAAGATCTTCCCTGGATGCTCCTCATAAGAGATATTATTTTCCAACTGTACCACCTCAAGATTCAGTACATGTGAGTGATCTAGTATGTACTTCCTCAATACATGGAATACATCATGTAATTTATACATAGTGGGTAGAAGTTCTAGTCAATAGGTCATATCTCTAACGTGGTCAAGGACCTCGAAGGTGTCGATTTACATAGGACTCAACTTTCCTTTCATCCCAAATCTCATGATACTCTTCCATTGAGATATATATAGGAATACCAAGTCCCCATCCATAAAATATCGGCCATGTTGATGATTATATTCATAATTATTTTGTCAAATATGGGATACCTTAATGTGTTGCTAAATTGTTTTCACCTTTACCACAATTTATTAAGCCATTTCAGGTCCTAGGAGCTTACCATCATAGACAACATCCCAGCACACTGGTGTTCTACATCTTTTCCCATAAAGGTCTTCATATAGATTCATTTGGATTCTTGAGTGAAAACTATTGTTCTAAGAAAATTCAACAAGAGGTATATGTTGGTCACATCCTCCTTTTATGTCCAGAGATCATTCTCTTAACTTGACTTCCATTATCTGAATAGTCTGCTCTGATTGGCCATCAATTTTAGAATGATAGGTCATACTGATATTCACCTTAATGTTTAGATCAAGTTGGAGTCTTTTCCAGAACATAGAGGTGAATCTCGGATCTTAGTTGGATATAATCTATAATGGTACTCCATTAATCCTTACCACTAATCTGATTTATATCCATGAAAGTTGATCCAGTGAGAAATCCTCTCCAACTTGATAAAGTGGGTTGTCTTTGTAAGATGATCCACAATGACCCATATAGAATTATTCCCCCTAGATGTATTTGGAAGTCCATTGAATAAGTCCATGATAATGTTCTCCTACTTAAATATTGTTATGAATAATGGTTCAATAATCCCTTTATATTTTTTCTTTTCATCCTAAACTTACTGAAATTCTTGGAATAATGATGTATATTTAGATATATCCTTCTTCATATTTTCCCACCAATAGTTCTATTAGAGATCTCGATGCAGATTTTTGCTCACTGGGTAAATAGAAAAGGTTGGTCTATGTTTTTCATTCATAATATTATTCTTTATCTATGGATTATATGGTACACATAGTCCTTAACCAAATATTATAACTCCTACCTCATCAATTTTGAACTCTAAGTATTTCCTATTTCTAATTGATTCTACTTTTTCTAAATTTACACATCATTTCATTGAGCATCCTTTATTTTATCCATGAGAGATGGTTGACCAATAATTTGAGAAAGGATTGATGATGTTACCTACTTAATGATTCCCATGTACATACTTTGAAATTATAAAAATATTAGGTCATTATCAGTTCTCATCATTGATAATGTTGTAGGATCCTTCCTACTTAGAGCTTCTGCCACATTATTCTCATTTCCAGGATAGTAGGGGATTGAGTAGTTGTGATCCTTAGTGAGATCTAACCATATTCACTAACACATATTAATCTCCTTCTATGTTAATATATATTTTAGGCTCTTATGATATATATAATTTTCTTACTTCTCCCCATAGAGAAAATAATGATATATTTTCAATGCAAAGATCAGAGCTTCCAACTCCAGATCATGCATGGGATAGATTTTCTTAATAATTTTCAAGTTCCTTGAGGTTTAGGATATCAATTAATTATTTTTTATCAGTAAAAAGCCTAGTAAATGCTTTGAATAATTTCTGTAGACCACAAAGAGTTCCCCACTTGTTGAAAGTGTGATTATTGGTGTGGTGAAAAGGCTCTTTTTATCTCTTTGAACCAATATTTACATTCATTGGTCCATAAAAACATTTATACCTTATGAGTTATCATGGTTAGTGGGATTGGAAATAATGATAATTTCTCCACAAATCACTTTTAATACCCATGTTGACCAAGAAAACTTCATATCTCTATTACAGATGTTGTCATAGGCCACTCTTCGACTGCCTTTATCTTTGAAGGGTCCACATATATTCTTTTTTGCTGATAACGTGCCCCAATAGTGAAACTTCCTCCATCCAAAAATCAAATTTACTATACATTTCATAAATTTTCTCCCTTTGAAAATTATTTATCACAGTATTCAAATGGTCCTCATGTTCTCCCTTTCTGTTGGAGTTTATTAGAATATCATCTCTAAAGACTACCATAAATTTGTTGAGGTAATCTCTAATGAATATATTAACTAAGTCCATGAATATTTCTGTAGAATTAGTAAGTCTGAAAGGCATCACTATGAACTCTTACTTTCAATACCATGTTTGAAAGGAATTCATGGGAATATCTTCCTTCCTCACCTTTAATTGGTGACATCTCAACTAAAGGTCCACCTTATATAATTAC
This sequence comes from Viscum album, assembly GCA_963277665.1. Classification (NCBI taxonomy): domain Eukaryota; kingdom Viridiplantae; phylum Streptophyta; class Magnoliopsida; order Santalales; family Viscaceae; genus Viscum; species Viscum album. Next base: position 1,840,892,365 of record OY728129.1, on the reverse strand, counting down.
TTATATCCATGTATCTGATTGAATAAGTCATCTATCCATGGAAGGGGATACTTTTTATTTATCATGATTTTTTTTGATATAAAGATAATCAACGAAATGGAACATTTATTTATCCTTCTTCTTGATAAATATGACGATATAACCCCATGGGAAAGCACTCGGGAATATAAAACCATCATCCAGGTTCTCTTGTATCTACATCTTCAAATAATTCAACTTAATGGTGGTCATTGTATAATGTGTCTTTGATATAGGAAGATATCTAGGAATAAGTTCAATTGAGAACCCAACATTTAATTCTAAAGGAAGACCATCGAATTCTTCAGGGAACACATCAGTGTATTCCCTCACAATGGGAATGTCCTCAAGCATGATTATCTCCATTTCCACAATCATTCGAGCTAGATATGCTTTCCCATAATGAAATAATATCCACACTTGAGATGATGATTCAGGAGATGACGATCCTGAAGGATATCCATCCTCATACATACAATTTTATATAATTAAAGGATTCCCTAGGATAGGAAGAGTGATCCCCCTTTCCCAAAAATTGATGTTGTCTTTCTATAAAGATAGAAAATCCTTACAAAAAATAGAATCAAACTCTATAAATGGATGTATGAAATCATTTTCTAGGAGGTTCAATCCACATACATTAACTAGGGAGTATTTATAAACTTTGGATTTAATAATTTTACTATTTTCTATTTTCACAAACAACTCAACCTCTATATATTGAGGGGGTGTTTGAATAATTATTCTAAACTTGAAAGATATGAAATAATTCATAGAACACGAATCAAATAGAATGTTTTCTATTCATGAATGAATAACCAGGGTACCTATCACAACATCATTTTCAAGATCCAACTTAAAAGTATTTATGGAATAAACAATCCCTTTCTCCTTTGGATTTGGTGGTTGATTATGCTGATTACCCTCAAGGACTTGAGGTTTACTGCATAGACTTCCATTGTTCCCTTTATCCCTACAGTTTAAATATTGAACCATGGGTGGTTCTCTCCTTTCCTCCATCATATCGGATAGCTTCTTTATGTATCTTTATCATTCATGAGATTGGTTTCTTTCTCTCCCACACTTATAGAATTTCCATGTACCATTAAAGTAGTTCATATGATGATTCTTACCATATTTTCAACATTTTATTGGTTGAGATTTTATACCACCATTCTCAATAGATACCAAGCTTGAAACTCCATATTCTTTTTATCATCTCCATTTCCATGGGACCATTCTCAAAACTCCATATACACTTTGAGAAAAAGTTGAAAAACTTCTTCACAGCTCCAAATGTCTCAAATAGCTAGATCCTTTTGAAGGTGTTCTTTTAAACCATTTTGGAATCTATCAATTTTCTATCATTATTGATAAAATCCCAAAGAATACCATGAAAGACTTGTGAAATTTTCTTCGTAGGTCATGACAGATTCACCTTCAATTTTCTTCAACTCAATAAACTACCTCTCTGTCTTTTTACAAAGAGTTTGAGGAAATTACTATTAAGAAACATTATCATAATGTCTTCCCACTCTATCTCTTCAATTTCATCCTTCGGCTAGGTTTTTTTAATCTACTGCCACCATTGATCAACCTCTCTATCTTGATGATAAATGACTAGATTCACCTATTCCTTATCATAACAATGGAGAAAAAATATATAGTCTACATCAAGTTGACCCACTATTCCTAGATGACTGGATCAGACGATCCACTAAACTTCAGTGGTCATTTCTTCATAAAGGACTTGATATCCAGTTTCTCCCTATTTGGTAAAGGTATAATTTCAACATTATTCAGATTATTTTTCATATCCTAACACATCTAGGAAATCATCACCATGAAATTTTGAACTCCACCTCCCAAATCATTGGGGATGTCATTTAGTCAATTGATGCATTTTCCCTCACACATGTTGTTGGCCTGGTTTCTCATTGTTCCCTCTATCTTCAAAAATAGTAAATGTTTAAAAAAACATAAATCTACAATTCATAAATAAATAATTTATTTATTTTTGAAGTTAACTCTAAAAGAATATATTGTGGGATCCATATGTTGATAATTTTTTTCTAAAAAAAAGCTTCATAGGAGCTTTCATATACCTAGTCTCTTACTAATGCTTTTCAATAAGGTTCTCTAATCCTAATTCCAAAATTAACTAAACTATTAGTGGATACCAACTATACTAACCCATATTTTTATTACATGAATATTACATAATTTTAAAAATAAAAAACATAATTGTACAAAAAATATAGGATCAAAATATTTAGTTCCTTAGGAAAATTAGGACCATACATAACAATTATATAATAAACCATTTACATTTATTTAATACCTTCTTATCTAGATTCTTATTGGCCCTCGTATTCTCCTTAGTGCAAGTATTCACCTGAGGATATTCATCAAAAGATGGGTTGAGATAGAAGACCATTAAGAGGATGAATAAGAGACATGAAACATGGGTGAGCATAATCATGATCATCATAACATTATAAAATGATCATCATCATAATCATGACAGGACACATTATATAAAGTCCTGAAATATGGAAATGCATAAAAATGAAACATCATGTCTTAGTGGTCAACTACAAAAAATAGTTAATATTATCTCATGAGATATATCATATTACTCAATGAATTGGATCACTAAATAATTCTAGGTGCAACCTTCAAATCATAACATTTACATTGACTATAATTATAGGTTCACCTGTCACATCATAAAATTTACATTATCATGCATGACACATAGAACGTATATCAATTATGGACATAAAATAGCCTATAGAAAGGAATGTGTTTCATTTAATAAAGCATAAATTAATGAATATACTTTGGGGTTCTTCAAAAAAAGAGTGAATAACAAAATTGGTATAAGAATCATGAATCCTGATTTAGGAAGAAATAATCTAACGAGAAGTAAACATTTTTTTGAAAAAAAGAGTTATTTGAAAAAACAAATATGTGGATTTTTCATAAAATCAAATTGGAAACATTTATATCTATAAAATAAAGTTTAAGGATAAATAAATGATATTTAATGAACACTAATGGAACATCCATACAAAAAATGGAGTGAAATAGGGAAATCCCAAGGGAATAGAGTTGGGTTTGAGAACCCTGGTACCTTATATCTCAATTATTTCTTCAAATTACTTTGAAGGATAGTCAAATTAAAATCATTAATTAAAATATAAATAACCTTTTATACATTCATTTGATTCATTATTGTTTGATTAACTTCATTTATAGTCTTTGTAAGAATTATAGAGTTTAATTGCATCATTCGGAATCATTCGTTTTCTTGGTTTTCATAACTAGTTTGCTTGTATATGAGTATGGAAGTTCATGTTAAATTATAATAGTTATCCAGAATAGAAATTATATGTTATTGATGAAAATTCATAAGATTAAATGATATTATAAATCCTTTATTTATGTGTTATTAGGATGAATCATTATATAAAAATATAATGATATTTGTTTTAGGATAATTTTGGCAGCTTTCGATCACAACAATCTTATTTTGTTTTATCATTTAGTATTTTTTATATATGTTAGTTCCTGAACATAAAAAAGTTATAATATAAATTTTACAATATTTTTCAACCATTATAATAGTTTTATGACCATCCTTGAAGGTGGTAGTGAAAAATGAAAATGCATCATCCATAGTGGTGGTAAATGGACACACCATGGATGATATTTTCATGTTTATGAAAAAAGGAAAATATAAGATACTTGAAGTTTAATTATTAAATTAACATTATAAAAATCATTTATATAAATATACTATAGTTATCATGCCTCTTGGATAAGTTTAGGTGAGTAGAATATTAGAAATAAATGAAATGGAAAAGAAATTAAAAGAAAAGAAAAAAGATTTTACATCTTTAATTTCTCAATATTGAGAACCTCCTTAGGGAAAATATTTTAGTATTTTTATGAGAACAAGGGAATCCGGACATGTGGGGTGGATTGGGACAAGGATTTAATAGAATTCAGACAAGGGTCAGATCTTGGAAGGTGTGGAGAGAAGATGTGGTGAGGGATGGTATTATAATGTAGCAGAGGAGTGTTTTCTCATTAAATTATTCATTATTTTATTAGTTTAGCTCATCAATATGAATATTTTTATCATTATCCCTAAACATATTAAAATAATTGAGGAGAGTTCATTATTTTGTGCTTACATCATCCATACATGATTTATGAGTAAAAATTTCAAGTATTTAAGAAAAATTAAAAAAATTCCCCCTAGCCATTTTTTAATGAGTGTAATTTAAAAATGAACTCCATTTTTTGAAAATAATTTTCTAAAAATGGAAATTTTAATTGTTAATTAAAATCATCATTTACTGTGAAAATATTTATTTTAAAATTATAATTGATTTTATTATACTTTTAAAAAATAATTAAGGACTTATAAAATTATATTATTGACAGAAGAAAACAAAATACTTGTTTATGAATATATTTTTTGAAAATACATTTTCTTTTAAATCATTATGTTAATAATAAAATTTTAAATAAAAATTTATGTTTTATAAATATACAAAAACTTAATTAATAATTTTTAAAATGATTATTTATTTTATAATATTATATAATTATATCATATTATAATTTATAGGATTCCTAAATTTTATTTATACTTTCATATATGAGGTTAGTATTCTATTTTTTGATTTAAAAATATTAATGTTCACATTATTATTCCAATGGTCAAGTAACTATTCCATTGGTAAAAGTTCCTTAACCTCTTATTTCATTCATTATTAATTTATAAAGTTTGTATTATGTTTTAAAAGTAATTTTATGTAGTTTATATTATATGAAATAATTATAATAAGTGAAGCTATATTGATAAAATTTCGGTTTGTTACAATCTTTCATCAGTATTATGGTTCAAAAATAAAAAAAAATTAGCGTTTCTTTATATCAATTTCCCTTATTTGAGATGTACTCACCTATATTCTTTCACAAGGTGTATATTCATCCCCTTTAACATTTAATATCATGAATCTATTCATCCTCATGATATTTTATGTCTTATTTCATGTTATTTCCTTCCTGGGGCATATGGTTTAGTGTTATCAAAGTGGTAAATATTATTTGTTACATTCTCATCATTCATCAAGAATATTTATGATTGACCTCAAATGTTGAAATCTCGTGATCTACATATCATGATTTATCATTAATTTTCTTCTCCTCTAGTTATTCATGATATCTTCATGTAATGGTAAAATTTCACCACTATTTAGTACTTAATATACTTAAGAAAAGTTTTTTAAGAAAATCCAACATTGATTCTCTCTTCATTTGGAAATATGTCCTCTTTAAAAACAATGTTTTCTAAAAATATTTTAAAAATGAAATTAAGTGAACTTTTAAGATCAATTTAAAGTAAATGGATTTTGAAAATTTATTCTCTTTTAAAAATAATTTAAAATTATTTCCAAAGATTCCTTTATATACTTTCAAAGATATTTTCAACCAAAAACATTTTATTAATTTTTTTTTGTTTTAAAAATCATTTTTCAGAGAAGAAATGATATTTTCCTGAAGAAATGTTTTAAATTTTTTTAATTATATGTTTATAGTTTTTCAAATTTTTATTTAATGAAATGTATTTTGAAAATGTTTTATGTTTTAAAAAGTTATTTTCAATGAAATGTTATTTTACTTATGAAATTTTCTAAGTGATATTTGAAAACAATTCTATATCTTTGATAAAATGCATTGATATAACTTATTATCTAATGGGGTATGATCCAATTATACCTTTATTATTCTTTCTCTAAATGGTTTATGTTTATTATGGAAATTTATTTGAAACCTGTTTCTCTACCATAGGTTTTACAAGGAGATAATGCTTATGAAACTCTCTTTTTTTCATTGGATTTTCTATGATTAAATGATTATGATGTAGGTATCATTTTCATTGGTTATGATATGATTAATTTTTTATGATACTCATTTCATTTCATGGGATATGATATGATGAATTTCTATGATCTTGTGGCACACATAAATATGGTTTTTATTATTTAACGTGTGGGGCCTATATCTTCATCCAATGTTTTGGATAATGATTTTTATATATATTGAGATAAACAAGGATGGAATGGTGAGTGAACCCTATTCATAAATACATGTATGGAAGGAGAATTGATCTCAGTTCAATAATGATTTTTTTTCCATATTATGGTTTTGGGAGTGCACACATTCCACTATGAGAAAAGGGATTCCATTAGGGATGATAGTTTTTACCACTCAAAAGGTTCATCCACCTAAAATAAGGTTACATGGATGGTCAAACCAAGCCTAAAATAGAAACATGGGAGGTGATACTGGTCCCAAATAAGTTACATGAGTGGTTATACCAATCCTAACATGTTATGAATGTCTTGGTGGGTGGACCTTAAAAATGATTTTCTATGCCTTTTTAATGCCACAAATCTATTTCTTGTACTTATGTGATGATCTCATGGATCATGTACTTTGTTTTTATTCTAATTATTGTCTTATGATATACCAATCTATATTCCATGATTCTTATTTATGGTATTTAATATATAGGGTATGGTTTTCCAATGTTATTATATTGTTCCCATTAACTTACTCTTATGTCATGATTACTTATCTTCCTTGTTTACCCTTGCTGATCATTTAAAATCACCCTTTCTTACACTTACTTTCCCCAGGTTATGAAGAAGGGTTTTAAGTAGGGTATTCTAGTGAAGAGTACTATAGGGGGAGATATTTATGGGATATGTTAAAGATCTTTAACTAATTTAGAATATTATGTTTCCATGTTTCCAAATTCACTAAACTATTATGGTCCTCAGGTGTCTGTTTGTATAATGTAATCAATATTCATCTAAAAATATGTAATATTGATGTATTGAATGCATAGGTAATTATAGTTTTTATCAAAGAAAAGTTTTATTTAACCATTGGAAACTAGTATGATAAAACTTTAATGATTTCCCTATGGATATTTAAAAGGACATGTCTAGATATGTATCTAAGTATAAGTCTAAGGATGAGTGAACATTTAGGAAAATGTCATGGAATTTTGGTAAAGGATCGGGAGGGTGGTTTCCAAGAAATCACATCACAGTCTGGATAATATAAGTGGTTGTGGATCCGGAATAGATGTACATAGGGGTAACAACCCCGAAAACACTGTATTGATCTAGAATCGATTAAAAACGTGTGCATGATAATGGCCCTTGCAACACACTAGGTTTGACTTTCTCAAGGGATATGCTTTTAAAATTCACAAACTCATTATGAACCATCATGATGGATTTAAATAAATTATTACTATAAATAACATATAATGAACCAAAGGTTTCATATATTAAAAATGAGGTCTTATGATTTATAAATCATATAAATGATTTTTCATGGTTATGTGGCTTCCAAAATGATTAGTGTTTCTTAAACTATTTTTTTAGTTGAAGTCAATGGATGGAACAAGAAAGAGTTATGTTAAAATTTAAACTGATGTATAATATAGTGAAAATGAGAAACGAAACTATATAGTGATTGGAGAGAATGATATTGTGATTATTCCTGATCAACTATTGAGATATATGATTGAATATGTGAAACTATGTGAGCTTCCTAAAACATTTAATAATAGGAATATTGAATTTTAGGAAATTTAATGTGGTAATACACACAAAATAAAGAATATTTATATTCCAATGTATAAATAAGGTGGTAATGAAAACCTAAAAGAGTATCTCAAATGGATGGGAATATGTAATCTATGTGGAAAAGTAGTCAAATAGTGACAAGTTGTTAAAGAGTTCAATGCATTATCTGTGGAGAACATCATAATTACCCAACTCAATGCCCTGACCCAATAATTTAATTCTAGAAAAAGGAAGGACCAATTCTTTTACAATCAATGAAGTGAAAGGATTAATGTATTTATATATTTGGATTTAGGAATTATGAATTTTGAAATATTTAAGGATCGTTCGGTATAGGTTTTTATTTAAGGATTTGAATGAATATTTTGAATGATGTTGATGGATAGGAAAAGTGATTTAACAATAAGGTGATATTTTGATTATGGGAAGTTAACCCTTAATATGTCCCAAATGCTGATAAAATAGTGTCTAGTTTTGATAAAGAGCTGATTGATTTGGATAAATAAATTAGATAGTATCGGTGACCTCAAAAATTATGATGGTTTTTTTTGAAAAATTTGTTTATCATATCACTAATATAGTTTACACAATTATTGTATGTATGGAATATATTCAATAATTTTTTTTTATTCATGGAATGAGGAAGAATTCTTGTTTTCATAACGGTTCTATGTTAATTCAGGTTATTACCATGTTTGATGAGAATACATGATTAAGGTATTAAGATTTTTGGTATGTGAAAATCAATAGTTACTTTATAATATATGAGGGAATTAAATTATGTTTATTTTTAGAGATTTAGTCAACTTATTTATCATGTTTTGTAATTCAATATTTTAAAAGTTCCAGAAGGTTAACCATTTATGAAATGGTTTATTATGAACTTTGGATGAGGTTTTAGATATTTATTTATTACATAACCATATGAATATTAATGAATATGAGATAACATGTAATAACCATATTGGTTTTGTAAAATAGTTAGAGATAGATAGAATGAAATTTCACTCATTTATGGATCTTATAATCTGTTAAAAGTTCATTTTAGTGCTTCTGGAATAAAACTTCAATCTTGTATATTTATTTATTGGAATAAGGATAAATTGGAAATTCATTTAATCTTGACCAAAGGATGAAGTTATGATTATTAAATAAAATTGTATTATATTCTTAGATATTAAAATAGTTCCTCATCCTTAGGAGGAGGTTCTTTAAAAAATAATGTTATCTGATTACCTTCATTTCTAATGAGCCAATGGTGTTTTCGATCATCACAAATTTATAGTTTTTAGGCCCTTAAAATTCTATTGATAATTAAATTTCTTATGATCAATAACCTCCAAAAATCTATTTAATTATTTTCTCTTTTCTTCCATGTCCATATATTTACTTTCCACTTATGTTCTCTATTTTGGAAACCTAGTTATGAGTTACTTTGGCTAACCGTAATGTATCCACAATTGTATTTGTATTGGAATTTTTAGTATTCATTTTTATAATGTTGGTTTCTATGAAAGTAATTTTTTAATATTAAACCTCTGATGACCCAGAAAAATTTCAAGGGAGAAATTAATTTTAAGGGGGGTAGAATGTAACGCCCAGAGTTTTTGTGAATTATTATTTTTCTAATAAATTAAAATTATTTTAGGGATTGTGTTGCATACTACACCAAGATAATCATTCTTTATATAAAACTATATTTAAATAATTTTCTAAATGAATCACTATATTTATAGTTTGGTATAATAAAACTTATTTTTTTCTTGTGTTATACACAATACTGAGTTCCTTCGATAACTTGTGTTACACACCAAACCAAGTTTTAATGAACTATTATATACCGTTAATATTACTATATAATAAAATAGTTATTTCTTAGATACTAGAATGGATGGAATGAATATTATTAAATAACATATGAAAATATATATTTTTCACATGTTTATAATTTATTTATTAATTAGAAATAAAACAAGAATCATTTAAAAAAGAAATGTTTTTTGAAGAATAGTATTGTTCTAAAAGTCAGTTTGATCGTGCATGGAACACAAAATTTAAAAATAAATTTTATAAATTTTATAAAATGTATTTTAAAAAATAAACATATTTTTTTTAAATATTAAAATAAAAATTATCTTAGGTTGAATTTTTGGTATTTTTTGGAGAAGTTTTATTTTTTGAGGAATAGTGAAAGTACTAAATATTAATTGAAAATACCTATTTATTTAAAAAAATTATAATGTCAAACTATATAATGATTTTGTTTTAATTTAACTATAGTAAAATTATGTATCTATTAATCAAATTTATGGCATTATAATCAATTTCATATTGAAATTTAAAATATTTGTAAAATTTTCTTCTTTTTCTCTTTAAAAGCCCACTTTCTCGTCACGTCAGTGAGATTATTTTTAAATTAAATTCTACCACTTATATAAATTAAATTATAAAAACTTTATCCCATATTTTTGGAATCATAATAATTTCTAATTTATAATATTTATATCATAATTTTTTAGCAAAGTGATTAGTGAAAATGGGTAAAATAAATTATAGTGATTAAGGTAAAAATGAATTTATAGAGTGGTTAACCTTAGAATATAAGGTTTAAAATGACCTAAAAACTTTTACAACCCCAAATTCTTAGACAAATTTATGCCCTTTCCACCATAGGCTCTATTTTTTTAGTTATTCAGATACTATTCCATTAAAGTTACCTATATAATAAGTTAAGTAGAGAAAAACAGAAATGTTTCTTTCCTTTAATATTTATAAAGAATTAGGATAGGTAAAAATATTATTTGTTCATTTATAAATATAATTATTAAATATAAATGAGTTTTTTTATCATTATACTTTTATTTAATGTTTGTATAAATTAAATAATTACTTTAACTTGTAATGAAATGCCAATACTGTAATTATTTAGTTAATAATTAACTAAAATAAATGATACTAAAAATATAAAAAGTGAATTAAATTGAAATAATTATTCTCTTACGTTAATACTAGAGATTAATATAACATTTTTCATGGATGTAAAATTAATAGATTTAAATTTCGTTATTGTCTTGATATTATTAAATTCAAATTAAATAAATAACGTCAAAATTGAAATTAATGTTATTTTATAATAAATGATACCATATTAAATGATTTCAAATTACTAAAAATCCTATAATATATAAAGTGACTATTTAAGGATAATAAATTTCATATTTGGTCCATTAATGTGCCAATCTATCATTTATAATGATCATGTTGACCCCTAAATAGTAAAAACATTGTTAGCACGATTATTGTTAAAGCGATGTTTTTGTGTGTTACTAGCGCTTTTGTTAAAATTAATTTCCAAAAAATATGGGAGTTTTATTTTAAAAATTAGATATCATATTTTATAATAATTGTGTCTAAAATTTATAATAATTATCACTTTAATTTATTCCTACTAGATAAATTACCAAGGTTAGAAAATTAGTTACCTTAATAAAAAAACCAAAATGTTAATAATATGGAAACTTATATGTTAAGGAATAAAATTATAAAACAAATTTCCCATTTATTTGTTTTATGTGTTTTAAGACTAAATAAACAATACCCTTCATTATTGTTAAATTTTTTATTTCACATGAGGTAAGTTAGACCTCCCAAAATTGAATACTTTTGAGTATTTACAAGAATATCACTCCTCGTCAACTATAAAAGGAATCTCAATCTCCCCCATTATTCACACCTATAAATTTTTTTGGATCAACCAAAAACTACTAAAATCACTAATTATACTCCCTCCACCCATCCTAGAATCCTTAATTTGGAAAAACCCATCCATGGAAGGCCTTTGGAGAAAACCATAGGGAGATACCTAAAGAACATGTAATGTTCATCAATGAACGTTGTTGTTTTATTTTTCTTGAAACCCATTAAATTAATTTTATATCATTATTATATAAAGTACTTTCTATCTTCAATATAATGATATTTTTTTGTGTTATGGTTATGAGCTACAACCACACACACTCTTCTAAAATTGTTTATGAAATAATCATCCATGTGTATTATGGACTATCTCCACTTGAATCGATGTTGTTAATTTTTTCATTACCACCTCTCAAGGTTGGTAATAATGATGGAAATATTGTTTATATATTATATATTGATAATTATGAATTATTTATTCTTCTATAATTATGATATTACACATACCATCATGCTTTCCATTTTTTGGAAATAAGATAATGTCATTTTTGTGTACAGTGGGCTACTGCCTCGTGAAGCGGTGTGATTTTTTTATAATTTAAATTTAATTTATTCAGGTTGGGTTTAAAAAAATACTTGATAAATATTCAATAAAAATTATACTATAATTATAATATGTATATATATATATCATTTAATTTTCATCCCTTAAATATGACAATAAGATGGAAACAGTGTTCATGCATACGTATAGACTACCGTCTCCATGAATGGTGTATTTCATTTCCAGTCACTAAATTTTATGGATTACTCTAAATAAATTTATAATTAATATTTATAATATTTATATCATTTTTATCATTATTTATTTTATTAAATAATTATTAATGTAAGAGAACAAAAAATATAACAAATCATAACATTTACGAAAAAGTATTTATTAACTGAAATGTAACTTTTACATGGAAATGTTAATAAAAAAGTAATAATAGGTATTAAGAAAAATATATAGGAAATTATATATATTAATATGTTTCCTTTATATATTTAAAATAAAATTATATTTATTATATAGGATGTTTGAATGAGTGAAACAGAAGTTAAGACTTAAGGTAAGTGATTTTGTCTAACTTTTTTACTTCCATGATACACATGACATATTCAACTCATATTTATTATATAGGGTGTTTAAAATAACCATGAATATATATTATGGTTCTTATGATGAAAAATATTGGGTTTTAAATATCCATTTTGTTATCTCTCTTTTATTGGGGTTATGTTTTGAAATATTGACAAACTCATAAAGGATTTTTTTTTCACAATTTTTTTTCTTTGAGACATGCACACCTATATTCTTTCGTGAGGTGTTTATAAAACCTATTTGACATGTAATATAGTGAATTTTTTAATCCTAATTATATTTAATGTTTTATTTAATTTTATTTTCTTCATGGGGATTATGGTTCAACGTCACCAAAGTGGTAAATATTTTATGTAACAACCTCATCATTCACCAGGATTGATTAGGATTAAGTTTTGAGTATTCAAATCACATAATATAACTCTTAATATTTATCATGAATTTTTTTATACTATGTTTATTCATTATATATTACTAAAATGGTACCATTTTTTCACTCTTTGTTACTTATTATAATGAAGAAAAGGTTTATTAAAAATATAACTTTATTTCTCTCTTCGGTCAGAAATCTGTGTTCTTTCAAAACAATGTTTTTTAAAAATAATTTCAAATTTTTTTTAAGTTTCCTTTTAATTTCAATTTCATGTAAAAGGATTTTGAAAATATATTTTGTTTTAATTTTGTTTTAATTTTTTTTCCAAAGCTTAATTTATAATTTTTCAAATATATTTTTAAAGAAAAAGGATTCAAATTTTTTTTATGTTTTAAAAACCATTTCTAAAAGTGGAAATTATATTTTTATCAATAAATTTTAATTGATTTTTAAATATTATTTGATAATTATTCAAGGTGTTTCTCGATGAAAATTAATTTGAAAAAATTTTATGTTTTAGAAATTTATTTTCAAAGATGGATTTTTTTCCTTAAGAAATGTTCCAAGTGATATTTCAAAATATTTATCTATCTAAGATGACATAACTTGATTTAGCTTATGATTTAATGGGGATATGATCCAAGGATACCATTCTTATTTTCTCTATAAGTGGTTTATGTTTATGAAAAAATGTTTTTTATGACACAATACCTCTTCAACAGTTTATACCAAGAGGAAATTCTTATGAAACCTGCTTCTTTTCATTGGATATTCTATGAAGAAATGATTTTGACTCTTGTCACTTGTTAATAGGATATGATATGATGAAATCCTTATGATTCCCATTTCATTTCATGGGTTGTGATATGATTATTATTTATGATCTTGTGGTGCACATAAATATGGTTTTCATTATGTTACGGGTGGGACCTAAATCTATTTCCAATGCATTGGGTAAAGATTAATATATTACATGAGATAGATCAAGATATAATAGGTAGTGAACCAAGTTCAGTAAGATAGGTCTAGAAAGAGGAGTGAACTTTATTCATAAAAGAACATTTTCTACTATTATTTTTTGGGGAGTGAACCCATTCTACTATGAGAAAAGTGATTCCACTAGTGACGGTGGTGTTTCCCTCCTAGAAAGTTTAGCCTTATAAAAGAAGGGTACAGTGGCAGTTAACCTAATCCCAAATAATGTTACAAAGGAGTTCATTCTAATCCTAAAGCAGGTATGTGGGTGGTTATCCCAAGCCTTAAATGTTATGAATGTCTTGGTGGGTATCCTCAACATAATATTTTCTATGTTAATGTTCATGCCACAAATCTATGTCTTATTCCAATGCTATTCTCTCATGGATAATGTTATTTTATTTCCTAATGATTCATGTCTTATGATCTTCAAATATTTTTGACATGATTTATGTTTATGATCTTTGATATGTTGGGTATGGTTTTCCAGTTTTATGATCATGTTATCATACCCTTATACTTATTTAAATCTTAGTTATCTTCCTTGTTTACCCTTAATGTGAATTTTAGATAATACTTTCTTATGTTTCCTTTCCCCATGGTATTAATAATGTTTTTATGTATGGTATTGTTTTGATATTTACTAAAGGGGAAGGTCTTTATTGGACATGTATAAGATCATTCATAAAGTTAGATGATTATGTGTACATGTTTCCAAAGGCAATAAACTATTTCAGTACTCAGGCATGTGTTTGTATAATGTAATGAATATTCATCTAAAAATATGTAATATACATGTTTGAGAATCATGGGTCATTATATGGAATACCATATAAATTGTAAAATATAGACCCCTGAGGATATACTTAAGGGTCTCCAGATGTCGAAACCAATGTATCAACATTTTCCAATGAAAGCTGTAGTGAAACAAGTTGTGCTCATTTCCACAATCAATCGCATCAAAAGAATATCCCAGAATGTGAAAATTTTCACCTCCTGTATCTGAGGAAGGTGGATCAAGGATTCATATGTAGATATATTCTTACTTCAAAGCTGCTAAAGAGGGATCCTTTCAATGTTTGACACCAGAATCATCCCACTCGTACCCCTTAGTCGCATACTGAGGGCACCACCCAACACATTACCACAATGGTTAGGATCATATCCTTTACCCCTAAAATAAATCTTGTATGCAGATTCGTACAGTAAGCATGGGGGAGTTTTATATCCCTACCCCACGCATGATGCCCATTATAATATTTAGAAGGCACAATTAAGATAAGAGTGAGATTATATACCCTCCTCAATTAAAGATATCTGCTGGTACATGTTAGAGACTAAAAATGTGTTGGTCAACATTTATGAGAACACTTTTCTAACGTGTCACTACATTCTAGGAATAATTGAAGTACTCTACCAGCATATTCCAATGCTGGTAAAAATACATGGATAGAAACATATCCCTATCCTAAAATATAGGGTAACTCACAACTCTAATCAATATGAATATGTTTCAAATCCTAAGAAATCACACATTATTTCTCCCATCTAGGTGTATTATTTTCATATTCCTTTCTAATGTGAGGCACTGAACGGGGATTATAATACCATTATAAATGGGGATCACCAAGTGAGAGTAGCACATGCCTCAATAAAAACACACATTCTTGTCAAATAAGATCGTTGTAGTACTCTAAAGGCACCTAACATGGCTCATATTCTTGTTACAAATGAGTCTCACCATGTGGGACTGGCACATGCCTCGGGACAGACACACTTTCCTATCAAAAAATAATGGTGACATACTCTAAAGGAAATGGACTAGGCCCCTAATCCTATTCCAACTAGGTATCACCATGCGAGAGAGTTACATGCCTCGAGTCAGACACATATTCGTTTCTGTGAAGCTATTTGGCATATTCCAACATCTCATGGAAGCCACGCTCATATCCATACTTTTGTCGATGAACAACTGCACCAGTATCCTTAAACAACTATATAGGAAGAGTCTCATATACCTTATCCCATTATGTATTTCCATCACAATATTCTACCATGTAATTTATATTTTAATGGTGCTAACATCCCTACTTCAGCTAGTGTTGATTAGAATATTTCGGCAACCACTCATATATAGGCTCATATTACTTATGATAATACAGAAGCTCATCGGTATACTCTGTAAGCTTCTTAGTGTCAGGACCATATCCCTGTAGCAGCCAAAAAATATCATCATATTCAAGTATCCATAGTTAATTAGGCTCATATCCCTACTCAACCCCAAAAGGAAGGTCGACATTTTTGGACTTGTTGCGGAATGAGGCTCGTATCTTTGATCTTCTCCATGATAGTTTCCTTGATGCTATTTGAAACTCATCTGCAAAACTAGAAGGGTCTATTAACTCTTCAACCAGTGTATAAGAAAATCATTAACATGAAATTCCACATCATGTCTGTATGGATATGGATCATAGGGACTCTACCCTTGATATCCAGTATGGTAATACTCCCTATGGTGATATCTCCCTCAGACAAGAAAATACCCTCCCCTATTTCCCAAACACCACTATATAGAGAGGTTCTCATAACTCAAACATTTTCATATCGAGAGGTGATCAAAACACACAGGTAAACCGTATATAGTTCCCCATCAACAACCATCAACACTTCACTAGGGATAGAAGGTGACCTAGAGAAGTGACCTCAGTGGTCTGACCTAGTGGAGGCATGTAAGTTTGATAAAGGGGAAGCTAACATGGAAATATGGAGAGTGTTTATCTAAATAAACCACCCAACTATGTAATGGCCCATCTCTACAATAGACTATGAGATCCCAAACAAGATAGAGAAGGATTTCATGCCTAACTTATGACAAAATATGTGGAAAACTCATTAGTTGTTAATTTCTAGACACCTCCCATATTCGGGATATGAGGGTCACCTTCAGATCCTAAACATACTTTGTACTCAAATAGACCTAGCTATTATTTTGATGGACTAGGATATAAAACTGGAAAATAAAAGAATATATCTACAATATTATTGGCTCCATTTCCCAAAAAATCATTGGAAAATGTTTGTCAAAGCCTCATCAAGTATCTTTATCTAAGGATGTGGAAGTATTGTAGCGTTTTACTTCAACACCCCACAGAACAATAGAACACACCATATATCATTTCTTGAAAATTTATAGCTTCCATAGAAATTAGGGGGAAAGGTAATTCACACAAAAGTTGGTTGATACAACAAAGTATGCCCACTTCAAAGAATAAATGACATCATGAATAGAGGGAGTTGACTGAAAATAGATTATTGATTTGGAACCCTCAAAACAATGGGAATGAATTCCAGAAATGAAAGACAAAGTTTTTTCCAACCTAAAAACTTCCCATATAAAATGACTCCCATCATGGGATGTGATTTCACATAGCTCATACATGAACATAATTTCTCCAAATCAAACAGGTTATAGTATAAACTTCTATAGTAGTGGTCCATGAGAGAACCCATCCCATAGCATGGGTGGAATATTTACCACCACCTCCACCCCTCGGGTCATAAATCTGAAAAGGATTCAAGGAATATCTGCGACAGTTGCAAACCAACCCCAAACCCACATGGTGAAGGATTTTTTTTTTCAATTTCCATCACTATGTTCATTAAACACTAAGAGGGTCTTAGAGAAATCAATAAATGTTCTAGATCAACACCAATCTATATGGCATGGGGAATTTATATCTCAATTCCTACCTAAGAAGTCATAAAATACTCAACCATAATCATTAAATCCCCAAAAGAGAAATCAATAAGACCAAAGAGTGACCCCAGATAATCCCCATCCCATAGGGTTAGGGGAATTTTCATCATTATCAACATCCTAGAAGGAATCAGTTATCTCTAGTTTGGGAGGAAATTTTTGATGGTTTACATCCCATTCGTTCCTCTCACTAGAAGAAAAACCTTTTATATTCAGGGCTCATTTGGAAAATAGAGACAACAACTCCCTCAATGTCACATTTCTCAAACCAGTATTTGAGAAATGTATGAAAATGGAAATCAAATACCACATGAGGTTATAAGATACAAAGGTCCAATATGGCCTATGGTTAGAGAAATGGCCCTAATGAAACCAGTGTAGAAGCACCCTATTATGTTGAGAGTAATGCGAAAACAACCATTTCCCAGTAAACCATAGTGATTTTCATCACTTTCAACACAAATAATGATGTGGATATGACATAAATGTAGAGAGATACAACATGAAAAACGTACCTCGAGAGGAGGGTGATGTAGATGCACAAACTAAGACTTCTTGTATGCAAATACAAAAGAGAATCCCAATCCCCGAACCTACAAATAATGAAATTTCTCATCCATGGTGGGATATTACCAAGGATAACGGTAAAGGTGTGGATATATACTAATCACTTCCCAGAAGAACAAAAATTCCATCCATAGAGGAACGTTAGCCACAATTTGATAATGAGATTAAAAATCTCAAAAAACAAACAATGTGAATCTTCTCAAGGGAAAACTTCCCACTATATTTCATCTTTAGAGAGAGATGAATATGCATCATCCCATAAATTAGGAAAGAGATGATCCACCTACATGATAAAAATCTAAAATTCAATTGTCCCCAGATCTAGAAAGTTGTTCTACATAGATATGGATGTCTAAAATTATTGAGACTTCCCTTCATTACATTGACATCACCTCCCCAACTTGTAATATCATTCAGTTTTATTAATGGTGAAGAATCACTGAGAGATGAAAATAAGTACACCTTATCAAGCCTTTCCCACTCCCATTAGACAAGAGGTATCCCCAATATCAGTACCTCAAAAAAAATGAATGGGTTGATGACACTTTCCCCCACCCAATTTCAGAAATCCAACCTTCTCATAGAGCATCATCTCACCCACTTCATATCCTGATGTTATCCAATGATGGTCCCTCAATATCAACATGAGGTGAAAAAGTTGAGATGTTTTTTATATACTCTGATAGGGATGACCATAGTTTGGTATAACATCCTTTAATATGGATCCATTGAGGTATGGGAAGACATTCTTCATCAATTACTTTATCATTTTATCTCTACACTAAGGAAGACAACAATTTTCATCCTAAGAAACTATAAATTGTGTGAAAATGATAGGGTTCCTATCTTTATAAGCATATGGAAAGGGTTAACATATTCACTCATCATTCCTCTATCACAAGAGAAATTATAGGAACTCTATTTTGAAAATAATGGGGATGAGTTATAGACTCCTATGAACCCAATGAAGTATCTAGGAGGATTTCATTTGTTTGAAGAAATGGATCAATATCTGGAAGATTCCATTCAGTATACCGAAGATAAATCTTAGTCCATGCCCTCATCACAAGACTAAAGGCTTGGTAAGATAGAGATTTTCTCTCTTACTCTGAAACTAGTATCAATGCCCATTAAATCACATATTCAAGCCTTGAATCGCATGGCGCCTCCCATCAAGTGGAAGAAACAATAAAATCTCCATAAAGCAAAATATAAAGTAGATAAATTTCATCCACTATTTGAGGAACGAATGAATAAAGAATACTCCTTCCTAAATGTGCAGGTCTCTATAAATTTCTTTAAACACTATAAAATTACCCACTCAAGATGTTGAATCCTAGGAAACCAAACAAGGCCAAGCTCTATGATCTCCCCAACTACTTCACTTTCCATAGGAGTTTGGGTCACACCATCCAATACATATTCAACTTCAAATACATCCTTCAAATCATGGTTGATTATGGACATGTGATGTTTGAAAATCCCCCAGCACAGGTGACCTATGAAACCATTTCACAACCAGAAGAAGAGGGTGAGTGGAAAGAAGTTCAATCCAGGAGTGGATATAAGCTTGATAATTGGATGAATAGAATGATAGTCAATCGGGATCAAGAAAATCAAATAGAATATATTTTTGAACCCATAATGATCTCATCCCCAACAAGGGAGACATCGAATACACCTCCCATAGGTTGGTGAAATCATCATACACAAGAACGAACAACAGAGGAAGAGTCACACTCAGCTCTGGCATAAGCACTGAATCATGTAGATTTATTTCCATAAACATATGGATAATGGGATACCACCCCACCAATCAAAAATAATCACTGAATAAATAACTATTCATTGGTTTTATTAAAATAATACCCTTGGAAGACCCCTTCTCCATTAATAATATGAATTCAAGAATGAGTTCCCAATACTAGATCTGTGAGCTCGAGGCCACAAGTGTAGGAACTAAGGATACAAGGAATAGTGTGGGATGGGTCAGACCCAATATCTTTTTTCACATCACCATAGATGAAAAATATAGAGCTGATACATGTGGGTGATCACTCTAGGAATCTCAAATAAAACATAGAGGTATCCCAGATCCCTCTAGTGGTCCTCCAAACCTAGTCATTATACATGACAGGCCGGTGGGGTGTTATTGTTTCATGATATTGGACAAATGGGAAGAATGATGTGTCCTACTCCACTGGCAGCAGATGTTACCTAAAAGTATTCTTAAGAACTGAGGATGTCTTCTAAAAATACCATACCTTCTAAGATAAAAAATAGATAGAAACCCCACATCGGGAAGCGCAGACCGTTTCCACAAATGGAAAAAAATCTAAAATAGTTGGTGGTTATCCCAGCCAAAATATTTATACTAGATAGTCTCTTTATTTCAATGTAACTTTGAGAATAAATCATCTAGGACCTTAAAAGACCATAGTAATTTGAGATATAAGTATCTACAGTTTAGTTTTATCAAGTGGATAATATTCCATCATAATTCCATGTTTTCATCTCATTCACATATCAGGATGTGGAAGAGATCATCTAGGGACATATCTGACACATATATGTTTAGGTATGCTCCAAAATGTTGGCATCCAAAGGGATATGATTGAAAATTAATCTGAGACCAATCTTACCCCAATTCTAACACTACAAATTTTTTGGATATATCGAAAGGGAGTTGTATCCTACATGGATATCCATTCAAGTGTATGATAAGTGTGAGAAAAGACCACTCATGAAGATTAATCTCAAGGATTAGTTGGGGGATCACACATATAATGTTGAGTACATGGTTATCCAAAAAGAAAAAAAATATAATGTCTTTCTTGGAATGACTTGTCTTCACAACCATGTCATAGTACCTTCAACATTCCATCATTGTGTGAAATACTCAATCGATGGGAAGGTCGGCATACTACATGGTGACACCACTCCCTTTGAGTCTTGAATATTTATATATACTGAGGAATTTTATATAAAAGTTAGGGAAAAACCAATGGTGGAGAAAAATATAAATGTTTTAACCCTCAATGGCTTGGGGACCACCCCTAAGAATCTCTATTGTATGATTGATAGTGGCTATCTTCTACACATAAACCTGATTGAGAAAGTGGACTTAATACAAGATAACCAAGATCCTCCTATCATTAGATATAGTATAAATATAAATAAACAACTCTAGAATCTCCCTCTCCTCAAAAATTATAGATATTCCCCCTAATTATTTATGCTATCAAAAAAATGCCTCTATGTACTTAGAGGTGGAACTACAGGAAAACCGCCTATTAGCGGCAGTTTTTTTTTCATATAGCGGCGGTTTACAGAAACCGCCGCTAAACTTGGCGTCGGAAATCTATTAGCGGCGGTTTTATGCATTTCGCGACGGTCAAAGAAAAGCGTCGTAGTACCTCATTTCGCGGCGGTTTTTGGTAAATTTAGCGGCGGTTTTAAGGGCTATTTAATTACCGGTGGCTATAATCACCGCGAAATTCAGGCGTGCCAGGCGCCTTCTTAGCGGCGGTTAAAACCGCCGTGAATTACGACGTGATTTCACGGCATTTTTAACCGCTTATAAACAGTCTTCCGAATGCATGTAGAGGCGGTTTAAACCTTCACTAAATGTATAAGTGGTAAAACATTAGCGGCGGTTAAAACCGCCGCGAAATGCTGACCCAGAAAAAAAAATTCATTTCTGTTTATACTCCACCACTGCCCTGGAAAACAAACCAAACAACACATACAACATATATATAATAAGGAAAACATTTATGCACCACCTACGCAATATTCATAAACACCCTTTTATTTAATGTTGATGAAAAAGTTGATCCAATTCAATAAGAATACCTAAAGCATACAAAATACCTAAAATTATGGATTTAGAATGAAACACAAGATAACATCAAATGAAACAAGAGATTGGGGGTCACATGGATTTATACTTACAGTTTACAGATGATCAAAATTGAAAATATTTTATTCCATAAAAGTATCCCAATGTTCCAAATGATAATTGAAATCCAGTTAAGTAACATGAATACTATTTGAATTGGTAATGTCCAGTTTAGTCTCCAAAGTTATTCTTGTATCCTGAAAACTATAATATATATGTAGTGCGAGAAAAAAAAGATATAATCATCTAGGTCTTAAGGAAGTCTTCAATTTTAGGTGAAAATGGTGTGTTAATGTGCTATCCATCAAATAGAATAAACCATATAACCCCATACATTTCATCTAAATAATCCTTTGTACACTATGGATTACTCATCAAATAATTGATCCAATATTATCATATGGAACTGTGTTCAACAAAAAATTAATTTAACCCCACTATAGATTAAACGTTACTTTTACACTCTCACAACCTTATATCTAATTAACAATGCTCCCATCCCATCCAAACAAACCACGTCACATCACATCAAATCCTTCCCATATACAAATGGGTTATCACATCACACCACATCCCAACAATAGTCACCTAGGCCATCAGATCACATCACATACCACCAATAGACACATAGTCCATCACTTCACAATAAATCATACTTGTAGACAAATACACTACCACCAAACATCTCTTCCCACCCACGGACACATATTCTGTCAATTCCCACTGGAAGGCACCATGGACATGACATCGTTTCTATGAATTCTCCAACACCAACATGTGTCACTAATTATGAATGAAGTGAGAGGATGTGTGTGAACCCATGCCTAAATTTCACCACCATCATATTTATTGGTGAACATACCTAAAACTCTAAACCTTTGAGTAGTGTTAATTTTATATAAATTATGCTTTGTGTATAAAATAATAGAAACATTCATGGTATATAGATATCCCACAATACCAAACCTATGTGTCCACATAAACTACACTTGAGCTTATTAGATCACCACACCATAACACAAACCAATAATCACAACCAATTAAATCACTATTTGAATCACCCAAGACAATCACAACACTATCAACACAACATTCCACTTTCCACATGCATGTTTCACCACCTTTATTTTTTATCCATTACAATTCACATAACACTTTACATTTTCATTTGATTAATTTATAACATATCTATTTCCAATAAATATTTTTTATTTACTAACCTAGATCATTTACATTATCAACATAGTTCATCTCATGGATAACCGAGAAACTGACATATCCACTCCATGCTACAACTAATTCAACTCACAAAACTATCACCACAACACCACACATCCACCATTGTTTCCACACCACATTGGCCAACCCATATCAAAAAATCAAATACTCCTTAAAACCATCATGAAACTCTATCACCACATACCAAATCAACGAATCTGCTACAAAAACATTATTATACAACCACTACACCTCATCCACGACCCCATAACCATGTACCACAACCTCTTCATAGCACATTTCACTACTACCAAAATCACATACATGAAAATCGACCAAAGAATCACATCCCCTTGTACTACACAACCAATCTGGTCAATAACATCACCATACAACTTCCTAAACTATATAGTGAAACACAATAAGATGAATTATCCACAACATCACAAATAACGACTTCAATGAATATTCATGGGAATTATCACATATCATTTTTACTAATCGTGCTTATCCCCACACAAAACCCTTAGTAGAGTAAGAAATTAATATAGAACAAGGGGGGACCTTGTGGTATGGTAGGAATCGAAATATACAAAACCCTTAGTAGAGTAAGAAATTAATATGGAATGTTTTTATGAAAATATGGTTTCTAATGGGTATACCTTCTATGGGGACCAGGGTTCCCAAACACAATTATCCACTTATATTAATTGAAAATATTTGATTCCATAAAGGATTAAAGTGTATGGATCAAAATGTGTCAAAGAAGAGAGGGGGGGGGGTGATCACTACTAGTCGTTTGTCCTATAAGGATGAGGAACAAGGATTAAATGGGTTGATGTTCAGTCAGAATAAGAAACTTTAAAACATTATTTTTATAAAATAATTTATATCGATGATTGACATTATGGTTCCAGGAAATAAGGTCTCTCCAGTCTACCACATAAGAAGACATTTGAGAAATAGAGGACATATTTAAATAGAATAGAGAATATATTAGAAGATATGTAACCATTAATAGAGAATCAGTTGTACTAATCAAACAAAATAAGTGCATAACATGGAAAACATTACGTGGACCACATGATCCATTCTAGGTCATGAAAATCACATAACCCATAAAACATCTTTTGATCACATCAACAATACTACTCATGGTCCGATGATGCATCGTCACCCTCTCCACCTCCATCTCCTGTTGCCACCTGTAAGAACATTATATTGAAAATTAAATATTGTTGCATATTTATAATTAAACTTAAAACCAATAAAAGTTTTCAAACTAAATGATTGTGATTTTTTGTGATTTACCTGCTCACCACCACTCGGTTCACTACCACTGGGGGCATATCTGCTCATCTACTGATATAAATCAGTCAACGCTTTCTGCATAGTGGATATATGAGCCCCTTGGTCTTGAACTGTGGCTCGTAGAGAAGAAATCTCCCTCTGAGCATATTCAGGTATTGGCTGACCATAACCAGGAGTAGATTCTGCTGGAATACCTGATGGCTTGCTAAAGACCTCAGATGGTACGGGTCCCAAACCCATCCCGCGCACTCTACGAGGATGCTCCTTCACAAGGACTTGAGCAACCGGGTCATCCTGGGAGACTGAGTAGGACTGCCCAGGACTGGAATCCCATAGTTCTTTAATTTTTAACTATAAATCAAATATCAATATTAACACAGTAAAAACTGATAATAAGTTAAAAATTTGACTTTATACCCCAACTTCTTTGGTAGGCTCATTTACAAAAGAGCCATCTGATTTTCTATGAACATCCAACCACAGTTCAGTCCGGGAGGCTTCGTGCACTAAATTCTGTGACTGCATTAAGCAAAGATAAATCAAAAATTCAATATATTAAATAGATAATATTGTATTATAAATATTTAAAATATTTAAAATATTACCAATGACATTCGGCTTCTAGAAAAGCTTTTTGAGCCCGTCGTGTGAGGGATGACTTGCTTCACCCTGTTTGATGCATTCTGTCATGAAAGATCCTAAAATAAATAAAATGAAATTTAACAGTAATGTATCCAATGTCATCTCCTCTTCATATACATGTATTAATTTAAAATGAGGATAATATAATAATATATATTTCAATACCATCCGCTTCTCATCACGATGTCTGTCAACAAAAACTTTCCACTGCTCTTTCGGTACCCCACTGGGTAGCTTGTCATACATTTGTTCCAAGTTCAACGAATTATCGTTGACATCACACCACAATCTCCATTTGAAAGCTTTCCATTTTTTATCGAGATTTTTCAAAGTCCACTTTCGTGCTATCACATCAGCAACTGTGAAGTGGAAGAACATCTGTATACAGAAATTCATTTTGAACATATTACTAACATGACATTCAATTAAACCATAATGTAATAAAATTACCTTTTTTTTAGAATCGAAAACTTCATTTTTCCAGTTTGGAGGCATATGTCTCCAATCATCATATGAAATGGGAAGGGAAATGGGCTCCGCTGCCAACTGACCTATAATCTGGCCAAGTAACCCCGCAACATCATCCGTAGGGACCCCATAAGAATCAAATGACACGAATATCTTTTCACCATTCAAGTTACAAACATCTGAGCTTTTTAAGTGTTTCTCCGCAGTTTTATTTTTGTCATCTTCAATGAGCAAAGAATTAGTATAAACAAAATGCAATAAATTTATTTAATTAAAATTTATACCTATGACTGTGACCCTCCAGTGTGTCCGGGATGAACTGGAAGGGGTCTGTCGCCGCCCAACTAATGAGGCACCTGTAGGGGGAGTCGACGACTCATCCTCTAATGGGAGGCTCTCTGATGGTGTGAGAGATGGTGCAGGGGGAGATGGTGTGGGGGTGTAGGCAGCTGGTGCCTCAGATGTCGTGGGGAGTGACCCAGATGGATCAGCATCCGTCGCAAAACTAGAAGAAATAGTATACCGCTTCCTCCTTGGCATTCCTGTCATTTAATCAAATAAAATTAAGTTCAGAATATATATTTCAAAAAAATTATGTAGAAAAAAAAATTAAAAATGATAATAGATGCCCAGTACTAACAAACCAAATATATATAACATGATAATGAATGACTACAGAAATGAAACATGTGGTTGCTGCATGAATGAATACTTGTACATACAATCATTTTCCCCTTCAATAATGTCGGTTTCCTACTCCATTTCTTCATCCACTTCATTCATCCTTGCAAGACTAATATTTTCAATATCATGATGGAAAAATAATTCTTCTTCCTGTTGTTGATGGCATTCAACTTCAGAGGTCAAATCTTCCACTTCATCACCCATATCATACAAATATCTTTGTATTACATGAGTAACTAAACTCCAACCTTCATCCACAACATCATTCACATAATATACCATTTTTTCTTGCGATGCTAAGATATATGTATCATGCATTTCATGATCACCAACATCCATCAAGCGAGAGAAGTTCACAGAAGTAAATTGCAATGAATCTCTTTTAACACCTATAATAATATCGACCCATCTGCATTTGAATAAAACAACAGAAAAATGTACATGGTAGTTTAATTCAATAATATCATGCAGCTTTCCATAGTATCCCACTTCAAAAAATGTAAATATACCACTATTTTGTGTTTTCAAACCCACTTCTCGATCAACTATACGAAATCTAAAGCCATTCACATTATAAGCGTCGAACTTTCTAACTTGCTTTATAGGACCTCTAGTAAGAAACTTCAAATCTTCTGACAAGTCTGCTCGAGTATCAGTATTCATGATCTGAATAAAGAAATATAATTTAATCTATTTACAAATTGTATGTGTCAAACTAATATTCTTATTTATTGCAATATTTATGAACTTACACGTCGTGCAAACCATTATACAAGCTCTTTATTCACAGCTTTCGTTATATATTTCTCATTTCATGTTCGGCCTCTCATTCGTCTCTTTGTTTGTATCCTCAACTCTTCAATAAATGGATCTGCAATTTCACTATTCAGCAGCACATATCTATGTGCCTGTAATAATTCCAATTCTGTCAGTGTCACATTTGAGGTCCTCCCAACTGATCGGCCAATAGCAGGAAATATTTTTGATTTCTGATACATTTGAGATTGAGTTGATGTGTCATCAACACGTCCAACTCGATTAAATATTGTCTCAATATCATCTAAATCCCTAGAACAAAAGGTAAGACATTCCTCAGCCAAATAGCCTTCAGCAATAGAGTCTTCTGGTTGAGCTTTATTTCTCATGTATGATTTCAAATGCCCAAGATATCTGTGAAATAAAATAATAATATTATGCATTTATTTAAATGTAAAATTTTTTTTACTTAACTGGAAAACATATAAATAAAATACCCCTCAATTGGATACATCCATTGATAATGAACGAGGCCTCCTAATTTAGCTTCTTCAACCAAATGCACAGTTAAATGCATCATGATAGTAAAAAACGATGGAGGAAAGATCATCTCCATTGCACAAAGAGTCAATAAAAACCTCTCCTAGAGGTTGTCAAGCTGAAATGGATGTACAAATTTCTCACATAATTGCCTGAAAAATGTGCAGAATTGGAGTACAACAACAGTAACTTTTTTAGGTAATAATGTACGCAATGCCAATGGTAGTAACTGCTGTAACAAAATATGTGAATCGTGACTTTTCAATCCATGTAACTTATGATTATTCAAGTCAACACACCTTGAGATGTTACTCGAATACCCATCAGATACCTTCACATTCTTTAAAATTAGAAGGAATGTATCTTTATCCCTATTTTTCATTGCGAAAATGGTCGGAGCATACTTTTCATTCTCATCTGGCCAGAGATCGCGTTTTATGTTCATTACTCGTAAGTCTTTGCAAGCATTAAGATGATCCTTCGACTTTCCATGCTCATTAAGTAATGTGAAAATCAAATTATCACAGACATTCTTCTCAATATGCATCACATCAAGATTGTGGCGCAACAAATTAAATTCCCAATACGAAAGTTTAAAGAATATACTTTTTTTCTTCCATTGTTGCGTTCTGATTTCACTTGACAATGCACTTCGGACCCGTTTTCTGCTATCATTCAAATGATGAACCTTCCCAAATTCTGTTTCAACATTTTCAAGCTGTGTCAATATTTCAGAACTGGTTAACAACTTTGGAGGTGGTCTACGATCAATGAAACCATTAAATTTTGATTTGTTCAGCCGAAATCTATGAGATGCATCGAGAAATCTTCGATGGAATAAGAAGCACCATTTTCTACTGTGAGGTAGCCATTTGGGCTCAAAATCAAAGTTACAAACGGGACAAGCCAAACCCATATAAGTGTTCCAACCAGATAAATTCCCAAGCCCAGGGAAGTCACTAATGGTCCACAGTAAAGCAACATTCATTTTGAACATTGTTTTATAACAAACATCAAATGTCTCAACACCGTTACTCCATAACTCCTGCAATTCTTCAATCAAAGGCTGCAAGTATACATCAATATCATTTCCAGGCATTTTTTTTCTAGGAATAATCATTTAAATGATAAAAGATGATTGTTGCATACACATCCACGGAGGCAGATTATAAGGGATCAAAACAACTGGCCAAATGCTATAACTTGTACTCAAAGTCCCAAATGAGTTGAATCCATCGGCAACCAATCCCAATCGAACATTCCTAGGATCATCTGAGAAATCTGGATGTAATGAATCAAATGTCTTCCACGATTGAGAATCTCATGGATGTCTCATTAAACCATCATTGTTATTATCTATAGAATGCCACTTCATGTGTTCGGCGGTTTTTGATGACATGAATAATCTTTGCAATCGTGGCTTCAAAGGAAAGTAACGCAAAACCTTTGGAGGTGTGTTCATTTTCTTCTTCTTCATGAAATTATGTTCAGTCAGACTTCCAACATCACCCTTTGACTTCCATCTAGAAGAAGAACCTTTCTTGCAATTCTATCTACTTGAATCCTCTCCCCAATAAAGCATACAATCATTGGGACATGCATGTATTTTTATATAATTCAGACCAAGCTTGTTAACAACTTTTTTCATATCATAAAAAGATTCTGGGATTTTTGCTTCAGAAAATGCATCAAGAATCAATTACAATATCATGGACATTGCCTTATTTGTAATTCCACATAGAAATTTGATATGGTACAACTTCAGCAGAAATTAAAGCTTTGAATATTTCAAACACCCACTATACAACTCTTGATTTCCATCGTCAACTAAATCATGAAACACATTTTTATCAGTTAATTTTCCATTACATTTGGCTCTACAGAATAAAGAGGAGGATCCAATGATATGTTCCAATCTTGATCTACTTGTGTTACAGTCTCAAAAACATCACTTGTCACGTTGCAATTTGTAGCACCCTCTTCTGGTTCTTTTGATATGTTTTGATGCTGATAGTGGTGTCTTGCAGTGCCGAATGCATCATTTATGAGGTTTTGCATTTCATTTTCCATTGTCGATGAACTTGGGACCTCATTCTGTGGATTAACATCAGTTCTCAATCTTTCTGTATTGTTCGATTCTCCATGCCAATTCCAACACAAATATTGACCAGGGAATTGCTTCAGTATTAAATGTTCATAAACTTCATCTCTCTTCAACCATGTTCTAAATTTACATTTAGGACATGGACATCTTATTCTCCCGTCAACGGATCGATTAGAAATCGCAAAATCTAAAAACTCATTCAAACCCTTAACATACTGAGGTGTGTTCCTCGGTAATGTGATCCAGCTTTTATCCATGTATATCACAATGTGCCTACACAAAATATACAATAGTGTAATATTGCAGAATCATAATATAATAAAGATGACAAATTGATCATAAAGTATGAATAATATAATAAAGATGATTCATTGAACACATTTACCACTTACTTAGCATGCCCAGACAAACCAAACAAGTCTGGTCCTTAGGAGACAGCGTGAACACCTCATTGAGGAGCAGTAAGAATATCGGGATACACAATTATCATAACACTGTCAATCACACATTTATGTTGCCTCAAACAATTTCTATCCCCACTACATTTATGAGATACATTGGTCCACTCAGATTACTTCCACACCCTCACATAAAATACTACAACTTTCCTGAACATCTCATGTACTCACATGCTTGGTCATCTCAATTAAATGTTTTATTTTATTTTCCATATCTATAAATGGGATACCAGTCAGTATTTATAACATCCATCCAAAATCACTAGTATAGAATACCAATGCATGGGTTCCCATTTCTAGAGTTTCCCCTCATTGGATTATGTTTAATAATCATTACCTTCACTTATCAATATTATAGATCAATAAAAATAATATGGAATATTTTTTACCATATTTAGTTTCATAATTTGAACAATTTTGTTGATACTTGTTTATAATCCAATGAACATTCTTCTCACTAGATCCAACACAGTGATAACACATTATGATAATTCCCCCACTTAATTTCAATGTTTTTTCATCTATTAACCATTTATTTAGTAAGATACCTAAAACGGTGAAGTCTAATATTTGTTGTACTTTCATCTTTAACCAGATTTTTCTACATAATTCAAAAGTATTTCACACTGTATAACTAGGTTACACATTGTTTAACTATTACTAGATACAAGTCATGATTAAAAAGTCTTTCACATACAACATTCTAGTCTACGTTAACATAAATATGGGTTAGTTATCATGCATAAGAGTATAATTCAAGTTCCCTATCTCACAAGGTATAAACATTCCTAACAATACATCACACTTACCTTGGAGCCTCAGTCTAGGTAGTTCCATAAAATTCAACCATTAGGGGTATAGAGAATCTGTTCGACTCCATAACCCATGCATTCTTGGGTGGGGTTAGAGCATCAGTCCAAACCGACCTATGGAAGGAGCCTCAGTCCTTTATACCACCACCAAGCCATGTGCACATGCTTATTTATCCATTTCCACACACACACACACACCATATCGCAACCATACTCAAAACAATACACATAAGAATATCAATCCATAACAATCAAGGAAGATTCCAATTCAATTTTGGTGGATTATGCAATAAATAGTGTGATCACTTGTCATAGGCTCCTAAATTTACCGAATTGAGAGGAAATTGATTTTCCAGATTAAAGGGAATTATTTTCATAATGAATTTTGGATTCCCCTAATTTTCTAGTGGATATAGGACAAGATTATATCATATATCTCCATATTTTAGAAACTAATTAGCATGGAGCTCATTAATGGGAATCTGTTATTCGGAAAGATGCTGAAACATAGAAGTCATACTAGGATCAACTATATTCTACATTGAACTAGAAGGGTCATAGGGATTAGCAGTCCTGGTCGGTCCTTTACCCTGGTTTGGGTCTTGGTGTAAGGGTAATTACTTAGAGGAATCTGAAAGGCCATGCGTCTTTCTTTGATGGTGGGTGTCAACACTTGGGGTGTCCAGTAGATGTTGTGCTACCGCAAAGGGTGGGTCCTCTTACTCAGAATTTAATTTAGTTTATCACTCCATAACTGTGACAATCTCATCTATATTCAAGGTGACTATGCACATAGGCACATTATTGACGTCATTGGACAGATTTGGCTATCATAGGATGTGATTTAAGTGGAGAGAAACATAATTCCCTACGATGCAAATCTGTACTGGTGGGGACACTTCCTTAATAATTATATGGATTAGAAAAATGTTCTGAAGACATCATTGTAGATGGTACTGGTGGTATCTTGTTGATATGGGTGGATACGACACGAGAAGCCCTGCTAAATAAACCATGTAACGTTAATGGAAAATGTCATCCCAATGCTCTTGGATATTATATAATTCAAAATAAGGTTCAAGAGGCAGAAATGTGTCTCCCAAATGGTTTGAAAAAAAAAACCTATCATGATTGAGTGACCCCAGAATTATGATGTTGGAAGTAGTGATCATCCTTAATATATCAGAAAACTGATCAGTGGTTATAGTTTCTTATCATATTCTCCACTCAGAAGTGCAGTTTAACTCTTCATTTCCACATTCTTATACTTTGGGTGTCTCAGGAACTTGAAAAAATGGTTTTTTATACCATTGTGGTAGTGGACTATCTGATGAGGATAATGTGGCATGAGATGATATTCCACAACCTACTAGATTGTATCTCAAAGATGGTACATAATACTTCACCATTTTCTTATAGGACAAAGTATATTCCACATATTCATGTGAAAGGGAAGAGGCTGTCAGTTGAGAATCTTGTGAGTGATATCCACCAATCATACCCAAAACAATAATTTCAATCAAGCCATATATCATTTGTTTGAATATGATTTTACATCCAAAAATAATCCTAGTAGTCTTGGATATATAAATATTTCAATTATAATTTTATTCTATGGGATTATACGGCTTTATAAAGACCCTTGATATATAATATTCCATCAACAGTATGCAATGAAATTTTCCTTGACCATTTCAAATAAGGAATATTATTTTCATTTAAGTCCAAAAAGAATTTAGATAAAATATTTTGAATAATATTTTGTTCTCTATTTGGATCATAGTTCGTCAATGAAGATTAATGGAAACTATAGTTAACACATTGAGATTCAAGCTAATATTTCCCTCATATGAATGTTATAGAGTTTATTATTTTGGTATTATTAATAAAATTTCATCAGTTATTTAATTGAAATTATTAATTCGAAAATATTCATAAATAAGAGGTATACTGAGATATGTGAGTGGATAATCTATTATCATTAAATCAATTATTCCTTCAATAGGAGTAACATGACTTTGAGAAACATTCATGGAATCTATGATGTTGATTTAAAATTCATTATCCCTTTTCCTATATCTGAAATATAATTATAATCTAATTTTTTGAAATATTCAATATATATTTTATATTAAATGAAAATATGAACATATCACCATTGAATAAGAGATGTGATACTCAAGGATATTCAAAAATTTCTTTAAACCATTACATTCTACCTCCCTAGTTTATGAAATTTGGAATCCTATAAATTTCAGTCATATAAATAATTAAAAAGGAATATGATAATAGGTATACCTATATAATTTTCCTATAAAATCCAATTGGGAACCATTCTAAAGACTAGGGAAGAAATTCTTGGAAAATAGTTTTAGTTGAATCTCAAAATGTTAAAAAACACCAATTTACATTCTAGGAACTTATTAAAAATGCTAAATATAGTTCTAAAAATCCCAAATCTGGTGAGAAACAAATGAAACATTTAACTAAAAAACCAGCATGTAAAACTATAATCGGATAATACCATTTTCATAAAACAAGGCCTAAACCACCGATTTTTCAAACCCAATGAATTAACCAAATGGTGAACAATAATAATTAACACCTAGAAAAAAGTATAACAACAAGAAATAGATGAAAGTAATATTATAAATCCAAGCACAATAGGACCAACATTATGTGTGTGATATTTCACAAAACAAAGTCAAATATCATAAAACAAGATTAGACCAACATTTGCGAATGAAATTAATTATATACAAAGATTGAAATTAGATTATATAAATAAAATATGGTGATAAAAACACATATTTAATGATTTTCAAATTAAAAATGTCAATTTCATGGGAATCCTACCATAACTCTAGGGCATGATAAAAAAGAAAACCTGTAGATCACACCGTAAGGGTTATAATTCCCCTATCCTACCAAAAATTATCATTAACAATAAAAAAACAAACTAATTGAAGGAAAAAGAAGAAGAATGAAAATGGGTTTACAGGGGAGAGTTGTGATGCTTGATCGAGTAGGAGGTCGCGGGTCGCCGGAGGTCGAGGGTCGCCAGAGGTGTGCGGGTCGCCGGGGGGTTGGAGGAAGAAGGGAGGGTGCGAGGGTTTGGGGAACAATCAGGGTGGGGGAAGAAGGGTCGGGATTGTGAAAGTATTTTCAGTTTTAGCGGCGGTTTATTAAAAACCGCCACGAAACCTTTCGGCGAAAACTTTTAGCGGCGGTTTTGTGAACCACCGCCACAAAACCGCCGCTAAACACGGTTTTTGTTGTAGTGTGGAATAAGATGATGAACTCAGTAATGAAACTCATACATTTGAGGAAGGCATCTTCACCACCATCAATGAGCTTAGGCAAGAAAATATGGGAATATAAGAAGACCTATGACATAAATTGATTAGTTTCTTCATCCCTATAGAATAGAAATAGATATACATTGCATTTATAAAGTGACATCGATATGTTTTCAGTTGGAATTATACAGAAATTCCCAGACTCATCCCTAATGTGGCTACACACAATCTCACCTTTCCTGAAGACCATTAAGGTTTCAAGAATTAATATAGAATGATTCCCCCTCCCATGCTACTAACATATAATAGTATATTGAAAAATTGATCATAGAATTTTTTTTCCAAGTAGTTCATTTTCCAAAATGGCTCTCCAAAATCTTTCCTATAAAGAAAATGAAGTTGAAGATTAGTGTATGAAATGATTTCAGATACATCAATCAATACAATCAGAAGGGAGATTCCCCATTATCGATCATAGAGCTCAGGATAAATGAAATAGATGGATTCCAATACATTTCCATCATGGATGGGTATTTAGGGTACAACCAATTATAGATGGACCCTAAATACGAGGAATTCAACACCTTCATAGCACCTAACATGATCTTTTTATATCAGGTCATTCCCTTTGGATTAAAAAATGTTTTCACTACCTATCTACATGTCATGAATCATATATTTAAGACCATATTAGGACAAATATAATAATTTAATTTTGATGACATAGTAATAAAATGTTGACAACAATGTGATTATTTCAAATATCATCAAACAATATTTGACAAGCTGTGGCATCATGATTTAAAGATGAATCCAATGAATTGTATTTTCAAGTTGAAATCCAATAAATTCCTCCGATTTTTGGTTCAACATAATGGAATTGAGGTTACCCCCATAAAAACTACCGAAATTGAAAAATGTCACCACCTCATAATATTAAGGATTTGAGGGGGAACCAAGGGAACCACACTCACATTCGATGTTTCATATATAACCTATCTGAAAAAACACTACCCATTAACAAGTTAATAAATATGGGAGTCACCTACTAATGTGATGAGGAGTACCATGAATCCATTGAGAGTCTCAATCCGTACTTTCTCCAACCACTGATCTTAATTCCACTGGTGGAAGAAATTACACTCACTTATTTGTGGAAAATATGGATACAACACATAGTGCTCTCCTCACATAGAAAAATTTTGCGGGTAATTATAATAGTATCTTCCTTCTTAGTAAAATGATTCATGTTACTAAGACCTAGTATTCTGATGTAAAAATAAACTTCCTCACACTCATCTTTGTGGTGGAAATGATAAGGCATTACTTGCATCACCCCAAAGTCAACTTGGTCTCAATTATTGACCAAAAAATATATCATTCGCTTCTCCTTGTTTACTATGAGTTTATCCCATTGGGTAGTTATTATAAAACAATACAACATACTATTAATTTCATATAATTCATTGAAATGATATACCCCAGTGGATTTCTTTATGGAACATCCCTTCCCCCAATGCACTCTAGTAGACATTGAACATCTAAACGAAGAGGTTTTATATGACCATGAAACCCCATGAACATGAGATATGTATTTTGAAAG
This sequence comes from Viscum album, assembly GCA_963277665.1. Lineage (NCBI taxonomy): Eukaryota > Viridiplantae > Streptophyta > Magnoliopsida > Santalales > Viscaceae > Viscum > Viscum album. The sequence continues at coordinate 1,840,856,357 of OY728129.1, read as the reverse complement.
TGAATTATGTTGTCTTATTGTAAATAGGATAGAAATACATAGATCAATCGTGTTGGTCTTGGGATTTTATTTGTTTCTTCAGACAACTAAATTTTTTCTTAATCTTTCTCACTCTCTAAAGGATCCACTAATAATGAGGCCAAATATCAAGCCCCCATTACTCAATTGTAAGTAGACCTAAAGATGAATATAGAATACCTAGACATCAAAAGGACTTTTTATCTAGTGATAAAATATATCCAGGGTGTAAAATCCCTCAAAAAGGAAGAAATATACCCTCTAATCAGCTATGTTAGAAGAATGGTGGTCGAGTTCACTTTTGAAACAACATTTCATCATGTCCCTAAACCAGAAAATGATCTTCTTTTATCGCTAGATAATGCATCTATAGTTTTGGCTGGCCCTTATTGGGATGAGATGGTCTTCTACATAATTCACCAAATGATGGTCACATCGGTCATTATCTGTGACACTGAAGAAATCAATCAGACCAATACTGCCCCATAACATGATGAAGTGATATCTACACCTGGATGGATAGTGATCATAATTGATTATCTCCAAAATGGTAATCTCCCGATGAAATGAACTGAAAGGGAATAGTATCCATGCGGAGAAGTGAACATTAAACTTTAGTATAGGATGAATGATCCAAAATCCCTCTACATGTGAGGTTTTGAGGGAATCCTTCTCAAATGAATAAAAAAGGGGGATATTCCCAATGTAATGGAGGAACTCCATTCAGGATCTTACAACACCCATCAGTCTGGGACTAGAAATTCCCACCAAACCAGGATCCTTTTTTACTACTTCAAAATAATGATATATGACTATGGGGAGTTCATCGTAAAATTTCATGCATTTTAGGTTTAGAAATACTTCATTCATTAATGGGGAAAACCCCATCAAGGTTACAGTGTGATTTTATTGGGATGATTGTTTTTGTTAGAAAAGAAGGATTCAAAGGATAGTTATAGAGTTACAGAGATATTTTTGACATGTAATTTTTAAAATGATCCAAGAAAAAGGAATTGATAATCTGAAGGCCATATAGAAAATTCTACATATAATATAGAGTCATTTTCCAGTGTTTTCCAATTTTTTTGGTCCAAAATTTATACGATGAATGAAGATTTTGTAATTTTATATTTCCATGAATTCCTTAAAAAAATATAGAAAATTCATGGATTTCAAAAATACTGGAGTTTTGCGAAGATGTTGAACTTCACAAAGGAAGCTTGTATCACAAATGTTTGATGGTCTATGAATACGTGATGGGTTGACTGTAGAACTATGTGACTACTATAAGTTTCACGAATATGAAAATTTCCCCAGTTCTTTATGAAGATATTGAGGCTTGTAATACAATAGGGAGATTCTAAAAAAGGTAGTGGAGATATTCTCATATTCATGAAAGGGAGGTAGTGCCTATAAATATGTCTTTACCCCCTTATTTCGATAGATACATCCTTAATGAAAATTCAGTGTCTCTGAATTCACAATGGTGATTCGTGAATGTTGGTCTTGTAAAAAATCAACCGAATAAAGTAATTTCTTAAAGGATCTGTAGGAAAATTGATAATTGAAATCATCATGAAATTAATATGTTTCTTGAAGGTTATGTGAGCTTCGCAAACACTAAGTGACATTTTAAAAAGTATGTTACTTCGTAAAGGCTGTTTGAGCTTCAAAATATCAGTGAGCTTCATTAAAGTTGTTGGTTTCATAAAAGTAGTATATTCTTGTGACAAATTGGGTTATTTTGTGAAGGCTTTGTGATATTTGTGAAAGAAGTGAGCATCATAAAAGTATTAAAAATGGAATTACCAATAAATATTTGGTAAATTTGTTTTCATCAAGTAGATGAAGGTAAAACTTAATGATGCACCAAATGAGGTCTAAAAAATATGGATTAATGTGATAAAAATAATATTCATATGAATTAGTATTTAGAATAATTTATTTGATAGAGAAGTGGTCCTTTAAATTGGGATTAGTTGTAAACTTGGAGAAATAATTATTCCACTCTGAAATTTGTTACAGCAGTGCACTTTAGTGGATTTGGAACATAGGAACATTGCCTTTGTATACTCCATGGAAATAGCATAGTGTAGTTGAACAATGTAAAATTTCAATGTATTTTTAATTCTTTAATTTCTATTCATACATATCTATGATAAATGTAGAGAAGAGAGTTTTTTTTAACGATGATAAAAAATCTGAAGGGGTTGTTAATATAATATAGTGTATCCTGATTTACCCCTTTACAGGGTATTTAACCTAGTTGGGATAACATACATCAACACCCATAATTGGTACATATAGCTAAACATTCAGGGTTGTTTTTTGTATAGGAAATAGATGTTGTGGTACCATATAACCTTGTCACAACTATGAAGTTTAAGAACATACTTACGAATACCTACTCACTTTCCAAATTGGTTGAGAAGATACCCCTCAAGGATGTTGGGAAAAAGAACATCATTAAATTCATAAAGTCCAATATCATCACCAGATTTTGAGTCCCTCACATAATATTGACATACAGTCACACTAATGTATCTATATATATATATATACTAAACTTGGGTTTTTCTTGCACATATGTCACCCTCTCCTTAATTCTCTACATTATATCGTCTTCTCCCTGCTATCATTCCCTCCACATCAATCATGTCCCGCTTATGATTTACCCATCCCTATCCAAGGGTTACCTCGAAAAATAGATTCCTTAATCCTCACCTCTGATTATCGTCTCGTCTTTGACCACTTTTATCTCCACCATCTGTAATACCTGAATTTTTTTATAAAATAGTTTCTCTAAATAATTTTAATTCTTAATTACCTTGAAATTCACGCAATCATGAGTTTAAAAAAACCACAATATGCCCTTAGTATAAAATGAACATTTTAACCTATCCATTAGAATATCAGGAATAAATATAACTAACTTATGAAAATTTAAGGTGAAGTCAATCCTTACCAATTATTTATGAAAAATATAAATCAATTATTTATTTTATTTTTTTCATTCATAAATAGATTTAGTGAATTAATTTTAGTAAATTAAATTAATGAAATATATATGTTATATACTTAATAAAATATTTTTGATATTCATAATATAGATGTTTTTTTCATAGGGTATGAATAAACCATATTTGATTTATAAAAAGCCTATATTTTTAAAAGAGAGATTTTACCACCTTTTAATGCTAATTTTTTTTTAAATTATGATTTTGAAACATTAATAATTTTTATATAACAAAAATAACTTATTCTTGGGAATTAGGATATAAAAATTTACTTTGGATGAATTTTTAATATTTTTCTGATTACTTTCAAATTTTGATGAATAGTAAAAATACACTAAATTTTAATTGAAAACCACTTTTTCATCAAAATATTTATATGGTTAAATTATAATATTGAATGGTTTTAAAGTGTAAATAAAATATATTTTTATCATTAAATATAATTTATATTATTATCATTAATTTTACAATTAATTCATATGTAAAAACAATTCAATCTTTTGTAATGTTTTAACTTTTAAAAACTTGTTCTCTCTTTATGACAATGGGAATAATTTTAAATTAATTACTGTAAACTACTATGTTATGAATTTTGAAAAATGTATTCCATATTTGGAATAAATAAGTCCAAATTATGTAAATATCTTTATTTTATTTTATTTTTTGGCATTAAAAATAGTAACTTCAGTAATTTTTGTTAATACTGTAAAAGGGTAAATTAGGTAATTAAGGGTAATAATGCTATTATAAAAATACTCTAACACTTGTATTAATATCATTTGATGAGTGTGTTTCGACATAAATCATCATTGGGTCTAAATTATGTACTTTTGAAGCCACCTGTATGAGACTAGGACATTTAATTTATTTTATTTAAAGAAAAATTTAAATATGTCTTACTCAAATTTTAATAACTATATAATTTTTATATAAGTTTATACAGAATATAAATTAGATTATAGATAATAATTTTAAATATAAAATGTTTTTATTTATCATGGTATTTTATTTTTAATTTTTAATAAATAAATAATTACTTTAAAGACTTATGCTTTGATGGTATAAAAAATAATTAATTGATGAGAAATCAATAAAAAAATTTAGTAAAATGATAATAACCAAAAAACGACCCAAAAACTTGACCAAATATTATTTTATGAGTCTATATCGGTGATAAAAATCCAAGGGTCATGTTATTTAATATTGTTAGCCTTATAATAGAGATTGTGACACTTATATTATTTTGTTTAAAGTGATATTATAGTTGTCGCATTCATAATTTAATAAGTATTAAATTTTAAATGTAGGATTTTCTAGAATATAAATTCAACTAAAAATATTATTATAAAATATAGTATATTTATATTCATAATAGTAGTTTTTTTATTTTTTATTTATAAAAAATTTTATTAAATAATTATACAAAATTGATGTAGTAATTATTTTATTAATACAGATAACAAATAAATTTTATTAAAAATATTAAAATAAATATAATTTGGACAAAAGAATTTGTCTAATAAATTTTATAGATGCTATTTACATCTTAGAAATACAATTCAATAGTTTTATTGAATATAATTTGTTATGTTTATATTTTTAAAAATCAATGAATTGAATATTGTCAAAATTGACACTATTGATGGTTTATCAAAATAATGTTTTATTAAATTATATAAAAAATCTTATTTTTTTTAAAAAATGTAGAATAATTATTATATGGTCAAAAATGTTCTATGGTATTTATTTATATTCTAATTGACATCAAATAATTAAATATTACACAATTTTAATTTAGAAATATTTGTTACCCTAATTAAAAATTAAATAAGATAACAAGAAGTTAATTAAAATGATAAGGTTTAAATTGATATAAATACTTGTCAAAAATTTATTTTTTATTATTTTAAACATTTTCTAATATAATATTTTAATTTGGGTCATTTTGGAGGTTTTTGGTTGGGTTTTAATTTCATTATAAATTAATATTTTTGGAGATCCAAAAAGTGCCCCTCACCTCAATTATAAAAGGGTACCTCCTCCTTCACCTATTCACTACACATTTAGCCTTCAAGTTCTGACATACCCTTATTTTTTCCTTAAAAACATTTCTAGTTACATTCTAGAGGTTCTGGTCCTCTTCCAAGATCAACTCTAGTGCTCTAAGGGGAGATTTAGAGGAAACACGTTGAAGAAGAGGTAATCTTCTCTACCAATTCATTCAAACTTATTTCTTCTTCTACATAATATTATTGAGTTGTTTCATTATAAATTAATAACTATGGAATATATTATATACTTATATTTTATTATAATTATGAAACAACTATATTCCACCATCTATCCATCCTATGAAAAATGAAATCACCACGCATGCGTACATACGACTTACCGTCTCCGCGCCTGGTGTAATCTTTCTTCACCACCACCATAATTTGATGGGTATAATGATGGAAATAATAACTATATATAATTATTATAACATGATATTAATGATAAAATATTATACACCATCCAATTCAATACCATTCAACAATTATGGGAATGATATCGTCGCTCGTGTGTACGTACGACTTACTGTCTCCACGATGCGATGTGATTCACTCTACATGATATTACTTAAAGCATGATTATATAAATGAATAGAATGAATAAATATGGTATATATTATGTTAATATCATTTTTTAATGATATAACTATGACATAATAAGGAGAACCATAACTTATTCGACAAAACATGCATAAGGACATAAAGAAGTTAATATTCAAATATCGAGTAACAATGAAATGTTACTAACAAACATATGTTAATATAATCATATATAATATCATAAAAATGAATATAATTCTGGAATAATTCAATTAAATTATTTAATTCATTATACTGGAGGTCCAGATACATATAAAGGATATCATATCTAAGGTAATGGATAATTTTCCAATCTCATTATTATCCAAGATTTTTTATATGTAAATATTTACTACGGTATATTTATCATAAAAATCCATGTTTACTAAATATGTAATACTAATTATATTCATATAAAAAAATTTAAATTCAATTTTACCCATTGGTGAATTTTTTAAATGGTATGAAAGGAATCTTTTGTCATTAGTCGATATGAGGTACTTTTTGACTATTCTGACAAAAGTATGAGGAGAATGTTTTTTTTAACTTATATAGAATGAATAGATTTTTATGACTTAATAACTCATTATTTCCATGAATATTACTCTAAATTATTTCACATTTATTTTCAAATAAATTATTTTCTTTAAAATCTTATGACATTTTAAGAAAAGAAAATATTTTTGATTAAGAAAGGATATTTTCCTTAATAATTAATTTCAAGAATTTTATCAAAATTATTCACCATATCAAATGACATTATTTAAATTGGGTTATGTTTATATCCCTATTATTAATATGGTTTGATTGTGTTTATTATGTAATTATATTTGTGAAATACATTTGTTTTATATGTATTATTCTGGAATAATTTTTAAGAAACCCATTTTATTCTTTGGGTTATGCTATGATGAATGATTTTTGTTTTTATGGAACATGTAAGAATGATTTCATTATTAGATGGGTGGGACCTATATATACCTCCAATTCATTGGTTAAAGATTTTTATCTCATGAGATAGATATTACTATAATGGGAAATTATTTGGGTTCAGTAATACATGGTTGGAACGAGGAGTGAACTCGGTTCTGTAATGGACTTTTTATACTATGATTGTCTTGTAAATAAGCCTTGACTAAAATGAAATGATTTTCTATTCTTATGTGTATGCTACAAAATTTCATGTCTTATGTTTTGAATTTTGGGATTATGTTCAATGATTCTTATGAACTTTCATGATTTATCTTATGGCGTGATATCTCAATCTTTCATATACAGGATAAGTTTTTAAAATGTTATGTTCTTATGTATTATGATTAGGATATGATTGATATATCCCTCGTTCACCATTATTGAGAATTTAAGCTCACCCTTTCATATGTTTCTTTTCCCCATGTCATAAAGAAGGGTATTCAGTAATATATGTCAAAAAGGGGTCTAGTTATGATAAAATTAGTGAGAGACAATGAAGATGTCTTATGAACCAGTTGTTTATGTTTACCAGTTTCTAAAGACACAATAATTATATGGTCATGTCATTGATTTTTTATATTTTATAATGAATATTATTCAACTTTGAAGTAATATCATTTTATGTAATGTATGGGGTGTTATAGTTGGTATCATAGAAATTTATAGTTAACATTTGGAAACTAGGATGAGAAAACCATAGTATAAACCCAAAGGATATGTTGAAGTTTAGGTTACAATCCAAGTGTTTTAGAAATGATCATGAATTACCTAGAATAAAACCTAATGTGTCATAAATTGAAATTTTATTCTTGGTTATGTTGTTTTTACATTATTATTAGTATTACTCACACTATGATTCTTGGTTTTAGTCAATGGATAGAACCTAAAGGAACCAAGTTAATGCTAAATGTGATGGGAAATGAAATTATTGTCCTCCTGAGAAACCAAATTTTATGGGAGCTATAATGAAAAATCTTATATCTATTATCACACAAATTTCTCAAGCTATGAATCATTAAGGAATTATAAACAAGAAAAGGAGGAGAAAAAATTTTGTTGAGTCCCTCATGAGGCAATTTCCACCTTCTTTTAGCTGGTCTTCTGATCCATTAGTGGCTGGAAAATGGATCAGTACCACTAAAACGAAATTTTCAATTATCCAATGTTCATAACATGATAAATTAATCTTATCCATTTATCATTTGGAAGGTGAAGCTGATTAATGGTGGAACCTTATCAAGAATATGCATCAAAGAGATGAAATTGAGTCCATGGAATGTGATGAGTTCAAGAACTTATTTTTCCATAAGTACATTCATTGTATTATTCTAACAAATATGGAGAAGTATTTCCTTGAACTTAAGAAAAAGGACAATGAATCTATGGGTACATATGAAGAGAATTTTACAAGACTTTCAAGGTATGTTTCTGGAATTATTATCCAACCTTAGGGTAGAATTGATCAAATATTTAGTGGCTTAAAACCATGTCTCCAAAGGGAATTATCCATAAGGGGATTTAATAGCTTTGAAGAAATCATTTGATGTGCTCTCAAGGTTTAAATGGAGATTGGAGTAACCCATTAGTCTTATGGGTTTGATAAGAATAGAAAAATGGATGTCATGGGAAAATCTAAATACCACACTGAAAAGAAGATGAGTTTTAACTTATTCTAAAAATGTGGAAAGAAACATGGAGGAAATTTTCTTAAAGGGACTAGAATATTTTATAAGTTTGGAAAAGTTTATCAGGAAATTTAATACTGAAGTGTTGGGAAAAATATATCTAATGATGATAATAGATAAATGGCTGCATAGAATGCACCTCCTACACTTCAATGTCACAAGTTTAAGGAAATGAATAATTATTCCAATCAATGACTTAATCCAAGGGTTATTGATGATGATCGATGTTAGAAAACTCTTAAGGCCCAAGTAAAAGGAAAGTAATATGAAATCACTATCGGTGTTGTGGAGTTTGATACTTAAGTGGTGAAAGGTACACTTACCATCCACTCTAAAGTAGAAAATGTTTTATTTGATTCTGGATCCACACACTCTTTTATTTTTGTAGAATTTTCTAAGGGTATCAGTGTATTACCTCAACAATTATATTTTTAGTTAGATGTTACAACCCTTAATGGTATAAAGATCGCATCAAAAGTTTATAATTCTTCTTCGATTGAAGTTTGGGGGAAATTTCTTCCTGAAAATATTGTGATCCTTCCTATAGTGGAATTTTATGTGATTCTTGGAATTGATTGGCTATCTCTATATGGATCTCATATCAATTTCCAAGGATAGGGAGTCACATTTCATATTCCAGATCAATCTACGATCATTTATCAATTTAAGGATGAATATAAGCTTCAAATATAAATTTCTTCTATCTTTTAGGCCTTTTTCCCTATAAATGAGGGTTGTATATCTCAAATGGTTAGGAAGAAACTCATAATTAAGAATACATCCATTGTACGAGAGTTTGATGATGTCATCCTAGTTGAATTATCAAGTCTTCCACCAAATCGCGAAGTTGAGTTTTCAAAAGAACTCATACCCGGTGCTATTCATATTTCAAAGACACCTTATAGAATGGACCCAATTGAGTTTCATGGATTGAAGAAGTGAATCCAAGAGAATATTGAAAAAATATTAATATTCCCTACTGCATCATCTTGGGATTCACATGTTTTTTTTTGTTAAGAAGAAAGATTGATCAATGAGGCTCTGTATCGATTATAGAGAATATAACAAGCTCACTATCAAGAACAAATATCTTATTCTCTACATTGATGACTTATTCGGTTTACTACATGGAGCTCAATAATTTTCCAATATTTATTTTCATTTAGGATATCATCAATTAAGGTTCAAGAAGGAGGATATACCAAAGATATAATTCCGTATAAGTTACAGACACTATGAATTTATAGTGATGCCTTTTGGTCTTACTAATTCCCTTTTTATCTTCATGGATCTAATGAGTAATGTCTTTAGAGACTATATTGGTCAGTTTCTGGTAGTATTTTAGATGATATTTTTTCCTTTCAAATAGAAAGGATAAACATGAAAATAATTTGAGAATTGTATTGAAAATGACGATAAAAGAGAATCTTTCTGAAAAATTTACCAAGTGTGAATTTTGGCTTCAAACAATTTCATTTTCTGGTCACATAATATCTAAAGAGGGGATAATTGTGGATCTAGAAAAAATAAAATTTATTGAATGTTGGTCGAGACTAACAATGGTAACTGAGATCCAAAGTTTTATTAGTTTGGATGGATATTATTGATGTTTTGTGAATTATTTTTCATGATTATCTAATCCACTCAATAAGTTGACTCGAAAAGGAGTTATGTTTCTGTGGATAGAGAAATTTGAAGAGAATTTCAATGAGCTCAAAAGAAGGTTATCTAGTGTATATGTGCTCACACTTCCTTGTAGTGGAGAAAGGTTTGTGATCTATAGTGATGCATCAAAAAAGGGTATGGGTTGTGTTCTCATGAAAACTGATATAGTGACAGCTCATGCCTCACAAAAATTAAAAATCAATGAGAAAAATTACCCAACTAATGATTTGGAGTAATATGTGGTAATCTTTTCACTAAATATATGGAGGCATTATCTTTATGGTAAAAAGTGTGATATATATAATGATCATAAAATTTTAACGTATATTTTCATAAAAAAGGAGCTCAATATGCATCAAATAATATGGTTGGAGTTGATTAAAGATTGAAACTCCTCAATACATTACCACCTTGGAAAACCGAATAAGGTGGCATGCTTTGAGTTGAAAGGACCATGATAGACTATCCCTGTTGAGGATCACAAAAGATCTAATATTTATGGATTTTAAAAGGATGGGTCATGAAATTTTAATAGAAGGGGAGAAATCTTATCTTTATCAATTGAATGTTCAACCATCTATACAAGTAAAGATTAAGGAGGTGTAGAAGGAAGATGTAAAGATAAAAAAGAAGGTGATAAATGTTCCTAAATTTGACCTTGATTGTAATTGAATAATAAGGTTCAAGAATTAGGTTTGTATTCCTACCATACCCGAATTAAAGAAGGGGCTATTGGATGAGGCTCATAGTTCTTCATTATCTATTCACCCTAGAATAAAAATGATGTATAGAGACCTCAGAGAGTATTTCTGGTGGGGTGGTATGAAAATAGATTTTTTCTGAAAATGTCTCTCGGCGATTGGTTTTTCACCAAGTTAAGGCTAAAAGACAAAAGTCTAAGGGGATGTTAAAACCATTACCCATACTGTAATGGAAATGGGAAAATATCACTATGTAATTTGTCGTTAGAATTACCAAAACACCTAAAGGCCATAATTATATATGGGTTATAGTTGTTCACCTTACGAAGTCAGCACACTTAATTGCTGTTAAAGATAATTTCTCTCTTGATCAGCATTCCAAGATATATGTAAAGGAAGTGGTAAGATTTCCTGGAGTAAAACTTTCCGTTATATCTGATTGGGATTTGAGGTATACCTAGATGTTCTAGAGAAGTCTTCACCATGATCTAGATACATAGTTAAGTTTCATTGCTTCTTATCATCCTCATATAGACAACTAGTCTGGGGGGAAAATTCAATCTCTAGAAGACATGTTGAGAGCTTTCTATATGGATTTCAAAGGTTGTTGGGATCAACACCTACCATTGATGGAATTTTAATATAACAATAGCTTTCACTATAGTATTTATATGGATCCTTATGAAGCCCTATATGGAAAGAAGTGTATAACTCCAACTTGCTAAGAAGAAGCTGGGGAAACAAATCTATTAAGACCATGTATTGTTGAGGAAATGAAAGAAAAGGTCAGATCTATTCTACAACACATAAAAGCATCTTAGAGTTGAGAAAAAAACATTATGCTGAAAACCTAAGAAAATACCTAGAGTTTTAAGTGGGTAAAAAGTTGTTTCTAGGAATATCTTTGAGGAATAGAGTAATGAGATTTTAAAACAAGGGAAAGTTGAGCCCTAGGTATATCAGTACTTTTGAAGTTATGGATCATGTTGGGAAGGTATCTTACTGATTGGTTCTTCCATAGAATCTCTCTCAAGTTCATGACATGTTCTATGTATCTTTCCACATAAATTAAATACATTATCCTTCATATGTACTAAAATCAAAATTTGTACCACTAGATCAAGATCTTTCTTATGAAGAAAAATTGATAGAGATTCTGGATCCTAGCGAAAAAGTTCTGCCAAACAATAACACTCGCTTGGTTAATGTTTTTTGGCGCAACCAAAAATTTGAGAAATCTATGTCGAAACTTGAAGATATTATGAGGGAGATATATCCTCATATTTTTGTAACCTTGTGATGGATTTATAGGGATAAATTCAGTTTAATGTGGGTAAAATGTAACACCCAGATGTTTTTATGAAATATGTTTCTAAATAATTCTCATTCTTGGATAGATTGCATTGCACCCAATCAAGAGTTTAAATGAACCAAAATATGCCATTTGTATAAAATGAATATTTTAACCTAGCTATTATGTTAGCAAGAAAAGATATAACTAACTTATTAAAATGTATGGTGAAGTCATTCACTACCAATTATTTATGAAAAATATAAATCAATTATATTTTAATATTGTTTTCTTACATTAATAAATTAATTGAATTACAATTATTAAATTAAATTAATAAAATATATATGTTATATAATTATTAAAAAAAATTAATATTCATCCAATAGATAGTTTTGTCATAGGGTATGAATAATCCCTATTTGATGTATAAAAACCTATATTTTTTAAAGGGAAATTTTACAGTCTTTTAATGGAGAACCATTTTTAAATTATGATTTTGACATATTAAATTTTTTTATATGAAACAAATTCATTTTATATAGACGTGGGATATAAGAATTTACTTTGGATGAATTTTTAAAAACTTTCTGATAACTTTTATATTTTGATTAATAATAAAAATACAATAAAATTTAATTGAAAACAAAATTTATCATAAAAAAAATTATATGGTTAAATTATAATATTTAATTGTTTTAAAGTATAAATAGAACATATTTTCATCATTAAATATAATTTATATCATTATCATTAATTTTACATTGAATTTAGATGTAGAAACAACTCAATCTTTTGTAATGTTTTAACTTTTAAAAACCCATTCTCTCTTTCCTACAATGGGAATAATTTCAAGTTAATTAATTCAACTTATATTTTTTGTGTTTAGAAAAAACAGATTCCATATTTGGAATCAATAGGTCCAAATTATGTAAATATATTTATTTTATTTTATTTTTGGGAATTAGGAATAGTAACTTCAATAATTTTTATTAATACGGTAAAGGGGAAATCACATATTTAAGGATAAGAATACTATTATAAAATTACCATAAAACTTTTCTTAATATCATTGGATGATTTTTTTCAACCTAAATCATACTTGGGTATAAATGGTGTCCTTTGGAAGTAACTTGGATGAGATTAGGACATCTAATTAATTTTATTTATAGAAAACTTTAAATATGTCTTACTCAAATTTTAATAACTATATTATTTTTTTATATAATCTTATTCATAATATAAATTCAATTCTAGATACTAATTTGAAATCTAAAATGTATTTATTTATCATGGTAATTTATTAATAATTTTTAGGAAATAAATAATTAACTTAAAGTCTTATACTTTGATGGTGTAAATAAATTGATGAGAAATCAATAAAATAATATTGATTTAAAAGCTAATAACCTTACAAGACCCAAACACTAGACCAAATATTATTTTTCATGTATATCTCAACCATAACCATCCAAGGGTTGAGTTAGTGACCATTTAGAGCCTTATATGAGAGATCATGAAATTTATATTATTTTATTTAAATTAATATTAGTCACATTCATAATTTAATAAGTAAAATATTTTAAATGGTGGATTTTCCAGAAGTTAAATTCGATTGAAAATATTATTATGAAATCTAGTATCATTTTATTCATAATATTAATTTATTTTTAATTTTTATTCAAAAAATAATTATATTAAATAATTACACAAAATTGATGTATTAATTATTTTATTAATAGAGATGACACATAAATTTTATTAAAAATAATAAAATAAATATAATTTGGACTAATTAATTTGTCTAATGAATTTAACAGATGACCTTTAACTCTTAGGAATATAATAAAATTCTTGGTTTGAAGTTAAATTTTTTATCTTAATATTTTGAAAAACCAATGAATTGAATAGTGTCAAAATTAAAACTATTGATTGTTTATCAAAATAAAGTATTATTAAATTATTTAAAAAATCATAATTTTTTAAAAATATATATAATAATTATTATATGGTAGAAAATATTCTTATTTATATTGTCTAATTGACATCAAATAATTAAATATGACACCCTTTTAATATTGAAATATTTGTTACCCTAGTTAAAAATTTAATATGATAACTAGGTGTTAATTAAAATTATTAGGTTTAAATTGAAAAAAATACTTGTCAATATTTTATTGGTTGATGATATTTCAACCTTATATTATCTCATTTTTAATTTGAGTCATTTTGGAGGTTTTTGGATGGGGTTTGATTTTATTATAAATTAATATTTTTGGAGATCCCAAAAGTTCCCCTCACCTCAATTATAAAAGGGAACCTTTTGCCTCACCTATTCACTCCACTTTGAGCTTTGAATCTCGGCCATACCCTAATTTTTTCACTTCAAAACTTTCCCAGTTACATTCTAGAAGTTCTGGTATTCTTCCAAGATAAACTCTAGTGCTTTGAGGGGAGATTTAGAGGTAGCACGTTGAAGAAGTGGTAATCTCCTCTATCGATTCTTCCAAAATTATTTATTTTTATACTTCATATTCATGATCTGTTTCATTATAAAGTAATAAAAACAATATATCTTATGTACTGATATTTTATTATAATTATGAAACAACTATATTCCACCTTCTATCCAACCTATGAAAAATGAAATCACCACGCATGTGTACGTACGACTTACCATCTCTGTGTCGTGGTGTAATATTTTTTTCACCACCACCTTACTTATATAGGAATAATGATGGAAATAATAACTATATTTTATTATTATAACATGATTTTTATTCTTAAATTGTATACACTATCAAATTCAATAACATTCAACAATTATGGAAATGATGTCATCATTCGTGCGTACGTATGAATTACCGTCCCCATGATGCGATGTGATTCGTTGTATATGATCTTCATTAAATAATGATTATATAAATGTATTGAATGAATAAATATGGTATATATTATGTTAATATAATTTTTTAATAATATAACTATGACCTAAGAAGGAGAACCAAATCTTATTCGACAAAACATGCATAATGATATAAAGTAGTTAATATCCGAATAATGAGTAAAAATGATATGTTACTAACAAATGGATGATAAAATGATAATAAATGATATCATAAAAATGAATATGATTCTGGAATAATTCAATGAAATTATTTAAATCATTATACAGGAGGTTCAAATACATACGAAGGATATCATCTCTAAGGTAATGGATAATTTCGCAATCTCATTATTATCAAAGATTGTTTATACATAAATATTTAATGGGGTATATTTATCATCCACATCAATGTTTACTAAATATTTAATAATATTTCTATTCTTATACAATTTTGTAAAGTCAATTTTACCCATTGGTGAATTTTTTAAATTTTATTAAAGGAATCTTTAGTCGTTATTCGATATGAGGTACTTTTTGAATTTTCCGCCAAAGTACGAGGAGAATGTTTTTTAAACTTATACAGAATGTACATATTTTTAAATCTTTATAATGCCTTATTTCCAAGAATATTCCTCTATAAAATTTCAATTTTATTTTCAAATAAATTCTTTTCATTAAAATTTCATGTAATTTTTAGAAAATAATTTTTTTTTGAAGAAGAAAGGATATTTTTCCTCAATAATTAATATCAAGTGTTTTATCAAGATTATTCTCCATATAATATGGCATTAATTAAAAGGTTTTTTGTTTATATACCTATTATTACTATGGTTTTATTGTGTTCATTAGGGAATTAAATTTTTGAAATCCATTTGTTTTATATGGATTATGATGGAATGATGTTTAAGAAACCCATTTTATTCCTTGGGTTATGCTTTGATGAATGATTTATGTTTTTGTGGAACACATAAGAATTATTTCATTATGAGATGGATGGTACCTATATCTCCCTCCAATGCATTGTTTAAAGATTTATATCTCCTAAGATAGGCATGTCTGGAATGGGAAATGATCTCGGTTCAGCAATACAAGGCCGGAACAAGGAGTGAACTCTACTCAGTAATGGACTTTGTCCTATATGAATATCTCGACAATGAGCCTTGACTAAAATGAAATTATTTTATATGATTATGTGTATTCCACAAAATTTCATGTCTTATTTTATGAATTTATGGATTACATTCAATTATTATTTTGAACATTCATGATTTATCCCATGGAATGATATCTCGGTCTTTCATATACAGTATAAGATTTTCAAATGTTATGTTCTTATGTCTTATAATCATGATATGAATGATATCTCCCTCATTTACCATTACTGAGAATCTGATCTCACCCTTTCATATACTTATTTTCCCCAGGTTATAAAGAAGGGTATTAAGTAAGATTTGTCAAAAATGTGTCTAGTTATGATGAAATTATAGGGAGATAATGAAGATGTCTTCTGAACTGGTTGTTTGTGTTTACCAGTTTCTAAATACACTATACTTATATGGTCTTATCATGTATTTGATATATTTTTTAATCAAAGTTATTCAATATTGAAGTAATATCATTGAATGTAAAGTATGTGGAATTATAGTTGGTATCAGAGGAAAGGTATAATTAACCTTTGGAAACTAGGATGAGAAAACCTTCCTAAGAACCCAATGGATATGTTGAAGTTTAGGTTAAAATATATGTGTTTTAGAATTTTTCATTAATAACCTAAAATAAAACCCAATGTGTTGTAAATTTAAATTTTATTCTTGATTTTGTTGTTTGTCCATTATTATTAGTATTACCCATATTGTGCTTCTTGGTTTTAGTCAATGGATAGAACCCAAAGGACCTATATTAATGTTGAATGTGATGGGAAATTCAATGATTCTACTCCTGAGAAACCAAATTTTATGGGAGTTGAAATGAAAAATATTGTAGATATGATCACAAAAATTTATCAAGATATGAATCATGAAGGACTTCCATATGATAAAAGGAGGGAACAACATTCTTTTGAGTCCTTTATGAGGCAGCATCCACCTTCTTTCAGTGGGTCTTCTGATTCATTAGTGGCTGAAAAATGGATCAGTACCACTAAAAATATATTTTCAATTATCCAATTTTCATAACATGATATGGTCATCTTAGTGTTCTATCATTTGGAAGGTGAAGATGATCAATGGTGGGGCCTTACCAAAAATACGAGGCTGGTAAATGAAATTGAATCCATGGAATGGGATGAGTTCAAGAACTTATTTTTCAATAAGTAATTTCCTCATATTATTACAAAAAATATGGAAAAGGAGTTCCTAGAACTTATGAAAAGGGATAATGAACTTATTAGTACCTATGAAGATAATTTTATTGTACTTGTAAGGTACACATCTGGAAATAAAATCCAACCTGAGAGTAAAATTTATCAATTCTTTATTGTCTTTAAACCAAGTATTTTAAGGGAATTATCCATAAGGGACTTCAATAGCTATGAAGAAATTGTTCGATGTGCTCTCAAGGTTGAGATGGACATTGGAGTAACCCATAAGTCCTATGGGTTTGATAAGAAGAGAAAAATGGAATTCAAGATAAAATATAAATACCACACTGAAAATAATATGAGTTTCAACTTATTCCCAAAGTGTGGAAAGAAACATGGAGTAAATTTTCTTAATGGGATTAGTAAATGTTTTAAGCATGGAAAAAAATGTCATTGGGTAGTTGAATGTTGAAGTGCTGGAAAAAAGATATCTAATTATTATAATAGAGAAGATAGTATATAGAATGAACCTCCTACACTTCAATTACAAGTTCAAGGAAATGGGGAATTATACCAATCAATGTCCTAATATAAGGGTTATTAATGATGATCGATTTTAGAAAAATCTTAAGGCCAAAGACAAAGTAAAGCCACATTAAATTACTATCGATGATATGGAGTATGATACTGAAGTGGTGGAAGGTACAATTACCATACACTCTAAAGTAGATAATGTTTTATTTGATTCTGGATCCACCCAATCTTTTGTTTTTGAAGAATTTTCTAAGGGTGTCGTTTTATTACCTCAAAAATTAGATGTTTGGTTAGATGTGACAAATTCTAATGGAACAACGGTTGTATCAAAAGTTTATAATTCTTCTCCAATTGAAGTTTGTGGGAAATTTATTCCTAAAAATTTTGTGATCCTTCCTATAGTGGAATTTTATGTGATTATTGGAAAGGATTTGATTTCTCTATATGGATCTCATATCAATTTCCAAGGAAGAGAAGTCACATTTCAAATTCGAAATCAATCTATGATCATCTATTGATGCAAGGATGAATATAATCTTCTAGTATAAATTTATTCTATTTTATGGGCCTTGATCCCTATAAATGAGGGTTATCTATATTAGATGGTTGGGAGAAACTCATAATTAAGAATACATCCCTTGTACAAGGGATTCATACACCCTACTATGTTAACTTAGGATGCACCTGTTCTGTTTTTTAAGAAGAAATATGGATTAATGAAGCTCTACCTTGATTATTGAGAACCTAACAAGATTACTATAAAGAAAAAATATCATCTTCCCAACATTTATTACTTATTAGAATAACTCCGTGGAGCTCAATAATATTACAATATTGATATTCATTCAGGATATCATCAATTAAGGGTTAAGAAGGAGGATATACCAAAGATGGAATTCTGTACAAGGTATGAACACTATGAATTTATAGTGATACCTTTTGGTCTTAATAATTTCCCATATATCTTCATGGATCTAATGAATAAATTATTTAGAGACTATATTTATCATTTTTGGTAGTCTTTATAGACAATATTATTGTCTATTTGAAGAGGAAGGATGAACTTGAATATTACTTGAGAATTGTACTAAAAATCCTAAGAAAGGAGAATCATTATGAAAAATTTACCATGTGTGAAATTTGGATTAAAAAAGTTTCATTTTTGGTCACATAATCTCTAAAGAGGGGATATATATGGATCCAATAAAAATATAAGTTATTAAATGTTGGCCAAGACCAACAACGGTAACTGATATCCGAATTTTTCTTAGTTTAGCTACATATTATCGACCTTTTGTGAAATATTTTTCATGAATATCTAATGTACATACCAAGTTGACTCGAAAAGGAGTTAAGTTCATGTGGATGGAGTAATGTTAAGAGAATTTCAAAGAAATCAAAAGAAGGTTACCCAGTGTACATGTTCTCACACTTCCTTGTAGTAGAGAAAGGTTTTTGATCTACAGTGATGCATCCAAAAAGGGGATGGGTTGTGTTCTCATGAAAAATGATATGATTATAGCTTATGCCTCATAAAAATTGAAAATCCATGAGAAAAATTACCTAGCTCATTATTTGGAGTTATCTATTGTAATCTTTACCCTAACGATATGGAGGCATTGTATTTATGGTGAAAAGTGTGATATATATATTGATCATAAAATTTTAAATTATATTTTCACACAAAAGGAGATCAGTATGCCTCAAATAAGATGGTGAGAGTTGATTAAATATTAGACTCCTCAATACATTACCACCATGGGAAAGCAAATAAGGTGGTATATGCTTTGAGTCAAAAGGACCATCCTATCCTCTCAATGATGAGGATCACCAAAGATACAATATTTATGGATTTGAAAAGGATGGATCTTGATATTTTAAAGGGGAAAAATATTATCTTGCTCAAATTAATGATAAAATATCTGTACAAGTTAAGATTAAGGAGGAACCTAAGTAATATGTGTATCTTTAAAATAATGTGAGAAATGTTCCTGAATTCAACCTTGATTGTGATGGAACAATAAGGTTTAGAAATCGGGTTTGTATTCCTCCCAGACCAGAATTAAAGAAGGAGCTATTGGATGAGGATCATAGTTCTTCATTCTCTATTCACCCCAGATGAACAAATATATACAGGGACCTGAAAGATTATTTCTAGTGGGATGACATGAAAAGATATGTTTCTAAATATGTCTCTCGTTGCCTGGTTTGTCACCAATTTAAGGCTAAAAGACAGAAGTTTAAGGGGATGTTACAACAACTACCCATACCAAAATAGAAGAGGGAAAACATCACTAGAGACTTTGTCGTTGGACTTCCCAATACACCTAAAGGCCATAATGCTATATGGGTTATAGTTGGTCACCTTACAAATTTGGCACACTTCACTTCTATTAGAGATAATTTCTCTTTTGATTAAATTTCTATGAAATATGTAAAGGACATGGCAAGTTTTCATAGAGTACCACTTTCTATTATATCTAACCAGGATCTGAGGTTTACCTCAAAGTTCTGGAAAAGTATTCAATAGGATCTGGATACAATGTTATTTTTCTTCATTTCTTATCATCCATAGATAGATGGTTAGTCTAGTAGGAAAATTAAAACTCTATAAGACATGTTGATTGCTTTCTTTATGGATTTCAAAGGTTGTTGGGATCAACACCTACCTTTGGTGGAATTTTATTACAACTATAGCCTTAATTGAAGTATTCATATGGCTCCTTATGAATCCCTATATGGAAATAAGTGAATAAATACAACTTGTTGGGATGAAGTTGGGGGAAAATGTATTAGGATCTAATCTTGTTGTTGAAATACCAGAAAAGGTAAGATCTATTCAACAACACATAAGAGTATATTAGAGTCAAAAAAAAAGTTATGATGAAAACATAAGGAAATACCTAGTGTTTAAAGTGGGTGATAATGTTTTTCTATTAATATCTCCCTTGAAGAGACTAATGAGATTTAAAAATCAGTAAAAGCTGATCCCTTGGTATATCAGTCCTTTTGAAATTCTAGATCGTGTGGGGAAGGTAGCTTACTATTTGGAACTTTAATATAATCTCTCTCAGTTTCATGATGTGTTCTATGTATCTCTCCAAATAAAGTAAATACATTATCTTTCACATGTACTAAACTTGTAATTTATACAACAAGATCAATATCTTTCTTATGAAGAACAATTGATAGAGATTCTGGACCGTAGAGAAAAAGTTCTGCCAAACAATGCCACTCGCTTGGTTAAAGTTTTTTGGAACAACCACCAATTTGAGAAAGATACATAGGAACTTGAGGATATTATTAGTAATATATATCCTCATATTTTTGTATCCATGTGATGAATTTTGAGGGCGAAATTCAGTTTAATGTGGGTAGAATGTAACACTCGAATGTTTTTGTAAAATATTTTTTCTAAATAATTTCAATTCTTGAATAGCTTGCATTGCACGCAATAGTTAGTTTAAATGAACTAAAATATCCCCTTAGTATAAAATGAATATTTTAATCTATTTTTTAGGTTTGTGGGAATAAATATAACTAGCTTATAAAAATATATGGTGAAGTCATTCGCTACCAATTATTTATGAAAAATATAAATCAATTATATATTTATATTTTTTATCACATTAATAAATTGGGTGAATTAAAATTTTTAAGTGAAATTAATGAAATATATATGTTATATACATAATAAAATATTTTTAATATTCATCAAATAGATATTTTTGTAGGGTGTGAATAAACCCTATTTGATGTATAAAAACCTATATTTTTAAAAGGACAATTTTACAGTCTGTTAATGGAGAACCCATTTTAAAGTATTATTTTAACTTATTAATAATTTTTTTATGAAAAAAGAATTATTTTCTATATAAGAGAGATATAAAAAATTACTTTGGATTAATTTTTAATATTTTTCTGATAACTTCCAAATTTTGATGAATAGTAAAATTACACTCAATTTTAATTGAAAACAACTTCTTTCATCAAATATATTTATATGGTTAAATGATAATATTTAATGGTTTTAAAGTGTAAATAGAATATATTTTTATCATTCAATATAATTTATATCATTATCATTATTTTTACATTAAATTCACCTCTAAAAAAATTCAATCTTTTGTAGTGTTTTAACTTTTAAAAACCCGTTCTCTCTTTTCGACAATGGGAATAAATTTAAATTAATTACTACAACTTCTATATTTTTAATTTTAAAAAATTTATTCCATATTTTGAATAAATATCTCCAAATTACATAAATATATCTATTTTATTTTATTTTTTGGCATTATGAATAGTCACTTCGGTAATTTTTATTAATATGGTAAAAGGGTAAATCACATAATTAAGGGTAAGAATTATATTATAAAATCACCATAACACTTGTTTTAATATAAGTGGATGAGTGTGTTTCGACCTTAATCATACTTGGGTCGAAATGGTGTCCTTTAGAAGCCACTTGGATGAGATTAGGACACTTAATTTATTTTATTTACAGAAAACTTTAAATATGTCTTACTCAAATTTTAATAACTATATTATTTTTTATATAAGGTTATACAGAATATAAATTATATTATAGATACTAATTTGAAATATAATTTTTTCTCTTTGTAATGGTAATTTATTTATAATTTTTAGGAAATAAATAATTACCTTAAAGTCTTATACTTTAATGGTGTAAAAATTAGTTAATTGATGAGAAATCAATAAAATAATTTTGATTTAAATGATAATAACCATCAAAAGACCCATAAAATTGACAAAATATTACTTTTATAGTATATAAAGACCATAACCATACAAGGGTCAAGTTAGTGATCATTTGGATCCTTATATGAGATATTGTGACACTTATATTATTCAATTTAAAATGATATTAAAGTCGTTACATTCATAATTTTATAAGTATAACATTTTACATATTGGATTTTCTAGA
This sequence comes from Viscum album, assembly GCA_963277665.1. Classification (NCBI taxonomy): domain Eukaryota; kingdom Viridiplantae; phylum Streptophyta; class Magnoliopsida; order Santalales; family Viscaceae; genus Viscum; species Viscum album. The sequence goes on along the minus strand of OY728129.1, from coordinate 1,840,833,713 downwards.
ACTTAAATTTGACTAAAAATATTATTATGAAACCTATTATATTTTTATTCATAATAGTATATTATTTTTAATTTTTATTAAAAAAATAAGTATATTAAATAATTACACAAAATTGATGTAGTAATTATTTTATTAATAGAGATAACGCACAAATGTTATTAAAAATGTTAAAATAAATATAATTTGGAATAATTAATTTTTCTACTGAATTTTATATATTAAATATTCCTATTAGTAATATTATAAAATATTTGGTTCTAATTTAACTTATTATATTAATATTTTAAAAAAATCAATGAATTGAATAGTGTCAAAATCGAAACAATTGATTGTTTATCAAAATAATGTATTATTAAATTATTTAAAAAATCATAAAACATTTTTAAAAATATATAATAATTATTATATGGTATAAAATGTTCTAATTTATTTATTTATTATCTAATTGACATCAAATAAGTAAATATGACACCATTTTAATATTGAAATATTTGTTACCCCAGTTAAAAATTTAACAAGATACCAAGATGTTAATTAAAATGATAAGGTTTAAATTTATATAAATACTAGTAAAAAATTTATTATTTGATGAGATTGAAACATTTTCTAATATTATATCTTAATTTGGGTCATTTTGGTGGTTTTTGTATGGGGTTTGATTTTATTATAAATTAATATTTTTGGAGATCTCAAAAGTGCCCCTCACCTCAATTATAAAAGGTCACCTACTCGCTCACCTATTCACTCCACTTTGAGCCTTCAATCTCTACCATAACCTGATTATTTCCCTTCTAAACTTTCCTAGTTACATTCCATAGGTTTTTGGATTCTTCTAAGACCAAAGTTAGTGCTCTAAGGGGAGATTTAGAGGAAGCACATTGAAGAATTGGTAATCTCCTCTACCGATTCTTTCAAACTTATTTCTTCTTCTACTTCCTCTTCATGAGTTGTTTCATTATAAAGTAATAAATATTTTATCTCTAATATAATTATATTTTATTATAATTATAAAATAAATATATTCCTCCTTCAATCCATCCAATGAAAAATGAAATCCCTACGCGTGTGTAAGTACGGCTTACCGTCCCTGTGCCATGGTGTAATCCATTTTTCACCATTGCCTTACTTGGAAAAATATAATGATGGAAATAATGACTATATATTATTATTATAAAATTATATTAATTCTGAAATATTATACATCGTCCAAATTAATACCATTCAACAATTATGAGAATGATATCGTCGCTTGTGTGTACGTACGACTTACCGTCTTCACGATGTGATGCGATTCATTCTACATGATATTCATTAAAGAATGATTATATAATTGTAAATAATGAATAAATATGGTATATATTATGTTAATATCATTTTTTAATGATATAACTATGACCTAATAAAGAGAACCAGAACTTATTCGACAAAATATGCATAAGGACATAAAGTAGTAAATATATGAATAACGAGTAACAAAGAAATATTACTAACTAACAGATGATAATATGATCATATATGATATCATAAAAATGACTATGATTCTAGAATAATTCAATTACATTTTTAAAATTATTATACAGGATGTTAAGATACATACTAAGGATACCGTATCAAAAGTAATGGATAATTTCGCAATATCATTATTTTCTGAGATTATTTATACATAAATATTTACTGGGGTATATTTATCATCCATGTCCATGGTTACTAAATATTTAATACTATTTATATTATTATACAATTTTTAAAAGTCAATTTTACACATTGGTGAATTTATAAATGGTTTGAAAGGAATCTTTAGTTGTTATTCGATATGAGGTGCTTTTTGACTTTTCCGACAAAATTACAAGGAGAATGTTTTTTAACTTTTACGGCATGGACGAATTTTTATATCTTCACAATTCCTTATTTCCATGAATTTACTCTACATTATTTCAAGTTTATTTTCAAATAAATTCTCTTCATTAAATTTTCATTTAATTTTGAGAAAAGAAAATGTTTTTGAAGAAGAAAGGATATTTCCCTCAATAATTAATATCAAGTGTTTATCAAAATTATTCTCCATCTAAGATGAAATTCTCTAAAAGGGGTCATTTTTATATCCCTATTATTACTATTGTTTGATTCTGTTTATTATAGAATGTTTTTTATGAAATCAATATGTTTTATATGGATTATGATGGAATGGTGTTTAAGAAAACTATTTTATTTATTGGTTTCTTCTATGATGAATGATTTATGTTTTTGTGGAACACATAAGAATGATTTCATTATGAGATGGGTGAGACATATATATTCCTCATACGCATTATTTAAAGATTTATATCTCATTATATAGACATTTATGTAATGGTAAATGATCTCGGTTCAGTAATACATGGCTGGAATGAGGAGTGAACTCAATTTAGTAATGGACTTTGTCCGCTATGATTGTCTCGACAATGAGCCTTGACTAAAATGAAATTATTTTCTATGATTGTGTGTATTCCAAAAAATTTCATATCTTATGTTATTAATTTTGGTATTATGTTCAATTATTCCTATGAAATTTAATGATTTTTCCCATGGCATGATATATCGATCTATCATATACAGGATAAGATTTTCTAATGGTGTGTTCTTATGTCTTTTGATTATAATATGATTTATATCTCCATAGTCTACCCTTACTGAGAATATGAGCTCACCCTTTCATATGTTTCTTTTCCCCAAGTAATGAAGAAGGTTATTAAGTAAGATATTTCAAAAAGGGGTCTAGTTATGATGAAAAAAGTTGGAGACAATGAAGATGTCTTATGAACCAGTTGTTTATGTTTACATGTTTATAAGGAGAGAATACTTATACAATACTGTCATGGATTTTTTATATTTTGTAATGAATATTATTTAACTTTGAAAAAATATCATTGTATATAAATTATGGGGCATTATATTTTGTATCAGAGGAAAGGTATAGTTAAAATTTGGAAACTAGGATGAGAAAAACTTAGTAAGAACCCAAATGATATGTTGAAGTTTAGGTTACAATCCTAGTGTTTTAGAAATGATCATGAATAAACTTGAATAAAACCTAATGTGTAATAAATTGAAATTTTATTCTTGATTATGTTGTAGTTTTTATTATTACTAGTATTACTCACACTATGCTTCTTGGTTTAAGTCAATGGCTAGAACCTGAAGTAACTGCATCAATGCTGAATGGGATGGGAAATTCAATGATTTTCCTTGTGAGAAACAAAATGTTATGGGAGATTAAATGAAAAATATTTTAGTTATTCTCACACAACTTTCTCAAGATATGAATCATGAATTATTTCCAAATGAGAAAATGAGGGAACAAAATTCTATTGATTCATTCATGAGGTATCATCCACCTTCTTTTAGCGGGTCTTCTAATCCATTAGTGGTTGAACAATGGATCAGTACCACTAAAAAGATATTTTCAGTTATCCAATGTTCAAAACATGATAAATTCATCTTATCAATATATCATTTGGAAGTTGAAGCTGATTAATTTTGTAACCTTATCAAGAATATGTGGTAAGGAGATGAAATTGAATACATGGAATGGGATGAGTTCAAGAACTTGTTTTTCAATTAGTAATATCCTTGTATTCTTTCACCAAATATGGTGAAGTAGTTAATTGAACTTAAGTAAAAGTAAAATGAATCTATTAGTACCTATAAAGAGAATTTTACAATAATTTAAAGGTATGCTACTGGGATTATTATCCAACCTAAGAGAAAAATTGATCGATTCTTTAGTGGATTAAAACCAAGTCTACGAAAGGCATTATACATAAGGGACTTAAATAGCTATGAAGAAAGAATTCAATTTTCTCTCAAGATTGAGATGTAGATTAGAGTAACCCATCAGTCCTATGGGTTTGATAAGAATAGAAAACTAGAATTCAAAGGAAAATATAAAGACCAAACTGAAAAGAAGATGAGTTTTAAACTATTCACAAAATTTGGAAACAAACATATAGAAAATTCTTTTGAAGGGATGTGTAAATGTTTTAAGTGTGGAAAATAAGGTCATTGGGCAATTGAATACAGAAGTTCTTGGAAAAAGATGTTTAATGATGATAATAGAGAAAATGACGCATAGAATGCACCTCATACACTTCAATTTTACAAGTGAAAGGAAATGGGGAATTATGCCAATCAATGTTCTAATCCAAGGGTTATTTTTGATGATCGATGTTAGTAAACTCTTATGTCCAAAGAAAATGGAAAGTCACATGAAATCACTATCGGTGATGTAAAATATGATAGTGAGGTGCTGAAAGGTACACTTACCATGCACTCTAAAGTAAAAAATGTTTTATTTGGTTCTTGATCCCCCACTCTTTTTTCTGAAGAAACTTCTAAGGGTATCACTGTGTTACCTTGACAATTAGACGTTTAGTTAGATGTGACAACTCCTAATGGAACAACAGTCACATCAAAAGTTTATAATTCTTCTCTCATTGATGTTTGTGAGAAAGTTCTTCTTGAAAATATTATGATGCTTCCTATAATGTAATTTGATCTGATTCTTAGCATGGATTGGATTTCTCTATATGAATATCATATCAATTTGCAAGGAAGGGGAGTCACATTTCATATTCCAGATCAATCTATGATCATCTATCGATAGAAGGATGAATATAATATTCCAGTATAACTTTCTTTTATCTTATGGGACTTGATCCCTATAAACGAGAGTAATCTATCTCAAATGGTTGGGGAGAAACTCATAATTAAGAATACACCCATTTTATGGGAGTTTGATGACGCCTTTCTGGATGAATTACTAGGTCTTCCACCAAATCGTGAAGTTGAATTTTCAATTGAACTCATACTGAGTGTTATTTATATATAAAATACACCTTATATAATGGACCCAATTTAGTTGCATGAATTGAAGAAACAACTCCAAGAGAATATTGAAAAGGGATTCATATGCCCTAACGTGTCACCTTGGGATGCAATTTTTCTATTTTTTAAGAAGAAATATGGATCAATGAGACTCTTCATTGATTATAGAGAACTTAACAAGATCACTATCAAGAAAAAATATCCTCTTCCCTACATTGATGACTTATTCAACTAACTATGTGGAGCTCATTAATTTTCCAATATTGATCTTCATTCAGGATATCATCAATTAAGGGTCAAGAAGGAGTATATAACAAAGACAACATTATTTATAAGGTATAGATACTATGAATTTATAGTGATGTCTTTTGGTCTTACTAATTCCCCTACTATCTTCATGGATCTAATGAATAAAGTCTTCAGAGACTATATTGATCATTTTTTGGTTGTCTTTATAGATGATATTATTATCTATTCAAAGAGAAATGATGAACATGAAGATCACATGATAATTGTACTAAAAACCCTAAGAAAGGATAAACTTTATTAAAAAATTACCAAGTGTGAATTTTGGATTCATAAAGTTTCATTTTGGCATCATATAATCTCCAAATAGGGGATATTTATGGATCGAGCAAAAATAGAAGTTATTGAAAGTTGGTCAAGACCAACAATGGTAACTGAGATATGAAGTTTTCTTGGTTTAGATGGATATTATCGACATTTTTTGAATGATTTTTCATGATTATCTAAGACACTCTCCAAGTTGACTCTAAAAAGAGTTAAGTTCGTGTGGGCTGAGGAATGTGAATAGAATTTCAAAGGGCTCAAACTGCCTCGATATCCAGTGCACATGTGCTCAAACTGCCTTGTAGTGGAGAAAGGTTTTTTATCTACAGTGATGCATCCAAAAAGGGGATGGCTTTTTCTCTCATGAAAATTGATATGGTGATATCTTATGCCACATGAAAATTGAAAATCCATGAGAAAAATTACCCAACTCAGGATTTGGAGTTATTTGTGGTAATCTTTGCACTAAAGATATGGAGGCGTTATCTTTATGGTGAAAGGTGTTATATATGTACTGATTATAAATTTTTAAAGTATATTTTCACACAAAAAGAGCTCAATATGCGTCAAAGATGAGATTTGTAGTTTATTAAAGATTATGAATTCTCAATACATTACCACCCTGGGAAAGCGAATAAGGTGGAAGATGCTTTGAGCCGAAAGGACCATGCTAGCCTATACATAATGAGGATCACAATAGATCCAATATTTATGGATTTGAAAAGGATGGATCTTGAAATTTTAAAGGAAGGGGAAAAATATTATCTTTCTCAAATGAATGTTAAACCATATATACAAGTGAAGATTAAGGAGGCACAAAAGGAAGTTATAGAGCTAAAAATGATGGTGATAAATGTTCCTGAATTAAAACTTCACTATGATGGAATAATAAGGTTCAAGAATCGGGTTTGTATTCCTCCCATACCATAATTAAAGAAGCATCTATTGGATGAGGCTCATAGTTCTTCATTATTTATTCACCATGGAAGCACAAAGATGTACAGGGACCTGAAAGAGTATTTATGGTGGGATTTCAGGAAAATATATGTTTCTAAATATGTCTCTTAGTGCTTGGTTTTTCACCAAGTTAAGGCTAAAATATTGAAGTATAAGGGGATGTTACAACCATTACACATACAAAAATGGAAATGGAAAAACATCATTATGGACTTTGTCATCAGACTTCCAAAAATAAATAATGTCCATAATGTTATATGGGTTATAGTTGGTCGCCTTACGAAATCAGCACACTTCATTTATATTAGGGATAATTTCCTTGTTGATCATATTTCTAGGATATATGTAAAGAAAGTGGTATGATTTCATAGAGTACCACATTCCATTATATCTAATATGGATCCGACGTTTACATCAAAGTTTTGGAAAAGTCTCCAGTAGGATATGGATACATAGTTAAGTTTCATCACTTCTTATTAACATTAGATAGACGGTCAGTCTGAGAGGACAATTCAAACTCTAGAAGACTTGTTGAGATCTTTCTCTATGTATTTCAAAGGATGTTGGGATCAACACCTAACTTTGGTGGAATTTTTTAATAATAATAACTTTCATTGTAGTATTCAGATGGCTCCTTAGGAAGACATATATGGAAATAAGTGTAGAACTCTAACTTTCTGGGATGAAGATAAGGAATGAAATCTATCAAGACCTGATCATGTTGATGAAATAGCAGAAAATGTCAGATCTATTCAACAACACATAGGAGCAGCTCAGAGTCGAAAAAAAAGTTATGCTGAAAACCTAAGAAAATACCTAGAATTTTAATTGGGTGACATAGTGTTTCTAATAATATCTCTTTGGAAGAGAGTATTGAGATTTTGAAAGAAGTAAATTCAGATCCCTAGGTATACTGGTCCATTTGAATTTCTAGATCGTGTTGGAAAGCTAGCTTACCGTTTGGTGATTTCCTAGAATATCTCTCAAGTTCTGGATGTGTTCTATATATCTCTCCTAATAAAGTAAATACCTGATCCTTCACATGTACTAAACTCAGAATTAGTACCTTTAGAGTAAGATATTTCTTCTGAAGAACAATATATAGAGATTCTGGATTGTAACGAAAAAGTTCTGCAAAACAATACCACTCGCTTGGTTAAAGTTTTGTAGTGAAACCACCAATTTGAGAAAGCTATGTAGGAACTTGAGGATATTATGATGGAGAGATATAATCATCTATTTGTATTCATGTGATGGATTTTGAGGGTGAAATGCAGATTAAGGTGGGTATAATGTAACACACATATGTTTTTATGAAATATTTTTTTAAATAATTTTAATTCTTGAATAGCTTGCATTGCACGAAATTGTGAGTTTAAATGAACTAAAACATGACCTAAGTATAAAATGAATATTTTAACCTAGATTTTAGGTTAGAAGGAATAAATATAACTAACTTATGAAAATGTATGGTGAAGTCATTCGCTACCAATTTTTTATGAAAAATATAAATCAATTATATATTTATATTTTTTTCTTACGTTAATAATTCGAGTGAATTACAATTAGTAAATAAAATTAATGAAATATATAAGTTATATACTTAATAAAATATTATTAATAATCATCCAAGATATATTTTTGTCATAGGTTATGAATAAACCCTATTTGATGTATAACAACCTGTTTTTTTAAAAGGGAAATTTTACAATCTTTTAATGACGAACCATTTTTAAATTGTGATTTTGGCACATTAATTATTTTTATATGAAAAAATATTTTTTTATAGAAGTGGTAAATAAAAATTTAATTTGGATTAATTTTTAATATTTTTTTTGATAACTTTCAACTTTTGATGAATAGTAAAAATACACTAAATTTTAATTGAAAGCAATTTTTTTCATCAAAAACATTTATATGGTTAAATGATAATATTTAATTATTTTAAATTATAAATATAATATATATTTATCATTAAATATAATTTATATCATTAGAATTAATTTTACATCGAATTTAGATGTAAAAACAATTCAATCTTTTGCAATATTTTAACTTTTAAAAACGTGTTCCCTCTTTTCAAAAATGGGAATAATTTTAAATTAATTACTTCAAATTATGTGTTTTGAATTTTGAATAATAGATTCCATATTTCAAATCAATAGGTTAAAATTATGTAAATATCTTTATTTTATTTTATTTTTGGGCATTATTAATAGTAGCATCGGTAATTTTTATTAATACGGTAAAAGGGTAAATCAGATAATTAAGGGTAAGAATACTATTATACAATTACCATAAAACTTGTCTTAATATCATTGGATGAGTTTTTTTGACCTAAATTATACTTGGGTTGAAATGGTGTTCTTTGGAATCCACTTGGATGAGATTAGGACATTTAATTAATTTTATTTAAAGAAAACTTTAAATATGTCTTACTCATATTTTAATAAATATCTAATTTTTTATATAAGGTTATACAGAGTATAAATTCAATTATAGATACTCATTTTAAATCTAATTTTTTTTTCTTTATCATGGTAATTTATTTACAATTTTTAGAAGATAAATAATTTCCTTAAGGTCTTATACTTTGATGGTATAAAAATTAATTAATTGATGAGAAATCAATAAAACAATTTTTATTTAAATTTTAATAACCATAAAAAGACCCAAACACTTGAAAAAATATTAATTTTCAAGTATATATCAACCATAACCATCCAAGGGTTGATTTAGTGACCATTTGGAGCCTTATATGAGAGATAGTGACACTTATATTATTTTATTTAAAGTGATATTAAAGTTATCACATTAATAATTTAATAAGTATAACATTATAAATGTTGGATTTTACAAAAGTTAAATTCGAATAAACATATTATAATGAAATATAGTATATCTTTCTTCATAATAGTATTTTTATTTTTATTTTTATTTATTAAATAAGTATATTAAATTATTACAGAAAATTGATGTGGTAATTATTTTATTAACAGAGATAACACATAAATATTATTAAATATATTAAAATAAATATAATTTGGACTAATTAATTTGTCTAATGAATTTTATAGATTACGTTTACCTCTTAGGAATATAATAAAATAGTTTTTTCAAATTAAACTTGTTATATTATTATTTTTATAAATCAATGAATTGAATAGTGTCAAAATTGAAACTATTGATCGTTTATCAAAATAATGTATTGTTAAATTATTTAAAAAATCATAAAACATTTTTAAAAATATATAATAATTTTTATATGGTATAAAATGTTATAAGGTATTTATTTATAGTCTAATTGACATCAAATAAGTAAATATGAAACCCTTTTAATATTGAAATATTTATTACCCAAGTTAAAAATTTAATAAGATAACTAGGTGTTGATTAAAATGATGAGGTTTAAATTGATAGAAATACTTGTCAAAAATTTATTTATTTATGATATTGAAACCATATCTAATATCATCTTTTAATTTGGTTCATTCTGGAGGTTTTTTGTATGGGGTTTAATTTTATTATAAATTAATATTTTTGGAGATCCCAAAATTGCCCCTAACCTCAATAATAAAAGGGCACCTCTTCCCTCACCAACTCACTTCACTTTGAGCCTTCGTGATCAGCCATCCCCTACACTTTTCCCTTATCAAATTTCCCAGTTAAATTCTAGAGGTTCGTGTCTTCTTCCTAGACCAACTCTAGTGCTCTAAAGGGAAATTTATAGGAAACATGTCGAAGAAGAAGTAATCTCTTCTACAGATTCTTTAAAACTTATTTATTCTTCTAGTTCATATCCATGAGTTGTTTAATTATAAATTAATAACTCTACAATAACTTATATACTAATATGTTATTATAATTATAAAAAAACCATGTCCCGCCTTATATCCATCCTACAAAAAATGAAATCACCACACATGTGTACGTTCGACTTACGATCTCCACATCGTGGTGTAATCTGTTTTTCACCACCACCATACTTGGATGGGTATAATTATGGAAATAATAACTATATATTATTATTATTACATTATATTCATTCTTAAATATTATACACTATCCAATTCAATACCATTCAACAATTCGGGGAATGATACCATCACTCGTGAGTACGTACGACCTATTATCTCCACAGTGTGATGTGATTCATTCTGTATTATCTTCATTAAATAATGATTATGTAAATGTATAGAATGAATAAATATGGTATATATTATGTTGTTATTATTTTTTAATGATATAACTATGACCTAAGGATGAGAAATGGAACTTATTCAACAAAACATGCATAAGGACATAAAGAAGTTAATATCTGAATAATGAGTAACAATGAAATGTTACTTACAAATAGATGATAATAATATCATATATGATATCATAAAAAAATATGATTCTGGAATAATTAAATTACCTTATTTAAATCATTATATATGAGGTTAAGATACATATACAGGATATCAGATCTAAGGTAAGATATAATTTTGTAGTCTCATTATTATCTGAGATTGATTATACGTAAGTATTTACTGGGATAAATTTATCATCCACATCTATGTTTACTAAATATGTAATACTATTTCTATTATTTTAAAAATTTTGAAGTCAATTTTAACCATTGGTGAATTTTTTAAAAGGTATTAAAGGAATCTTTTTTTGTTATTCAATACATGGTACTTTTGTAATTTTTCAGCAAAAGTACGAGGAGAATGTTTTTTTAACTTATACGGCATGAACAGATTTTTCAATCTTCATAATGAATTATCTCAATGAAGCTTCCTCTACATTATTTCAAGTTTATTTTCAAATAAATTCTTTTCTTTAATATTGAACAACATTTTTAGAAGAGAAAAATTTTTTTGAAGAAGAAAGGATAAATTCCTCAAGAATTAATATCAAGTGTTTTATCAAAATTGTTTTCTATATAAGATGACATTCTTGAAATAGGGTTATATTTCTATCCCTATTATTATTATGGTTTGATTGTGTTTATTATGTAATGTTATTTATGAAATCCTTTTGTTTTATATGGATTATAATTGAATGATGTTTAAGAAACCCATTTTATTATTGGGTTATACTATGATTAATGATTTATGTTTTTGTGGCACATGTAAGAATGATTTCATTATGAGATGGGTGGGACCTATATCTCCCTCCAATTCATTGGGTAAACATGTATATCTCATGATATAGACATGGTTGGAATGGGAAATCATATCAGTTAAGTAATATAGGGCTAGATTGAGGGTTGAACTCAGTTTAGTAATGGACTTTGTCCGCTATGATGGTATTGGCAATGAGCCTTTACTAAAGTGAAATGATTTTATATTCTTATGTGTATAAAAAAAATTCATGTCTTATGTTATGAATTTTAGGTTTAGGTTAATTGATTCTTATGAACTTTCATGATTTATCCCCTGGCATGATATCTCGATCTTTCATATACAGGATAAGATTTTGAAATGTTGTGTTCTTATGTCTTATGATTATGATATGATTAATATCTCCCTTGTTTACCCTTATTGATCATCTGAGCTCACACTTTCATAAGTTTCTTTTTCCCAGGTCATGAAGAAGGGTATTAAGTAAGATATATCAAAAAGTGGTATAGTTATGATGAAATATTTGGGAGACAATGAATATGTTTTATGAACCAGTTGTTTGTGTTTCACAGTTTCTAAAGGCACTATACCTATACAGTCATATCGTGGATTTGTTATATTTTATAATTAATATTCTTAAACTTTGAAGTAATATTATTGTGTGTAAAGTATGTGGTGTTATACCATCTACCATCATTCACGGTTTACCAGTGAAAATCGAATCCTACATCATGGCCTTCGATTTTTGTTTCATCTTTGACCACAATATCCTCCATCGTATACCACCTCATTCGAGTTACTGGTGAAAACCCATTCCACCATCCTCACCTCTGATTGTTGCTTCATATTCAACCACCTTATCCTCCTCATTATACCATCAATTTGTCTCTCTCTAATCACTACTATTTCTTCTCATGAGTTCCCTCACCTTATCCTTTGGTTACCGTTCCACAATCCATTATAGTTTTGCTTAACCATTAACTGTCATGGAGGAAATTGGTAAACCTCTTCACGAACCCATTTACCATCATTGATACATTCTTTAGATATATTTCAAGCCCAATATCCATAATAGGTATGTTCTCTTAATGTCATAAAAATAATATCCTCTTTAATTTTAAGTATTTCCCTTCACTTAAAACTTTTTCATATGTTATTACAGTATATTTTTTTCAGATTCACAAATTAGGGAATCTATTTCATTTTGTTATCTGGTATTTATTCACATATTCATTATTTGATTCATGTTATACTAAATTAAAAGTTATTCCGGGTCTCTGATTTGATTCTACATTACCTTATTATTAAAAAGGTGTAGAGTAACCTTACATGACTTCTTTGATTCAGGTTTATTTATCACCATATCCTGCTTTTGAATGTAGTGATTTCACATGTTTGAGGTAATTGTTTATCACTATTATTTATTTTCTATTTACATATTGTTTCATTTATTGTTTTTTTGTTTGTCATTAATATTTTTTTGATATATTATTCTGGTAAATCTTCTAGGAAATCAGTGTTTCATGTAATTTATATATATATATATATATATATGTTTCAACTTTTTTCTGTTATAAGTATTAATATTTGTAATAAATTTTTCTCAAATTTTTAGGGAATTCTATTTCATTTGAATTTTCATTTGAATTTTCATTTAACAAAATTTCATTTTGTTTGGGTTATATTATTTTAACAAATTTCCAATACCATTGTTTCAACTCCTTCAATAAATATTGTTTCCTATAATTTATTCAATTTATATACTATCTTTCTACAAATACAAATCTCTATAATAGTTATGTTCTCATAATATCATGGAAATTCTATCATATTCATTTTTTAGTATTTTCCTTCATATAAAACTTTTTCATATGTTATTACTATACATTTCTTTTTTAGGTTCACAAATTAGGGAATATATTTCATTCTGTTATTTTGTATTTATTAACCAATTCCTTATTTGATGCTCATTCTTCCAAATTAAATATTATTCTCAATATCTACTTTGATTCTACATTGCATGATTATTATAATAGTGTCGAATTACTGTACATTTATTCCTTGATTTGGGGTTATTTATCACCATCTCATGGTTTTGAATATAATGGTATCAAAGATTCAATGTATTTGTTTATCACTATTATTTCTGTTTCCATTTACATAATGTTTCATTTATTGTTCTTTTGCTCATAATTAGTATTTTTTTGATATATTATTCAACTGCATCTTCGAGGAAATCAATGTTTCACATAATTTTTGTTATGTATATTTGTTTCAACTATTGTATTTTATTAGTATTGTAATTTATAATATTTTTTTCTCACATTGTTAGGGTTTTTTATTTCATTTTCAATTTCATTAAATAAAATTTATTTTTTATGGGTTATATCATTTTAACAAATTACCAATAACATTGTTTCAACACTCTAATATATATTGTTTCCCATTATTCCTTCATTTCATATACAATATTTATTTGAGATTAATATTATTTGGTGTCTTATATTCATTGAGGGATTTAACTTTTAGATCTCATGTATTATTTCCCATTCAATTTTTTTGGTCATATCTAATTTTCATACTTTTTAAAACTTCAACCACTATCAATCCTTGAATATTCATAACGTGTTCTGTTTATGGTGGATAATTTGTATACATATGAAACGTTTTATAGAATTAAATTATATGTTTGTTTATTTTACTTCAGTTTTTTATCCAAAATGTTATGTTACCATTACCCTCCCCCTATTTTAGATTTGTATATTGGTGTTACTGTTTCGTTATTTCATACATGTTCTGACCAATGTGATGTTTTTCACGATCTATACATTGATTCTACATAACATGAAATTTAAAATAGTTCCCAATTATTTTTCATGTCTTTGTTGATTAAGGTTTCTTTATCACCAAATCTAGTTTTTTAAATTAAATGGTAACCATGTTTCAAGGTAATTGTTTCTCACTATTATTTTATTTTCCATTATCATAATGTTTTATTTTCTTTTTTGTTGTTCATCATTAATAATTCTCTTTATATTATTAATAATCACTATTATTTTTTCTATCAATGATTTATTAATATGTTTTCTTAATATTTTTCACTATTGTTTCTTTTTCTTGGAAATTAGTGTGTCGTGTACTTTTTGTAATTTATATTTTTTACAACTATTTTTTATCAGTATTATGATTTTTAACAATTTTTTCTCACATTATTAGGTTTTTTATTAGATTTCTAATTTTATTGAATACAATTTCATTTTTTCTAGGTTATTTCATATTAACAAATTACAAAATAGCATTTTTTTCAACTACTACTACATATATTGTTTCCTATCTTTCCTTCATTTTATACACCATATTTCTTTGAGCTTAATATTTTTTTTTGGATTAAATTATTTACCCTGGTGAATTTATATTTTTTTCAACTCCTATATATACTATTTTCCAACTCCTACTATATATTATCTTTCAACTTCATCAATATATTATCTTTCATTGAGCTTAATATTGTTTCAAATCCTGCTATATATTATCTTGTAACTCATGATATATATATTATTTACCCAAAAAAATTCATATTTAGAAAAATCTAATGCTCTTCAGATATTAGGAAATGATGACCGTGAGGGTATGTTATATTTTTGAACACATACCACATCGAAGAGTTTTTTTACTATAATATTTTTTAAAATAAATTTTAACAGTGTTATTTGATTTTCTCTTTGTGTTGATAAAAATTTAAACATGACATGATATTTTTTATTCACAGGTTTCCAAAAAATGTGATTCACTCATATAGTATGATATTCTTTGATATTGACAAGGGGGTTTCTCTTCTTTAAGAGAAATTTTAAAGGGGTTCTCTATATGAGTTTCTAGAACACACAATGTTTGTGCAAGTTCTGATATTGTCTCATAAATGTAATTTTGTTTTTACAGGGAGGCCTTATTTCCAATAACATAAATTATGTTGTTATATTTGTTAATATTAGTGGTGTATGTGACTTAATCATTCCTGATTTCATCCTCCACAATTCATGTCATATAAAGATTGAAATTGGGTAAGATCCTATACAGCATCATATGAGGTCTGGTAGATCTTCTCATTGACTTTCTTGGATTTTGTATCCTTTAAAAACTATACATATTTTAGGCTCACTGAATCTTGAACAAGACATAAATTATTTTTTATCATTAAAATTATCTTATTATGAAATACCAATAGCCCCTTAATGTGGATTTACATCCAATTATAGAGGTGGAAGATGTGTAGATGCATTTTCATAACCATTATTATCCAAAAATCCTACCATCTAGATATCACCAGCAACATTCAGAACCTTTTTTGACTATTAAATAACTCAAAAAGATATGGCATGGGTAAAATTTTCTACATATGAACAATAAAAAAAAGAGTGGAATCATGTTGGAGATGAAAATCATTAGAATCCACTTTAAAATTAATATTTTCATCAAGAGAAGCCAGCTCATTATCAAGTCTAAGAGAATCATCGTTAGAGGTTGATTTAATATTACCAGGAACCTGTAAAATCTTAGTGAGATACTCAACTACCTTTTTAGATTGAGAACCCTTCATTTTAATAGTATGGAATGCATCATTAATGTGAGGGGGAATTCATGTATCATTCATATAATTTCTTTATACATCCAAAATTCCAAATATAAAGTATTATTCCTTATTAATTAAACTAAATGTTTTCTTCTATTTTCATTATTTATCAACAATATCTCACCTTTTATTCCATTATTATGTACTACTCATTTGTGATTTAATTTATTCATCGTTAATATGAATTATTAAGTTTCCAAAAATGTTATTCTATTATTGAAATTATGCATTGATTTATAGTGTTGTTTTAATGCACGATCAAAGTACTTGTATTCTAAAAACATCAACAAATTTTAATAGGAGTACAAAATTGATTCCAGCCATTCATCCCACTATCATGTGGAAAGAAATTGACAAATAGAATCCTTTAATAAGAATCTATCAAATATACTCATAAAATTAATAAATAAGGACAAGATGTCATGGATGAACAAGATCCTCCTTTTATTATGGGCCTACCATATCACCACACATACTTATTCACAAGAATCCTTGTATTAATTGGTGTATGAAAGCAAATCAGTTTCTCCCATAGAATTCATGTTTCCCTTGCTTCAAATATATCTCTATGGACAACTCTCCTATGATGATAAATTGAAAAATTGGATGGATGAATTAGAACAGATCATTAAGAAAAGGTTATGTACATTTCACAACCTTGAAGAACATTATAATCAGATTTCATGAGCCTTTAATAAAATGGCTCAACTCCATTAATTCCTTCAAATATAACTGTTATAGGCTCTTATAACCACAATGATACTAGGAATGAATCCTATAATGATGGATCCCAAATGGGAAGGACCCCACATCATACATATTTTCAATTCTAATAGATCATACTCATTGTCCATAGAGGATAGAAAATGCATTGCACCCCCAACCAATGTGAATTTTATTAGGAAATACATTTTAAAGGTACTGTCAAATCCACATATGTCATGATTGTATGATATTAAACTATAAGGAAACTATTGTGTTCACAAAATGTTAAACTTCACAATTCATCCTTGTCAAACTATGTTAAACTTCACAACTATTTATAGTAATTCAATGTTAAACTGTATAATACTTCCTTTTCATGTGACATTAAACTATAGGATAGATACATCCTGGTTGCATGAAATTAAACTACACAGATGATGTCTTTAATATATGATGATAAACATCACGAAAGGAGTCCTAGAAGAAAGGCTTTAAACCATAAGGTATCCTATTTCTTGGAAGAATGAAATTAAACTACACATAATCCTATTTACTTTCTTCATAAATTAAAACTTAACAGAAAATGTTACTTCATATATGACCCAATTCACATGAGGTGGATGTGTGAAAATGTGAAATGAATTTATATCATCCCTCTCTATGAGTCAAATCCACTTAGGGAATCTCACCATTATAGAACAACATGTGGCATTATTCCTTTCATTACATGATATTTAGTTACACCATAATCCCAAATCCTAGGTCTAACCACAATATATCTCTCCTGGTCACAAGACATCTATCTGTGCAATAATTTCTTCAGTACATGGTATTAAATGTATCCATACCCCATGTATTAATCATATATTCCTTGGGAGACCATCTCATTAATACTCGTATAAAAACAAATTATTCCTCTCATGATATGACTTCCTGAATGCCTTCACATTACTTATAAGTATTTAATGCCTTCTTTGTCACGTTGAGTGACCTATGTCTTTGTCACGTGATGTTAAAATGAATGGTTTCACAGAACATTGTATGTATTGATTCTCATTCCATTGAGATATATGGAGATTCTTTGATCCCATATCTTGGACCAACAACTAAATGATACAAAACTCCTCTATCCTTCCATTAATCTCTTTTGTGTAGTCAAAGATACAGGTTCTATTCTTTATTTCTCACATTGAGAATAGATCATGTGGGATTAAGAATTTTGGTAATGGATTCCCAATATGATAATGACTTAGTCGTTCACATCATGGTTAGAATGGTCCTGAATTAAATAACATAAAAGGAAAACCATAATTCCTTACTGCATTATTCTAAATTGCATGGCTGGTGTCTTGTGTATGACATAAAACTACGCATTACTATAAACCTCTCTCAAGTGGACCACTATCCTTGGTGATGTCCCTAAACCAATCCTTTTTTCGAGATCTATATGTGGATTTATTCCTTATACCATTGAATGTATAGTGATTATTGAATATCCAATCCTAGGTCTATGTGAAATAATCAATGGGAAAAATCCCCCCTATGTGTATTGTTCATAACATCATGGGATAGTTTCCCATTCCAAAACTATATGTCGGTTTATTCCTACAACCACATGATACATAGTGAAAACCTAATATCTAATCCTATGTCTAGCCACAATAATCAACAGGAATAATACCCACTATGTGTATGGGTTATAACTACATAAGAGAGTTTCCCATTCAAGTAATTTATTTGGATTGATTCTTATCATTAGAGGATACATAGTGACACGTGGATCTCCAATACATTTTTCCAGTCACAATTGGCAATGGGAACAATTCCAAACACTCCGTATGGGTCAGAACATTATAAGAGAGTTTCCTATTCATGAACTATGTGTGTATTGATTTCTTCTACCACAATATACATAGTGATACCTGAAACTCCAATCATGGGTCTAGGAATACTAATTATTGGGAACATTCCCCCACCACTCTATGTATGGTTAAGACTTTTATAAGAGAGTTTCCCTTTTAATAACTATGTGTGTCTTGATTCATATCATTAAAGGATATATAGTGACACTTGGATATCCAATATTGTGTTCGGTTATAATAATGAACAAGTACAATTCTCCTCTCTATATATGGTTAAAACCTGTGTAATACATTTTCCCATTCAAGAAAAACATATGGTTTGATTATTACTGCCACAGAATATATATTGATTCCTCGATCTCTAATCCTAGGTCCAACCATAATAATCAATATTAAAAATTCCCCCATCTATATATGGGTTAGACATGTGTGGAGAGCTTCCAATTTGAGCACTATATATTTCCTGATTCATTCTTCCATAGGATATATAGTGATTCCTAGATATCGAATTATTGGTCTAACTGTAACAGAAAAATTCCCCCCTCCTTGAAAATGGACTACATCTACACTAGGATCTTTCTTACAGGAACTATGTGTTGCTCGATCACTTCCATTATAGGATACATAGTGACACTCGGATCATCAATACTATATTGATTCACAATATGTAAAATTATATAAAATCCCACCTAATTGCATTTGGGCTATACCTATGTAGGGATCCATCTAAGGCCCACTCTCATGTGGCATAACTAAGTTCCCTATTGTCCCTCATTTCTCATGTCGAGTACGGTTCATACGATCTTTGGGAACCAGGAAGGCCACTATGGCCAATGCGATCATGATGAACCTCAGAATGAGAACCACATCCTTACCAAATGATGTTAAACATCAAGTAAAATGTACTTACCAAATTATATTGAACTACAAGGAAAACATCCTTACTACATGACATTATATTGTGTGGAATATTTTCTTACTGCATGATGTTAAACTGCATAAAATTTCCTTTTTTATAATATTAAATCACCTAATAGATACAAAACCACTACATGAAGATAAGATGTATAAGCCATCACCCATAATCATTCCTTATTAAAGGACCACAATAGCCTGACACTAGTCAACTACAGTGCACGAGGATTTCATTATCTTTGAAGCACCTCAACACATAAGTCAAAATTCATTTCTTTAGTATCTTTGGTTACTTTGAACCTTCCATTGCACTTGGAAATGGACATCAGGCATCAAGGGACCCTTTATTTGAATATCCATGTCCCCCAGATTCCTACAGATTAGTATCCAGTCGTCAATAAAATGCATCATAACATGAAAAAGGAATTTTGGATCCTTGTGATCCCTAAAACCACCATGGTGGAACTAAGCACCTTAGAGTGTTTAGGGTCATCCCTATAATGATTTCCTCATATCTTTACTCATCATACAAGAAACTTGATCCATTATTTATAAAATTTATATCCCCTAATCATATGCATGTTGGAGTATTCTTGACCTCGGTAATCCTAACTAGATTATTGTGCAACATACTCCTCATACCAGGTCTATATGCCTCATGAACTTTAACTATGTATAATTTGTTTAATGTTGTCTGACCTTAAACATTAGAATTGGATAGTCCAAATTGAAAGACCCAAAACTATTAGATAAAGTGACATAAAACTTGTTAGGATAAAAATGCACAACGGTTGGCTAGAGAAAACATCATTTCTTGGCTCTCTAAACACTTCATCTCCAGAGTTAATGAAAAAGATAGGGTGTAAATAAACAAGGCATAAGGATCATAGGTCCAACTTTGTGGCCCCATTAAAATTAGATCCATTATCATTGGATCCCTATCCTAAGAAAAAGTTATATTATTGGTTTGTCACACCTCCTCACCATGAAAATGTGTTCACTAGGTGATGAAAAAACATTTAGGGTGCTTGAACCCTTCTTGAATATTAAACTTTTCATAAACAACATTTATTCCTTTGAAGTATGAGCTGGAACAACTAGTTAGATGAGTTGATACCATTATATTAGAACCCCTTGGACCTTGGGAATCCTTTATATTGGATCTCACCTATATCAAATTGGTAATAGGGATTGGTTCATCCAAACAGTGCCTTCATTCCAAGGAACCCCCCTTAAATCCAGTAGTTATTTTCCAAACTGTGGGGAACATCATAGGCTCACACCATTACCAATAGTTGACCTCAACCCACCAATTCCCACCTCTAGATAACTCATATATTCCTAGACCATGATTTTCAACCCCCATAACCTAACTATTCATAAAGATATGACATCCTCAATGTTATGTCATTATGTTTTGTACCCTTTCTCAAAGTATGAATTTGACACTCCATCACAAAACCATTTGATGGACCCAACTACATTAATCAAAACCACATATTATAGTCTAGAGATACTCAACTAAACATCTAAAGTATTATAGTATTTTATAAAACATCCAAGATAGATTTATTTCCTTGTCTAATTTCATTGGCCATACATTTGAGCCTTCAAAAATATTTCATAGCCCTAGGAAAATAGTGAGGATTCTCTTTAATTGACCATAAATGTATGTACTATGGGACCTTTCATGAGGGATTTTAACAAAAAACTTGAGTAATATCCTCCCTATAAGAAAGGTACTCCAATCCATATCATCCCTGATAACACCATGGGATAACTTAGCACCTTAGGGTGTTATGGGCCATCCCTAGTTTGTCTTCTCTATTCCATATTCATCAGTTCAAACTTTTGGGTTATTAATTAAACCACCCATATTTTAACTATCCATGTGGAATCATCTTCCCTAATATTTTACAGTCAACTAATTCAATCCTCAAAAATATTTCATGACCCTTGGTAAAGAGAGGGTAACCACTTGTTTTTACCATACATTTAAGCCCTATGTGGTCATGAATAAGGGATTGTGACCCACCAACTATATTCATCTCATCCTTGCAGGAAATAAAATATCATCCTCTTGATCCATAGAAAAAATACAATAGAAATCATCACCTTGGGGTGATTTGGGTCATCCCAAATATCTTTGACCAATTCTATATTCATCAATCAAGTCCTAGAAGAAATACTATAAACTTAATAGCATTTCACATCCTTACCACACGATGTTAAACTGAACAGAGGATGTCCTTACCATATGAAATTAAAAATGCATGGAAGACATCCTTACTGCATGACATTAAACTACATGGAAAAAAATACTTTGTGAATGTTATATTACTATTAGTTGATGGTATGGCTAGAAGACCTTAAACTATATCACAATAATGGTCTAGTTATCTAGAGCATTAAATATCCAACTGAAAGAGATAGAATGATTTCCATGTTGAGAACCCAAAAAGGGAATCATGGGAAAAATTCAAGTCTCTACACTATAGACATATAATTTTAATGATTCAAGAAATATTGATCACTCAGAAATTGAAAGAGGTATAATTTTTTTTAATTAAACACCATAAGTGAGAAGGCTAAGAAAAATTCATGTCCACGCCCACTAAACCTTCCCCTATATAATGAATATGGAAAATTTAGGTCAATATAAATAATTTGATAAAAATCATGTAGGGATCATTATTTATCCTTAGAAAAATGAAATATGTTCTCACATAGTTCATTGACATAGGAAATATTTAGATAAATCTTCCTTCAATAGATTCATATTTAACCCAAATCATCATTATAAATCATGTGATCTCAAGGAAAAATGAGTAGGTACATCAATGGGGAATCTCATGTTGGTGGGAATTCGTGATCAATTCTCAAGATAAACCTGTTGGGATTTAAAAAATTCATGTCCCTTCATTTGGATCTACTTGATATTATATAACATATGGGAATTTTTAATGATTCATATGATTTAAAGTGAATGAAATTTCAATAACATTATTAATTAAATAAATATGGAAAATTATATGTAAATTTAAGAATATTCATTCATAGATAAGGTTAACATAAGGGAATAATCTCCATATTTTGAATCCTTTTCAAGGATTCTATTAAAATAATAAAATTTTTGATCATACTATAATAAAATTCTATAAATTGAATTTTAAAAATCAGCTAGACCCTGGAGAGAACTGTTGGCTGACCACTGATGTGTCTTCCACCTTTCTTCTTCTACTTCTACTTGAGGATTATGAGTCTCTATTAGGATGCAATATCCTCAACTCTATTTTTAGTAGTCTAAAATAAGGATTATGAAACCAAATGATCATACATTAATTGATCTAATATCTCCTCCCATTTCACTATCCACGTGATCTATTCGTCCATATTTTCATGTAACTTATATATTGTGTGATTTATTTTCTTTCTATAAGCTCCAAAACTACCCTCGTTGACTGGGTCATAGACCCTTATTCATTAAAATTATGAAAATCCCCCTCGATACAAGAAAATTGATTCTAAGTCAGGAAACATTTTGCATGATGTCATATAATGGCTGGTGATCAAAGTTTCCCAAACCAAAATCATTAAATAGATGGAAAATGCATTCCTCTTGGTCATGAAATTGTTCAATGGGAGTCTTAGTGATCATGGTGTGAATCTATTACCAGATTATCATGAGTTGTTCTTGGTCCAATATAACTGTTATGGTTGTTATGTTAGAAGGGGGTATGGTTGGATAACCTAAAGAATAATTAAGAGAGGAAGATTCATATTCCCTTATCTAAAATTATGAATCATCCATCACTCATATTGAAGGAATGGGTAATCATGAATTTTTATTACATAAACTTTTCATTACATGGTACAAAACAGAAGATCTTTTAATGTTTAGTTTCTTTGAAATCTGGAACACAATACATGAAAACTTAAATCATTATTATAATACAATTGAAAGGATTATTCATAGGATAATCCTAATTACATTTAATACATCTCACAAGTTATATATATAAATAAAACTAAAGGGGTGAGAATAAGCCCTAATAAGAGAAATAATTTATATATTTTCGTGAAGAATATCAATAAGAACATGAGGAATATCATAGTGGAATGATAAACAGAAAATAGGAATGTCATAATAAAAATAACATGATTCATAAAATGTAAATGTGTCTACAACAATTGATTTAGACATTCATAAGAATATCACCATGGTTTATCACTAAGTTTTCATAAATGAAAATTGCCAATATTATTAACCAAGGTATCATAAAACATGTCATCTCTAGAAATTAAATTATTTACCCAATGCATTGGAGAACCATAAAGTCACACCATTAATATATATTATATAATGTTAACCACATATATCATAATAAAATATTTCATAAATAGTACATACAGAATAAAAAAATGGGTTTCAGATCAAAATCATGGAGTTTCAAACGTGCTTAAAAACATGATCATTATATCATTTTCATCCCATGGAAATGGAATATGGGTTTAATGTATGTTAATCCCAGAATCAATTAATTTATTCTTACATCTATTTTAAAATATTAGGAAAATAAAGAGGCTTTTTTATTTAAAAAATCAAAATAAAAGGAAATTTATTTAGGAGAAGAGGGATATTTTTGAAGTAAATTCTGTAGTATAATCGGTATAAAATATGGTTTTTAAAAAATCTAAAATGAGAGGGGGAGGGGAAAGGTATCACATTAATAAAACATAATTTTGAAGTAATTATATGATCTTAAGTATAATATAAGGGATTAAACAAAAACTTTATAATACATATATGAAAAGAGGTTCTTGAATCGAAAAGAAAATAAGGATAATTCCCTTACCTTGAAGAGTTACTCCTAAATATTGAGGAATGGAACCTTGGGAGATTGAGGAAACTTTGGGGGAACTTATTGGGAGGTAAAACTTCCAAATAATCATGGATTTTGGGTTGGTAGTTAAATTAAATGGATAAATGGTTGGGTTATAGCAAAAGTGGAGGATTTGATTAATAATTTCCAAATATTGGCCTTGGAAATCTATGATGTGGAAAATGCCAAACCTTGGGGTTGACCATGGTTTTTTCCAATGTTTTTGAAAATATGGGGCATATTTTATTTCATTTTAACCAAAAACAATGTAGATTAATAATATATTACTTCTTTTGGTTAGGAAAAGTGATGTTTACACAAAATAATGTTTTTAAAGGTAAAGTTTCTCCTTAAAACCATTGAAAGTAAATTATAGGTTAAAAAATTGATTAAAATATATTAAAATATTTAATATAAATATAAATATATATTTTAGGTCTTTGATTGTGGTTAATTAATTATTAAATAATTTTGAAATAAATATTAATTCATTAAACATACTGAAAACCTCAAACTGTATTTTTACTATTCACAAGAAAATAAAGTATATTAGAAAATTATCATAAATTAACCCTAACCAAATTTTTATGTGATTATTTCATAAATGATGTTTATTTTATCATAATAATTATCTATGTATGATAATTCTAATTTTTTAAATATAAAATTCCTTATTTATTAATAAAAAGTGGGTTGATAATGCATAGTAAAATATTGGACACTTAAAAAATTTCAAGAAAATGATAGAATTATTTTATAAAAATATTTAAATAAGATTGTTTTTGAAATAATTATTCATTAAAATAAATATTATTCATCATATATTATTTTATTATAAATATATATGTCATTTCTAAAAACTACAATTTGTTTCTGAAAAATCAAATTTCAATTTTCCATATCAATTAAACCAATATTTTATTAAGAAAATATATTCTTAAAATGGAATTTATGGAATAAAAATTTTATTTACATAATGGAATTAAACATTAAGTTACTAATTCCTAGACATTTAAACCCTTATTACACCCGCATACGTCCTAAGGGTAAGGTTTGTGATGGTGGTGGTTTTGTTGGGTGGCTTTTCTAACATCAATCAAGTTGTAATCGCCATAACCCTAAAATTATCCCATATGTCATTCAATTTTAGCTTCAATTCCTGAATATCAGCTCAATCTTGGTCAAGGGATAACCCCAGGGATGCTACCTCCCCCCAAGTTTGAAAACTGGGCTCAAACGGCATGACTCTACTTGTTGAGGCCATCACTTGTCCTTTCTTCATTAATTATCCTTTGTCATTTTTACATATAAACAATTACTTTAATGTTAAAATTATTACAAAGAGTATAATTTCCAATATTCATATTAACCAATAGTCATAATTGGCCAATGCCTATAATTGACCAATGGTCATATAATGGTCGAATCTAGATGGTCACATTTCCCTTTATATTCAATTCATTATTAAAGTGATATGGTATTATTTTGTATAAAATAATATAACACATGTTTTTAAGAAATAGTTATCATTAAAAAGGTCTATCTTATTACATCCTTACCCCCATATAAAATTGTGTCCCCAAAATTTCAACTCTTTCTCTTAGTTGAGAAAAAATATGGGTACCTATGTCCCATAGTCTCCTCTAGTTACCACATTGCTTCATCATATTTATAGTTCCTCCACAAAACTTTGAGGAGGTGGGTAGTCTTGTTTTATATAATCGTATCTCTATAGTCCATGATCGCCACCAGAAAAAACTCATAAGAGAGGTCATGTTTCAGTTGTACCACCTCCGGATTCAGTACATGTGAAGGGTCAGTTATGTAATTTCTCAAGATTGATACATGGAATACATCACAAAATTTAGATAGATTTAGTTAAAGTGCAAGATGATAGGCCATTTATTCTATGTGATTAAGTATTTTCTAGGGTCCAATGTAGCTAGGGATAACCGTCATTTTCATCTCAGACCACATGACTTTCTTCCATGGTGATATTTGAAGGAAAAAATCATCACCAACATCAAACTCCATGTCCCTTTGATTTTTTTAGTATATATATTTTGTTGAATCTGATAATCCTTTATGTATTTATAGATAGAATGAGCCTTTTCTATCATATCTTACATAAGATCTGGCCCAAGAAGATTTATCTCACCAACTTCATCTTAACATGTAGGAGTTCTACATCACTTCCCATATAGAGCTTCACAAGGTTCCATTTCAATACTCATGTGAAATATATTATTGTATGAGAACTCAACTAATGGGAGGTGTTAATACCATACACTTTAAAATTTCATTAAGCTTGTTCTTAGAATGTCCTTGAGTGTCTGAGTAGTCCTTTTATATTGGCCATCGGTTTGGGTGTGATAGGCCGTACTGAAATTCAATTCAGTATTCATATCATGTTGAAGACATCTCTAGAATTTTTATGTAAACCCTATATCATAATCATAAACTATAGAAAGTGTCACCTCATGAAACCTCACCACTTCCTTTATGTAAATCTTATTAAGTTAGTCACGAGAAAAATAATCCCGAATAGAGATGAAATTGGATGTGTTGGTGAGTCAGTCCAATATTACCCATATCACAATTTTTCCTTTGGATGTTCTTGGTAGACTAGTGAAAAAGTCCGTAGTGATATTTTCCCACATCCATATTGGTATGGGTATTGGTTGAAATACCCCTTTCAGAATTTTTTTCTTTACCTTAACCTATTAACATACCGATTACATTATAGTGAAGTTGGAAATCTCTTTTTTCAAGTTATCCCACTAATAATTATCATGAAGGTAACTATACATTTTAGTGATTATAGTATGTATAGATAATGTAGAATTATGAACTTTATCCATCAGTTCATTCCTTATCTTATAAATAAATGGAACGCAAAGTCTTGTATAGAATTTTAGTACACCTTGATCAATATTGAACTCAAGAATCATCCCATTCTTCACATCCTCTATCTTATTTTTTTAATAAGGGATATATTCTTTCATATTTCTTAATATTCTCTAGTAATCATGGTTTAGAAATAATTTGAGATAGGTTTTATGATACCCTTTCTCTTAAAATTTTAAATGTATGGTTTTATAAGGTATTTAATCAATATATTTCCTTGAATCCTCATCATTGTTATAAAAATAGGGTCTTTTATACTTATTATATTAGCAGCTTTATTTTCTCTTCCAGGGTGATAATGAATTCAATAGTCACAGTCTTTAATAATTTCCAACCATCTCTTTTCTCTCATGTTAAATTCATTTTCCATGATTATATAGTTTAAAAATTAGTGTTCTATATATATATCAATTTTTTTCCAAGGAAGATAGTGCCTTCATATTTTTAGAGAAAAAATAATCACAACTAGCTCTAGGTTATACATAGGATAATTTTGACCATGATATTTTACCTATAGAGATTCATAAGAAATCATCTCTTTATTTTTCATGAGGATTCACATATTCCCTTTCAGAGTTGCATTACTAAAACTAATGAATCCTTATCTAATAGAGGGTAGAGTTAGTAAGGGATTAGTAAACAATATATTATTTATCTCTTGGAAACATTCTTCACAATCCACTATCTATATAAACATATCCCCTTTTTTAGTAAAATTTAATAGTGGATATGAAAATCATGAATTTTGTTTTTCAAAAACCTCCTATAATATTCTTCTAAAACTAGGAAACAATGAATCTTAGTTATTATTATCGGATGAGGCCACTCATCGACAACATTTTTCTTATTATGTTCAACTAAAATTCATTCACTGGTTACTATGTTCTCCAAGAAAGAAACTTATTGTAACCAAAATTCACATTTGATGAATTTTCCCAAATATCATATCCTTCCACATAGTTTGAAATATTACCTTTAGATGATCCTAATGATCCTCTTAAATTTTGGAATATATCAAAATATGATCAATAAGAAATAAATAAAAATTATCATGGTAGTACTTAAAAACTCTATTCATCAAATCCATAAATATAGCTAGAGATTTATTCAATCCTTAAGGAATAACAACAAACTGATAATTCTCATATCTTGATCATATGGTGGTATTTGAAATATCTATATTCTTCACCCTCAATTGATGATAACAAGATCAAATATCAATCTTGGAGAAGAATTTAGCCCCATAAAGTTGGTCAAATAAATCATCAATCCTTGGGTAGGGTACTTGTTCTCACTATGATCCTATTAAGTTATATATAATCAATCATATCCAAATTGATCCATCTTTCTTATTCAAAAAGGTGATAGGTGTTCCTCTATGAAACACACTTGGTCAGATAAACCCCTTATCCAAATGATCATGAATTTGTGTCTTTAATTCCTCCTTCTCCACATTTTTCCATTCTATATAGGGTGTTTGATATCGATTTGGATCTAGGTATTAGTTTAATCAATAACTCTACCTATACTTCTAGGGAGATCCATGCAACACTTCAGGAAATATGTTAGTGTATTCATGAAATATGGGAAATTTTATATTCTTATACTTTCATTTCCTTTTTCCTCATCACCAATCATCTCCATAAATATGGATACAGGAGGTGCTTTTAGGAAAAGATCATGTCAGAATATCTCTCCTTTGAAAATAACTATAGGTTTCCCATTCAATACAATTGATATTTCCTTTATTTTACAGTTGATCTTAACATTATACTTTGACATCCATTCCATCTTAATTATAATGTCAAATTCTACTATGGAAATTAATACAAGATTTGAAATAAAATTCTTATCACCAAATTCAATACTATACTTTCTATACATTTTTAATTCTTAGATAATCCCTTTAAGAGTCTTGACTAATAACTCTACTTATAGTGGTTTAGGAATTTATTATATATTCTTTGAAAACTTGGAGTAAATAAAGGAATGCGTAGAACCGGAATAAAAAAATAACTTTTAACATTGAGAGAACAATGAGAGTACCTTCTAACATATCATTTGGAGATTCTACTTTATCCATCATGATATAAAATGCTCGAACTTGATCACTTGGCCTAAGATGAGATTTATGGAGATTACCCTCCATTTCATTCTAATTTTAATATTGTTTGGAAAAGTTACAAAGTTTTCCAAACTTATAGCATTAGACTTTAGGCTGCGCATAAACCATATTCCCTTTTTCGTTAGTGTTGATTTCATTTTCACCTCACTATGAAATTTCTAAGCAATATAGATATCTCTTCCACACATGTATCATTTTACACTCCTAAGAAATAAGTTACCTAAATGATTCTTCCCATATTGGTTGCATGTGGGAAGTTTCACTTTCTTTTCTCCTCTTCCATGATCAAAGTTCCTACCTAAGTTTGGATAAAAATATTATATATTTTCATTTGATTTATATGACCACTTTATCCCTCCCAAATCCAGTTCAACCTTAAAAGAACTCTTCACTATTTCCTTATAGCTACTATAGTCTTGATTTTTTATTCCTCCATATATGGGGTATTATTCCACTAAAGAATTTATCAAAATTTCCATTAAGATCGTTAAAAAGTTAAGAGGTGTAACGATAAAGACTTATAAATTTCATCTCATATCTTTCTATGGATTTATTTTCCTTGTGCTTAAGCTCTAGGAATCCCTTATCCATTTTTTTTGCATTGAACATGGGAAATATTAATTAAAAAAGGATCCCCTGAACTCTTCTGACTTCATATCATCAATCTACCTTCTTTGATTAGTGTTTTTAATTAGTGTCAAACACTAATCATCTTCTCTCTCTAAGAGGTATACAACCATGTTGACTTTCTCTTATTCTGAAAAATATAGTATAAAAAAGATCTTTTCTATAGATATTATCCATTGTTCATTAATTAATGGGTATGTATATCCACTGAATAAAGGTGTTCGTTGAGACAGAAAGGACTCAATTGAATGTTTTTCACTTCGAGGTGAATCCAGTATCTCGGCATGATTCATGTTATTGTTTATAACTCTATTTGTTGATTCATAATTCTATTGATGTATTCTATTCCATCTTTAACCAGAGGGTCATTAGCATATGGTCTGATGCACTCACCATTTATGTGGTTCCTCTAATTTCCCACAATTTTCTAAAAGAAGAAAACCTTAGTTAGAAACATGTTTTTTAAGAATATTATAATTCTAAAAGAATTTTTAGTCTTTAAAAATCATACTTAAATATGTTATTCTTAAAAAATATTTTCTCTAAATACTTTATAATGGTTTATAAAAATCATGTGTTTAACCCAATAAATCCCCAATAGTGTCAAAATGGGAGTGTTGTAAGGCCCATTATCATACACCAGTTCCCATTTGAGTCTATCTCAAAGTGGTATTTTTGGGTGTTACCCCTAGATACATATGTGGTAGATCCACATCCACTTTTTCTTATTGATACTGGTATGTCATTTCTCAGAAAACACATAATTAATACTTCACTAAAATAATAGGATGTTTTCCTATATTTAAACTTGTCCCTATGGTTGTTCTTAAGGTTTTTAAATAATAACTTACATAAATAACTAAATATCTCTTTTGTTACCAATGATAGAATCCTGCCTTTTTATTACACAAACTTTTTATTACATGGTAAAAATAGATGATTTTTTAAAGTTTAGTTTCTTGTAAATCATATACATAATACATGAAAATATAAATAATTATTCTAATATACTTGAAATTATTCTTCATAGGTTTATCCTATGTACGTTTATTGCATCGACGAACCTTGGGAAGTACTTAAAAGGAATGTGGTGAGCATAAGGCCTAGTAAGGGAAACATTTTAAATATATTCGTCAGGAATATTAATAAGAACATGAATAATATCATAACGACATGATAAATGGAAAAAAGGGAATATTTTAATAAAAATAAATTGATCCATAACATTGAAATGTGGATACAAAATTTAATTTAGACACACTTAATCATGTCACCAATGTTAATCATCAAGCTATTGTAAATGAAAATTACTAAGGTTATTCACCAATGTATCATAAAACATTTCATCTCTAGAGATTAAATTATTTACCAAGTGTATTGGAGTTCTATAAGGTTTCACCATTAATATGTATTTTTTAATGTGATCCACATAGATCATAATCAAACATTTCATAAATAACCTGTGAATAATAAAAAAATGTGTTTCATATCAAAATCATGGCATTTCCAAAGTGCTTATGAACATGACAATTCTATCATTTTCATCCAATGGAAAGGGAAATTGAGTTTCATGTGTCTTAATCAGAGAATAAAAAAATTCATTATTATATCTAGGTGAATAAACTAGAAAAAAATAGGATTTATTATTAAAAAGAGAAAATAAAAGATAACTTCTTGAGGTGAAGATGGATATTTTGGGAAGTAAATTCTGTGTCATAACAGGTATAAAACATGGTCTTGAAAAAGGGTAAAATGAGAGGAGAAAAGGGTCCCCCATTGATAAAACATAATTTAGTAGTAAGGGTATGATCAAAAATGTAATATAAGAGAGTAAACATAACATTTAGAAGACATATATGAAAAGCGGTTCTTGAATCGAAAGGAAAAGAAGGATAATTGCCTTACATTGAAGAGTTACTCCAAAATCATGAGAGATAGATTATTGGGGGCTTGAAGACACCTTTGTGGGACTCCTTTAGAGGTAAATATACTATATATTCATAGAGGATTTATTTTGAGTGAATGTTAATGGAGAAATGGGTGGGTATTTATAGAAAAATTGGAGGATTGTTTTAATAATTTCCCCATATTGGCCTTAGAAATCAATGTTGTGGAAAATAAAAAACCATGGTGTTGCACATGTTTTTTTTCAATGGATTTGGAAATTTGGAAAAAAATTATTTTATTTAAACCTAAAAGATTACATCATCATAATTTATTACTTCTTTTATCAAGGAATATTAATGTTTCTATAAAATATTGTTTTTAAAGCTAAAGTTTCCATTTTAGACCTTAGAAGGTAAATTACATGTTTCAAAATTGATTAAAATATATTAAAATACATAATATGAATAAAATAAAAAATATAAGTTATTTTATTTTGGTTAATTAATTTTTACATCAGTACGACATAATTATGAATTAATTAAACATACCGAAAAACTCAAACTGTGTTTTTACTATTCATAGAAAAAATAATGTATTTTAGAAAATTATCATAAATTCACCCTAAACTTATTTCAGCATTATGAATTCAAAAATTATGTTTATTTTATCATAATAATCCTCTATGAATAATAATTTTAAAATTTAAATATATGAATCCTTATTTATTTAGAAAATAGCAGGTTGATAATGCATAGTAATGTTTCTAACACATGAAAATTTTCTAGGACATAATAAATTTATTTAATCATTTATATATAAATAAGATTATTTTTAAATAAAATTTCATTAAAATAAATATTATTCATCATACCTTTGAATATTATAAAAATTGATATCCTTTCTGAAAAATACAAATTATGTCTGGAAAATCAATTTATCAATTTCCATCTCAATTATACCTATATTTTATTAAGATAAACTATTCATAAAATTGAATTGATAGAATAATTTTTTTTAATGAATGGAATTACACATTAGGTAACTAAGTAGTGGGCATGTAACCCCTTATTACACCTGCATACACCCTAAGGGTAAGGTGTGAAATGGTGGTAGTTTCAAGGGGTTTTTCGACTAACTTAGACCGAGTGGTAATCCCCACTAACACGATTTTCTCTCATAGGCGGTTTCATTCAAGCTTCCCTTATTGAATCTTATCTTGGTCTTGGTCAAGGCCGAACCCCAATGACGCTACCTTCCCCCTATGTTTTGAAATATGGGATTTATACGGCATGACTCTATATGTTAAGGCCATCACTAATTTTTTGTGTATTAATTATGATTTTTCATTTTTACATATAAAAACTAATTATAACATTAAAATTGTTACCTAGATTATAGTTCTCAGTAAGGATATTGAGGTATGGTCATATAATGATCGAATCCAAATAGTAATGTTTTCCTTTATATTCACATCATTATTAAAGAGATTTGGTTTTTTTGTGTATAAAATAATATAACACACATTTTAGGAAATAGTTATAATTAAAAAAGTCTAGGTTGTTAAAATGACCACCTTCCTCAACAAATTATGCCCCACTAATTTGATAATTTTCTCTAGGATGAGTATGTTTCCTTGAACGCTCACCCGATTCTTGAATCATTTCTATTATTTCTAAATATAAGGGGTCAATGAAGTATAGGGTTTATCCACCTGATTGACCAATATATTTAACACAAAACTGGGGTAGGATTCCACCCATGCCAGTGCATAATTGTAATATAAGAAGATTGGGTCACCAATAGGTGGAAGAATAATATCAAGGTTTGTGTATTTGTGTTCTTATATATGTTAAAACTGGTGGATAATCCTGAGATTTCATTCTCCTTGTATGCCATCTGAATGTGGAGGATAAACCCTTAATATGTAATAGAATTTGAGAGAAAACTGATAAGGATTATATGGATTGAAAATAATCATCTTGCCTAAATGGGATGCGAGAACCCCATCCCCAATAGATATTTTGTGTGACCGTTCATCGATAGATCCACTTCTATTATCAATAATTGGTGTGGTCGGTGCAGAATAAGGAATAAAGTTGAAATGATTAGGTTAGCTCAACATTTCAATAACCTCATCAGGGCTTAGCCACATCGACTCAACCCTAGAAATATTCAGTTTCCTTGGATGAAATGATGCATCAGGGATCCCAATAGTGTTATGGTATAGTAAATGCTCTACTATATAGGTGAATAAGAATTGGAATGTTTTTTCATACATGTAAGGCACATTTACTTATTGGATATAAACCAAGAGTTAGTATAGGAAATAAAGAGTCAGTACTACTAGATTAAGAGGCCTACCCTTTTCTAATATAGTTTTTAACACTAGTGTACCATATCAAATTCGCTAGTGTGTGTCTCTATCTAATAATAACCATCCACTTAGAAACATGGAAACAAATCTAGCCAGTCAAACACTCTGGGATACCCCCAGTCTCACATGGTAGCCCTAGGTGGTATTTTGTTCAGCCGTAAGGATTTCACAATATGATTCTACATTGTTACAGGCTATAAGAAACTAAGATAACATGGAATTTTTTTGAATTATTTTAATCTTTTTGATATTTTTCAACCCACGCAACACTTAATATAGATTTTGTTATATGAAAGCACTAAGTTATTCTTACTTTATAAATAACATAAAGTTGAACATGGACTACACACAAAACTTATATTATATTTTTGTACACTTAACACCATGTTTGGATTTTTTATACATAATTCAGAGTTCCTTTGATAACTTGTGTGGCACACAAGACCTCGTTTTACAAAACTATAATGTACTATTAATATTATTATTAGAGTATTATTATAGTTGTCACATAGCTATTGAAATTGTGGTTATTAATAGGATTTATTGAATTATGATATTATGTATTAAACATGTATATAAGAAAAATTATCTGGTGAAAAAATAACTAGAAATAAAAATAAAACCCTTTTCATAATATTGGAAATATTTTGCTGGAAAACTATAATTATAAAATCAAACATGTTTTCCTAAATAAATTAATTAAAAACATTTGATATATGATTTTAATTAATTAATTATATATATATATATTATTTCAACTATTTAACATCCATATTATGTGTTATCCAGACAACAGATAAGAATAAATCCAACATTGTGCATAAATATATATATTCTTTCAAAAAAATAATTTTACCACCTATTAATGAGGCACAAATTTTAAATCTAAATTTCTGAAAATTTTATAAATTTTATGTTAAAAAATAAACTTCATTTTCTAGAATGAAATACAGAAATAACTTCGGGAAAAGTTTTTTTATTTTTCTGAGAAGATTCATTTGTTGATGAATACTGAAAAAACACTGAATTTTTATTGAAAAATATTCTCTCATCTAATTTATTTATAGAGGTAAATTATATTTTAAATTGTTTGAAAATTATATTTAGATAAATTATAAATATATTTATACAATTTAGGTCATTGGAATCAATTTCACATTTAAATTAGATATAAAAAAATTCAAACTATTTCACTTTTTCACTTTAAAAACACGTCATCTCATCCTACCCGTGAGATTAAATTTAAATTAATCTATAAAATGTCCTTAATTACCATTTGGAAAAATGTATTACATATTTTAAATCAAAATAATTTTTGATTTCTAATAATTTAAACAAAATTTTTGACTAAAAAATCAGTGAAATTAATTAAAATTAATTACAACGATTAAGGTAAAAATGAGTTTATTTAGTGGTTAAACTTTAACTTAAGTAACCAAATAACTTAGACACGTGTCGAAAATAAATAATATGTCCATATTTAGCCCCCGTAATAATTTTTTTCATAAATTGACCATTATTTTAGTCAACTGATGTAAGGGATACATCCCAATAGTGTTTTCCATTTTATATTTACAAGAATTTTAGTCATCCTCCATTATAAAATGGCTCTCATACCCCTCACTTATTCACACTTCTCAAGAAATTTTTATTGTCCAAACCCTATCCAAATATCCTCCAAAAATAAATCCATGAATCCTAGAGGCCTCATTATGGGCATAAGTCTAAATAATGAAGCCGTTTGGTTCAAAAAATGAGTTATTAAGGGAAGAGGTATCATCCTTCCACTCTCTTTTTTTATTCGATTATCAACCTACTAAATTCCTCTTATAACATACTTATATAATATATTTATTAAAATAAATATACTGAGATGAATATATTTTAATGGTTTTACCTACACTGACACACACATTCATTAAATGGGATATACAATCCTCATTCATGTGTACGGTGGACTACTACCTCTCAAACTGATGTCGTTTGTTCTTCCATTACCATCATTCAAGGTTGATAGTATTGATTTAATTTGTATTTTAAAATGATATTTATTATATTTATGATGTATTTAATCTTATTTGAACTATTATATAACACATAAAATCATGTTTTTCATTATTTGGGAATACAATAACTTCGTTTGTGGATGTGTGGACTACCGCCTCCCCAAAGCGATGTGATTCGTTTAAGATTTTCATGGAATGTATTAATTATGGGTTTATTAAACTTATATGATATATATAAAATAATAATTATAATGTTATTATAATATATACACACACACATATATATATTTCATTTACATTATTTCTTTCAATATGATAAGAAAATAGAAACAGAATTCAGGAGTATGTACGGCCTACCGTCTCCATATACAATATATTCCATTTAATATTTCTATAATTTATAGATTATTATAAATAATTATATTATTAATATATATTATAATTAAATAATTTTTTAAATTCTATAAATAATTAAATAATGATCTATGTAATATAATCAAGAATGAAAATTCAAAACATATACAAAAAACCAAAGCGGTTATTACCCAAAACGTAACTTTGACATGAACTTATTAATAAAAAGGTAATATAATGTCACAAAAAAATAATATATGTTATGATATATAATAATATGGTTTTGTATTAGAAATAAAATAAAATAAAATTTATTTCACAATATGTTTGAACTTATACAAAGAAATTAAAGACTTAAGGTTAGAGTTTTCCCATCTCACTTTTATTTCTGTGAGATATATGCTATATTCACCACTTATTATTGTTGTTTGGTGTATATACTACCCTATGAAATTTTATATTTTGAATATATTTTATTTCATGATATAAAAATTTTAAATTGATTTTATTCTTGTATGTATCCCATGATTCAAAAGCTACTCAAGTAGTATGGGGATTTCTAGTCTCACTTTAATATCTGCAAGACTTATAACTTAT
Source organism: Viscum album (assembly GCA_963277665.1). NCBI lineage: Eukaryota > Viridiplantae > Streptophyta > Magnoliopsida > Santalales > Viscaceae > Viscum > Viscum album. Next base: position 1,840,796,343 of record OY728129.1, on the reverse strand, counting down.
TAACCACTTATTTCATTTGTTGGCTCTATATACTACCCATGAATATATTCTATGGTTATTATAATTATATTTATGGGTATTTAAATATCCATTTTATGATCACAATTTAATGGGGTTTTACAGTTCAAATGTTTCCAAATCGGTAATGTAATTTATCTTAATTTGCCTTCTTTAAGAAACATGTTATGTTATGACCCTATATTCTTTTACAAGGTGAATATACTTCCCTTTAACATTTTTCATCATGAATATATTTCTTTTAAAAATATTTTAATCTTATTTTAATATCATTATCTCATGATTATTATGATTCAATGTTACTGAAGTGGTAAAAGATTATTTCTACAATCTCATCGTTATCATGATTGTTTATGATTATGATTCATCTATTGAAATATTATGATCCATCTCCCAAGAACTTTCATGAATTTTCTTATCCTCTATTTATTATTGAAATATTATTGAATTATATCCATTAACCCACTCTTTTTCAATCAAGATAATTTATAAAAAAAAAATAATAAACACTACTTTATTTATCTCTTCGGTTAAAAATTTATTTTATTCAAAAACCATGTTTTTGAAAATTATTTTCCAATTTTTTTAAAAGATCATTCTTGATCATTATAAAGGAAAGCTGTATTAAAAAAATATTTTTTAAATCGTTTTTTAAATGATTTTGAATATTACATTATAATTTTTCAAGGAAAAAGGTTTTCAATATTTTCTCAAGATTCCTTTGTAAGTTTTAAAAGAAAAAGGTTTTAAAAATATTTTCAATCTTCCATTATAAGTTATCAAAGAAAATGTTTTCAAAAAAATTTCAATCATCATTTATACGATTTCAATGAAAAATGTTTTCAAAATGTTTTCAATATTCATTTATATGTTTCCATAGAAAAAGGATTTCAAAATGTTTTCAACCTTCCCTTATAATGTTTCATGGAAAAAGGTTTTCGAAATTTTTTCAATCTTACTTTATAATTTTTCAAATAAAAAGATTTTCAAAATGTTCTCAAGAATCCTTTATATGTTTTGAAAGAAAATTATTTTCAAAATTGTTTCAAGTTTCCTTTATATGTTTTCATAGAGTATTTTTTAAAAAAAAATTTCAAGATTACTTTATATTTTTTCAAATAAAAATGTTTTCAAAATGATTTCAATATTCCATTATAATTTTTCAAGGAAAAATGATTTCAATTTTTTTTCATGTTTACTTTATAAGTTTTCGAGGAAATGGTTTTTCAAAACTTTTTCAAGATTAATTTATATTTTTTCAGGGTAAAAGGTTTTCAAAATGTTTTTTAAATTCATTTATAGGTTTTCAAGGTTATTTTCAATGAAAATGATTTTTAAAAGGTTTAATGTTTTAAAAACATTTTTTCAAATAAGAAAGGTTGTTTTCCTCAAGAAAATTTTTTAAAAGAGATTTCAAAATTATTTTCCATATAAGATTACATTTATTTGTGTTACTCTATACTTTCAAAGGATATTATCTAAGGTTTTTATTTATATTATTTCTCAAAATGCTTTAATTTTTGATTTCCTGATGTTTATGAAACATGTTTCTATTTCATGGTTTATCTCTTTATAAAACCCATTTATAATTCATGGGTTACATTCTTATGAAACCCATATACTTTCATGGGTTATGCTTTGAAGAAATGATCATGAAACCTGTCTCTTATCCACATGTTATGACATGATATCATTTTTATAATACCCAAATCATTTTATGGGTTATGATATGATTTCTTATGATATTGTGGAACACGTATGTATAGTTTCATTATATGATGGGTGGAACCTACATATCTCTCAAATTCATTGGGTAAATATTTATATATAATGATAGTGTAATATATGGAATGTGGAGTTAACTCAGATCAGTAAAGTATATTTTCTTCTAAGATGATCTTGGGAGTGAACTTTGACAATTAACATGGTCATGGGAGTGAACCAGGACTACCATGATTTTATGGGGAGTGATCTCATTTCACTAAAATAGCCTTGGAATTAATCCTTGACTACTATGGAAATAATTTTATATTCTTATGTGTGTTCCACAATTCCATGTCTTATTACCATGTTATGATTTCTTTTCTGATGATCTTGATTCCACTATGATTCATGTCATATGAAATACTAATATTTATGTCATGACTGATGTGTATGATATGTGATATATAGGGTATGATCTTAAAATGTTATTTTTATATTGTAATAACCTTGTGAACATGTTATGATTGTGTATCTCTCTTGTTTACCCTTACTGAGAATCTGGTCTCACCCTTTCTTATGATTCCTTTCCCCAAGTTAGGAAGAATAGTTTTAAGTAGGAGTATGAAAAGGGATGACCTTTAGGGGATATGTTGAAGATCTTTTACCAAATTAAAATAATGTGTTCCATGTTTTGAGAGACACTAATATATTATGTTCCTCGATCATTTAATTTTGTAATGTGATGAATATTAATATAAAATGATGTAATATCCATGTATGTTAAGCCTAATTCACTATAGTTGGTATCAAAGGAAAGGTATTGTCAACCTTTATAAACTAGGATGAGAATAGATTTTTGGGTACCTAGGGATATATCTAAATATATTTCTTAGTATGTGTCTAAGGATAAGCCTAAGGTTTCATAGATTAAATAAGGTTTCATAATTTAGACATCCTATAAGTGAATTTTAATGGTTATGTGGTTTTTTCTATGATAAGTCTTTCTCACACTATTCTTTGTGGTTTAATTAAATGGTGGGAACCATAAGGAACTGAGATAATGTTTAATGTGATGAATAATTTTATGATAATAATTAAAATGGGATGATTAATGGAGTAAAGGTATTTGTGATCGTTCCTAATTAGTTTTCACGGAATGTGATTAACAATGTGTTATTTAATCAACTCACATACTCACCACAATATAAAAGGAAATAGTTCACAAATAATTTGGGGAATGGATTCCAAAAAATAAAGAATATTCCGTTTTCTACATGTTGAGAACAGGGGAAGAAGTTCCCAATTAAATGTCTTAGAGGAATTGGAATATGATTTGACTATGAAAAAGATTGACACAAATCAAGTAACTACAAATAAAAAATTAATATTCTGGTTAATGTAATAGATGAGAATAACTACCTCCCTAATACATCATCAAAATTTTAATGATTTAAATGTGTAATGAATGGAAATTATGAAAATTGATGTATTGATTGAAAATATCATGAAGGGAATCAGCAATATAGTATAAGTATTGGTTATATTGCTGGTAATGATGAGACTACTTGTGAAATGTGAATGAAAATAGGTATTATGTAATAGGATTAGGTAGAGCTTTCATTTTCTTAAGGATAGATTAATCTAAGTGTTTATGTATTTGGATTCAAGAATTATGAATTGTTAAATATATATGGATTATTCAGTTTATGTTTTCCGTTAAGGATTTACAAGAATATTTTGAATGGTTCTGATGGATTGGAAGTGTGATTTAATTTTAAGGTGATATTCATGGAAAAACATGATTAAGGGAATGATATCCCTCAATATGATCCTTATTTTGATATAAATAAGTAAATTGGATGGTATTGAATACCATGGAACTAATTAAGTATTTTTTGAAAAATTGGTCTATGTTATCCTGGATGAAGTTTACAACATTTTGGTTGTATGGAATATATACAATTTACATTTGAATATGAAAGAATGAATGTTTTCAATGAGGTTTTATGGTAATTTTGGTTATTACCAAGTTTGAAAAAAATAAATGGTAAAGGTAATCAAATTTTTGGAATGGTGAAACCAAGAGCTACCATATGATATATGTGAGATCAATGTTTAGTTGATTTAGTGACCTTCTTTCTAATGTTTTCGATTTTTATATTTGGGTAGGGTTACAATATTGACTATTTATGGGATGGTTTATATGAATTTTAGGATGAGGTTTTAGAGATTAATTTATTTTCTCTTCATATGAGGATTTATTCATATTGTATAACCTATTGTAACCTTTTTGTTATGATGATTAATAAAGACAGATGGAATAACTTATCATTATACATATGGATCTTATGATTCATTAGTGCTTCATGCATAAAAAAATAACCTTAATTTTTCGAGTAAGATATGATATGGAAATTGGTAAAGACATAACCAAAGGGTGTGATTGTGCTGAAATCAAGTATGTATATATTCTCATTAAAATTCTTCCACATTATAAAAAGGGCATTGAAATAAAATTGTGTCCTCTTATCATCATTTTTTTATGGTAGAAATGACCTTTTTCAAGTCTCTTTGTGTTGTGTCTTTTTGATCATTTTATTTATCCAAACTATGCATTTTATCACTATTCATCATAACATGATAGTTAGATTTCTTTTCCATGTCTAGGTTTTCACTTTCCACCTATGTTATCCTATGTTGAAACATATTTATGATTTACTTTGTGTAACCATTATGTTTCTAAATTTCCCTTTTTAAATGTAGTTTTAGTATTCATTTTCATGATATGGGGTTCTATTAATGGAACTATCAAGTAGTAAATCTTTTATATCCCAAAAAATTATGGAGAAATTAATTTTAAGGTATTAGAATGTAGCACCCCAAGATTTTGTGAAATATTTTTTTCTAATTAATTTAATATTTTTGATATTTTTCATTTCACACAACATGAAATATAGCTTGTGTTAAATAAAACAACAAAGTTATTCATTATTTGTAGGAAAAACCAAGTCATTCATGTGCTAAAAACAACACATATACAAGATTTTGGTACACATAACACTATCTTTGTAGTTTTTTTACACATAATGTCGAGTTCCTCAAATAGCTTTCATGACATGCAAGACAAAGTTTTACCAAACTACATTATATAATTAATATTATTATTAAAATATTATTATCATTCTCACCAAGCCATTTGAATGGAGTTTATGAATAATATTAACTAAATTATGAAAATACAGTTTAAAAATGAATATAAGAAGAATTATTTGGTGAAGAGTTAACTATAAATGAAAAACACCTACTTATAATATAGGAAAACTTTTGCTGGAAAAATTTATTTATGAAATCAAACACCTTTTACCTAAATAAATTAATTAAAAAAAATTAAAATATTATTTTAATGAAATTTATATATATCACATTAATTAAACTATTTAACGCTCATCTTACATTTTTTTAAATAAGAGATAAAAATAAATCCAATTTTACGCATAAAGATATATATATTCTCTCTAAAATGTAATTTTACCAACATTAATTTGTGGAACTATATTAAATATAATTTTTTAACAATTTGTAAATTATTTTTCAAAAAAAATAAATATAAATTTTCAAATAGGAATATCAAATTTTACTTTTTTTTTAAATTTTTGGTATTTCTCTCAGAAGTTTCAATTTCTTATAAATAGTGGAAAAAAACAGTAAATTTCAATTTAAAAGTGAATTTTCATCAAATTTATTTACATAATTAAATTATACATTAAATTTTTTTGAAAGTATATTATTATTAATAATTAATCTTTTAATAAAATTTATGTCATTGGAATCAATTTCATATTGAAATTAGATATAAATTTTTTTCAAACTTTTGAATGTTTTCACTTTCAAAATGGTCGTCCCATCCTGCTTGTAGGATTAATTTTAATTAATTTAATCCACATAGGTGATTAGAATTTAGAAAAAAAAATATTTCATATTTTTAATCATTAAATTTTTATTTTATATTATAGTCAACTTAAATTTTGACAAAAATAATTTGTGAATATAATTAAAATTATTTACAGTGATTAAGGTAAAAATGAGTTTTCTTAGTGGTTATACTTTATCTTAAGGGGGGAATAACCTAGAAACATGTCCAAAATAAATTTTGTGGATTTATTTTGACCATAATTTTCTTTTTATTAAACATTGATCATTATTTGAGGCACATTATGTAAGTTATACCTCTCAATAGTGTTTTCCTTTTAATATTTACAAGATTGCCACTCCCCCTCAACTATAAAAGGGAACTCACCCCCTTACCTATTTACACCTCTCAAGCCCTTTAACTAGGAAAAAACCCTTCCCAAATAACTCCCAAATTCCCTATATTCATCATATATTTATCATTTTGGTTATAAATTAAACCATGGAGGCCCATTAGTGAAAACTAAAAGGAGTTACCCAAAGAAGGGGTAACATCCTTCCACAATAAATTTTGTTTTATTTCTTTATACACCCCATAAATTCTTATTATTAAATTATTATATAATAAAATCATAATCCTAGATATACTTAGATTTTTTTATGTTATGGTTTCAACCTACACTTATACACACTTCCATCAAATGGGATACATAATCATCATTCGTGTATATGGCGGACTACCACCTCGCGAACTGATGTCATTCATTCTTCCATTACCACCATTCAAGGTTGGGAATAATGATGAAATTAATTTATTTTATATGATATATATATATATGATATTTATGTTGTCTTTTGGAATCTGTAATTATTATAAAACACATACCTTCATGATTTCCATTTTTTGGAATACGATAACATCGTTTTTTTTCTTGTGGATCACCACCTCCTCAAAGCTATGTGATTCATTTACACTTTACATTGAATGTATTTCGGATAGTTTAAGTAAATTTATTTTATATAGTATATAATAATTATACTTTAATTATAATATATATACATATATTTCATTTACTTTATTTCCTTCAATGCGATTCAAAAACGGAAACAACTTTCATGTATATGTACGGCCCACCATCTCCATGAATGATGTTTTCCATTTAATATTTATATCTTTTATATATTATTATAAACAATTATATAATGAATATATGTAAAATTTAAATCATTTTTCAAATTCTTTAAATAAGTAAATAATGATCTAAATTAGGGGATCAGGAATAATAAGTCAAAACATATACAAAAAAACAAAGTGATCATTACACAAAACATAACTCTAAAATGAAATTTTTATGGTGTTATATATATTCATAGTAAAATAATCTCTAAAATTTAGAAAAATTATTATAAAATAAATATGTTATATAATATCTTTATATTGTATGAATCATTGGTCTTTTTTACTTATCAGGGATTCATGGATTTGTGGTCATTAGCGTTCTCCTAACTATGTTCTATATAACTCTATATTATTCCTTGAGAATTATTTTTCTAATCCATGTATATATTTTCCCTTCCCATTAATTTTTACTATTTTGAAAAAAATGTGTTATTCTTGATCACCTTTGTATTTTCATATCCTTCTCTTTAATATGATGTTTTATTTACCATTTTTAATATGTGGGTTTTCAAAAATCATATTTTTAAATTTAGAACCCTTGATTTCCAAGAAAATGTTAAAATGGAAAGTAAATTTTTTTATTAATGGTTGGGGGAATGTAACAGCCTGATATTTTAAAATAATAACATTATGTTCAATAGCGTATATGAAACACAACACCAAGCTTAAACTATCCACAAAATATATTATTTAAATGTGACAGTTATAACATTGCTGTTGAATTGAAATGTATAAATAAGATTAAATAAATTATATATGATATAAAATTGTGTTACTCAATATAAATATATTTATAAATTCTTATTAAATATTCACACATTTTTTTAATGTAATTTTATTCTTAAAAAAAATACATTTTTTTCAAAAATGATTTTTATTGTTTTTTCTGTGCGGATGGTATAATTACATAATTCTATGTTGAGTAAAGGTAATTTAAAAAAATATATTTTTTTATCACCATATAAAAATTATCTTATGGTGAAATTATTGATTTTTTCTAAAATGATTGGGTTTTTAGTGAATAGTGAAAATTATCCATTTTTGTCATTCAATCATTTCTTTTCATTTAATAATGTTATTAAAAGTGTGATTATTCTTTTTCATAAAGTTATATATGAACATATCTATTTATAATAATCATAATAATTTCATTTTAGTCATAAATTTTAAATATTTTGATATAAATCTATTTTTACGATTAAATTATTTTTTCTAAAAACTATTTTTAAGTGCATAATGTTTTTCCATTTAAATTAATTAAAATAACACATAATGGAAAATTATTTAAAAGAAACATTTAGATTATATATACATATAATAATTTCAATTCAAATAACGATTATTAATAGACATAGAGCTAATGTAATCTCATCTTCTCCTTGAAAAATGAATTTTCCCGAAAAACCGATTTTTGTCGCACATCGTGAGTCTAATTTTAGAAAAATATATAACTTATATGAATTGAAACCTAAATCATTGATTAAATATGTTTAATTATGAGTATTTTTTTTAAATATTCTACTTTTATTTTCATCCATTATGTATAGTAAATATGGTTAGTAATTATCACCATGGTAAGAGTAAATTAGATACTTATGGTTTAAAATAATATGATAAGGACTAACAATTGATCTGAAAAATTCAAATTATTTTATTGGATGAGTTTAATTCATCAAAATCCATTAATTTATCTAATATATGTATTGTTTTTACCAAATGGATTTTATTTTAACCTTTATAATATTTGAGTAAAAGATAAATACCAAAATGTCACTTTCTTGCTTTTAATATCAATAATATTTTGTCTCAAAGATACCAAAATCGTTCCATCATAAATATCTATTTGAAGTATGAATTATTTTTTATCATGGTAAAATATATCTATTTTTTGATTAAATAAACACCTTAGATTATTTTGCAACACTGACACAATAGTTGTTCAATTAATTGAAAAATAAATAAATGATTTAAAAAACATTAAAATTAATACATTGTGAATTAATTATAATAACCTCTATATTTTTTAAATAAATATATCATTTTATATGGTTTTTAATGTAATATATTCAAATTAATTTATTATTATGTTGATTTTAAAGTCAAATTAAGTGAATAGTTCTAAAAATGACATTAATGTAATTTTATAACAAATTAAATTGTAATAAATGTTTTAAAATTTCCAAAATTATTATTGTTTTCTCGGTGATTTTTATAGGTTCAAAATTATCAATTATATTTCAATCTTGGATCATTTTTACTTTTATAGTATATATATTTACCCAAGACTACTAAAAAGAGTTGTTATTGTGGTAGTTGTCAAATCGGGTTGATGTAGGTTAAAACCAAAAGATAAGGATAGAAAAGTAACTTAAACTTATCTTAATTTTATTTTATGAGTGGATTTAGGCCCATTATCACCATATATTATAATTATATCTATTTGGATAAATTTTCCCATGAAAATAAATTTACATTAATTTAATACTTTAATAAATTCAAAGAGATCTCCTCCCTTACTTAAAAATGAGAATATCCTCTCTTCATTTTTTCACACTTAAAATCCATTTATACCATAACATTTCTACACAAATATCTTTCTAAATTATAATAAAACAACCTACGGTCCTTGGATTGATTATAAAACTCTCTTGGGAAGTCTTTTGGATTAAACATAAGTAGGTTTTCGAAAAAAGAAGTATCATTCTTAATCGAGCATTTTTGTTTAATTTATTTTTCCACCTTCATAAAATCTTATTCAACAATGATGATATAATAAAAATAGTGTATACCATATAATAAGATGTTTTTATTTTAATATAATACCCAATATGCATCTCATATTCTATTATATGGGAAACAAAAACTATCATTTGTGTGTGTGGCGGACTACCACCTCACTAATAGATGTAATTAATTTTCCATCATCACCACTCATGGGTGGTTTCAATGATGGATTTACTAGATATATATATATATATATATATTAAATTAATGAAATATTTATCACTCTAGATATATACTATATCATATAATTTATTACATTTCTATTCACTTAAAAATGATAATGTTGTTCGTTCCTACGTATAGATTACCACATATACAATGTGATGTGATTCATTTTTCATTACCAAATCACTTTACTATAATATATAATTATATTGAAAATGTAGGATGGTATTTATTATAAAACCCCAATAAATTAAAATATTTTCATTTTATAATAAAATTAACTTGGTTTTTATCTTTCTTTATACGCAACACCATGTTAAGATTACTCTACACACAACACTAATCTAGCTTACATTACACGCATAACCGATTTTTACCATCTTTTAATGGCGTATGTACTTTAATTTTTTTTTGAAACTTTTATAAATTTTATTTTTCAAAAAAAACATCATTTTTTAATTAGAAATGTCAAAATTATCTTATGGAGAATTTTTGGTATATTTATGAGATGTTTCAATTTTTTTATGAATAGTGAAAAATGATGTATTTTAGTTGGAAACTATCTTTTTGTTTAAATAATTATTAATGGTAAATTAAATTGTAAGTTTTTTTAACATTAAAATATATTATGTATATATATATATATATCCAATGTAGGTGATTGGAATCATTTTGATGTTTAATTTTGATATAAATACATAATGAAATTTTGAACATTTTCACTTTAGAAACCATCTTTCTCGCCATATATTCAGGATTAGCTTTAAATTTAATATTTCCACTTCTGTGATTTGAATTTATAAAAACTGACATACATGGTTATAATAAGTTTAATATTAATATTATAATAATATAAACTTCGTTTTTGACCAAGAATATTATTTAAAGTAATTAAAATTAATTACAATGATTATGGTCACATTAAGCTTAACAAGAGACTAAACCTTAAACTTAAGGTCCAAAATGACGTAAAAACTTGTCTGAAATCCATTTTCTATGAATAGTTCAACCATATACCCTCTTGGTTACAATTATAAGAGTTATTGAGATATTATTTCATAAAAGTGACCCATATAATATGTTATAGAAAATAAAAAAAAATTAATTGTTCTTACCATTAACATTTGTAAAGATTTAGAATATGGAAGAAGTGACAAAGTTTTGTTTATAAGCATTATTTTGAAAGTTAAATGAGTTTTTTTTATCATAGTAATTTAACTATAGTTTCTAGAGATGATATAATTACATTAAATTGTTAACAAACACTAAATCATTGATTATTTAGTTAATAATTAAATAAAATAAATGATGTTAAAAAATTAAAAGTAAAGTAAATTTAATTTATTATTTTATTCCATTATTTTTTAGAAGAATATATCATGTTATACAACTTTTGACTTAATATATTTTAATTTCATCATTCCTTTCATATTTTTAAATTAAAATAAAATAAATAATTTCAAAATTGACATTAATGTTGTTTTACTATAAATGATATTTTATTAAATGATTTAAAATTAATAAAAAATATATCTTAGGCCAAGTTATTTGTAAGTGTTATTAAATAAAAAAATTTCCATTAATTTTTCAATTTATCTGTTTTGATAATCATTTTTTCCCATAGATAGTAAAAACATTATTAATACTGGTTGAGTTAAAGTAGTGTTTTTGTGAATTACATGAACTTGTTTTAAAATTAATTTCCAAAAAACGTGGGATTTTTATTTTTTAAATTAGATAAGAAATTTTAATTTAGTGGTTCTATATATTATAATAAATATAATTTTAATTTATTCTTAATTTATTAATATCATAGGTTAGAAAACATGTTACCTAAATGAAAAACCAAAATTAATAATATAAGAAAATTTAAAGACTAATTAACAAAATTATACAAATTCGGTTATTTTTTAGTGATTGTGGTTTTTATCAACTGTAAATCCCAATTAATCCATTATTTCTCCATTTTGGAGTCATATGAGGTAAGGGAGACCTCCCAATAGTGCATACCTTTTGGTATTTACAAAAATACCACTCCCCCTCCATTATAAAAAGAATTCACTCTTTCCCTTACTCACACCTCTCTAGACACTTTTTATTTTCCAAAATATTCCCAAATAGTCTCCCAAAATACCTTCCCTAAACATAGAAATCTTACCTTGGGAAGAAAACAAACCAAGGAATCCCTTTTGTGAGAACCAGAAGAAGTTTCCTGAAAAAGAGGTAATATTCTTCAATGCGCATTTATGTTTTATTTGTTTCTCTATCCATTCATTTATTAATATTCCATTATTATATAATAACATAAATAGAATAAATATATGGAAATTTTTTTATGTTAAGGTATTGACCTACACCTACACACACTTCAATAAAATGGGTTACAAATTTACCATTTGTGTATGGTGAACTACCTCCTCGTGAAACGATGTCATTCATTTTTCTAATAACAACACTCATGGTTGGGAAGTATGATGGATATATTGTTTATATATGATATATAAAATATTCATTATGTATTTATTATTATTTAATTTTTATATAACACATTCTTGTATACATTCCATTTGGTGTAAATATAATATCATCGTTTGTAGATGTGTGCACTATCGCCTCCTCAAATTATTGTTATACATTCACAGATTACATGGAAAGTAATAAGAATGGTATTAATAAAAAATATGTGAAATAAAATAAATATATATGATATTCATGAAATAATTAACTTTCTATAACTATAATATACCTTTTTCTTTATTACCCTTTTTACACACTAAAAAGTGGTAACTTCGTTCGTGGATGTGTAGACAACCCCCTCCTCGATGCGATGTGATTACTTTTACTTAAAAATAATTATATATAAAATTATATATTATAATATAACATGGTATTTATTATATAAATATCCTTATTTAAAGAAATAATTTTTATTACCTTCTTTCTATAACGATCATTGAAAAATGAAAACATTACACAAGTGTACATATGACCTATCGTCACTATTATTGTAACATAGGATCATTTTTTCAAAAAAATGTTTTATGATTAGTATAAAAAAATTATAATTTATAAATAAAAATTATGGTTATGTCATTATTATTATTCTTTATATGTTTATATAAGGACCTCTTTGACCATAGTCGAGCCACCAAATTCATTTTTGACACATAAACCAAAAATGGTCAAAACACTCGAAATAAAATTACTTGTTTAAGTAGTTGTTTAAAAAAAATAATAAGTGAATTAAAATTAATAATAAACTTAAAAAATGTTCCAAAAAAATAAAAAAAAACTAACATAATTTTATTATTCAGGAAGATAAAGACACACGTGACAAGTCAGATGCATGATAAAGTATTTTCATCTCACTTTTTACATCAATGAGATAAATGTCATATTCAGCAATTACTTATTTTATATGATGTATCTACTGACCCATTTGATATATTATCTCATGAATACTTTTATATTCATGGTATATTTGGTTTTAATTTGATTTATCTTATCCAATATTTTTTTAATTAAAAATTACTAAGTGGTAAAAGTTGTCTTTGCAATATCACTTTCTTTTGTGATTGTTAACTTTCTCCCGAAATAATCACTTATTTATGATCATTTTTATTTTACATTAAATTTATCTTAAATATATATATATTATAATGATATGGATATTATTATTTCCAAAACTGTATACCATTTTTTCATATAGTGTTCACTTTGACAGTTATTTGATTAACTGGAGAATTATTGATATATATGTATCTTTTATTAAATATGGATATTTGATAAGGAATGTTGTTCCTTGATTAAATAAATTTTTATATATATGGGTAATTATTTATAAATACACTATATAGGTTCAATACCAATTAATTCAAGCCCAACGATTCATCGGTAGTCTCACGAGATGAATTTGTTGACCAAATCAGAATAGTTTAAACTGTCTTTAGAATATATCTTGATAGTAAAGGTATCATGTTCATAGGAAGAATGAAATAAAATATTTAAATATTGACTTTATTTAGAATTTAGGTATTACTATTATCCATGAGATTTTTTCTTTGACATATCCTTGGATGAATTTATTTCTCAGTTTATTGATTTAATGGTATGTGTTCTATTTATCTAATGTGACATATTGATTATGCATCATTGAGATATTTATATGGAATTTGTGTTCTGTTATTTTCCTTTCCTAATGATTATTCTCATTGATTAAATTATTTCTTCTATTGATCCTACCCTTATTGAGGATTTGATCTCACCATTATTATTTTTCCTTTCTCGAGGATATGAAGCTTAATTCTTGGAATGAGTTTCAAGGATGCAGTTTATTTTTATTAATTTACTAATTCTGTTCTTATCCAAATGTCAAATGGGTATCATTTATATAATATGGTTTTCCAAAAACTGCTAAACTATTCTGTCATTTGGGATTTTATTCCTTGTAATCATGCAAATGTAATAAATTAATGCACTGGCTCTAGGATTTTGGGGTTGGGACATTATAGTTGGAATAAAATGTAGGTTTAACAACAACCTTGGAAACTAGATTTAGAAATATTAGATTAGGGAACATAAACCTATGATAGAATTTTGCGATAAGTATAGAATAACATCACAATTAAAACATGTTTATGATTACAATACTAGAAATGAATAATGGTTCAATTTATGTTATGTATTTTACTAGTTTTGGGATTTTACATGATAGGACTAATCGAGTCTATTTCACCATTTAGAAATAGAACCTTGCATAAGTAATGTTAACCTTAGTGATGAACATGATCTAAACAGTATGAATGATCATATCTTTTATGTTCTTAAGCCAATCCTTTGAAGGTAATTAGTATCCCAAGAATTATCATCATATGAGGACATATTATGATCTGCTAACAAGGGAGAGAAAGAATTATCTATATATCATGGATTTGGAGGGAAGAAAAAGAAAAAAAGGACAACTGGGAAAATATAGATAATAAGAAAAAGGGAAAGAAGTATTTTCCCACATGTATTAATTATGGAAATAATCACCCTTATCCTTACTTAAAAGGAATGTGAGTTTTCTATAAGTTTATGAGATAAATTCAACCATGCTTCGGATTTCATGGATTAGAAAAAGGTTCCCGATGTACACTGCTTAATTTTTAAGGATATGGTATACTATGAAAATCAATGTCTCATGTGTCAAAGTAATTTAACCCAAAAAGAGGATAATGGTTCGTGTTTGAGCTTTTACTACTACCATAGATGAGGAGGAATGATTAATATGATTAAGTTTGGATTAAAGAATTATTTCATATGATTATTTTATTAGTAAAATTTTGTTCATGAGAATTTTAAAATATATAAGGATTTTACTATAGTAATTTTTCATCAAGGATTTGAAAGTGTGTGGTGATCGGTACCGATAACCAAGAAAATTGATTCAGTAGCACATTGACCATTCTTGGAAAACACATGATTGGGGGAAAAATAACCCTGAATATGTTCCTAATATTAGTATAATTATGTTGGAATAAATAGATGGTTTATATAGATAATTTATATTATATTTTATAGATTAACTTAAAACTAATTAATGATTTATTTAAAAAGTTGATTATTATATCATTGATGGAGTTTAAAACACTTTTGGATTTAAGGAATATATCCAATAACATGTGTATTTCTTAATGAATAAGGAAGATTTATTGTTTCCAATAAGGTTTTATAATAATTCAAGTTATTATCATGTTTTAATATATTATATGATGAGGGTGTCCACATGATTGGTATGTGATGATTAGAGAGCTTCTTTATGTTCTTGGGATTAATAAATATTTTTTTTTGAAAATTCAGTGACCTTATTCATAAAAGTGTTAGATCATAACTATTTAGAAAAGGTGAAAATTTATTAAATGGTTATGTTTATATTTGAATTATGTTTTAGAGATTAATGAAATACTTAATTACATAAATTATCTTATTCTAAGATATTAAGGGGAAATAGTTTAAGGCATAATCAAAGGAAAAGAGTATAGAAATTTATATTTATTTGAGTATATCGGTTAGACCTCTCCCATATCATGATTCATAACTTAGATAACCCATATTTTTCATCTCATAATAAGTAATTAGTATACCTATTATTATACTCAATGATCTAGGAATATGTGGGAATTATATTAGGTGTAAGCCGCAAAAACCTGCCTTCACCTGAGTCATTAGAAGTATCATGAACATATGGGAAACATATGCATAATCTTCGCATGTTTCCTTCATGTTCCAAGGTAAGGATTGGGAATATAATCATGGGTAATCCCCAACGTCTTCCTCATCGGGAAATATCCCACGTGTGTTCAATCATCCTTTTCCAATAATTGATCAATTGGAAACATATGTGTATGTGAGCCTCTTATTTAGTGTAAGCCCTGAAAACCTTCCTTCACCTAATTCATCGGTCGAGTTATGTATCTACAAGGGGAATATATATAATCATTTCACATATTATTATTGTTCTCAAGTAAGTACCATGCATCCAATATAATGTAATCCCCAACATCCTTCTCATGGTTATATATCCTTTATGCATCCAATCCTCTTTCCAAGTCTTATCATCAATAGGAAAGAAGTTGGCTCATATGTTGGCCTCCCACTAAGTGTAAGTACCAAAGACTAACCTTTCCTCAAGTCATCGTCATTTTCAAGAACATATAGGAATCATACATTTATTCTGCTCATATTTACTTAATGTTCCCTAGAATGTTTCAGGCTTATAACTCAGTGTAATCCCCAACCTATTTCTCATGGGACTATTTCACCCATGTATACAGTGGTAAAAGGCTTCAAACATGTTTAAAACATGGTTTAAAAGGAGTGGTTTTGGTTTGATAGACCTTATATCACCAACACTCCATTATTTCTCACTTTTTAAACCATTAACACTTGAATAATCACATTATATTATTCAAAATTAAAGGGTTCTCACAAAAGTTCCCTTGTCTTTACTTATAAAATGAGATCGCTTCCTTCCTCTCAATGTTACACATAACCTTATAAATTTCCTTAAACCCATGCCCAATTTTTCAATACTAGATTTCCATTTCATGACTTAAATACCAAATTCACAAAAAATTATTATAATCCCTTCTTTTCCAATGAGACTTTCAAGAGAACGTTTAAGGTCTCAATGTGAGTTTTGGAATACTCTTGTTTTAATGCTCACACATAATGTTTAAATCTTGTAAATAATGTTTAATCTTGTTCTATAATGTTTCATTATGATCGTGTTTAATCTTAATCCATTCTGTGAGTATTAATTCTTAAGAAATATTATAGATATTTTACAAAGTATGAGTAACCTTTAAGGTGCACTCACATTCACTATTGATGTGACCAAACGGTCTCACCTTTTAGTTTTGAAAATCATTAAAGTATGAATCACTGTTATAATGATGTAATTATATAATGATATAGGTTCCAGAACTCGCAATATAACATAAACTGTGGTGTCATGTCACTAGTTCAGAATTTTCACAAAGGGCCAGACACTATTTCAATAACACCATTTCCAATGACACTGTTTCTCACAAAGGACCTGACACCATTGCCGCAACTCAATTTCATCACCTAACTAATTCAAAATTTTCACAAAGTATGAGACACAGGTCTAGAGTCGCTGCTTAGAAGTAAAGGATGATTCGCCACTAACTGTGGTGCCGCTCCTAACTCATCATTCCTATAAAACTGTTCATATGTCACCGCTGATTGTGACATCATTCCATACTTAGTCATTTCTACCTTATTTAAATTAAATTAAAAACTATTTCTAATGATCATATATGATCTATTTAATGATGTTGATAATATTAATGATTCTTGAAGACATATTGGAAGACAATATGAGGTGCAAGGTGTGGAAATCATGGTTCTTGTCATCCAAAACACAAACACTCGAGGATTAGTATATTATGGCATGTGAGATGAAGAATAAGAGAGAGAGACACACCATACCACATATAAGTTCCATGATAATCCATCTTGATTATTGAGATCTAAAGAATAACTCCCTATGAACAATCCTATCAACATTCTTATAACAACAATAACTCAAAGAAGAATAAGATCTATAAAGAAAATCTCATTGAACTAGAAACAAGAATACAGAACTCACAACACTCTGTTCCTAAGTCAATTTCCATAAGAGGCCCTGAGCTTCAAATATGCTACATTAAAAGAGTCTATAACTGCATAGAATAAAACTCTGAAAATTTATAATACCTTCTTATTATATTATTCTCTATTGTATAATGTTTTATTCTTCTATTGAGTAGCGTGTGTATCTATATTAAAAACACAACTTTCTCCAATGAAAAACTGGAGGATAAAAGATATCATCTCACTAATACTCTCTTATAACATTTACTCCCATGTATAAATGTGGAAGACGTCTTTGTGAGACTTGGTTATTTTTGTTCCCATGTAAAACTGTGGTAGAGGTCTAGTTGACCTAGACAACTTGTATGCTATTGTGAAACCCGATATAGGGTGTTGATCAATATTGTTTGTATATATTTTTATTGGTGGTAGGTGATCATCAAGGGGAGAGGACTAAGTCTCTTCTTGAGACTAAACCTCTTGTTTAATCCACTATGTTCAAAGTTTTATTTTCTTTCTTATATTTGTTTATTAAAATCATAAAACTTTAATTTTCTTTGATGGTTAATCTTAGATAGTGTTTACATTATAATTTGTTTTAGTATACTGATTTCAAAAGTTAAAGTAATCTCATAAATTGCTTTAATTGAGAATTAATCAATATTTGATAAATCTTTCAAACAAGAAAATATTTTACAAATCTTCTACTTTGATTAACTGACATATTTTTATTTTAAATTGGGGATTGTTAAATAAAGTTTTTAACAGAAATTTTTATAGGAACTCAATTCACCCCCCTCTTGAGTGTCCTACTCGAACCAAAATTTGGTATGAGAGTATTTTTTAATCTTATAGTTTAAAAATTTTTAAAAATTTTTAAATATTTTAAACTATGATTTTAGTTGTGTTTTAAAGATCTCTAAATTTATATTAGTTGTAAATTTTTAGATCTTTCAAAAACCTATTCTTTCATTTTCATTATGGATAATAGATTGAAAGGTGATGATAGCAACAGACCTCCCATTTTCAATGGAACTAATTATGCTCAATGGAAAATTATGATGAAAATGCATTTAGAAAGTATGGGTTTTGAAATTTGGTCTTCCATTGTTTATGAATATAATATTCTTTCTACTATCAAAAATACTTGGGATGACCTAAATAGGTAGTTTTTATTAATAAATTAAAAGCTATGAATGCCTTATATTTTTGTTTAGGAGATGAAGAATTTAATAGGATTTATGCATATAAAACAGCCCATGAAATTTGGGATACTCTAGCTATTTCACATGAAGGAACCACTAATTTTAAGGAAATGAGACTTAATACATATACTATTAAATATGATAACTTTAAGATGAATCTTGATGAACCTATTTCTGATATGTATCTCAGGTTCAATGAGATAGTCAATACAATGATCTCTCTAGAAAAGAAATTTACTACTAAGGAGAAAATCATGCAAATTCTCATATGTCTACCAGAAAGATGGAGGGGAACCTCAGTATCAATTATAGAATCATGTGATATTATTAATTTACCAGTCAAGGATTTAATAGGAAAGCTGATGATGTATGAAGAAGAATTATAGGTCAACAAAGAAGAAGAGAATGAACTAAATAGAAATTCCGTGTCTTTTAAAACCACTGCATCCAAAAATAAAGAAAATTAAAGGGTACAAACTCATTCTAATAGTACAAGTAATGAATATTCACCATCTAACTGTGATGAATAAATGGATCAGATAGAAAAAAGGATTAAAAATTTTTATAGAAGAAGAAGTTTTTTCAAGAATCCCAGCTACAAAAAAAAAATGAAAATAAGGGAAACTGGAAAAAGGATAAGAAGAAAAATGACAATTAAAATGAGATATTTTCTATGAATGTAAGATAATAGGACATTTAAAGTCCAATTGTCCTAAGTTAAAGTATAATAAGAAATATGAAGATAAAGATAAAAGGTACAAGAAGGCAATGGATTTCACATGGAGTGCTTCAGAGGATAGGTCAACTGAGTCAGAATCCTCACATGATGAAAAGTCCAATAAATCTAGCATGTGTTTTATGACAAACACATTTGAGGTAACACTAAAATCTCTTACACATAATTTTTATTATTATGGAGATGAATCTGATTCTGATAATATGTAACGCCCCGACCCCAGTTGCCCAGAGTCGGTGCAATAATTACATAACATTGGCATGATCACAAGAAAGATCAAATCTCGAAAGACCGATTGGTTTAGTAGCCTTGGAAACACTAGATTTAATCATAAAGTTTTACGTTACATTTCAAAGTGAAAAACTACTACAACAACAAAGTCTTCATATCCACACTATTAACCCCTCATAATATCCCTGCAAGTCATTCATAAATTACTTCTTCACTACCTGGGAAAAATAAAACATAGAAAAGGGGTGAGCTCAAATGCCCAGTAAGGATAACAATATAGCGGAACATTCAAAATAAGCATAAACATTTAAGGCAATGAATTACTAAAACAAAAGCCTTTTAAAATTGAACTTCAACATAGTATGGCAAAAGTAAAATGAAATAATGCCATTTACTTGTTCACATGGATATTCTACTAATCGAATAATCACATGCAATATCAATAACCACTTTCATAATGTTGGAATTCATAATGCTAAACGTTAATTTCTTTGTCTAGGCCTCATCCCAAGGCCTAGGGGTTACTTCTAACCGGAACCCAACCCGGAGTGCCTCTAATAACCGGACACCAACCCGGAGTGCCTCTAATAACCGGACACCAACCCGGAGTGCCTCTAATAACCGGACACCAACCCGGAGGGCATACTTTTACCAGTCCCTAACCTGGAGGGCTTACTTTAACCAGTCCCCAACCTGGAGGGCTTACTTTTACCGGTCCCCAACCCGGAACATACTTGTTTAGCACATTCATCTGAAGAAAATTTTGAAATATAACATAAACATTCGGATTAAAACTAGCATACGAAATTTCAATAGTTTCACCATAAACTATGAATGGTATAAAATAGCACATCCACATTCAAACATATCACAAAACCTTCAATACAGTATAGAAGTTTTGTATTATAATAAATCAACATCAAATAAGCATAAAATCCATTAAAGGATGTTGACATAGATGAAATCAAAACACTTTTTAGAGAAATATCTCTTTCTATTTTTGAAATCATTTAAGAGCCATATAAAATAAAACATTTTCTTGAAAATATTCTTGTAAGGTTGTAAGGAAATCTTTGACGATTTTATAACGGCAAAAAATAACCACACCCTCCGTATAAGTAAAAAAAACATTCTTATCTTAATTCTGTCGAAAAGGTTAAAAAGGACCTTGTTTTGAAAACGATGGAAAGATTCCTTTATAAACCTCTTACAAAAAGTCAAACAAGGGTATAAATGAATTTAACCCATATTCTTGTAAATAATAAATATGTTTTGAAATACATTTCGAAGAAACATGGATGTGGATGATAAAGAAATCCCAGTAGATTATTACGTATAAACAACCTCGGATAATGAAGAGATTGTGAAATAACCCTTACCTTGTACTTTTCCTTGGTTGGGGTAGGTTAACCTCCTGTATAATGGTGAAATAGTTGTTATTAAATTATACAAGAATCATATATATTAATATGATATCATATATGATCTTTTAACATTGATTTGTTAATAATATCTTAGAATTATCGTCGTTTCGGGTGTTAACTTACTTGTTTTCTTTTGTATGTTTTGTTACGTAAGACATGTATGTAAAGGATAGGTTGTATATTATTCATATCCAGAATTATATCAAGTCCTTAAACATCATTTTTTAAATCATCAAATTATACTTGAATGGATACGATGGAGAATGAATCTCATCACGTTCGTGGAGACGGTAGTCCGTACGTACGCACGAGCGACAATATCATTCTTTTGATATTAAAATAATATATAAAAGGATGGTATATAATATATAAAGAATCATTAACATGTTAGATTTATTATTTACATGAGTTACACATCATTATTATACCCATCCAAATAATATTATATTGAATAACAATTACACCACGACGTGGAGACGGTAAGCCGTACGTACGCACGTATGGTGACATGTTATTCAAAGGGTGGATAGGATAATGAATATGGTTGTACCATATTTATAATAACATCACAGTATATGTGAGATACTGGAGTTATTATTTCAGAATGGTAAGAACAAAGGAAGAAGAAGTGGAAGAAGAAATGAACTTAGAAAAGGGTGGTGAAATCATTACCTCTTCTTCGGGTTCTTCCTTTTGATTTGATCAAAAGGGCTCCTTAGGATGGCTTTCTGATCAAAATAAGGCCTCTAGGTTGTAGTGAGGGATGTTGGGAGAGTATTTGGGCAGAGTTTGGCCGAACCAAAAGGCTTTGAAGGTGTGAAGAAATGAGAAGGAGGAGTGCCCTTTTATAAGAGGGGTGAGGGGCACCTTTGGAAAAGCTAGAAATATTAATTTATAATAAATTCATATTCGGTTTCTAATGGCTCCAAAATTGACTATTCAAAGGTTAAGGTGGGGATAGGTCGAAAACAACTCAACCAATAGAATTTAGACAGGTTTGGGTACTTATATTAACCTTATCTTTAAGTATTAACTCTAAGTTAATTAGTTTCACTTTTACAATGTGTCTTTGTATTTTTATATTATATGGTTAATAGACTTACCATATACATACAAGCGACCCCCAAGTGGTCCATTAATGATTAACCTATCATAATATAAGTCTCTCGGCCGAACCTTAGATTTTTAGGAATTTAATATAAAATAATAATATAATATTTGTTTTAAGAACTCTTTTATGTCAATTTTGATACTATTCAATAGTTGATTTTTGTGAAACTCATAACAGATTGATTACTTCGAACAAAGTCAATTAAATCAATCCTAATATATCCTATTATCCTAGAAAATTAGTTTAATTCATTAAAAGTTTCATATTATATTTATTTGGGTATTTATAATATCAATTATGTTAATTTTTTACTATTTTAGTAATTACTGCATCATCATTGTGTCATAAATAAAATAAATTATTTAATGTCTAAAAATTATAAATAAAACATCATTATGTATGAAATCTTTTTAGCTTTCTAATGAATATTTATAATCGAAAGTCCAACATGTATAACCCTATGTAAAAATTGTTCTTCTAAAAGATGTAAGCTTATGCCATTTTTGTATTCATTTTAACTTAATTAAAATAAAGTGTCATTATCACTTACAAGTGGATCAATGGGGTCCCCAAATTGACCCAAAGATTCCCATGGTCGACCATGTATCAACCAATAGGGTTAAGACACGTTTTAGGGTAATTTAGTATTATTATAATATTATTTGTTTAACCCTTATTTACCGGATTTACCCTTTAACCATGGTAAATAAAATATTTACCACAGTAATTATTCAAAATGTCTAAAAATAAAAGTTACCTATTTACACAATTTGGACATCATGATTCCAAATATGGAATCCATTTTTCTAAATTCAAAACACAGAAGTGGCAGAAATTAATTTAAAATTAATTCCCGCTATCAAAACAAAAAGCGTGTTTTTAAGAGATAATAACTATCAAAAGATTGACACTTGTTTATGTTCGGTTTAATTGTAAAATTATATCCAATGACCAACATTATATTAAATGGTAAAAATATATTCTAAATATACTTTAAAACCACTCAAATTCATAATTTATCACTAGTAATTAATTTGATTAAAAAAGTTGTTTTCAATTAAAATTTTGTAATTTTCACTATTCATCAAAATATGAAAGTTATCCGAAATGTACCAAAATTTCACCTTAGGCTAAATTCGATATTCCGAATCCAAAAATGAAGTCCATTTTAAAATATAATATATATATAATTTCAAAAAGTAGGTATTACTATTCATAACGGCTAGTTTGATTGGTTACGGTGTGTTAGAACTCGGTGTTGCGTACAACACACGCTAGCGTACCGTTGAAGCTTGGGATATTTCATTTTAAATTTTTGATGTCCCCATTTAGTCAAAAAGTTTAAAATATAGTATCTAAAAAGGGTTCACTATTAAAATTTGGTAAAAGTAAAATACTGAAAATGAATTTGTTCTTACATTATGTCTAAGAAACTCATAATATGGATTCTAAAATTATAAGGATTATATAAAGTTTAAAATTTAGTTAACACTATTCATAACCTCTTTTGAACAGCTTGTTTGGTAAGTCATGGTGCGATTGAACTTGGTGTTGCGTGTAGTGAAAGTTATTGAATTATTTTGAAGAAATAACACACTATAAAATCTTGGGGTGTTACATTCTCCCCTCCTTCAATAAATTGCGTCCTCGCAATTTGAAATTGTTCTTCAAAAATAAAAGGTTGAAAATAGAAAATATATTTGTGGGAAAACCCACATCGGAAATTGGGTTACTAAAATTTAGTCTTAATATGAGGAAAAGAGAAATGAAAGGGTCACCACCAAATTATGATCTCGATTCGGAGAACATTGGTGGTAATTTAGAGACATATAATTGGAGGAAAAACGTAAATATTTATAGGTAGTGATTGAGGTCATCAATCACAAACAAGTATGAAATTGAGGTCCTTGAATTCATCAATCTATGATGATTTGAAATACCATCGGTTCAACAAAACATAGGGTATTAGGATAACACATTTTTGACGTTTCGAAATATCTTAGTTGAAATCCCACATCGAAAAATGAATTAATGAGGCCTCTATTTAAAATAAAGAGTGGAAAGTATGAAGATTACCGAAAATAACACATACTAGGGTTCCATGTAGGAAAATATGGATATGGAAGAGAAATCTAACCATCAATTATCTGATGGAGAGTGGTAGAGAACATGGCTATGAAAAGTCCAACAATCCCAAAGCCATAAATTAGTGATGATTTAAGGTACCATCTAGGACAACATTTTTGTTCTAAGTTGCTTTTCTTAATATTGAGGAATTTATTTATGAGATTGGCTAAGATCATAAGGAGATATACTTACTTTATAATTAGAGTTTTGTCCATTAATAAATTTCTACCATAAACTCATCTTTCACTCGTAAAAAAAATTATATTTATACTATTCGTACAGGGTTCCAAAATAAATGAATTTATAATTCATCTACCAGATCTTTTAAAAAAACTACATTATTTAATCCAGGACATCTCTTGGGCCAGTGGTAGGTGATACACCCTTGTCGCCCTTCGGTTGCGGGTTCAAGTCTTGCAGCCTTGCCGGACGCGACGGGTTGCCGCCCGACCTCCGGGTTGTCCTTTTATGGAAATCCAAAATAATCCAAACTATAACTATCCAAAATACTTCTGTCCAAACTCATAGTCCAACATTTATAAAGAAGGTAAACATAATATAGATCCTTTTTACCCTGTAATAGCATATGAATACCTTCATCATGTACTACCATATTCCTTATTGATTACATTCATGTTCCCTTATTCCATATAGAATGCTGGATATACTTCATTAATCCAAAAATGTTTTAAACCCCAACAATGGTGGAATATACAAATCATTAATCAGCTTCAAGGTAGTCAATAATATCCAATATAATTTATCCAAAATAATCACATATTATTCCAAAATCACTACCTCAGTATCAGAACTATATTACGATTTATCATTCTCTCAACCATATATTTTCTAAAAATTTAACCTTCTATTGAGTCACTTTTCTTTGTTCCACACAATCTCAAGTCCTTAATGAAATAGTACTGCAGTACAATCCTTATATACTCCATAATTATTATAACAAGTACATTGTTGATACAACACTCAATTGATATAATCAACATAAGAACTCGAATCATTCCTCTTCATCTGTGGTAGTATCATAACTTGATTATTATCCAATAGCATCATTTGCGGCATAGTCTGATGACTGGTACATAGGTTCGCGTAGTGTCCAAACTCCTTGCAAATGAAGCATTGTACATTTAAAACCATTTTCTTACCCTTGCAGTCACGTACTTTGTGCCCTTTTCCTCCACACTTATAACAAACTCTCATTCCTTTCAGGCAAGTTCCAGGGTGTTTCTTTCCACAGTTACCACATATGGGAAAATTCTTCTTTTCCCTCTTACTTTTATCTATCTTTCTCTCTTCCATCCTTTTCTTCTCTTGCTTCCCTTCAAAGCCATAGGACTCAGTAAACTCTTTACTTATCTTATCAACACATGATATTATTTCTTCATATGATGATAATAAATAGGAGACTATTTCTCTTATCAATTCTAGCTTAAGACCATGAAAGATATGATCCTTCCTTCTCTTTGGATCATGTGCATTTCTGGAGTTCTCATTCCTTCTACTGGGCGCCATTTCTAAACAATGGCATAAACTAGATTAGTTTATGAACCAAAATACATAATCCCATACTTATAAAACACTTAACATAAATTGAACTATTTATGGATATAATCCATAATCATAAAAATGTTTTCTTTGAGGAAGTATATACTCATAAACCCTTCATAATGATTTGTAAAGAAAATGAGAGTTATCCTAAGCATATCCCCCGGGAGTGTCGTAACCAAGAGTGCAGCAAGGCCCGTTGTCGTGCACCAGTTCCCGTTCGAGTCTAGCTCAAAGCGGTGTTTTCGGGTTTTACCCCTAGGTACATCTGTGCCAGAGCCGCCTCTACCTGCTCGTATCCAGACATGGATGTATTGCTCGGAAAACTCACAAAATCTATACAATACCAAAATTCTAGGAAGTTCTTCTATACTAATCCTCAAAGTTCATCTTAGGTTTATGTTCTCTAATCAGAGTTTATCTAAATCTAGCTTCCAAGGTTTGTACTAAACCTCCCTCTGATACCAACTGTAACGCCCCGACCCCAGTTGCCCAGAGTCGGTGCAATAATTACATAACATTGGCATGATCACAAGAAAGATCAAATCTCGAAAGACCGATTGGTTTAGTAGCCTTGGAAACACTAGATTTAATCATAAAGTTTTACGTTACATTTCAAAGTGAAAAACTACTACAACAACAAAGTCTTCATATCCACACTATTAACCCCTCATAATATCCCTGCAAGTCATTCATAAATTACTTCTTCACTACCTGGGAAAAATAAAACATAGAAAAGGGGTGAGATCAAATGCCCAGTAAGGATAACAATATAGCGGAACATTCAAAATAAGCATAAACATTTAAGGCAATGAATTACTAAAACAAAAGCCTTTTAAAATTGAACTTCAACATAGTATGGCAAAAGTAAAATGAAATAATGCCATTTACTTGTTCACATGGATATTCTACTAATCGAATAATCACATGCAATATCAATAACCACTTTCATAATGTTGGAATTCATAATGCTAAACGTTAATTTCTTTGTCTAGGCCTCATCCCAAGGCCTAGGGGTTACTTCTAACCGGAACCCAACCCGGAGTGCCTCTAATAACCGGACACCAACCCGGAGTGCCTCTAATAACCGGACACCAACCCGGAGTGCCTCTAATAACCGGACACCAACCCGGAGGGCATACTTTTACCAGTCCCTAACCTGGAGGGCTTACTTTAACCATTCCCCAACCTGGAGGGCTTACTTTTACCGGTCCCCAACCCGGAACATACTTGTTTAGCACATTCATCTGAAGAAAAGTTTGAAATATAACATAAACATTCGGATTAAAACTAGCATACGAAATGTCAATAGTTTCACCATAAACTATGAATGGTATAAAATAGCACATCCACATTCAAACATATCACAAAACCTTCAATACAGTATAGAAGTTTTGTATTATAATAAATCAACATCAAATAAGCATAAAATCCATTAAAGGATGTTGACATAGATGAAATCAAAACACTTTTTAGAGAAATATCTCTTTCTATTTTTGAAATCATTTAAGAGCCATATAAAATAAAACATTTTCTTGAAAATATTCTTGTAAGGTTGTAAGGAAATCTTTGACAATTTTATAACGGCGAAAAATAACCACACCCTCCGTATAAGTAAAAAAAACATTCTTATCTTAATTCTGTCGAAAAGGTTAAAAAGGACCTTGTTTTGAAAACGACGGAAAGATTACTTTATAAACCTCTTACAAAAAGTCAAACAAGGGTATAAATGAATTTAACCCATATTCTTGTAAATAATAAATATGTTTTGAAATACATTTCGAAGAAACATGGATGTGGATGATAAAGAAATCCCAGTAGATTATTACGTATAAACAACCTCGGATAATGAAGAGATTGTGAAATAACCCTTACCTTGTACTTTTCCTTGGTTGGGGTAGGTTAACCTCCTGTATAATGGTGAAATAGTTGTTATTAAATTATACAAGAATCATATATATTAATATGATATCATATATGATCTTTTAACATTGATTTGTTAATAATATCTTAGAATTATCGTCGTTTCGGGTGTTAACTTACTTGTTTTCTTTTGTATGTTTTGTTACGTAAGACATGTATGTAAAGGATAGGTTGTATATTATTCATATCCAGAATTATATCAAGTCCTTAAACATCATTTTTTAAATCATCAAATTATACTTGAATGGATACGATGGAGAATGAATCTCATCACGTTCGTGGAGACGGTAGTCCGTACGTACGCACGAGCGACAATATCATTCTTTTGATATTAAAATAATATATAAAAGGATGGTATATAATATATAAAGAATCATTAACATGTTAGATTTATTATTTACATGAGTTACACATCATTATTATACCCATCCAAATAATATTATATTGAATAACAATTACACCACGACGTGGAGACGGTAAGCCGTACGTACGCACGTATGGTGACATGTTATTCAAAGGGTGGATAGGATAATGAATATGGTTGTACCATATTTATAATAACATCACAGTATATGTGAGATACTGGAGTTATTATTTCAGAATGGTAATAACAAAGGAAGAAGAAGTGGAAGAAGAAATGAACTTAGAAAAGGGTGGTGAAATCATTACCTCTTCTTCGGGTTCTTCCTTTTGATTTGATCAAAAGGGCTCCTTAGGATGGCTTTCTGATCAAAATAAGGCCTCTAGGTTGTAGTGAGGGATGTTGGGAGAGTATTTGGGCAGAGTTTGGCCGAACCAAAAGGCTTTGAAGGTGTGAAGAAATGAGAAGGAGGAGTGCCCTTTTATAAGAGGGGTGAGGGGCACCTTTGGAAAAGCTAGAAATATTAATTTATAATAAATTCATATTCGGTTTCTAATGGCTCCAAAATTGACTATTCAAAGATTAAGGTGGGGATAGGTCGAAAACAACTCAACCAATAGAATTTAGACAGGTTTGGGTACTTATATTAACCTTATCTTTAAGTATTAACTCTAAGTTAATTAGTTTCACTTTTACAATGTGTCTTTGTATTTTTATATTATATGGTTAATAGACTTACCATATACATACAAGCGACCCCCAAGTGGTCCATTAATGATTAACCTATCATAATATAAGTCTCTTGGCCGAACCTTAGATTTTTAGGAATTTAATATCAAATAATAATATAATATTTGTTTTAAGAACTCTTTTATGTCAATTTTGATACTATTCAATAGTTGATTTTTGTGAAACTCATAACAGATTGATTACTTCGAACAAAGTCAATTAAATCAATCCTAATATATCCTATTATCCTAGAAAATTAGTGTAATTCATTAAAAGTTTCATATTATATTTATTTGGGTATTTATAATATCAATTATGTTAATTTTTTACTATTTTAGTAATTACTGCATCATCATTGTGTCATAAATAAAATAAATTATTTAATGTCTAAAAATTATAAATAAAACATCATTATGTATGAAATCTTTTTAGATTTCTAATGAATATTTATAATCGAAAGTCCAACATGTATAACCCTATGTAAAAATTGTTCTTCTAAAAGATGTAAGCTTATGCCATTTTTGTATTCATTTTAACTTAATTAAAATAAAGTGTCATTATCACTTACAAGTGGATCAATGGGGTCCCCAAATTGACCCAAAGATTCCCATGGTCGACCATGTATCAACCAATAGGGTTAAGACACGTTTTAGGGTAATTTAGTATTATTATAATATTATTTGTTTAACCCTTATTTACCGGATTTACCCTTTAACCATGGTAAATAAAATATTTACCACAGTAATTATTCAAAATGTCTAAAAATAAAAGTTACCTATTTACACAATTTGGACATCATGATTCCAAATATGGAATCCATTATTCTAAATTCAAAACACAGAAGTGGCAGAAATTAATTTAAAATTAATTCCCGCTGTCAAAACAAAAAGCGTGTTTTTAAGAGATAATAACTATCAAAAGATTGACACTTGTTTATGTTCGGTTTAATTGTAAAATTATATCCAATGACCAACATTATATTAAATGGTAAAAATATATTCTAAATATACTTTAAAACCACTCAAATTCATAATTTATCACTAGTAATTAATTTGATTAAAAAAGTTGTTTTCAATTAAAATTTAGTAATTTTCACTATTCATCAAAATATGAAAGTTATCCGAAATGTACCAAAATTTCACCTTAGGCTAAATTCGATATTCCGAATCCAAAAATGAAGTCCATTTTAAAATATAATATATATATAATTTCAAAAAGTAGGTATTACTATTCATAACGGCTAGTTTGATTGGTTACGGTGTGTTAGAACTCGGTGTTGCGTACAACACACGCTAGCGTACCGTTGAAGCTTGGGATATTTCATTTTAAATTTTTGATGTCCCCATTTAGTCAAAAAGTTTAAAATATAGTATCTAAAAAGGGTTCACTATTAAAATTTGGTAAAAGTGAAATACTGAAAATGAATTTGTTCTTACATTATGTCTAAGAAACTCATAATATGGATTCTAAAATTATAAGGATTATATAAAGTTTAAAATTTAGTTAACACTATTCATAACCTCTTTTGAACAGCTTGTTTGGTAAGTCATGGTGCGATTGTACTTGGTGTTGCGTGTAGTGAAAGTTATTGAATTATTTTGAAGAAATAACACACTATAAAATCTTGGGGTGTTACATAATATTCCTAATAAAGAATTGTTATTAATACTGTAACATGCTTGATGATGCATGAAATGAGTTAAAAGATAAATATAAGGCTTTAAAGGAACAATATTCTCTTACCTCTACCATTAAATATGATCTTACTATGGAAAAAATAATGCTCAATTGCATAAAGAGAATAATTAATTTAAACTGTCTAATGAGAAATTGAAAACGGACTTATAAAATTTTATCGATGGAAAGAATATTATCACACAAATTTTTGGTAAACAAGATGCACCAAAATACACTACTAGTATGGGATACCAACTTGGTTAAATGAATCTAGTCAAAAACATTTTTGTGTCAAAATATTAATATATGTTTTCATCCCCAAAATTGAAAAATCTACTACAAGTTCTAGTAGTGGATGGTCATTTATTGTATCTAATTTCTCTAGACCAAATAGTGTTTTTTTCCAATACCTTACAAACTATTTATAGGAAACCCATGAAGAAAACGTGTCTTCCCAAAGCATTTATTACTAATATTACTGGACTTAGGCAAGTCTGGGTACCAAATTCTTTTCTTGGTTAAATTAATTTTTTAGGTATGCTACTTGAAGATATCATGTAAGAGCTTATGGTACTTGGATAGTGGATGTTCAAGACACATGATAGGTGATTATTCATTCTTTAAGAATCTTATAAATATTAAAGGTGTTAATGTTACTTTTGGTGGCAATGAAAAAGGAAAAATAATTGTCCTTGGATAGATTGGTAACTCAAATTGTGTTTTAATTTCCAAAGTACTTTTTGTTAATGGATTAAAGTACAATTTTATTAGTATATCTCAATATTGTGATGATGGATTTAATATTAAATTTAAAAATAATTCTTGAAATATTTTTAATTCTAAAAATGAGTTAGTATTTACTTATTTTATAAATTAAAATATTTATGTTGTTAATTTATATTCCTTAATTTTACAAAATGTTTCTTGTTTGAGTGATTTTCACAAAGAGTCTTGGATCTGGCATAGGAGATTAGGACATTGTAATATTCATTCACTTAGAAATATTACTAGGAAAGTAATAGTTAAGGATCTACCCAAACTAGAATTTCCAAATGAAACATTCCACAATCCTTGTCAAAAAAGAAAATAGTGAAAAAACTATTTTAAACAAAAGAAAACAATATCAAATTATCATCCTCTTGTTTTGGTTTACATGGATTAGTTTGGGCCATATAGAGTTTAAAGTCATAATGGGAAGCACTATGTATATGTTATTATATATTACTTTTCTAGATATACTTGGACTTTCTTTATTGCTCACAAAAGTGAAGCTTTCCCTCATTTCATTAATTATTATAAAATGATAAAAAACCTAAGTGGTCTTAGGATTAAAATCTTAAGAAGTGACCATGGATGTGAGTTTTAAAACCAAGATTTTTAATCTTTTTTCTCACAAAATGGTAATAGTCATAACTTTTCTGCTCCTATGACACCCCAACAGAAGAGAGTTATAGAAATAATAAATAGAACCTTACCAGAAATATATCTAACTATGATTAATGAATAAGATTTACCTATTTACTTTTGGGATGAAGCTGTCAATATAGCTTGTTATATAGTTAATAGAGTCTTGATTAGATCTATCCTCAAGAAAACACTTTATGATTTGTCGAACAATAGAAAACCCAAAGTTAGTTACTTTAATGTTTTTGGTTTCAAAGTCTATATTATTAATATTAAGGATAATCTTGATAAATTTTCATCCAAAAGTGATGAAGGAATATTTCTAGGTTATTCAACCTCTATAAAATCCTATAGAGTCTTTAAAAAAGAACCAAGTGTGTGGAATAATATTTACATGTCAAATTTGATGAAATATATCCACATGAACCCAAGAACTCCCTAGAAAATATTGGATGATATGTCCAATATAGACATATATACTAAATCTTATGATCTTTTAATTAAGAAAACTATTAAATCATCCAGTTCTTGAAATTATCCAAAATCTAGTCACGATGAACCTGAACATGTTGAAGAAGATGAAATTACCATCCCTTCTTTTTATTGACCCATAAGAACTCTTAAGAACCATCATTTAGATGTTGAAGTTGGAGACATAGACAAAGGAACTCAAACTAGAGCTTCTCTTAGAAACCAGGTTGAACATCAAGACATTTTTTAAAGCATGAACCTAAGAACATCAATGATCCACTCAATGATGAATTTTGGGTAATTGATATACAATAATAACTTAATAAATTTAAAAGAAATAAAGTTTGGAAACTAGTTTATAGACTTAAAGACACATTGACTATAGGCACAAAGTGGGTGTTTAGAAATAAAGTTTATGAAGATGGTACTATTGTAAGAAATAAATCCAAAATTGTTGCACAAAGATATATTAAATAAGAAAGAATTGAACATGAAGAAACCTTTTCACCTGTTTATAGACTTTAATCCATTAGAATCCTGCTAGCATATGCAAAAAAATCTAAATTTAAAGTTATATAAAATGGATGTTAAGAGTGAATTCCTAAATGGGTATATAGTTCAGGATGTTTTTGTTGAACAACCCCTGGTTTTACAAACCTTCATGTTCCAAATCATTTTTTAATTTAAAAAAGGATTTATATAGTTTAAAATAGGCTCCAATATCTTAGTATGATAGACTAAGTAATTTTATTATTTCTAAAGGTTTTACAAAAGGTATAGCTGATCCTACTCTCTTTATAAAAATAATTTCTAAATATGTTTTAGTTGTAAAAATATATTTTGAGGATATTATTTTTAGATCTTCAAAAAATCCTTTATGTGTTGAATTTTCAAAAATGATACAAAATAAATTTGAAATGAGTTTAATGGGTGGACTCAAATTCATTCTTAGATTTTAAATCTTTCAACATATAGAATTTGTTATTTTAAATAATAGTAAATATACTAAATATAGTCTAAAACTTTTTGGTTTGGATATTATTAAAAGTATTGATACTCCTATGTGTACCACCTATAAATTGGATCTTATTGAAAATTGGTATTCCATTGATCAAATCAATTACAGAGGTATGATTGGAAGTCTTATCTACTTGACTACTAGCCAACCTGATATTATGTTTAGTGTGTGTATGTGTGATCATTTTAAAGAAAATACTAAAGAGTTGCATCTTCTTGTTGTTAAAAGAGTTTTCAAATACATCAAATATATTACTAACTTAGAATTTTTCTATCCTAGAGGAAAATTATTTGAATTAGTTAGTTTTTTTATGTTAATTTTGGTGGTTTAAAGTTAGATAGAAAAAGCACCTCTAGAACATGTCACTTTTTGGGAAAGTCACTAGTATCATGGTGTAGTAAAAAGAAGAATTTTGTCACATTATCTACTACTAAAGCTGAATAAATAGGTATTGGTAGTTGTTGTTATTATATTTTGTTGGTGAAACATAGTTTTCTACATTATGGATATCAATTTATACATGTCCCTATAAACTGTGATAACACAAGTGCTATTAACATCTCTAAGAATCTAGTTTCTCATTCAAGAACAAAACATATTGATGTAAGACATCAATTTTTGAGAGATCATTATCAAAAAGGTGATATTACTTTAGAATTAATTGGAACATTGCATCAGCTTGCTAGTATTTTTACTAAGACATTAAATTCTAAATGAATGATTTACATCATACATGAATTGGGAATGATAAAACTTGAGTGACCATTTACAATCTCACAGTTTACCGTCTCATAGTATACTATCTTACAGTTTACTATCTCACTGTTTATGGTCTCAGTAATTGTTATCACACCGATCAGAGTCACACCATTGTGATTCCAACATAACTACACATTCAGGTCTCATCGTTATGAATAAACTTTCTATATTTAGTAATATTTTCTTTTATCTCTATTTTAAATATGTTATTTCACTTTTATGTTATATTTTGTTAATTTGTGACTTCTGAAATCCCTAAATGATAAAAACCCATCACTCCAATTCTCTCCTCACTCATTCTCTCTACTCCTGAAACTGAAACCCTTATCTCTCAAACTCGTTGCTCTCCTCAAAACCCTCTCTGGATGTCAAAAATGCCAAGGATGATTCATCCATCTTCCTCGACTCCAGAGAAATGTCGATCATCAAAGAAAGTGAAAAAGGCCCTAATAAAAATTTATGAGAAACCTCTGAACCCTAGTCTCACAGATTGTGTAGTCATGTCGGAAGAGGAAGTGTGTTCAAAATGGATTCTCTCAAGTAAGTCACTTGTTCACAGATTTTTGGAAGAATGGGGAATGTGAAATGTTTTATAGAGATAAGAGACCCATATACCCAAAACTAATTTTTTGAGTTCTATCAGTATGTCCAGTTTTTGTTTAATTTTAAGGATGAATTTGTGGTTAGAAGTTGGGTAAATGGACAAAGGTGTTATTTTTCTCCAAGGATATGGGATGATTGTTTAGGAGTACTTCATGAAGGTATCTTCAAGGATCAACAAAAAAATCATCCACCATCAAGTGACATATTTATCCTAGAAGAGGCTTTGGGTTACTTACAAGAGATCAAAAAAGGAGAAGGTTTATAGCTAGTGA
This sequence comes from Viscum album, assembly GCA_963277665.1. NCBI lineage: Eukaryota > Viridiplantae > Streptophyta > Magnoliopsida > Santalales > Viscaceae > Viscum > Viscum album. The sequence continues at coordinate 1,840,760,833 of OY728129.1, read as the reverse complement.
ATTAGATTGAGAGACTAGATTTCTATCCAAATTTATTCAACACCTAATATGTCAAAGGAAAGGTTCCATTTCTACTCTAAAATATCAAGATATATTCTTGTTTCATCTCTTAAAGAATGATCACAAGGTAAATATGTGCAAGTATCATGTCCTTCACATGTGTTATATGATCAAGACAGATTCAAAGTCAACCTTATTATTTTATTCCAGACTCATTTCTAATATGATTCAAGACAAGGGTTTGGTAGGAAAGGATAAATAAGATGTTGGGGGTTATGAGTTTTGTCTATCTAAGGATATATGTAGGTGAATGAAAATTAGTTGGAATCCCTGGAAGAGGTTATGGGTTGAAGAAAATGAAAGTTTGTATGAGGATTATAATCCTTTTGATCATCCTTCAATACCTAAGGATAACACGGATCCTAGTTTGGAACTAGATGTGTTTCTGGAATATTCAGATGAAGGAATGGAATTTGATGTTCCTAGAGCATAAGCTGGAGTTTTTTCTAAAAGCAGTGATCTAGATATTTCTAAAAGGACTGAAGATCCTCCTCATGCATCTCTTGAACCATCTTAGGATATTCCCTCTAGATATTATCTTCTCTTTAAAGGTAGTAAAGATGAAAGTGAATAAAATACATCCAAGGATAAAGATGATTATAAAGGTGAAGAAACTATGGAAGCACATGTTACTAATGAAAAACAGACCAAATAAGTTTCAACTCAAACCAATAATAGCTAAGTTTCAACTCAAACCAATCATAGCTAGAGAAGTGATATCTGCTAAAAATCCAGAACATTTCTCTATTCCTAAAAATTCTCTTGAAACCCCCAGTTATATAATCCATAATGATCTAAATGTTTTTGGAGAAAATATATTGTTTGTATTTGGAAATATTAGGAATTCATAGCCTTCTTTTATGACTAACCGTAGTGAAAGGGATGCTGGAATGCTTCTATATAAGCTAATCTGAAAAAAAACTCAACCCAAAATGATTGATGAGGTACAAGAAACAAGGATTGAAAATAAAATGATAAGGGATCAAGTTAAATCCTTAAGATCCTTGGTTGAGGATATGATAAAATATTTTCAAGTTTCTCCTACTCCAGTTTCTATTTCTTTCCTAAGTAAGGATGATGCTGACATACTCTCGAGAAAGTAAGTATCTCAGATTCAGCCAAATTTTATTTCAGTTGTTGAATAAGTGGTCGAGAACAACACCAAAGTAGAAAATTAAATGAGTGGACTTGTGGCTACAATCAATCGACTAACATATGAGTATAAAGGATCTTTAGAAACGGTTCTTAAAATTCTTAATGATCTCTCCTCATCTAATTCAACTCAATATTATTCTTCTCAAACCTCTCAACCTTTGGACAGTGACTTGATCAGATCAGTGATTAGATAAGAGATTTAGACATTAGTTTCTATTCCAAGTCAGGAAATCCTGAGTAAGATTGAAAAGTGAAATGAACATGTTCATGATATGGTTAGACATTACTCCAAGATTGCTACTGATTCTCAAGCAGATATTTTAAATAAAGTGGATTCCTATTTTAAAAAGATTAATACCAATCACCAACTAATAAATTATTTCAAATATCTAGTGGATAATTTGAGGCTCCCTCTAGTGAATCAATATTTCAAGGAGAAATTCTAGCGGTTGAAGGATTTTACTCCTACTCTTGATAATTTTTTGGAAAATGAGGATAACTTTGAGAAATACGTAGAGTATAGTGCTGATATCATCAAGGATTTCATAAAACCAGTGAAGCCTTATTTTTATGTTCAAAGAATATCCATAGTTTCTCCTACAACTGATCCTCTCAAACCTGGCATGCTTTCTTATATCACTCCTTCTTCCTTTACCTCCTTTTCTCTAGTTACCATGACCCCTACTCAGGCTCTAAGCAAGATCAAACTAGTCATTATAGAGAAACCCTTACCTCATTCTTCATCTAGACCGAGCCTTTCCCCTTGTATTATTTAAGGTGTGCCTCTATATTCTAGATCTATGCCAACCACATCTACTACTTCTGCACATGATGCTCCTACTCCTCCTATTTATGACAAGGGTAAAGGGAAGGATATATAATTTTAAGAGAAGTGAAGGATGATTTTGGATAGGGATATAATGTATTTTCTTTTTGTGATTGCATTGTACTCTATCGGTGTATTCAATGAAATGTGTTATCTATTTTATTCAATTGTTGATTTCATTTAGTGTTTTTTTTCTTTTTCTTAATTTATTTTTGTTAATCCCAAAAGGGGGAGAATAACTTGAATTTATGCTATTTTTACATATATTCTCTAATACTATAATGAACTGCCTTGATTTTCAATATTAATCTCATACAATCTGTTTGATATATTAAGAAAACTGTTTATTCCATTCTGAAGTGTATGGATTGTAAATTCCATGATTTTTTATCATCAAAAAAGGGGATATTGTTGGAATCCTCTTGTTTTAATGCTCAAACTCATGTTTAATTCTTATTAATCATGTTTAATCTCGTTCTATAATGTTTTATTATGCTCATGTTTAATCTTAATCCATTCTGTGAGTAATACTTATTAAGAAAGATTGTAGATATTTGACAAAGTATGAGTCACCATTAAGGTTCACTCACAATCACCGTTTTTGTGACCAAACGGTCTCACTGTTTAGTCTAAAAATTGGAAAAGTATGAGTCACCATTACAATGACACCTTTGTATCATGCTACCAATTCCAGAACTCCCAAAGTACTAGAAATAATTGTATGAAGTTATCGGAATAGAATTTTTTTCAAATGAAAATAAACTGTTTCAATGGAATTGTTGCTAGTGAAACCATTTATCACAAAGGACCTGACACTATTGTTGGAACAATATTGCCACAACACTGTTGCATTTCCTAACTGATTCAAAATTTTCATAAAGTATGAGATATCGGTCTGCAGTCACCACTTAGAAGAAAAGGATGAGTCACCACTAATTGTGGCACTACTCCTAAATCACTATTCCTATGAAACCATTCCTATATCACCATTGATTGTGAAACTATTCCAAACTTTTCCATTTCTGTCTTATTTAAATTAAATTCAAAATTATTTCTAACAATCATATTTGAGATATTTAATGATATTAATATTATTAATGATTCTTACAGACATGTCAGAAGACAGTACAAGGTATGATGTGTGGAAATCATGCTTCTTTTCGGAAAAAACACAAACACCCGAGATTTAATATATTATAGCACACAATCTAAAGAAGAAGAGACAGCGACACACACCATGCCAACTAGAAGAGCCACGATAATCTATCTTGCTTACTGTGAGCTAAAGAAGAACTCGATGTCAACCATCCTACGAACATCCTTAAAGAATCAAAAACTAAAAGAAGAATAAGAGCTATAAAGAACATATCATTGAACTAGAATCCAAAACACAGAACTCACAACACACTATTTCTGTGTATATTTCTAGAAGAGGATTCAAGCTTCAAATTTTCTACATTTAGAAATTCCAGAACTATATAAAATAACACTCAAATAATTTTTAATCCCTTCTTATTATATTCTTCTCTATTGTGTACTGTTTTATTATTCTTTTGAGTCGTGTGTGTATCTATATTAAAAACACACATGGTCTCCAATGCTAAACTAGAGGATACAAGATATTATCTCACTATTACTCTCTTATACCATTTTACTCCCACGTATAATTGTGGAAGATGTCTCTGTGTGACCTGGTTATTGTTTTTCCCATGTAAAATTGTGGTAGAGGTCTAGATGACCTGGATAGCTTGTATGATATTGTAAACCCTGATCTAGGGTGTAGATCAATCTTGTTTATATGTATTTTTCTTGGTGGTAGGTGATCACCGAGTGGATAGGAATAAGTCTCGGCTTGAGAATGAACCTCTTGTTTTATCTACTGCGTTCAAAATTCAGTTTTCTGGCTTATATTTGTTTATTAAAATCATAAAACTTTAATTTTATTTTATAGTTAATCTTAGATTGTGTTTGCATTAGAATTTGATTTAGTATACTGATTTCAAATGTTAAAGTAATCTCATAAATTTCTTTAACTGCTAATTAAACAATCTTTGAGAAATCTTTCAAATAAGAAAATCTTTTAAAAATATTATACTTTAATTAACTAACCTGTTTTTTTTAAAAAAATTGGGGGATTATTAAATAAAGTTTTAACAGAAAGTTTTATAGGAACTCAATCCACCCCCACCCTCTTGAGTGTCATACTCATACCAATAGTGAGTACTACTTCATCCTTATTCTTTTCAGCTTTATATTTTTATTCCAAACCTATCATAACCATAGTAATATAATGATGTCAGTATAATTCGTATAATTAGGTATTTTTATATTAATATAACAACCCTTATTTATTCATTCTCATCTATTTATTAAAAAAATAACGTCAATTGTACATTTTTCTGGACTACCACCTTTACAAAGTGATGTCTTCCATTTTTCATCAATGCCTATATTCACTGGTTATATGGATGGAATTGAAGAATAAATTTTAAATATATAATATAATTATTATTTTGAAGAGAAAAATTATAATCCACCTTCATTCCCTCTCATTAATTGGGAAATAAAATTTTTAATCTCATGTACCAAGGAATACCACCTCCACGAAATAACACTTTTTTCATTTTTCATATATATTTTCATTATTTTTTCAAATATATTATAATATAATTCATAAATTTATTAAAATAAAAATAATATCTTTATGATTATTTTATAATAATATTATGTCAAAATGAAAAATTTCTAAACCATATTCACCCATTAAATTATGGTATGTTTGTGTTTGGGTCGGTCTATTCATATATTTGAATAATGATATAAACCTATATCATGAATAACTATGAAAATGTAAATAATAATAATATAATTTACAAATTAAATAATGTTATTTTTATGATTATGGAATGGTTATATGATCTATTTAACTTATTATTAAAATATCATCTTTGATCGCTACAATTACCGAAATAAGACAACACATATTTCATTTTAACAAAACATAACAAAAAACTCATCTAAAATGATATAAGAGCATTATAAATCAATATAATTTTTCTATTATAGTAACTTAAATTATTTAGTAATGATTATTATGGTATCAAATAATTATTAATGAAATTTAGATTATAAATAATGTGTGAAACAATTAAAGCTACTAAAAACCTGTGGTAAAAATAAGATATAAATAACCAATATATTCATAGTAAATGATCATAAATGAAGTATATGAAATTTAATGTATTTAAAAAATGTTATAAAATTTAATATTAATCTATTTTTTGTTGTATAGGATCTTAGAGTTCATTCTACTAGGCAGGGAAACAAGGTAAGGGTTATTTATCTCAAATTTAATTTGTTGATAAATATTTCTTAATATACACCATGTTTTATTTATTATGAGGTATATAATACCCCTTTAATATTTTTTATCATGATACTCTCATTATCTATGTAATATAATTTTTCATTTGAAATAATATCCTTTAAGAGGTTTGGATTTAAATATTACCCAATCCATAGCTAATTTCCAGACTCAAATTCTTTCTCATTGAGTCACGAAATCTCTACTTGGTTATGATATTATAATCCCATTTTATCCTTATTTATTCATTTTTCAATAGTAATTTCTTTTTTTATTAGGTTAAGTTACTTAATTTCATAGGTATCATCCTCTTTCATGAAATAACTTCTCAGATAAAAACTTGGAGTTAGTGAGAATAACTCACATTCCTTCTTATAAGTATTTATCCATAATATCCATATTTTTCATCTTTCCAATGTTTTAATATATTTTTTGGAACTCAAATATGGATTAATTCATGCAATACACATACTTCTCATCACTAAATTTCAAATGTAAATTTTATCTCCCTATTTATGATGTAGGTTTTTAATAAAGGATTTTCAAAATATTAAGAGGTTTATGTATTATAGACATATTTACTATCTTACACTCCATGTTTTCTCTTTAAAACCTTTATGAAATTTTCATGAATCTATTGTATTAGATTTACTAAAAATTAATGTTTTAACATTTATCTAAATTTTTCCTTCTAACATTTTTGAAAATTAATTTTCCAAATAAACTAATAACTTTTTCTCCTACACTTTATTTTAAAAAATAAGTAAAGAAACTTAATTTTAGAAAACAAATTGAATAATGGATTTCCCACCATTTTGAAACATCTTTCCCTTGTTTAATGGTTTTATAAATTAAATTATTTTTCTTTATTATATGAGTTTTATTTAAAAAAATCATGGAAAATATTTATTTTCATCATGCTATTCAAAGTAAAAATCCATTATTCTTATAAAGTATTCTTCATCGACCCTTTTATTCTTTACCAATGTTTTCAAAAAAAAAAGAAACATTAAATCTCTATAGGGGAAATGATACATCACTACCTTTTTCTTACCTAATCATATTTTTTGTATAACTATAAATTTTCTTTCAATGTCTTTCCTCTATGAACACTCAATATTTCCTTCGATTGATTGAATTTTCTTCACCTGAATGTCATAAATCTATTGATTAGGGAAATTATTAACTGAATTGTATACCCTTTATCTCTATGTTGTTAATACCATATGGTTTCTTATCTTTATTCAAGGGTATTTACCTATTAAATTTCTAAATATCATTAGATACATGTTTATTTTCCACAAGTTTATCATGTTATAATTATTGATATAATTTTCAATGTTTTCCTTATGTGATTCCATGTGAAAATGATATGAAAGACGTTTTATTTCCATGGGTTCATTAAGAAATTATTCTGGTGGATTTTATGTGGAATAAATAAATAAGGATAATAATAGGTGGGTTCCTATATCTACCTCAAATGAATTGGATTAAGGTGATGTCTCTTTAAATAATCAGGCATGAACATAATGATTTTGTTTACATAGTCCTGGGAAAAACAAATTTTTCTTTCATTTCTAGGTGTTTTCATAATGATTTTTCTAACATTTTTATGCATGGACATAATGATTTTATTCTCATAGTACAAGTAATAATGATTTTTCTCACAAGGTTTTATTATTATTATGAATTCACCTCCTTTATGAGTTTATTTTCTTTTCAGGTAATGTTAAATTCCATGTTTTACCATTTTATAAGATATTATACACTATTATATAATGTCGTGAAATATTATAGGATTTAGATCTATGAATAATTAGGTATAAATTTATTATATATCCTGATTATGCTCATATTCTCATCTAATGCTCAATTATGATCTTTGATTATTATCAATTATGTTTACACTTACTAAGAATCTGAGATCATCCCTTTATTATTGTTGAGTCCCTAAAATTCTGTATTCAAGATGAAACAAATCCCATCAAATTGGGAAAAGGGTATAAAGAAAACCCAAAAGAACACTGAATAATTTTTCAAAGGGGAAATGAAGATAAAATCCTCTCCCGAACCACTGCTCTGCATAATGTTTCTCCATTTCAGGAAGCATCCAACAAATCAAAAGTTCATGAAAGAAGGGAGTACCATAAGTTCTCCCTAATGAAACAAATTATTTCTTGAGGGGAAGGTAGTTATTTATGCACCCACGAAGAAATATCCCCCATGAACTAAGTAGTTCATAGAATGAGGTAGCATCGTCAACACCTGAAAATGAATCCCCCCACTGACTAAGTCGTCTGCATGATTGGAATACACTGTGGTATTCCACAAAAGAAAGCACATGTCTAACTCCACTCCTCTATAAATGAACACTAAGGGGGTCAAAAAGGGGGATAAAAGGATCACTCGATGATGAAAAATGGGGAGAAATATTGCGATAGGGTTCTAGAGAAATCCCTCCCACACCCAAAGTAGTTTGTAGACTCCTTCCCGTGAACCTTATGTGGGTGGCCCTTTGAGGAACTACACCCCATGAACTGTATGTAGAAGACCATCCTCAAAATATAATATGTAGAGATTGTGCCATTTGCGGGATTGATTCATCATTTTATGACCCTCTGAATAGATAAAAAACCCCATGGACAAATGAAAAAATAGTTCGCAGATGACCCTTTGTGGGAAATGATTTCTAGAAAACCCTTCACAGACAGAACCCTCCATGGATGATCCTTCATGGAATCTCCTCCACAGAAAACCCTCTATAGATAGACCCTTCATGGACTCTCCTACACAGCCATCCCTATGCGGCCATCCCTATGCAGCCAACCCTATGCAGTCAGTCCTATGCGACAAGTCCTATTTGGCCAGCTCCTCTATAGGCTCTCTTTCACAAACATCCCTCTATTTCCAACCATTCATTGATGCTACTACATGGACTCTCTTATACGGAAGGCCTACATAGCCATACCTATGTGGCCAGCTCCTACGTGGATATCTCCTTTGCAGACTCTCCTGTGCATCCTTCCCTAGGCGGAAATTCTTATGTTCCCACTGGTCCATACCACAGGGGATGTTCCCCCTCACCCCCACTCAAGATCAGTGTCAAGCTACAATCCGGGCCCTCCTAGCCCATTCCTTCACTATCATAATTGATCCCCATGAAAAAAGGAGAGTCGCACCATGAAAATTTCAGGTTGGGTCAACGATGTTTTTTTTGTTCCCTTATGTCACCCCAACATTAATCCCTTAAATACCATGAGTTGATCCACTTATCATGAGACTCCTAAAACCCCATCACCTTCCTCCTATACCAGGTTTATCTAGAACTCCATATACAATTGCATACTTAATGTTTCTTACATACTTGAACACACCCTTCTTCGTTTATCAAACTCTTTGTCTTTGGTGATTTCAAATATTCATAAACCTCCCCCGCCATCATAAATAGATGGATAGTTTCTTTAGGACACCTCTTCTTGACTATGCACAAAATGCCCTGGCAGCTCTGCATATGTTTCCCATAAAAAAGGCCGGTAAATTAGAGAAAATTCATCCTCAGGAGAGGCTTTTCCTACCTTCATACACCACAATAGATTACATGCCTCGTATTATTTCTCATGATCCTAGAACACCCATAAATCATGGTTTACACATTCCTCCCCTCTCATGATTGAGGCATATTAGAAAATCCCATCCTAATTATCTTGTAGTTAATCATGGATTTAATAAAAAGTGGTCCAAACTCTTTAAACTCTATGGAACTCGTACTTACCACATGAAGTTAAAATTTATAGTATTAGTCCCTGTAACACAACATTACACTGTGAATCCATCATCAAAGCTATATGACTTTAAACTTTATTACACCCTATATGACATTAAAAAGGGAATCCCTCCTAGAGTAATCCCCTTCATTCCTAGTAGGTGGTTCTATTACCCTAGCTTCTTCCACTATCTCCTCCTCTTTTTCGTTCAGTAGAGAAGGAAACGTGTGTGATTCGTAGTATCTAACACTTCCTCTTGTTTCTCACACTAAGCATGACTCGTGTGGGCTTATAGATAAGTGGATATCATGGAATCTTCATGATTCACCCCAAACAATAAACTATGAGAACTCTGATTCCTACTACAATCAGGATACATAGGATTCATGCACAAGGTATGAGTTCAAATGGGCCTCCTAGAAGGTATAAGCCCCGGTCAAATAAAGTTCTCCTTAACGGTACTTCTTCATAAATGTAATCCCAATTTCAATCCCAAAGGATGGGCCTCCTAGAAGGTGTAATCTCTAGTCAAATATCCTCAAAAAAGAGGCTCCCATGGAAAAGCCCCGACATGCCCCTTTATGGGCCTCCTCTAGGGCATAAATCTTAACTCGAACCGAAATACGAGGGCTTTGATACCCAACTAATTTGGATATGTAGGAAGCCTCCCATAGGTACAAAACCAACACCCAAATAACCCTAATGCTCTTCAAGACACATCCTATGTAGGTTCATATCCACCTAGGAGACCATAACTCTTCTGGGTACCTCGGGCCACTTTAGTATAAGTCGCACACCATCCTTGACCACTTAATATTTTGCATGTGTGTCCCTACCACATGACATTAAACTGAACGGGTGGGTCCTTATCACATGACCTTAAAAGGTAATGTGTCCAGTAAAGAGACACTGAACTACATGGGTTTTGATTCTTCTCATGGGGATTCATAGGAATTCCCCCTTATGGGTTTGATCCCTTCATCAAAATAGCTCTCATCCACCCTGGAAGACGATATATTCCAAAGTGTTGTCCCATATGGCTCAAAACCCACATTGTCTTAGAGAACAAACAAATAATCTCTGATTTTTTCATAAAAGGATAACATCAATGAGGAGCTTCAGATACATGCACATATCTTTATTAATGGAGAACCTATGATATATACAGATGATTCCAGACCCATGTATACCTCTGACTGATATTGCTACCCCAGGGATATGTCACAAACACATGCTTGGGAATGAACCAAGGATTCATGAACATATGAACATAGATTAAATCTATAAGAGAGTCACAGAATTGGAAATAGTTCCCTTAAAAAGGTGATATGACCCCAAGTTCCCATCCTCTCAACCAATGTGAGCTCTCAATGTGTCATTTCCCAAATCATCCAATGATCATATACCTTTGGAAAGTAGGTCCATGAATCATGGATATGATATTTGTTGGGTGTTTTTGGAACCACTAACATACTTTTTGGTGATCATCAAAGATGTTATAACTGATTATAGTGATTTCACACCAATCAAACCCTTTAAATCGCATTAGTCGGCCATATCCCCTATCAGGACAAAAACATTAACCCCTGCGTCTGAAACACTTCTATTTCTATTTCCCTTGGTTATTAATAAAATTAATACTTATGATGTGTCTAGAAGACTATCATGTGTGAAGAATTTATGGGAGATTTTAAATATTTCTTATGGATTAAGTAGTTTCTTATATCATGGGGAAAATGTTCATTAGTTGAAAAGGACATGGGTTTTTTAGTTACTATTTTTAACAAATTATGTAAATATATAAACTTAAAAGATCATGGGAATGTATTATAATGCAATATTTTCTTAAGTCGTGTAACTATAAGATGGTCACATTCATGGGATTTTGTAATTAGTATCATATCAAAGTTTAGATAACTTTTGGAATTAAGATGTTATAGGTTGAGGATAATTTAATAGTTGAAAATTTCATAAAATAATGATAAGTTAAGGTTGGACATAATTTTAAAGGTATTGATAATCCTTTATGTTAGTCTAGGTAAGATTGAATATTTTGGGATTAGTATATGAGAACTTTAGTGAAAACCCAGGGGATTTTTCTAAGGTATAAGTCTATGTATATGATAGTATCTTGAAGTTCTATTAAAGTATAGATTGTGTGCTTCTCATAGAAATTAAATCCCTGACTGGATACAATAAGTGGTTCCAAGCTCTGGAAAAGACATAGGGATGATTGTGTATTAACTTTATTTTCAATCGGTTGATGAAAAAGAGGCATAACTACATAACTAGTTTTCCACTTCTAGGGTATTTTCTATAGTTAATTCACATTCTCTCTAATGACCATTATGAAGGATTATATTGTGATGTTAACTAATTAGGCATGATAACCTAATGAAAAATTGACCATATATAACCAAGGATTAAACAAAGATATGCATAGGTTGAATTAAAAGTACCATATGTTAAAAACGGAGTTGGTATAGGGGATAAAATCTATGGATTGATGTTTTCAAATTCATATTTTTTATATTATTATAAACTTTTTTCTTTAGCATTTTTTGAAACTATATCACAAAAATAAAGATAAGAAATGTATGTATCTAGAAACCACTATAACTTTTGACCAAAAAAATGCATTATAATTAAATGTTTGACAATCTTAGTTTATGCATTTTATGATGAAAAAAGTGTGTTTCCTAGTCTTACCTAAGGTAATGAGGTTAATATCTTGATAAAAATTAAATATACACACTCTTAGTTTTTTTCATTAGTGAGTGATATTTATCAATGACATTTTAGTATATTCTAAATGTTATGAGGATTATATGAAAAAAATAAGGATTTTTCTTCATTATTTATACTTTAAAGGTTAAGAAACATATATTAAATGGTATCAATAACCTTGAAAATTGGTTTTAGGGAAATGTTATACTTTTTGGGATAAATTATATAGAATAGATGATTAAGGTGTGGATAACTATTAGGTTTAATATATTATTGATCTTGAGGTAATAAAGTGTTGATTGATTTTGAGAAAATTGAGTTAGATGGTATTAATAGACTTGGAATTGATTATTTAATGAAAAATAGTTCCATGATATTTTTGGTGAAGTTTATATCATTTTTTGGGATTATGATATATATTTACTACTGTGTGTATTTATTAACTAGTAGTTAATACATTTGATGATTAAAGGTAGAGTAAATTTTTTGAGGAATAAATGATTTTGTTGTTGTTTAATGTCTTAGAGATTAAAATGGTTTCAGGTAAGTTATATTATAGAGAATATATGATTAGGTAATATATATATATGGGGTTACATGATTTTATGTATGATAAATGTTGTTTGAGGAAAGATAAGTAATTTTATATATCCTAAGAGAGTAAGGTAGATTTCAAGTTAGAAGTTATATCCTGAATGATGAATATGTTAAGAATACCCACTCCTTATTTCATCAGTGATTAATAATTTAAACTATAAAGTCAAACTTTATTTAATGTGGGATAGTATATAACAACATGAGAATTTAGGCTCTTTAAATTAATAATATCTTCAATATATTATATCACATGCAATACTGAACTAATGAAACACCCGAAAAAAATAAAATCTGACATATTAAAATTACATTAAGAATATGATAATTAGTATATAAAAAGATAATAATAAATAAAATTAATTACATATTATTATTTTCCTTTGATTAATATTTTAAAAAGGATTCCTTTCAAAGAACCTTAAAAAGGATATTGTATTTTGCATTAATAAATTAAATTCATCACTATTAAATGTTTATTATAATAAGTAATATTTATATTTAAAAAACTAATATATCAACACATAATTATCTTTTCATTTATATGTAATAATATTAAGGACACTTGAAGTTTAAAAGGGTCGTTTTATTTATAAAAGAAATTTTTCTGTACATATTGCACTTTCATTTGGAAGCAAAATTTATAAATTTTAGAATTTTAATTTGAAACAATTAACTTCATTTTGGTATTAAACATGTAAATATTATCTTAGGATGAATTTTTTTTAATTTTTTTAAAAAATGGTTTTTAGTTGAATAGTGAAAAAATATTGTTTTTTCTCATACCATCACTTTGATAGCATTATCCTAATATAATTAAAAAAATTATATAAAAATGTTTATATTTATAAATTAATATAAATCATTTAAAAATATTATTTAGAATTTATGAAACTCATGTGTAACGATTTGTAAACTTAAGTAATATTTTACTCTAAAATTTGTTTCTATTCTCTTGTATTAAAAAATATTTTTCATCTCTTCTTGAAATTAAATATAAAAAATGGATTTAATGTATTATATCATCATAATCGTATTATTTAATAAGTTAAATTTTATTTTTGGGATAAATTATGATTACTAAGATTAAAGTCGATGCCAATGATAATGGTAAAACTATTATTTTAAAATAATTATTTATTAATATTGTGTAATATTTATCTAATAAAATAAATTAATCACTTATAGAAAATGTATTCAATATAATTTTTAAACCTATATATAAATATATTTTCACTCATACAATTTTAAATCAATACTAAATAATATTATGAATACTTAATGGTTAAAATAACATTTTTCTACAAAATGGATTTTCTATATATTAAATGTTTTAATTTATAAATAAATTGTATGTTATTCATAAATTGGATTATATTATATTGGTTTTGAATTTTGGTTATATATACCCAAATTTGGAAATACGGGTTACCTTATAATTTTAATAAAATATTAATTACTTGGGTAAAAATGAGTTACCAATGTAAAAACCAAAAATCATAAAATGTACAAATCAAGTAGTAAAATTATTGAAAAATGTATAAAAATAGGTAAAAATGATTTTTAGAGGCTTATTCAGACTTATTTTTCCCAAAAATACATTATTTATCACTTTTTTAACCATCTACTCTTGAATAGTGTCATTCCATTATTGAAAAATAATTGGTGTTCACAAAAGATCCATTTTCTTCACTTATAAAAGGGGATCACTTCCACCATCTCAAAGTTACACATAACTTTAGAAATTTCCTTTAAAAACTAACTAATTTTACTATAATATATGTCTCTTTTATTACCTAAATCCCTATGTCACCATAAGTTATCTTAATCCCTTCATTTACAAGGAGGATTTCAAGATAAAGTTCAAGGTCTCAAAATGAGTATTAATTATTCCTTATCCACTTATTCTTAATATTTCTCTTCCAAAACTATCCTAAACATAGTAATATACATAAATAAATCATTATTGTACTTAATTTTTTTATATTAATTAGATAACCCTTATTCATTCCATTATATCTACTTAGAAAAACAAAAGGGTGTTGATTGTGCGTTTGTGTGGACTATCGCCTCAACAAAACAAGGTCTTTCATTTTTCACAACTTCCTCAATTCACTAGTTATAAGGATGTAATTTAATAATAAATTTTAAATATATAACATCATTATTATTATTAAGAGACAAATTATAATCCACTCTCCATCCCTCTCGTTTGTTGGGAAATAAAAACCTTAATAGTGCGTTGTGCTAACTACAGCCTCCACAAAATAACGTTGTTTTATATAGATTTTAATTCTTTATAAAATACTCTTAAAATATTATTAAAACCTTAAAAACATCTTAATAATATTTATATACTTATTTTATAAGGATATTATATCAAAATAAACAATTTCTTCACCATACTCACTCATCAAATTATGGTATGTTCGTGTTTGGGTCAGTCTAACCACATACTTAAACAATGATATAAAACACTATCATGTATGACTATGGGAAATTAAATAATATCAATATTATTATTTAATAATAAAATTAATATTCTTTATTTTTATTTAATGTTTATATTAAGTAATTAACTAATTATTAAAATACCATATTTGATCATCCAAATTACTGAAATAAGTCGACATTAACTCCATTTTCAGACAACATAACTAAAAGCCTCATAGAATGAGATAATAGATTTATAAATAATTATAATTTGTCTATTATAGTATCTTAAATGATCAATTAATGAGCCTCAGCCTGGTTAGTGAGGACTCCTTAAGTGCATCCAAGCGAACCGGGATCAAATCCACACAGAGGCATATTTCCGGTACTGTAGCAGTACTGTAGTAGTACTGTAATAGTACTGTAGAAGGTACTATAGCGGGGCTGTAGCAGGCACTGTATCAGGTACTGTTTGGCACTGTAGCAGCTGGGACTATTCCCCTGTTTGGGCCTTCGGACCACCGATTTGGTCCCCAAGTCCTTTAAGGCCTTCGGGCCACCTAGGCCTTTGGGCCACCTTAAGTGAAAATAAAAACTAGACAACCTACAAGGAACAATCTCCAGAAAGAGGATGAGAAAAGAGCTTTCACCATAGCAGAAGCTAACAGATCGTAAGAATGAAAGGGTATGGCACCTGCCATCAGGAAAAGCCTGTGTATGCACAAGAAAGCCTAGTCTAATAACCATGAAATGGTGGATAGTTGATTTCATGATGAAGATGCTGGGGAGGAGCAGTTCCAAGTAGTTAGTCTAGGTTATATGTAGTTTTTGAAGCGTATGGGAAATTAATTCTTCTAAGGATTATGGGCTATGTAATACTTATTCCTACGGGACTTTTAAGGGTTCCACCTCACCCCTTAAAAGGTAGATTATCAAAATCAATAAAAAAATGATGGCCTTCGGTCCATTGGAGGTATCAAATAATGGGTACATAAATCAACATCATAAAGCATGATTGAAATAGTTAAAGTTACTGACACCTGATGGTAGAAATAAGCTATAACTAACTAATATATTCATAATAAAGGATCATAAATGAAGTATATAAAATGTAATTAATGTGAATAAGTTTAATAAATATTATATTAAGATATTTTTTATACAGGATATTAGAGTGCATTCTACTAATCAAGGAAATAAGGTAAGGGTTTCTTATCTCAAATTGAATTTCTTAAGCCATATATCTTAATATGCACATTTTTTTCATTGTAATGGTGTATCTACTAATGGTTTAATATTTTTTTATCATTATACCCTTCTTATTAATTTTATTCAATTTTTCATTTTAAATCATTTCATTTAAGTGATTGAATTTAATTATTACTTGAGCAGTAACAAATTTTATGACAAAAATTATTTCTTATTAGGTCACAAAATCTCAACTTAGTTATGATATTATAATAAAATGTTATCATTAAATTTTACTTTCACAACAATTATTTATTTGTTTTTCTTAGTTAAAGTTACTTCATTTCATTAGTATCATCTTCTTTGATTAAATACCTTCTCAAAAACAATTTAACGTTGGTAGTAATAACTCGCATTCTTTGTAGTGGATCTTTCTCCTCCATGCCTATATTTTCCATCCCACCGATTTTTACCTTTTATTTTGAAATAAAATATGGATTAACTCATGTGATCCTATTACTTCTCATCACCACTTTTCAAATAGATATTATATTTACTTATTTATGATTTTGGTTTTTGATAAAGTTTTTTCAAAATAATAAAAAAAATTATGTATAATGGATATATTTTTTATATATTCAACACTTTGGTTTATATATAAAACCTTTAGGTATTTTTAAGGAATACATTTTTGGATATTTATTAAACATTTATGTTTAAATATCTCAAAAATTTTCTTTCCAACATTTTTTAAAATGGATTTTTAAGAGAAAATGCTAAATTTATTAAATATAATTTCTTTATAAAAATAAGAAAAGAAACTTATTTTTAAAATGTTTTCTTGGTATTGTATTTCCAAACGTTTTGAAAATTATTTCCCATATTTCATGTTTTTATAATGTAGATTACTTTTATATAATTCTATGATTTTTATTTAAAAGGGTTTTCAGGTAAAAGGGTCATTTACATCATGCCATTCAAAGTAAAATTCTATTATTATTATAAAATTATTATTCATCTACATATTTATTCTTTACCTATTTTTAAAAAAATGAGAAACATTAAATATCTATAAGATAAATGATCTATCACTTCCTTTTTATTTTATAATCATCTTTTATGTATAACCATAATTTTTCTTTTAATGTATTTCCTCTTTGAAAACTATATATTTCCTTGTATTTATTAAAGGCTGCTCACCTAGATTTCATACATCAATTAATTAGGAGAATTATTGACTTAACTATATACCATTTATCTAGACATTTTAAATACCATATTCTTTATTATCTGGATTCAAGGGTATTACCTAGAATTTTATTGAATATATTTGGGTACTTGTTTATTTTCCATGGGTATATCATATTATAATTGTTAATGGAATTATGAATGTTTTCAATATGTGATTCCATTTAAAAAGGATATAAAACCCTTTTTATTTTCATGGGTTATTTTTTATATGATGAGGATTGATTTTATCTGGCATACATTTGTTAGGGTAATTATAGGTTGGGTCCTATATCTCCCGCCAGTGAATTGGTTTAAGTTGATATCTCATGAGATGGTGAGGTTTTGAAATAATGGTTTTGTTCACATAAGAATGTTCATAATGAGTTTTATCATATTTTAAGGAATAAACACAATTATTTTCTTCCATATATATTAGAATAATGAGTTTTCTCACAATGTTTTCTTATGATTATGATTTTAAATCCTTTCTAAGTTTATTTTTTTCATGATATGTTACATTCCATGTTTTTTCCTCTTATCTATGTTATTCAACACGTTTATGTTATGCCATATCTTATTCCGGGATTTATGATCTATGCATTTTTTGGTATAACTTTCATTTGTATCTTGATTATACCCGTATTCTCATCTTATGATCAAATATGATCTTTTATTTTCATCACTTATATTTACCCTTATTGATCATTTAATATCACCCATTTATTATGTTTCCATTTCTCTGTGTTATGAAGAAAAGTAATATGTATGATGTCTCTATAAGAGTATCATGTGTGGATAAGTTATCACAGATGTTGAGTACTTTTTATGGATTAAAAAGTTGCTTATATAGTGTGAGAAATGTCCTTTAATTGAAAAAGACATGGGTTTTATTAGTTAAAGTTTTTCCCTATTTATATAAAACTATAAACCTAAAAGATAATGGGGATGTATTATAATGAAATATTTTATTAATTCGTGTAATTATGAGATAGTAACATTCATGGGCTATTATATAAACTGTATGGATCGATCCTATCACATGAACTTAAACTGTAAAACATAACATTAGGGGATTTTATTCCCATTAACTTGGATATGTAGGATTCCCCTATGAGGTTCAATATCAAAACCCTAAATTTATTATATATATAACCTCAAAATCTACTTTACTCAGTCTTGGATGCATAACCTTTAAAGGAACCACACTAGTCCTTGTCATATGTCCTTAAAAGGTAAGGCTTGTCTCATTAAGTGGCAACAAAGTATTCATGTTCTAATTCCCATCATAGGGATATATAGGAATCTCATTTCATGGGCTTGATCCCAATATCACAACTAATTCTACCTCCATTGATAGTGATAAACTCTAGAGTTCCCATCTAGGAATCTTTAAACTATAGTATAATCATTTGGTGAAAGAAATATAGAGAACCTCTGATATATAAACAAGGTCCCATTGGTACATGGTCTCAAAAAATCACTAGCATAATGGTAACTAGTATTAATACCATTACTACTGGGAAAGATATACAAATATGTATTAAATAACTAATCGAGTTTCAGAGTTGGAAATAGTTCCCCCAAAATGGGTGAGATGAGTCTGACCACCCATCCACTCAACCAATGGGCCACTCAAAGTGTCACTGGTAAAGTCCCAGTGATTGCCTTCTATTATAAAGTAAGTATTTGTTGACTCAAAACAAACATAATCATACTAAATGTCATAAAAAGAGTTTATAATTTGAAATCCTTTAGTTGTAAATGGTTGAGTGATATTAGGCATCGCATGTTGTGTTTCTTACAACAAAACCCACAATCATTATGCATTGGAACACCAAGTCTTCCCCCATATCATGAGGTTAAGTTTTCCATAAAACTCATAATTTGTGTTATATATATATATATCAAATATTTCTTATATAGTTGAATTCATTGAATTTTAGTAATTGAAGAAGAAACTCCATGAGAATTTGAATAAGGTTTTTATGCACCATAGTGTTTCACCATAGGGTGGACTAGTTCTTAATATTAATAAGAAAAATTAGTCCATTCATATATGCTTTTATTATGTAAATTTTATAATAATTTGATTAATAATAATTATTCTCTTACCAAAATTGATGATTTTTTGATCAACTACAAGGGGATAAATACTTCTCAAAGACTGACCTTCGATATGGATATCATCAATTAAGAGTGAAAATAGATGATGTGCCCAATATATCCTTTCTAAAAACATATAGACAATATGAATTCATAGTGATTCCATTCATACTTAAAAAATCTCTTATTTCATTTATAGATTTCATGAGTAGAGTCTTTATATATTACTTCAATAAATTTTGGTTTTTCTTTATATACAATATTCTCATATATTCCAAGTGAAATTAAGATCATAGGGATTATTTGAGGATTGTTCTTAATATCGTGAGAAAGGATAAACTATATTTCAAATTTATAAACTATGAATTATGGATACAAAAAGTTTCATTCTTGGTTCATGTAATCACGAGTTAAGTTATATTTATGGATCCTTCAAATATAAAGGTAATTAAATAATGGTCCAAACCAACCACTATAATAGAGATCCATAGTTTTTTTGGATTGGATAGATATTATTGATTATTTAGGATAAATTTCTTAAGACTATCAAATCTATACCAAGTAACTTGGAAGGGAGTCATGTTTCTCTAGGTTGATGAGTGTGAAGAAAAATTCAAGGATATTAAGGAAATAATAGTCAGTGCACCTATACACATATAACCATACAGTTTATAAGGGTTTTTTTATATAAAGTGATGTATAAAAGAAGGGATCAAGATGTGTCATCATGAAAAATTACATGGTTCTGGCTTATGTACACATATATTAAAGGTCCATGAGAAAAATTACCTAATGTGTAATCTAGAGGTAACAATGGTGACATTTTCATTAAATAAATGGATTCATTATATCAATGGTGAAAAGCGTAATATATATACTGATCACAAGATCTTAAAGGATATATTCACACATAAGGAGTTAAACATGTGCCAAAGGAGATAGTTGGAGTTGATCAAGGAAAATGGTTACTCAATACATTACCACCATGGAAATGAAAACAAGGTGGTTGATGCTCTGAGTACTAAATTTCATGTTACCTTATCCATGATAGAGATTTAAAGAGACCCAATACTCATGGATTCTCAAATGATGGATTTGGTAATCATATTCAAAGGGGAGAAATCTTATTTTTATCATGTGACTGCTCAACCATCCATCCATGTAAATATCAAAGATTGTTAAAAGGAGAATTTTTAGCTACTAAATAAGGTAAGGAATATAATATAATTTTACCATGATATTTATGGAATTATAATATTAAGGAAATTAATGGGTTTCCCTTTAATACCAAAATTGAAGGAGTATATGGATGAGGATCTTAGCCTATCATTCTCAATTAATCTTTCTAGAAAAAATGGTGTATAGAGATCGCAATGAGTATTTATGGTGGGAAAACATGAAGATATAGATATTAGTGAATATATCTTCATTCTTGGGTGCTAAAAAGTTAAGGTTTAATGTTATAAGTCTAATGGTATGATGCAACCATTACTCATACTTTTATGGAAATGGGGTAATGTCATAATAGACTTCATAGTAGGAATTCCCAAGACTTATAAAGGATATAATTCGTTTTGTATTATAGTTAATCACCTTATAAATTCATCACATTTCATTTTTATCTAATAACATTTCTCACCTTATCAACTTTATAATATATACATAAAGGAAGTGGTAAATATGCATGGAGTACAACTCACAAATGTATTTGATTGATATTTGAGGTTTACCTCAATGTTTCAGTGGATTATTCAGTAATAATTGGATAAAAATATGAGATGTAGAAGTTTTTATCATCCTTAGATTGATTTTAAATCTAAAGATACTATCCAACCCCTAGAATATATGATGAGATCTTGTTCAGTAGATTTCAAAGGGATTGGGTTCAACACTTCCACCCAATAGAGTTTTCATATAAAAAAATTCATTATAGAATTCAAATGGCACTATATGAGGTTTTTTATGGAAATATATGAAAAAAACTAACATATTAGGTTTATGTTGGATAGAATTATCTTTTGGGACTATATCTTACTCAAGAGATGTTATAGAAGATTCAAACGATTCACTGGAACATTAAAACATCACAATTTCAATAGAAGAGATATACATATAATCATATGTGACATTTATATTTTAAATTTAGAGACAAGTTATTCCTTATAATATAACCATAGAATAGGGTTATATTATTTGGTAAGAATGGGATGTTTTTTATGAGATATATTGGTTATTTAAATATCCACTACTATATGGGGATTGTGCCTTATCACCTACCACATTCACTGAACCTCTCCCAAGTTATTGATCTGTTTCATGTATTGATTTTGGGGATATACATACATAACCCTTATTATGTAATTAACTCAGAGGTATTACCACTATAACATGAAATCTCATTCAAGGAACAACTGATATAATTATCATCTCGTATAGATAAGGTACTACAAAATAAGACCAGTCACCCTGTTAAAGTTCTCTATACAAATCAAAAGTTTTTTGAAGAGGCATTGGAACCTAATAATGTAATAAAGGAAAAATAACCTCATTTTTTACTTATAGTGATAAAATTTAAGTGGTTAAATTCATTTAAGGGGGGTAGAATGTTACACCTGACAATTTTAGTATGTATTTCCTTTTAAATAAATAATCTGTGTTCAACAACATATAATACATGAAACACTAGACAAAAATGAACCGAAACATATTTTATTTGGATAAAAGATTAAAATAAGATATAAAAAATTATAGATTATGAGAATTTGATACGAAACATCATTAATAAAACTACAAGAGGAATAAAATCATAAGTAAATACAGAGACTACGAACATGAAATTTGTATCCTCACAATGTTCCTTGAAGATGATGCCTTTAATTATAAATATAGAAGAAATAAAATCACTAGAAATATAATGCATGTGTTGAGAAATAATTAAATGAATATTATGAATGATTTTGGAGATATATGTAAAGATATATATAGAAATGTAATATGATTATTATACATTTGGTCATTGTTCATATGGTTGTAAGATATATGGTGGTTGGATATTTAGGTATGGGATATAAGGTCATTGGATATAATTATGTCTAATAGGTAAATTGAAGTTGTGTAATTGTTAGTAAAAATTTGAAAATAATATAATTTACAAATAATAAATAATCATGGAATGAAATAAAAAGATAATTATTAATTAAAATAATTTATTATAAACATATGTATTTTTATTCCACATATATTATTATTATTAGAGAATAGTTTTATGTGTTTATATAATTTAAATATAAATTATAATACCAATTAATTGATGAAATTTAATTATTATAAGTTAAATAATAAATGGGTTGTGCTTAAAATCATTTAATGTTAAAAAGTATTATTTTTCAAAGAATGGGTTTTTCTATATATTGTGTATTTTAAAACAAACTAATCACTATTAAAGGATAATTTAAAGTAATTGAATTTATATTTATATATATATATATTCAAATAAATTAATATTCAACCAATTATTTTCAATTTTTAATGAATTAGAATAAATTATTTTTTATGCTTAAAATTGCATTTTTATAATAAAAAAATTCTATGTGTAATGTGTTCTTATATTATAAATAATTTTTATAAATTTTAGAAATTGAATCTAAAAAATAATATTCATATTTATAATTATAATTTTCAAATTAGTTAATAGGATCAATTTGTAACGCCCTAACCCCAGTTACCCAGAGTCGGTGCATTATTACATAACATTAGCATGATACAAGGAATCATGTCCTGAAAGACCGATCAGTTAAGTATCCTTGGAAGTACTAGATACATATATAAGTTTTACATTATATAATGAGATAAAAGCAAAAACAAAATTTTGTTCCCTTTGAACACACTTATATCCCTTAGCCTATCCCTGCAGGTCAACCATAAAATAATTCTTCACGTCCTGGGAAAAATAAAACATATAAAGGGGTGAGCTCAGATGCTCAGTAAGGATTGAAATATAATGAAAACCTTCATAAATAAGCATAAAAATTTAAGGAAATGTATAAGACTAAAACATAAGACTTTTAGATTTACAACTTTAGAATAATATGGAAAATATAAATCAATTAATTCTATTTACATATTCACATGGATATTCTACTAGTCTAATAATCAGATGCAATATCAATAAAAAATTTCATAATGATGGAATGCATAATGACAGACTTCATAACCACATATTCAAGGTCTCATTCCAAGACTACAAATAATATTTTGTAAATGACTTGTTCCAAGACACTAATTTGTCTCATGAGACTTACTGATGCATCGAGAATCTATAGCGGGCTCCACCCATCACTTACTACGTTCAATGCATTCCTCATATGAAAAGGTTTAAACATAACATAAACATTAGTATTAAAACAAGCATATGAAATGTCAATACTTTATCCATCAAACATTAATGGTATAAAAATAACACATCCACAGTAAAACATATCACTAAACCTTCAATACAATATGAAAGATTTGTTTCATAATAATTCAACTTCAAACAAGTTTAAAATCCATCAAAGGATGTTGACAAAGATGAAATGAAAACTATTTGAAAGAAATAACTCTTTCTATTTTGAAACCATTTAAAAGTCACATAATTATAAAATAAAACATTTATTTTGGAAATATTCTTATAATATTGTAAGGTAAGCTTCTAAGGTGTTATAATGGTGGAAAATAGTCACACCCTCCGTATAAGATAAAAAACATTCTTTCCTTAATTTTGTCGAAAAGGTCGTAAATGACATTATTTGGAAAACGACGGAAAGATTCCTTTTAAAACATATTATAAAAAGTAAAAAAAGGGTATAAATGACTTTTACCAATAGTCTGGGAAATAGTAAAAATGTTTTGATATGTTTTTTTAAGATACACAGATATGGATGAAAAAGAGGTCCCAGTAGATACTCACGTTTAAACAACCTCGAATAAAGAAGAGATTGTAGAATTAACCCTTATCTTGTACTTTTCCTTGGTCGAGGGTATGTTAAAATCTTTTACAATAGTTAAATAATTGTTATTAAATTATACAAGACCACATACATAAATTTGATATCATATATGAACTTTTAATATTTCTTTGTTAATAATATTTCGGCAGTATCATTATTTCGGGTGTTAACTGATTCATTTTATTTAATATTCTTGGTTACATAATCCATGTTTTTTAGGGATAAGATGTATTAGATTCATATCCATAATGATATTATGTTCTTAAAAATTACTTTTTTAATCATAAAATGAAATTTATTCTCGAATGGTTACGATGGGGAATGAATCTCATCGCGTTCGTGGAGAGGGTAATCTATATGTACGCACGAGGGAAAATACCATTCTATTGATGGTGAAATCATATGTAATTGGATGGTATATTATATATACAGAATCCTTAACATGTTATATTTATTATTTAAATTAGTTATACTCATTATTATACCCATCCAAATAATGAAGTGTTTGAATAACAAACTACACCATGACGTGGAGACGGTAAGCCGTACGTACGTACGTTTGGTGACTTTCCATTCATAGGATGGATAGAATAATTAATATGGTTTTACCATAATTATAATAACATCACAGTATGTATAAGGTACTAGATTTATTTTCTTGGTATGGAAACAACAAATAAAGAAGAAGTGTAAGAAGAAAAGAACTTTGAAAGAGGTGGTGAAATTATTACCTCTTCTTCAGGTGTTTCCTTTTTTAGTTGATCAAAAGGGATATTTAGTTTGTATTTCTGATCAAAGTAAGGCCTCTAGGTATAATTGAGGGTAGTTGGGAGGATATTTGGGTAGGATTTGGCTGATCAAAATGGCTTTGGAGGTGTGATTTTGAGAGAAGGAGAAGTACCTTTTTATAAGAGAGGTGAGGGTCATTTAGGAAAAGCATGAAATATTATTTTATTATACAATCATATTTGGTTTATAATGGATCCCAAATGATTAATTTATAGTCTATGGTGGTTATGGGTCTAAAAACTCTCAAAAAATAGGTTTTAGATAGGTTTTGGTCACCATATTAACCTTATCTTTTAGATTTAACTCTTAGTTAAATAATTTAACTTTTACCATGTATTCTTGTATTATTATATTATATGGTTAATAATATTACTATAAAATACCAAGAGAACCCAAAGTGGTTCATTAATGATATATATATTATTATATAAGTCCGTTGGCTGAACCTTAGATTTTTAGTACTATTATATCATTCAATAATATTGTATTTGTTTTACAAACTCATTTATGTCAATTTTGACACTATTTAGTAATTGATTTTTGTGGAGGTCATAATAGAATGATTACTTCAAAAAAATCATTGAATCTACCTTAACATGTCATATTAATCTATAAAAAAAATTTAATCCCTCAAATGTCTCAATTTACATTTATTTGGATATTTATAACGTCAATTATTTTAACCTTTCATTAAAAAGGTAATTAATGTATAATCATTGTGTCATAAATAAATTTTATTATTTAATGTTTAAAAATTATAAATAAAATACTATTATGTAGGAAATAAATTTATATTTTTAATGAATATTTATATTCAAATTTATCGTATGTGTAACCCTATATTTAAAAAAATTATTTATGTAAAGTTGAATTTAACACTTTTAACTCTTCTTTAAATAAAATAATAATAAATGTCATAATATTATCCAAGTGGACCCAAAGGATCATATTTTATTACTAAGATTGTTTTTGGTCAAAATAAATGTATCCAATGGAATTAGGACATGTGTTAGGGTAATAATAATATCATTTTGTACCTTTAATTACCCTATTTACTTTTAACCGTGGTAAATAAAAGTCAAAAGTTAATATTAACAAAAAAATATTTTCATCTTATTGAACCACATTTTAATTACTGATATCAACCGTGTATCTTAGATTTTTGAAATTCAATTAAAATAAGTGGTAAAATTACGTTTTATGCAAATTTTCCAACGTACCTAGAATATGGGTAAAAGAAGTCAAAAAAATCAATAAAATTGTATACATCTAATTTTATTATAAAATGATTCCAATGAATTGCATTGAACTAATATTGGTATTATGTATCTATTTTGACTTAAATTAAAATAAAATAAAATAAAAAAATTATTTAAATAAAAATTCGGTTTTAAACAATAACACAGTGTTTTTAACTATTCATCAAAAATTGAAAGTTTTCAAAAAAATATCATAAAAACTGTAATGTCTTGGAAATTACATGTAATTTTTTTAAAATATATGGAATTATTTAGAGACTGTGAAATCTGACAGCGCATGATTCCGAGGCCTGAAGTGCCCGGAATGATCCGTCGAAGTTTGGTTGAGTTTTAATTAGCGCGCATAAGCAGTTTTCCTAAAAACGTAGAATAACTCTTAAACGGTTACTAGGATTAGTAATATGAGGGAAATGTTGTGTTCAAGATTTCGGTTTTACCCTAGGCGTGACTTAATTTTAGTCAGTGCGGGCCTCCTGTGAGAAAACCCAAAAATGGCATAACCGTAAATAAAATAATTAAATAAATTATTTTATTTTTCAAATGTTTATAACTCACAAACGATAGCTCGAATTGAAAATCTGAGACAACCGCTGTACTCATGAGGGCATTCTTTGTTTAATCAGATACTAACTTTGGCCGGCGCTGGCCACCAGTGAAAATTAGTTTTTGGCTGTAAATAAAATAATTAAGTGGCAATTGTTTTATTGTAAAATCCATAACTTTTAAACGGTAACTAGGATTTGAAATATGAGAGGATTTTTGGGTTTACTGGGGTGTGTTTCACTTAGGCAGAGCCTAACCTCGACCGGCGCGGTTCAAGGGTGACTGTTATAATTTTTCCGAAATTTTTTTCATGTACGTTTAGTAAATGCGCGAGCGGCATTATATAACTTTTGAACTGGTTATCAAAATTGAAATTCTATGGCACCGTTGAACTTGCAGTGCCGATATTCTCTTAACGATACCTTCACCTTGACCGCAGTAGGTCAAGGGGGAAAGTTAGTTTTCATGAATTTCGTGGGAGAGTTAAAAGAATAAAATTAAAATAAAGAACAACTTTTATTTTATTTTTAAAACCTCCGATTTTATGTTTAGTGGTGGGGACCACCCGAACTTAAAAAATCCCAATTTAAATTCAAAGTTGGGGACCACTCGGCCCTTGAACTCTCCCTTTAATAGGAAATAACTCTTGTTTTTCCTCCCATTGATGTGCCCGCTCAGTTAGTTTATTTAATAAACTTATTTGGCACTTCACCATTTGGTTGATGGATTGTTGGAAAAATGGAGATCTCTAGAGAACTTAGAAGGGGATTCTTCAATGAAGAACATCCACTACAATGAAGAGAATCCTCCAGAATCCGAGAACGAGGACGACGCTGGAGCCCGGATCGGAAACATCTTGCGGGATCAACAAACGTCGACGTCACCATCTCATCAACTTCGTCTTCTTCCTTGTGCCACCTCTAATGGAAAATCAAGGTAGGGGTTTTTATATATTTTTGAATTTGTTTTATTTATTCTTCATATTCTAAATTCATGACGACGATGGCCAAACAAACATGACCATTGTCCCACACATAAACCATGCTCCTCTTTCTTTTTATTCTTCGCGCGTTCTGTGTGCGTTCTTCAATGCCTAATATTTATTGGTGTTGGAAACACAGAGGTTTTTTTAGTGCCATATATGGACGTGAATCCCTTGATGTAAGGATCGCAAATATGAGATCGTTTAATTTTTTCGGGCATTGAACAAAGCTGCAATAGCTCGCGGAAGGAGGAGTCCAAATATTTATTGGTGCTAAAAACACAATATTATATTGGGCGTGACATATGGACGCGAAGCCCTTGACCCGAGGATCGTGAATATGCGATCATTATATTTTTTGGGTTTAGAACGAAGAAGCGGTGGACCACGGAAGGTGCGACGTGGCAGTGTGATTTCTAGTGTGTGTTCAGGGAACAACTCCGGGCAAGGTAGACGGTGCGACGTACGGCGGCGGAGGACAGCCGAGAGACAACGTCCAGGCAGTGCGGCAGTCTGGAGGCATCATGGCTCGGGTAGCCGGAGGTGGTGGCGGCGGTCTGGCTATACGGAAGAAGGAAAAATCGTGAATGAAGATGGAATTTGATTGGAGAGAGAAACTTAAATATTTTGATAGATATATTAAAAATGAATATAATGTGCCAATTAAGAGGGATTTGTTCTCAAATTGAAAAAAATGAGATGAAACGTAATACATGGAAGGTTTAAAACAAAATATTAATAATATTATTAAAAATTATTATTTTAATTTTTGTTTTGGAAAACTGTGTTTTGATCGTAACTTCTTTGTGCGACCTCAATTTCATGATCCGTCAGTGGCAGTATGACCATGACTCCGAGACCTAAATTATGAGTCCAATATTGGAATCCTTTTTGGGTTTTTGGATTGGGTACCTGAAATGATCAAATAATAATAATATATTATTATTATTAAATCTTCGACCATCCATAAATCCTACGTGCGACGTCTGAATGACTTACCATAAATGGCGACGTGATCCTGACATTAAGACCATTGATTTAAGTCTAATGTAGATTATTAAATTCTGGTTCATGGATCGGGTCCACAAAACACCCAATATTATTATTATTATTATTATTGTGAAATCTTGTATTCGACATATCACGCTCATATGGTGTTGAAATGACGAACCGCCTGTGACACTGAAAACCTTGGATCGAGATGGTCCTTTTGGTATACCCTACTGGATCTTTGGATAAGGATGGGGTATGGCCAGTTTGTATCGATCATGAATCCAACTGGGCCCTTGGGACTAAAAGGATAATAACTCACAAACCGGGCATCTGATTGAGGAACCTTCTGTTGCATTGAGACCCCTATGACATGGCAGTTCTTTAAGATACTTCTTCGTGGGACTTCATGGTAGTTGGAGTATTGACCAGTGTCTTGGGGATCGGACTCTCCTAGAGACGAGCAAGCCTAGTGCGGGAACCCAGTAGTTGGTTGTGACGAGAAGACTGACTAGCGATCCTGTGTGGGTTAGCTCCTAGAGATCCTGTGTGGGTTAGCTTCTAACGATACTATGTGGGTCAGCTCCTGGTGATCCTGTCTGGGTCAGCTCCAGGAAATCATGTGCGGGTCAGCTCCTTGCGATCTTGTGTGGGTCATCTCCTAGCGATCCTGTATGGGTCAACTCTTAGATATCCTGTGTGGGTCAGCTCCTAGTGATCCTGTGTGGGTTAGCTCATAGAGATCATGTGTGGGTCATCTACTAGTGATCCTGTGTGGGTCCGCTCCTAGAGATTCGGTGTGGGTCAGCATCATAGCCTCTTAAAGGAGTAAGATGATTTAATAGCTATAATTAATCATATCTACTACCATACCTAAGTTATACCTGGTGTGAGCTGAGTCTGTACTTGAGCGGTACTTTCCTTTGGATAATAGCTTGGTGGTATTCTTCTGTGTGGCGTACTTGAGTGGTACTTACCATCATGGTACTCCTTCATTGTGGAACAATTGAGCTTTGGGATTTTGAGTTGGACTTTGTGTTTTCTCATGATTGAGATGGGTATACTTGATAACTTATGTATATGTATGGGCATATACCTAAGTAGGGTTTTCAGTTGGTTTCATGCTTTGTGGTTTATCCTCTGTGGATTTTGTGAGACCTTGAGTGTCTCGGGGTCTCTACTGAGTATCGTTATACTCACCCCTACATGGGATTTGCTCGCACTTCGTTGTGTTTGGTGGAGACGGCGTATAACGCTGACTGAGGAAGAAAGTACCAGGACTAGAGGTACCTCGGAGGTGGACGTTAGAAGAGGCGAACCACAGAGACGGTCATTCATGAGTTATACCTACCCTTCAGGTAGGATTCATGGTGTATGATCCAAGAGCTATTTTTCACCCACCAGTTGTCTTGTACTTTCCATTTTTCTTTGTACTTTCTAGTTGGGCTTGTATTCTGGCCCCTTTTTCTTACTGTACTCACACTATTTATTATATAGTTTGCTTGAGTTCGTATCTTGTTGTGTGCTTGGTTGTGTGTGTTTACAGGTTATAAAGGCAATGCCTTCATAGTTTTAGGGAATACTTTGTCGGTGCTAGTCACCAGCCCCTAGCCTATGGAATACGTGCTTGGGGTAGTCACAGCACGGGCCCTAGGGGACAGGTCATGACAAATTGGTATCGGAGGAGTCGATTCTACCGTAGAACATTGGACTCTGATATTTTTAACAACAATAGTGTTAAGTGCAATGAGTGTGGTTATCATTTTAGGGAATCTAGTATTGGTGCGACGACTGATGTATCCACACACCAGGACCCTGACTTCTGATTTCTGACTCAGTGCATGAAAACACTGATTGTGTGTGTGTTTCTAAAATTTTTCTTCTGTTTTATTTGAGTCATCTGACTAGGTATAACTTAATGACCATGACGCACCTTTTCCTTATCAGGATGTTGCTGCGTAGACTGCCAGCTAAGATTCCTGAGAGAGTACGTGATGACGGCCCACCGAGCGAAGAGGCTCCGGTGCAGGGCCCTCTTACTATGTTGGCACCTTCGGGTGGTGTACCAGAAGCACCACCACCTGTTGGGAAGCAGATACCACCAGCCGCACTGGCAGATGGTACAGGACAACTGAGCACATTTCATTAGTTCCAGAAGTAAAGGCCTCCATGGTTTTGAGGAAAGACATATTCCCACACAACCAAGGGCTAGTTGGAGGTGATTTCTAGATTTTTCCGCCTAGTTGAGACACCAGTAGAGCAGATGGTGATCTTAGCTACTAGTCTTATCTAGTGAGTGACCATGAAGATGGTTTGCATAGTGACGAGGCTTTGGTACGTGGACCTTTGCCTGAGATAGTATCTTCATGTAGTGTGTCAGTTATATAATTTCATGTTGGTCAGCAGTTACAACCAGCGGTACCGGTAGAGGACACATTTAGGCTTAGTGACTTACATGAGTTTTAGCATCAGATACCCCTCAGGTTCCAAGGCAAGCCCGACTCACAGGAGGATGAGGACTGGCTTGAGGAGGTGGCTGAGAGTTCTCTAGGAATTATACAGCTTCGGTAGGACGATATGTCGGTAGCTCAGTATTCATCGAGATGTACCAACCATTCCTGGTACTCGATGAATATGATACGATCAGTGCTTCAGGGCTCAGACATCCGATCGAGGTGTGTTTAAGGACATATGATCCATCACTATTCCTCTATGCATTTTACTTATTTTAGGGTGCTAGAGAGAACCTTTTGGTTGAATATTCTTTGGCTGAGAAGATACATCCAGTGAATGTTAGCAGTGGGAAGGCAGGAAACCGGGACCAGTCTCAGAGACTTGGGCATGTAAAATGTTTCAGGAAGATGAAGTATTAGGGACAGATGAATCTGCAGGGCAGCAGACATGGAATCCAAGCTATGAGAGCAGCATGAGGTGGTGTACATTTCAACATGTTACAACCACCCCCTTTTGTGGACCCCACCAAGCTCAAGGATTTAGAGGACAGGGGAAGGGAGTAGCTGCATGCGATCAAGGAGTGCGACCCAAGGGATCTTGGAAGGATTCGAGGTACGGTCTATGGCTACTACTAGTTGACAGATCAGTATACATAGGAACCAATCATTCCTTCCTTCCATGAATCTTGTCTAGGACCTAGAGTTTATAGTTAAACTGTTGACTTGACCCTCATGTCTGGAGATACCTTTGGGAGGATACTCGATAATCAAACTTACACTGATGGTGTGATCTGACCCTTGAGGTGAGAGTTTCGGTTGGAACCTCTTCGTGATAGCATCGAGGCCTCACGACATTAGTTTGGGTATGGACTGGACATCCACAGTTCAAACTCATATTGACTGTATTAGGAAAAAAGGTTTTGGTTTATCTACAACGTTGGAATGGGGGTTTCCTTGGTCAGTGAAAAAGGAAACCCAGGAAGCAAAGGATAAAATCTTGTATAGGAGGGTGCGGCTGATCACTCGTGAGTTATCCAGCCTCACCCTCGTGGTAGCAGAAGTTTTGGGTTTTTAGTTCCCAACAGGAGTGGCTAGAGTTCCTCCAGGACTATGACTTTGAGATAGACTATACTTCGGGGAAGGGGAACATGGTAGAAGATGCAATCAGTAGGAGGTCTGGCCTGCAGCTACTGAGTGAGGAGACAGAGCATCTAGACGCTTTGCAGATATCCTTTATCGATCAATATGGAGTAGCTTTTCTTCAGTATCTTACATTCACCCCCCCCCCCCACTTCTTCAGCGAGTTAGGGAGGCGTAGCATGGGGACACTGACTGTGAGGCTCGACGTGCTCAAATATCCTCAGGGCAGGTACCTGATGGATTTTCTGAAGGTGGGGAGGACGTTATCTTATTTAGAGGATGTACCATGGTACCAGTGGTGCTTCAGAAGAAGGTGTTGAGGGAGTTCTACACGTCCCCTCTGGCAGTACATCCTGGTGTGGTGAAGATGTACCAGGACCTTCAACATCAGTACTGGTGGCCAGGGATGAGGAAAACAGAGGCAGATTTAGTATCACGATGACTCACTTGTTAGCAAGTGAAGACTGCACAGAGTTGGCAGAAGTCTTATGCTGACAAGATACGGAAACACTTGGAGTTCTAGGAGGGGAACCACGTA
This sequence comes from Viscum album, assembly GCA_963277665.1. Taxonomy (NCBI): domain Eukaryota; kingdom Viridiplantae; phylum Streptophyta; class Magnoliopsida; order Santalales; family Viscaceae; genus Viscum; species Viscum album. Next base: position 1,840,727,707 of record OY728129.1, on the reverse strand, counting down.
TTCTTGTGAGTCTTTCCTCAACAAGGACTACGAAGATTTGGCCAAGGTGGAAAGTTATCACTGAGGGTTATCAGTCCTTTTCTGATACTTCGGAGGATAGCCAAGGTAGCATACCGCTTGGCTCTTCCTCCGAAGTTGGAGATGGTACATGATGTCTTCCATGTATCCCAGCTGAGGATATACTTCCATGACCCATCTCATATCATCGACCACGTCGAGATGGACTTCGACGATGGGGTGATGTTTACAGAGGTTCCAATGGAGATTGAGGATCGACAGGATAAGGTCCTTTGTGGGCGTTCGATGCCTCTGGTGCACATATGCTTGTAGCACGAGAACCTCTAGGAAATCACATGGTAGCGGGAGGCTCAGATTCGTGCTCAGTATCCTCTTTTGGTTGTTTTGCCATTGTTTTGGCTTTTGAGGAAGTAAAGCCCTAAGGTGGGGAGAATGTAATGTCCCGAAAATTCTGTATAATTTTCTTTAATTATATGGAATTATTTCAAGACCGCGAAATCTGACGGTACATGATTCCGATGCCCAGAGTGCCTGGAATGATCCGTCGAAGTTCGGTTGAGTTTTAATTAGCGTGCATAAGAAAGTTTCCTGAAAAAGTGTAATAACTCTTAAATGGTTACTCAGATCAATAATCTGAGGGAACCGTTACATTCAGGATGGCAGGTTTACCCTAAGTGCGACTTAATTTTAGTCGGAGTGGGCCTCCTGTGAGGAAACACAAAAATGGCATAACCATAAATAAAATAATTAAATAAATTATTTTATTTTTCAAATGCTTATAACTCACAAACGATAGCTCGGATTGAAAATCTGAGACCACCGATGTAATCGTGAGGACATTATTTATTTAAGAAGATTTTAACTTTAGATGGCACGAGCCACCTGTGAAAGTTATATTTTGTCCATAAATAAAATAATTAAGTGACAATTATTTTATTGTAAAATCCATAACTTTTAAACGATAACTCAGATTTGAAATATGAGAGTACTGTTGGGTTCTTTGGGGTTTTTTTCACTTAGGCAAAGCCTAACCTCGACCAGCGTGGGTCAAGGGTGACTGTTATAATTTTTCCGAACATTTTTTCTAGTACATTCCGTAAACGCGCAAGAGGCGTTATATAACTTTTGAACCGGTGCTCATAATTGAAATATGATGGCACCGTTGAACTCGCAACGCAGATATTCACTTAAGGAGACCTTCACCTTGACCGCAGTAAGTCGATGGTGAAAATTAGTTTTCATTAATTTCGTGGGAGAGTTAAAAGAATAAAAATAAAATAAAGAAAAAAATTTATTTTATTTTTAAAACCTCCCATTTTATGTTTAGTGGTGGGGACCACCCGAACTAAAAAAAACCAATTTAAATTCAAAGTTGGGGACCACCCGACCCTTGAACTTCCCCTTTAATGGGAGATAACTCTTGGTTTTTCTCCCATTGATGTTCCAACTCAATTATTTTATTTAATAAACTTATTTGGCACTTCACCATTTGGTTGAAGGATTTTTGGAAAAAGGGAGAGCTCTGGAGAACTTGGAAGGAGATTCTATAATGAAGAACATCCACTACAATGAAGAGAATCCTACAGAATCGGAGAATGAGGAAGACACTTGATCCTGGATCGAAAACATATTGCGGGAGAAATGAACGTCGACGTCACCATCTCATCGACTTTGTCTTCTTCCTCACGCCACCTTCAACGGACAATCAAGGTAGGGGGTTTTATATATGTTTGAATTTGTTTTATTGATTCTTTATATCCTAAATTCACGACGACGATGGCCAAACGAACATGGCCATCATCCCACACATAAACCATGCTCCTCTTTCTTTTTATCCTTTTTTCTTTCTTCATGCATTCTTCAACACCTAATATTTATGGCGCTAGAAACATGGAGTTTTGAGTAGTGCGATATATGGACGTGAATCCCTCGACGTAAGGATCGTAATGATGTGATCGTTTAATTTTTCGGGCTTGGAATGAAGCTGTAATAGCTCACAGAAGGAGGTGGCCAAATATTTATTGGCGCTGGAAATGCAATATTCTGGTGGGCGCGACATATGGACATGGAGCCCTCAACCCGAGGATCGTGAATATGCGATTATTATATTTTTTGGGTTTAGAACGAAGATGTGGCGTCCCATGGAAGGTAAGACGTGGCGATGTGATTTCTGGTGTGTGTTCAGGGTACGGCTCTGGGCGAGGTAGACAGTGCGACATCTGGCGGCGGAGGACAGCTGGGAGGAAACGTCCAGGCGATACGGCAGTCTGGAGGTGTCGTGGCTCGGGTAGCTGGAGGTGGTGGTGGCGGTCTAGCCGTGTGGAAGAAGGAAAAATCTTGAATGAAAATGGAATTAGATTGGAGAGAGAAACTTAAATATTTTGATAGATATATTAAAAATGAATATAAGGTGCCAATTAAGAGGGATGCACGCGCAACTTGAAAAAAAAGGGAGATTCAATGTAATACATGGAAGGTTTAAAACAAAATATTAATAATAATATTAAAATATTATTATTTTAATTTTTGTTGGGAAAACCGTGTTTTGATTGTAACTTCTTCATGCGACCTCGGTTTCACTAGCCATCAGCGGCAGTATGACCCTGACTTCGAGACATAAATTATGAGTCCAATATTGGATGTCTTTTTTGGGTTTTTGTATTGGGTACCTGAAACGATCAAATAATAATAATATATTATTATTATTAAATCTTTGAACATCCATAACTCCTACGTGCGACGTCCGAATGACTTACCATAAGTTGAGACATGATCTTGACATTAAGACGGTCAATTTAAGTCTGTTGTTGATTATTAAATTCTGGTTCGTGGCTCAGGTCCACGAAACACCCAATAATATTATTATTATTATTGTTGTGAGATCTTGTATTTGACATATCTCGCTCATACGGTGTCGAAATGAAGAACCATCTGCGGCACCAGAAACCTTGGATTGAGACGGTCATTTTGGTATACCCCACTTTTGTTTTTGATAAGTATGAGGTATGGTCGGGTTGGATCGAGCATGAAACTAATAAGGCCCTCTGGACTAAAAGGCTAATAACTCACAGACTGGGCGTCCGATTGATGCACCGTCTGTTGTGTTGAGACCCCTATGACGTGGAAACCCTTTGAAATAATTATTCATGGGAATTCGTGGCAGTTGGAGTATTGACCAGTGGCTTGGGAAGCGGACTCTCCCAGAGATGAGCAAGCCTAGTGCGGGAACCCAGTATTTGGCTATGATGAGAAGACTAACTAGCGATCATGTGTGGGTCAGCTCCTAGCGATCCTGTGTGGGTTAGCTCCTAACAACCCTATGTGGGTCAACTTCTAGCGGTCCTGTGTGGGTGAGATCCTAGCGATCCTGTTTGGGTCATTTCCTAGCGATCCTATGTGGGTCAGCTCCTAGAGATTCTGTGTGGGTCAGCAGCAAAGCCTCTTAATAGAGGAAGATGATTTAGTAGCTATAACTAATCATCTCTACTAATGTACCTAAGTTATACCTGGTGTGAGCTAAGTTCGTACCTAAGTGGTACTTTCCTTTGGGTAATACCTTGGTGGTATTCTTCTATGTGGAATAACTGAGTGGTACTTACCATCGTGGTACTCCTTCCTTGTGGAACAGTTGAGCTTTGGGCTTTTGAGTTGGACTTTGTGTTTCCTCATGATTGAGATGGGTATACTTAATAACTTATGTATATGTATGGGAATATACCTACGTAGGGTTGTAAGTTGGTTTCATGCTTCATGGATTATCCTCTGTGGATTTTTTGAGACCTTGAGGGTCTCGGGGTCCCTACTGAGTATCATTATACTCACCCCTACAAGGGTTATTCCCGCACTTCATTGTGTTTGGTGTAGACGACGGACAATGCTGACTGATGACGTGAGTACCAAGACTAGAGGTAGCTTGGAAGTGGACATTAGACGAGGAGAACCGCAAATACAGCCATTCCTGATCTATACCTACCCTTCAGGTAGGATTCGTGGTGGATGATACAGAAGCTGCTTTTCTCCCACCAGTTGTCTTGTACTTTCTAGTTTTCTTTATACTTTCCAGTTGGGATTTTATTTTGGTCCCTTTTTCTTACTTTACTCTCACTATTAACTATACATTTTTCTTGAGTTTGTATCTTGTTGTGTGCTTGGTTGTGTGTGTTTACAAGTTATAATGGTAATTCATTCACAATTTTAGAGAATATGCCTTCGGTGCTAGTAACTAGCCCCTAGCCTATGGAAGGCGGGCTTGGGGTAGTCACGGCACGGGCCCCGGGGGGACGGGTCATGAAAAAATCACCCTAAGCTAATTTTGATATTCTGAATCCAAAAATGAAGTCCATTTTGAAAAATAAAATTTATAAAATTTTCAAAATTGGGTATTACAATTCATAACGGCTAGTTTGATTGGTCGTGGTGTGTTAAAACATCAAGTTGCGTACAACGAAAGATATTGCATTCTTAAAAGGGAAACGTACCATGGAAGCTTGGGGTGTTACACAATCTCATTTTTATGCATAAAAATAAGTTACTGAGGTAAAAATTGAGTTATCAAGGTAAAGGTAAAATGAGGTAAAGGGGTTCAATTAATAGATAAAGATCTAAAATATCATAAAAATTTGTATATAAATTATTTTATGATTTAATTATTGGTATATAATTATACTATATCAATTTTTTCCCACATTTGATCCACTTTCATAGAGAAATTACTTTACTTATTAACTAAAGAATGGGTATTTTTTAAAAATACAACTCAAATCACCTATAAAAGGTCCCCTACAATACCCAAATAAAATCATATATTTATTTTATTAATATATTTAATCCTAACCCAAATTATATCCCTAACATGTCTCTCCCACGTTTTTTAACCTTTATTCATGAGGAGTCCCAAACCCCTCATTTTCAAGAGGCTCTCTAGGACAAGATTCAAATCTTGAACATAAGTGTTATCTTATCCATGATCATTCTTCTCTATATTATTCATCCAATTATTCTGAAATATGATTTACGAATTTAATAACATGTTTTTTTAAATCATTTATCTTTTATAAAAGTGACATTATTAATATACAATAACATGTTCTTACTCATTCAGATGTTGTAATGTGTTCTTGTTTGTGTCAATTTTATCACCTACTTGAAGGATATTATAGCGTTTACATAATGAATGAATAAAAAAACTTAAATAATTTTAATATTATGTATCAATGGTTAATTTATGATGTTTTAATAATTCAATAGTTGTTATATTTCAAATAATATTCACATATAAGTTCAATTAGTTTATTAACATAATAATCACTAAAAAGTATATTTTTTAGCTTTTCTTGTGAACCATCAACATAAATTCAATGAAAAAACCATGGTAACATATAAATATATAAAAAAATATACTAAATATTCATGAAAATTATAGTGTTAATGAACCCATGATCAAGGATAAAATACCTGAATCTCATTACTAAGGTTATAATAAAAAAACAAGACAAATAACATCGAATATTAATTTTAACAAATAATGATTAATAAATAGATGATAATAAATTATAAAAGAATAGTATAAAGTAAAATAAATATAAATATGGTTTTTATATATGTGAATAATAAACCTAAATCTATTATACAAGGAGTTATAACATGTCCGGCCAAACATATGTTTGAGGTAAGGGTTTCTCATCTCAATTTTCATTTATTGAGATATACTTTATATTCACCATTCTTTTAACTTTTGTAGTGTATATAATGATCATGAAAGTATTTAATCATAATTATAAATAAAATTTATAGATTTTTAAATCTATATAATTTTCCCTTTTTCAAGGGATTTTGATTCAAAAGTCACCAAAGTCATTTGGGTTCCTTTTCCAATCTCATTTTGAAATTAGGATTATTTATCACTAAATTTTTATCATGATAAATTATATATTCATCCTCTATAAAACCTTATCTATTTTATTCTCCTTATCTTATTTATGGTTTTTACATGTATTCTTACTATCCCCCCCCCTACGGTTGATAATTCAATCAAAAGGTTTCCTATAAGTGGAGTCAACATTATCTCATCTTTTCAAAAGAGAATGATTCTCCTCTATGTTATTGTTTTTTATATTGTTTTATAGATGTACTAATTTATAATTATATGATTTATTAAGGTAAATTTTTATTACCATTTACATTATTTACAAAATTAGGAAAATAATCTCTTTTTAACATTTTCTATATGGGTTTTTTTATATTGACTTTGAAAGTGTGGAATGAATATACTTTCTAAAATTTTTTGCATGATCACTTTCTCCCATCACTTTCTTTACTTTTTTTAAAACATATTAATTTACATGTTTTCATGGTTTTACAAAGTAATTTGTAGTCAAATTGGTTATAAATTATTAACCTTAAAAAATAAAAGTTATCAAAAAGTATAGGATATTTCAACTTATTTTTCAAAGAAATCTACTAATCCTCTTAAAAACTGTTTTCCATATAGTTCAACATCCTTTACTATTTATTATACGTCACTAGGGATATTTAGAGGACCAAATCACATATAACATACATATTAAATCATTGTACATTAATATTTGTTATATCCCATTGTAAATCACACCCCAGAACATATAAGTTTAGGTTCTTTAGATATTTTATGCATAAATAATTATTTTACAATAATATAAAAAAATTTCCATAGTTACACCACTATTGAAACCATTATAGACATATCATATTTTATACTCTACTTAATAACCTAGGTAATGGGAACTTAAGAAATGGGTGAGCTTAAATTCTTAGTAAGGTGTGAACATAAGAGATATAAATTGAAGAACATGAGTGAGTATAAGAAGAAAACATGATTATGAAAAAAAAATAACATGCATGCACATAGTATAATAAAATGATAACTAATAAAATATAGATCATAAAACATGATCCATAATATGATTTTGGTATAATATCAGATATGATCCATGAGAGTGTGTTAACATGAGTCAATAATTGTGATCCATGATAATATAACATAGGTACATTATATAACATATGAATATGGAATAAACAGAACAATATAATTTATAACAGTTTTAATGGATAACCACCAATACATCCATATCATAATTGACTATATTGACCACTTACCCATAACATAGTAGACTTGTGATAACCACTCATGCATTGTAAGCTTATAGAATTGGGCTACCCACCAGCGCCCCATGACCTTTTAGACTTAGAATAACCACCCACACCCCAAATCCTTTTCAATTTGAGATAACCACTTGTGTCATGTGAACTTTTTGACATGGGATAACCACTCATGTCCCATAAAATTTTAGGCTTGGTCTAACCAATAATATCCCATCATGATCTCATGAGAGATAAAACTTTACCCAATGCATTTTAGGGATATATTGAACTCACTAATCATATAATGATTAACCATAAATATGTGTTCTACATTAAAATTAAAACAATTATAATTCTATCAAATAATTATTAACCCAAGGGAAAGAAATAAGTTTTAGGAAAATTTCCAAAAGATATGGTCATAAACCATTCAGATAAAGAAGGTGGATGGTATAATTATAGAATATCTTCATAAAACCATAAGAAACATTAAATGATATATATATAGAAAAAAACTTTTATAATAACACGAAAAATTTCTTTGATAAATAAGAAAAAATACCCTTAATATTTTTTATACCTTTTAATTTAAAAGAAAATAATTTATAAAACAAAGAAAATATAATTTTTTTTGGAAAATTATGAAAACATAGAGAGTAAGCTTCATGAAAAAATGAAATAAGTTGATAAGGAAAAATTTTTTGTTGAATAAATTAAAAAAAATGTTCCTTGTATACCTTTGTAATAAAGGTCAATGATAATAGAAAATGACCCATTTGGAAAATGTTAAAAATATGTTCCTCTCATTATTTCATAACTAAATCCAAGGGGAATAGAAATTTTTTCAAAAAATAATATAATTTTAGATAATTTTATTTATAAAAAAAGAATATGAATATGTAAAAGAATTATTCTTCGATAAAAAGATGAGATAAGGTCTCCTCCCCTTATAAGAAAATTTTGGTTAAATTGTGAATAAAAGAGATTTGAAATGGTAAAAATAAATATAAAACACATAAATATAAAAATTAAAAGATAATATATTTGGTTTTAGAGATAAATTACTTACAGTTATCCCAATATAAATTTATTTATAAACAATATTGATTTCAATGTGAGATTGGAAGAAAACCCTTACAGATTTGATAAATTTTGAATCAAAATTCTTTGAAAGAGATAACATAAGATGAATTTATAAATCCCATGAATTTTATGATGATTTTTATCAAATTAAATCCATGTTCATTATATACACCAAAAAAATGAAAATAAGTGAGAAATATGGGGCATATCTGAATGAATGGAAAATTGAGATCAGAAACCCTTAAATTTACTCTTGATTTCCATGATTGAAATTTATACTCTAGAATAATAAAGATAACCATATTAATAACTTATTTTAGAACCTTATTCAAATATTTAACCTTTTATAGTATTCAATTATAAGAATTTGTTACACATTTATTAGTTGTATATTTCTTATCTTCATCATAGGATGTTAGTAATTTTGATTGTTTTATACATGTTTCGAAAAGGAAATATCGATCCTCATTAACAGATAAAGATTTAATAATTATTAGATTATTCAATAAAATTTAGTCATTTTATTCTCTTAATTTATTCATAACCATGTATTATGGAAGATATTGGTATGGTTTGTGAGAATAGAATCCATGATGAGCATGTTTTAGGTAATTTCCTGATAACAACAGGTTATGTTTTATGGACCATTAATTTTTGTATAAAACATATAGAACCATGTTCATGACATAAAATAATAATTAGTAGCATATATTACCATTATTAATGTATTTATTATTTTCCATGTTGAAAATTATGATATTGGTTTAGCATCGCTTATGTAGGTGGTTGAACCGACCCAAACAAGAACATGTTATACTAATGAAATGAGTAATACTTTATAAATATATATTAATAGTATGATTTTCATAAAAAATTAATGATTTTAATATGACATATTAATAATTTATAATGAGATTTATAAATATTGGAGATGATAAAGTAATTGAAAAATACGGTGAATAACTTAAATAATTAAATAATGAATGTGATCCTTCTTAAAATGGGTTCCTTCATAATGAAGAGTTTATGATTCCTTCTTGGGATATGAGGCTACCAAAAATCTAAGAAAGATTTATTATATCCAAAATGGAAAAGTATTAGATATGTAACCAAAATATTTGATTGTTTTAGAAGGGGTGGTGGAGATATCCTTTTTTAGGTGAGTTTGATTGGGATTTTCACAATTTTCTCATTACTTAAGAGTAAAGTAATGTCATTTTTAAGTGTAAAATGGACCCATAAGTGGGGAAAATTTAAGGAGTCACGAGATTAACTCTATTATCCAATTTTATTTTGATTTTTATAATTTTTATATATCATTTTTAATATAAAAAGTATTTTAAAATTTTGACATTTTACCAAAGTCATGCATTATTCACCCTAGTAACGTATTTTTATCCCAAAAAATGAATTTATACTTATTAAGTAATTTTAATATGATGAAAAAATATATATAACCCATTATATTGGTTATAATTTTAAAAATTTATAAAAATAATAATTTTGTGGTAATAGATGTATAATACATAGAAGTAGTTTTTAGAAAAACATATTTTTCAGCCCAAAATAGATTTGTTCTTATTTATTTATAAATAATAATCCTTATATGCATATTAATTATATATATATAACACATTTCATTAAATTTAAAAATATAAAATATGATAAACTTAGCCTTTAAATAGAAACATATAATGTATAATAAAAATTATGTTTTTAAATAAAACATTTTTGTTTGGTCATGGATGATTAAATTAGTATCCCTTAAATTAACTTAATTATTTCTTGGATATTATTAATTTATTTTACTAATAATTACTTGAATATTGTAAAATCATTTTATTTATATCATTCTTTAAGGTTAATAAATTTAACAAAAATATACAATTCATAAAAAAATAGTTTCTTTAAAATCAATCGTATATTTCCAAGTAAATTATTATTTATTAATTATCAAAAAAATCATTTATCTTATTTCAAATAGATTATTTATACTGAATTTTTTATTTAAACATCTAAATAAAAATTATGTTTATTAACTACATATTGGAAGTTCCAAGTTAGTACCACATTAATGGGTATTATACCAAATGACTATATACCCTTTCTTCGAGAAGGGGGAAAATACACCATTTTTATCTTATTAAATGTAAACAACTCTACTTTATGCTAGGTAGGGTTCCCATTAAAGGGTCTAATAAGGCCCATTATAACCTATAAATTCATTACATTTTAACTTCTAAAAGGAAAATTTGTATTCCTATAGTTTTTATTTTTTATTTCACAACATGATTTCTCCTTAAATGATGTTTTTCTCATTATAGGTTTTGTTCTACTAATACTGGTTCTCAAGGGTGATGATGATCTAGGAGATTTACTAGTTTAAAAAATTATAACACACTGAGATTTTAAATTATATTTTCTTTTGAATCTTAATGTGTTCAATAGCTTGCTTCACAGGAAACATTGAACCATAATGAACTACGGAATAGAATATAACTATTAAAATGTAGTCATAGAGTTGGCAGGTAAAAACAGAGGCAACTGAATTATGAAATATATATAGAAATAAAAATAAAGTTCATTATTGATACTAATGAATTGATTAAATTCAATTCGTATAGCAAAGTAAAAAATAAAATTGAATTATGCTTAAAATGTAACACTTCTAAAATATAATTTTATGCACTTTTTTAAGATACTAAATATATTATGGATAAAATTTATTGTTGATATGAAAAATATGATAATAAAAAAATTATTAGTAATTTATTGAAAATAAGAATAAGAATAATTAATATTTTAAATTAAATTTTCCTATGAAAAAGGTTTTCATTATATATTCATATTTTTATTTAAAAGTAAATACTAAAATTTTATAATTTCATTTTTTAAATTCTTGACTTAATTTTTTAATTTAGAATATAAATATTTTCTTAAAATTAATTTTTGGGATTTTTCCGCTGGATAGATAAAAATATAGTTGTTTACTAAAGTTGCAGCATTTATAGATATATAAATAATTAAGTATAACTTGAATACTTATTAAAAATTCATTAGAACATTTATATTTAATGAGTAAGACTATAGTTTTCAAAATTATATTATGATCCATAAGACAAATGTTTATCATTTTATAAACTTAAGTAATATTTCCCAATAAAAGAAATTTTTTATGGACATTTATTTTAACTAATTATGAATATGAAAAAATTCAGTTATGTATTGATTTGAAATCCACATAAAATTTATTATTTTTTATAATATATCTATTTAATTTATTTAAATATAAACCATAGATAATTTTATCCTACACATAAATTTTAATCTTAAAAATACACTTTTTCTAAAAATTGGTTTTACAGATCCATTGTGCTAATGTTAAAATAAATATTTATTACACACATATATATTATTTTATAAATGGGTCTCATATTTAAAATTACTAGTTAAAAATTATATAATAATTCCCATTTTATTTTTAGAAATTGAAATTTCATTAAATAAGTAAAAAATAATTACATTATAAATAATAGTAAAAGTGAAAAATATTAGAGTAAATGGCTTGATACGTGTTTCAAACATGTGTAAATATTAATGGTATAGGCTTGATAAACCTTATAGTACTCCAAAATAAATTGTTCCCCACTATTGAAGCCTTTTAACCTTGAATAGTTACATATCATTATTGAAATGTAATGAGTACATCTGAAATTTCCCTTCTCTTCACATATTAAAGGGGATCAATTCCACTACTTCATGATATACCTATACCATATAATTTCAACTTAGAACTATTCCATTTTTCTGATAATATAATCCTATGTCAATTTAATAAATCTGTAATCTTTATTAGTTAGATTAAGACCTCTATTTCCAAGGATATTGTCGTGACTCGTCCTCAGAACCCGTGTCGTGACTACCCCAAGCCCACCTTACATAGGCCAGGGGCTGGCGACTATCACCAAAGGCGTAAATCTCTAAGCTGGGAAGGAATTTCCTTTATAAAAAGTAAACACATGCAATCAGAGTACACAACTAGAAGCAAATAAATAACCAATACTATATACAGAAGAAGTGCTGGAAAGTAAAAGGGGCCGGAAATACAAGCCCAATAGTAAAGTACAGGTAGAACTGAAAGAAAGTACAACTGAAAAAGGGAAAAATAGATGAAAGGTAAAGAGAATATCTTGGATCATCCTCTGGGGTTCCTACCTAAAGGGTAGGTACAGATGGCCACCTTAGCACTCCATGTTTATCAGACTCCTCTGTCTACCGACTCGTCGTAAGATCCACCTCCGGGGTATTGTCCAGTCTTGGCGCTCTCGGCCTCCGTCGGTGTTGCACGTCATCTGCATCCAACACAATGAGGTACGGGCATAGCCCGTGCAGGGGTGAGTATAACGATACTCAGTAGGGACCCCGAGACCCTCAAGGTCTCACACAATCCAACAACGATACCATAATGTATGAAATCAACAGATAACCCTTACTTAGGTATATGCCCATACATATACCTAAGTTATTTAGTAACCCTTCTCAATCATGAAGAAAACACGAAAGTCATTAACTTAACTCAAACCGGGATTTCAGTGAAGTATAGAAGTACATATGATTAGTCGCGAAGCTAGATTCTGTCAAGAGGAACTGCTGTTGATTATACGAAGTCTGACCCACATAAGATCGATAGGTACTAACCCCCGCAATGACCCACATAGGATCTAACCCACACAGGATCGGTATGCATAGACCCACATAGGATCATTGAGCGCTGACCCACACAAGATCTGACCCACACAGAATCGGTATTCGCTGACCCACATAGGATCGATGAGCGCTAAACCACACAGAATCTGACCCACAGAGGATCAGTATGCGCTGACCCACATAGGATCACTGAGCTCTGACCCACACAAGATCTGACCCACATAGGATCGGTATGCGTTGACCCACACAAGATTGTTGTGCACTGAACCACACAGGATCTGACCCACACAGGATCAGTATGCGCTGACCCACACAGGATCGCTGAGCTCTGACCCACACAAGATCTGTATGCACTGACCCACATAGGATTGTTGAGCGCTGACCCTCACAGGATTGATAGTTACTAACCCCCGCGATGACTCACACAAGATCCGACCCACCCCGAGTCGATAGGTAACTAACCACCTTATTATCCGTATCCAACCTCCGCCTCACTGCCAGTCACTGGATTCCTCACACCCGGTGCGCTCGAGTTCCATAGAATATGTCCCTTGAGATATCAGTCGTACCTCTACCTCCACTGAACTCTGCAAAGGAGTAACCCAGAGGACCGCCATGTCGTAAGGGTTTTAATGTGACAGATGGTACGTCTATCGGACGCCCGGTCTACGAGTTATTGGAAGTTCTGTTCTAGGGGACCAGTTGGTTTTTAGGTTCAAACCATCCCGACCATACTCCAACTATGTCCAAACCTTAAGTGGGGTATTCCAAAATAACAGTCTAGCTCCAAGCCTTCCATCGTCATAGGCGGTTCGTCAAATGGACACCCGTAGCCCAAGATAGGGGCGAAAAGGTGTAAACTGGCCAAACAGGTCTGGGTCCGGTCCGACCCAGTCGGACCGACCCGGCCTGACCCAGTCTATGCTGGGGTCTTACCCAGTCTACGGGTCCAACCCGGTCTAAGGATGCGGCCCGGCCCGAGGGGGCGGCCCGGCCGAGGGTGGCCCGGCTGAAGGCGGCCAGGTCCGGCAGCCCGACGGCCCGATGGCTCGCGCAGTCTGCCTAAGCCATGGCCAGGTGGAAAATCGAACGCCCCCTAGCTACCCAAATGGATTTTTTGTTCAGGTGAGAGCCGAAACCGGCTCCAAATGGCATCGGTCCAGCACACGCAGGACCCGACGGGGTCCTGCTTCTCCCGGCTAGCCCGAGCAGCCAGTCGCTCCCACTCCACGGAGGTCGGCCCAGCCGGCCGCCTCTGCACCTCCATCGCGGCTTGATGGAGTCGCAGTTCTACTGCCCTCCACGCGGCGCGACAGCCCCGCGCCTCTTCCGCCGCGGCCCGGCCTGGCCATGGCCCGCTGCTTTCCCCATGCGGTGTGACGATGCCGCACCATCGCCGATGCGGCCCGGCCTGCCTGCGACCTCCCACTCCTCTGAATGGCCTGACATTGGTACACTACCTTTTTTGTGGCCCGGCATGGCCGCGACCCTCCTTCTGCGTGTCACGGTGGTGTCGCACCCTCTTGACGACCCGACGGCCCTTGCGCTGTCGGTTTTCTTCATGATTAGTTTTCTTTGTGGTCGGCCTGATGACGGCCGTTGTTGCACCGCCTCCATCATCAACAAAAGAGAACAACAAGGTGGAGGGTCGGCCATGTTCTTGCGGTCCGAGCCCTCCTCGTTGTGATGATATCAATCAGCAAAAAAGTTCTCAACAAACAACGAATAACGGAGGTTAAAACTCATACATAAAATAACCCCTACCTCGCTTGTTGATCGTTGACTGTGGAATGAGAGTAATGGAGGACGTTGATTCGTCATTCACCATGTTCATCACGCACTACCAATTCTCATTCTCGTGTGTCGGAAAGTGTTCAGAGGTGACGAAGTCGAAGATGGCGTTCTTCGTGTTCTTCGTTGGATAGTTCTCTTCCTTCCCCAAACTCCACCCAAAAGATTATGCCAACCAAAATAAAATAATAGAATATCCTCTATTATAATGGTTGGAATGAATTCAAATGGATTCAATTAATTAATTGCAAGGGTTTAATAAATTAATTGTGAGGGAGTTGGCACATTAAAAAAATGGGGGAAGGTGAAGAGTTGACATCCCACATAAATGGGGGGTTAAAAGCCCAGGTGGCCCCCACCTTAATTATCTTCACAAGGGAGGTTATGCTCGGGTGGTCCCCGGCACCATAACCTCCCATGGGAGGTTAGTGTGTGGTGGCCCCCACCCCCAACCTCCACTTGAATGTTTTAACCACCACAATAAAAATAAGTTTCACTCTTATTTTTATTTAATTTATTTAAAAACCCCAAAAACTAACTTCCATTCTCTTTAGAATGAAACTGCGATAAAGGTCTCACTAAGTAATCACTGACGTTGTGAGTTCAACAGTACCCTCATATTTCAATTTCGAGCACCGGTTCAAAAGATATAAAACCTGGCTCTCATGTTTATTGAATGTACCTGAAAAAAAGTTTTGAAAATTAATATCAGCCACCCTCGAACCGCGCCGGTTGAGGTTAGGCTCTGGATAGGTGAATCACGCCCCAACAAACCCAATGGTACCCTCAGATTTCCAATCTGAGTTACCGTTTAAAAGTTAAGAATTTTTCAATAAAATAATTGTCACTTAATTATTTTATTTGCAGCCAAAAACTAACTATCTCTGGTGTCCCTCGCCGACCCAAGTTAGTATCTGCTTAAAGAAATCCTACCCTCATGAGTTCAGCGGCGGTCTTGTATTTTTAATCAGAGTTACCATTTTTGAGTTATAAGAAATTAAAAAATAAAATAACTTTATTTAATTATTTTATTTACGGTTATTACATTTTCAGGTTTTCTCACAGGAGGACCGCGCCGACTAAACTTAAGTCACTCCTAGGGTAAACCCGCCATCCTGAGCGCAACGTTGGACTCGGAGTTCTGATCCGAGTAATTGTTTGATAGTTATTCCACTTTTTAGGAAAACTGCATACGCACGTTAATTTAAGCTTAACAAAACTTCAACGGGACATTTTGGGCACTCCGGGCCTCGGAATCGCGCGCCGTCAGAAACTGCGGACTCGTAAAATTCCCATGAATTTAAGAGAAAACTTTCCACATAATTTCTGAGTCTTTAAATTCTCCCCACCTCAGGGCTTTACGTCCCCATAAGCTACAACTCGATCTATGGAAACAAAAGGGGGTATTGAGCACGCATATGAGCCTCCCGCTCCCATGTGCTCTCCTGGAGGTTCCCGTGCTTCTAGAATACGCGCAACAGATGTATCGACCATCCACATAGGTCTCACTCCTTTCGATCCTCAATCTCCACTAGAACCTCTGTGAAAGTCGCCCCATCATCTATGTCCAACTCCCCGTGGTCAATGATGTGAGAAGGATCATGCACATATCTCCTCAGATGAGATACGTGGAAGAAGTCGTGCACCCGGTGCAACTGAGGTGGAAGAACCAGGCAGTAATCCACCTCGACTACTCTGCTGAGGACCTAGAAAGGTCCGATGAATCACGGAGATAACTTTCCACCTTGGCCAAATCTCCATAGACCTCGTCAAGGTGAGACCCGTAGAAAGACGTGGTCGCCATCCTTGAACTCCAGAGGTCTCCATCTCTTGTCTGCATAAGACTTCTACCTGCTCTGTGCAATCTTCATCCTCTCCTGGATGATCTGAACCTTCTCCATGGTAGTCTGTACCATATCTGGTCCCACTAGTGCTGACTCCCCTAGGTCTATCCAGCACAGTGGTGATCTGTAAGGTCAACCATACAAGGCCTCAAAAGGTGTCATACCGATGGTGGAGTGATAGATATTGTTGTAAGAAAACACCACCAAAGTTAAATGATACTCCTAGCTATGAACAAAGTCGAGGACACAAGCATGGAGCATATCCTCAAGGGTCTGAATGGTCCACTCGGTTTGGCCATCTGTCTGAGGATTGAAGGCGGTGCTCAAGAGAAACTGTGTCCCGAAAGCTTCCTGCAACCCCTTGCATAGCCGGGAAGTAAATCATGTGTCATGATCAGAGACAATAGATACTAGTACTCCGTGTAGTCGTACAATCTCCCACACATAGAGGCATCCCAAACTCTCTACTAAACCATGTTCTCTGTTTGGTTGGAAGTGGGTCAGCTTGGTGAGTCGATCGACAATCACCCACATTGGGTTGTGAATCCTAGATGTATGTGGAAGACTCGTTATGAAGTCAATGGATGTATCATCCCACTTCCACTCTGGGAACTCTAAAGGATGCACCAAGCCTGCTGGTACCTGGTGCTCCGCCTTCACTTGCTGACAAGTGATGCATCGAGAGACAAAATCTGTTACTGCCTTCTTCATACCTGGCCACCAGTGCTGTCGTCAAAGGTCCCAGTACATCTTCGCCACTCCTGGATGTACCGCTAGAGGGGAAGTGTGGAACTCCCTCAAAACTTCCTTCTGAAGTGCTACTGGTACCATAGTACGTCCTCTAAAGAGGAGGAAGCGCTCCCCACCTTTAGAAAATCCATCAGGTGTATGTCCTATGGACATCTGAGCACGTTGTGTCTCGCAGTCAGCATCCCCACGCTGCACCTCCCTGACTCACTGAACAAGTGGGGGAGTGACTGTAAGAGACTAAAGAAAGGCTGCTTCGTCTCTGTCCACAAAGGATATCTATAAAGCAGCTAGCTGCCCCGTCGGCTCACTCCGCAGCTGTAGCCAGACCTCTTGTTGTGTGTGTCTGCTACCATGTTCCCCCTTCCTAGGATTATATACTATACCAAAGTCATAGTCCTGGAGGAAATTTAACCACACCTGTTGGGAATTCAAAACTCAAAACTTCTGCTGCCACGAGGGTGAGCTTGGACGACTCATGAGTGATCAGCTGCACCCTCCTGTGCATGAATTTATCCTGTGCTGCTTGGGTTTCCTTTTTCACCGACCAAGGAAAACCCTATTCCAATGTTGTAGATAAAAAAACTTTTTCATAATACAGTCAATCTTTGTATGAAATGTGGTTGCCTAGTCCATACCCAAACTAACATTGTAAGGCCTCGATCCTACCACCAAGAGGTTCCAACCGAAACTCTCGCCTCGAGGGTCAAATCACACTGTCAACGTAAGTGTGATTATCGAGTATCCTCCCAAAGGTATCTCCAGACGTGAGGTTCAAGTCAACGGTTTAACCAAAAACTCTAGGTCTGGGACAAGATTTGTGGAAGGAAGGAATGATTAGTACCTATGTCTATTGATACGACATCTAGTAGTAGGCACAGACTGTACCTAGAATCATTCTTAGAGCCCTTGGGTCACACTCCTTGACCATGTGCAGTAATCTCTTCCCCTTCCCTCCAGCTCCCTGAGCCCGGTGGGGACTACAAAGGCGGGTGGTTGTAACATGTCAAAATGTACACCAACTCATGCTGCTCCCCTAACTCTACTTCCATGTCTGCTGCCCTGCAGATTTCTCTGTCCATGTCACATCCTCTTTCCAAGACTTCTTGCATGCCCAAGCCTCTAAGACTGGCACCAATTTCTTGTTTTCTCACTGCTAACATTCACTGGTTGTATCTGATCATCCAAAGAACATTCAACCACAAAGGTTCTCTCTAACACCCTAACATGAGTAGGAATTCATAGAGGAAAGTGCTGCCTCGGTTGTTCTTAAACACACCTCGCTCAGAATTCTGAGCCCTGAAGCACTGATCACATCATATTCATCTAGTACCAGGAATGGTCGGTACGCCTCTATGTATACTCAACTACTGACATGTCTTCCTTCCAAAACTGTAGATGTTGAAGGGAACTCTCAGCCACCTCCTCAAGCCAGTCCTCAGCCGCCTGTGAGTCGGGCTCACCTCATAACTTGAGGGGTATCTAATGCTGAAACACATTTAAGGAACTAAGCCTACAGGTTTCCTCTACCGGTACCGCCAGTAGTGTCTGCTGACCAACGGGTAGTGATATAGTTGGCACACTGCCCAAAGGTACCATCTCGGAAAACGGTCCACATACCGAAACCTCGTCATTATGCAGACCATCCTCATGGTCACTCACTGAAAAAGACAAAGATCTAAGATCAACATCTTCTCTACTACTGTCTCAACTACATGAAAAACTCCAGTAATCGCCTCCATCCAGTCCTCTGCTGCCTGGGAATATGTCTCATCTCAAAACCTTGGAGGCCTATGCCACTAGATCTCATGCAATGTGCTCAGTCAGCGTGCACCATCCTCTAATGCAGCTGGTGGCATCTGCTGCCCAACGGGTGGTGGTGGTGTTGGTACACCACCCAAAGGTGCCAACATAGTAAGAGGGCCCTACACCGGAGCATCGTTGCTCGGTGGGCCATCATAGAGTACTATCTCAGGAACCCTAACTAGCTGTCTATGTGGAGGAATCATGATGAGGAATAAATGTTCCACGGTCAAAAGTTTATACCTGGTGAGCTGACCTGGTTGAGTTGACTTAAAGAAAACTCTTAAAAGCACACACACAATCAGTGTTTTCATGCACTGAGTCATAAATCAGAAGTCAGGGTCCTGGTGTATGGATACGTCGGTCATCGCACCAACACTGGACTCCTTGAACTGAAATTCACACTCAGTACCCTTAACACTATAGCTTCACAGAAAAGTAAGATTAGAGTCCTAAGTTCTGTGGTAGAACCGACTCCTCTGATACCAATTTTTCATGACCCATCCTCGGAACCTGTTTCGTGACTACCCCAAGCCTGCCTTCCATAGTCCAGGGGCTGGGGACTAGCACCAAAGGCGTAAATCCCTAAGCTGGGAAGGCATTTCCTTTATAAAAAATAAACACATACAATCAGAGTACACAACTGGAAGCAAAGCACTAAGCAATATTGTATACAGAATAAGTGCTGGAAAGTAAAAGGGTCTAGAAATAAAAACACAACAGTAAAGTACATGAACAACTGAAAGAAAGTACAACTGAAAAAGGAAAAAATAGCTGAAAGGTAAAGACCCGCTCTTGGATCATCTTTCAGGGTTCCTACCTGAAGGGAAAGTACAGATGGCCACCTCAGCACTCCACGTCTATCAGTCTCCTCTGTGTACCGACTCGTCATAAGGTCCACCTCTGGGTACCGTCCAGTCCTGGCACTCTCAGCCTCTGTCAGTGCTATCCGTCGTCTGCATCCAACACAACGAGGTGCGCGCATAGCCCGTGCAGGGGTGAATATAACAATACTCTATAGGGACCTCGAGACCCACAAGGTCTCACAAAATTCAACAAAGATACCACAAAGTTTGAAATCAATGGATAACCCTTACTTAGGTATATGACCATATATATACCTAAGTTATTTAGTAACCCTTCTCAATCATAAAGAAAACATGAAAGTCATTGACTCAGCTCAAAATAGGATTTCAGTGAAGTATAGAAGTACATATGATTAGTTGTGAAACTAGATCATCTTATTCTGTCAAGAGGCACTTCTACTGATTATACAGAGTCTGACCCACACATGATCGATAGGTACTAACTCCTAAAATGACCAACACAGGATCTGACCCACACAAGATCGGTATGCGCTGACCCACACAGGATTATTGAGCACTGACCCACACAGGATCTTACCCACACAGGATTTGTAGGCATTGACCCACAAAGGATCGCTGAGTACTGACCCACACAAGATCGGTATGCACTGACCCACACAGGATCACTGAGCGCTGACCCACACAGGATCTGACCCACACAGGATCGGTATGCGCTGACCCACACAGGATCACTGAGCGCTGACCCACACAGAATCAATAGGTACTAACCCCCGCAATGACCCACACAGGATCTGACCCGCCTAGAGTCGATAGGTAACTAACCTCCGTATTATCCGTCTCCAACCTCTGCCTCACTGCCAGTCACTGGATTCCTCACACCCTGTGCACTCGAGTTCGGTATAATCTGTCCCTCGAGATATCGGTCATACCTCAACTGCCACTGAACTCCAAAAAGGAGTAACCCAAAGGACCTCCATGTTGTAAGAGTTCCAATGTGACAGATGGTGTGTCTATCGGACGCCTGGTCTGTGAGTTATTGACATTTCCGTTCCAGGGGCCCGGTTGGTTTTTAATTTCAAACCATCCTGACTGTACTCAAACTGTGTCCAAACTTCAAGTGGTGTATTCCAAAATAACTATCTCGCTCCAAGCCTTCCATCACCACAGGCGGTTCGTCAAATGGACACCCATAGCCCAAGATAAGGGCGAAAAGGTGTAAACTGGCCAAACAAGTCTGGGTCCAATCCGACCTAGTCGGACCGACCTGGCCCGATTCAGTCTGTATCGGGGTCTGACCTAGTCCGCGAGTCCGACCCAGTCCGAGGATGTGGCCAGGCCCGAGGGGGCGACCCGACCCGAGGGATGCTCGGCCGAAGGCGGCCCGGCTGAGGGCGGCCCAGTCCGGCAGCCCGGCGGCCCGGCGGCTCATGGGGTCCACCTAAGCTGCGGCCAGGGAGGGTAAATCACATGCCCCCTGGCTACCCGAATGGCTTTGCCGTTCGGGTGTGAGCCGAAACCGGCGCCACCGACTCGACGGGGTCCCTCTCCTCCCGACTGGCCTGAGCAGCCAGCTGCTCCCACTCCACAGCAGTCGACCCAACTGTCCGCCACTGCACCTCCACCATGACTTGACGGCACTGCGGTTCTGCTGCCCTCCGTGTGGTGTGACAGTGTTGCGCCTCTTCCGCAGCAGCCTGGCCTAGCCACGGCTCGCTGCTTTCCCCGTGCGGCACAACGGTGCCGCACCATCCCCCCGTGGCCTTCGACTCATCCGCGCGGTGCGACGGCGCCGCGCTACCTCTCCTGCGGCCCGGCCCGGCCGTGGCACTCCTTCCACGTGGCACGGCAGTGTCGCACCCTCTTGGTGACCCAGCATCCCTTGCGCCACCGATTTTCTTCACGATTGGTTTTTTTTGCAGTTGGCTCGATGTCTGCAGTCGTCGCACCACCTCCGTCATCAACAAAAGAGAACAACAAGGGGGAGGGTCAGCTATGTTCGTACGGTCCGATCCCTCCTCGTTCTGATGATATCAATCGGCAACAAAGTGCTCAACAAACGATGAATAACGGAGGGTAAAACTCATACAAAAAATAACCCTGAACTCTCTTGTCGATCGTTGACGGTGGAAAGTGAGGAATGGCGGATGTCGATTCTTTATTCGCTGTGTTCATCACGCACACCCAATTCTCACGCTTGTGCGTCAGAAAGTGTTCAGAGGTGACGGAGTCGAAGATGGTGTTCCTCGCGTTCTTCATTGGAGAGTTCTCCTCCTTCCCCAAGCTCCACCCAAAAGATTATGCCAACCGAAATAAAATAATAGCATATCCTCTATTATAATGTTTGGCATGAATTCAAATGGATTCAATTAATTAATTTCAAGGGTTTAATTAATTCATTTTGAGGGAGTTGGCACATTAAAAAAAATGGGGGAAGGTGAAGAGTTGACATCCCACATAAATGGGGGGTCAAAGGGGAGTTTAAAGCCCCGGTGACCCCACCTTAATTATCCTCCCAAGGGAGGTTATGATTGGGTGGGCCCCACCACCATAACCTCCCATGGGAGGTTAGGGTGTAGTGGGCCCCACCCCCAACCTCCACTTGGAGGTTTTAATCGCCACAATAAAAATAAGTTTCACTCTTATTTTTATTTAATTTATTTAAAAACCTCAAAAACTAACTTCCATTCTCGTTAGAACGCAACTAGGTTGAAGGTCTCACTAAGCAATCACTGATGTTGCGAGTTCAACGGTGCCCTCGGATTTCAATTCTGAGCACCGGTTCAAAAGATATAAAATGCCGCTCACACGTTTACTGAACATACCTGAAAAAAAGTTCGGAAAATTAATATCAGCCACCCTCGACCCGTGCCGGTTAAGGTTAGGCTCTACCTAGGTGAATAACTCCCCAACGAACCCAACGGTACCTTCGGATTTCCAATCTGAGTTACCATTTAAAAGTTATGAATTTTACAATAAAATAAATGTCACTTAATTATTTTATTTGCGGCCAAAAACTAACTTTCTCTGGTGGCCCTCGTCGATAATTTAGTATCTTTGTAAAGAAATCTTACCCTCACGAGTTCAGCGGTGGTCTCGTATTTTTAATCCGAGTTACCATTTGTGAGTTATAAGTATTTGAAAAATAAAATAAATTTATTTTATTATTTTATTTACGGTTATGTCATTTTTGGGTTTTATCACAGGAGGACTGTGCTGACTAAACTTAATTCACACCTAGAGTAAACCCGCCATCTTGAGTGCAACAGTGGCCTCGGATTTCTGATCCAAGTAACCCTTTAAGAGTTATTCCACTTTTTCAGAAAAGCTACATACACGCATTAATTTAAGTTTAACAAAATTTTGACGGATCATTCCGGGCACTTCGGGCCTCGGATTCGCACGCCGTTAGAAACTGCGGACTCGTAAAATTCCCATGAATTTAAGAAAAAAATTTCCATGGAATTTCTGGGTCTTTATAGATATTTTCAAGAGAAATATGAAGTTATCAATATGAGTATTTCTTATTACCTTAATATTTTCTTATTAATATTTCTCTTATAAAATTTTTATATACACACTAATATAAGGACATAAGTATTGTTTTTATACAAAATTTTAATATTATAAGGCAAAAATTGATAACCACTATGACCCTTTTACATTAATAAAAACAAAATCGTTAATCCTGAGTTGTGTGGACTACCACCTCTACGGAGTAAAGTATCTTATTTTTCATCTAGTTTCATTATTGTGTATTAAATCCACTTTAAATTTGATCCAAAACCATAATATTATCAAAATAATATCATTATGGTTCTATAATAATGATATTATTCCAAAAGAAACCACTTACATAATCATTATCATCCATTGATTATCATATATTCATTTTTGGGTCAATATAACAATGTACTTGAAAAATGCTATAAAATAATGCCATAGATGACTATGATAACTTAATTACTAATAATATATTATATTAATATGTAAATAATTATTTATTTTTGTTTTTTAGTAGTAAAATTAATAGTAAACTCATTAAATTAGATAAAAACATTAATTCTATAAGTTTTACTGAAACATACTCATTATCAATTTCATCTTTAATGATCGTAACCAAAAATCTCATAGAATAAAATTATAACATTAAAAATAATTATAAATAATATATTCTAGTTTATTTTTTAATATGGTACTGATAAACTTTGGGAGAATAATTAAATGCAACATCATTATTATAAAACTAGTTCAAAACGATCCACATTACCGACACCAGATATTGAAAATAGATAATAAATAACTAATATAAATATTGGGAATAATTATAAATTATTTTTATAAAAGGTTATATATATGAATAAGATTTTTAATTAAGTTATTAAGATAGTTATTTTTTTAACAGGAGGTTCAAGCACTTTAGTGGAAGTCATGAATTAAGGTAAGCGGTTCTTTTCCTCAAATTGGATTTCTTGAGACATATTTCATATTGTGTAACATGATATAATTGATATGGTGTGATTAATACTATAGAAACACAATCCTCTTACACATATTATTACATTATTTTTAACATAAATATCTAATAATCGTAACCTATGGATTGGGAGATCTAGTGTCATTAGGACACTAGGTTCATATGACATCAATATTGAACTAAAATAAAAAAACATTATTTTAAACTCAATAATATGATCCTATATCTTTTTAAGATTTAAAACTTCATAGGATGACCTAGGGAATACATAAAAATGAGTGAGCTATAAATCCTATTAAGTTAATGAGCAAGATAATGAATTATAGAATATGAGTCAAATGATATAATAGGATATCATAAGAGGAAACACTCATGAATAATCATATAGAATCATGGTATAAATAATATGAAATCATAATATCATGGAATCATAGGAATTAATAAATTATATAAAACATGACATAAGAATACTTCAAGGATCACTATCAAGACAAGATAACATGGTGGATAGAGTCCCATCATGGATTAGGTTTACTCCCTATACATATTCTCATTAGATATAGAAATTACCAAATGCATTGCAGTGATATATTGGTACACCCATCATAACATATACATGAATATTTGTGACATAAATAGAAATCAAACATAATGGATAAACAAAATAATTAAACATTGAAAGAAATAGATTACATAATTAGGACTTATAGCATAATTAGATGGAATATCATAATGGTTTACATGAAAAAAGGGATTAAAATATTATTTAATGTTTATAGGTTAGAAATAATCATAATCCATTAAAACATATGTCCTTGTGAAGTGAATATATGAAAAATAGTGTATAGGTAACTTTGAAAATATACCTATTAAGTGGGGTTTTAGAGAAAATGGTAAAGAGTATTAAATAGGGGAAATAGAATAGTAATTTCCATAAAAATGAACTAAAAAGGTTTTTTAAAAATAAAATGACAAATTTTAGTATCCATGGATGTTTTAAAACATTTTATGGAGTTTTACTTGAAATGGTGTATGAAACATAGAAGTTACATTTAATTAGGTTTTCCTAACCAATGAAATTCAGAGTGAAACCTTAAAAACATGTATATAACCAAAAAAGAAAGGTAAAAATCACTATAAATATATGTGAGGGGAATTTATATATAGAATATTAAATAAATTCATGAGAATAATAGTATTATGATGTTTTTTATAGGTAAAATTAATGATGTAAAATAAAGGATGGTGGTTCGGAAGTTCCCTTACCTCAGCTCTAGATTATTTCTACGCTTTTACTTCACATCCTGAATAATATAATTATATTTATTAAATAAATTAATAAGAACAATATTCAAATATATATAATTTCTTATCAATTTATTATTTTATTTTAGAGTCATTTAATTGATATACCATTTTTGTTTCCACTATCTTGAGGTCGTTCGTTTCGTAGTTCCAAGGCCAGATTAATTTCTAGGTAATTATGAGAGTTCTTATAGAATATTTTCATAACTCTAGAGGTTTAATGGTATGAATTTATTATGTTTACATAAGTTTAAAAGGTTTTTAGTATTAAATAGTATTCATAAATATGCATGATTTATAGGGAATAGTTTTTATTGTTATACGCCTGGTTCATTTTGGCGGGTTTTTAAAAAATGATGAACTTTTGGGGTTTCTTTAATATTATAGATATATATCCATTACAGAATGTGAAAAAAATATAAAATACTATTTCATAATATTTTTCACCATAATAAATGTATTAAAACTAGCTGTGATGGTAGTGGTGAAAAATGAAGTATGGTTTCATTTGTGAACTGACCATATTATGAATAATGTTTTTGTTTCAGAATGAAATGAGAAGAAGTTGGATGATGGATATTCCATTAAAAAAACAAAATTATAGTATATTTATTCTAATTGATTCATTATTTCATGTTTTATGGTTAAAGTAAGAAGGATGTATATGAAGAAATGGATTTAAAAGATATAGATTGAAAATATTACCTCTTTGAATATTGTCTCTATACATACATCTTAAAGAACCTTGGTCTTTCCATTTGGTGACCCCAACACTATAAGGACATAAAGAATAGGGTTTTAAAGATAATTGGGCATAAATATGGAAATTTCCAAGGATTAAAATGTGTGAGGATAAGGGGTGGTGAGGGTTGTTATTTATAAGGGGAAGAGAGGGATTTGTTTAATATAATATTCATTCATTTTTTATTTTGGATTAAGACTACCAATAATGATGATTATTTTGAATAAATAGAGTAATTATTGTATGTTAGTTTTAAATGATGTTTTCTTACATCCTCCATGACTCATTACTTCCGGTATTAATCTTATAATGTTAAATATTTTATTTTTGTATTTCACTATTTATAAAAAATTAAACTATTTTAGTAAAAAACAATAATTTACATTAATATATTTTTTTATATTTAGATTCCAAAAATGAAATCCATTTTATGAAAATAATTTTATAAATATGATAAAATCAATTTTTAAATAAAATCCTTAATTATTTTGAAAAAAAAAATATTTTTAATATTATGATGAATTTTCTGACCCCTAGAAAAATTAATTATGATATCATAAAATTATATTATAATTATAAAATAAAATAAAATTTATTTATAAAACCGTTTTCTTAAAATAATTATATGTTCAAATTTTTATATTTATTATAAAAATCAAAATCAAACAATCATATTTCATAAAAATATAAACACTTATTTTATCCTTTTTAGAACATTTATTTATCTTTAAGGTGATATAAATTTGTTTTATTTTCATTTTATAATATGCCTAAATAATATTTTTCACTTTCATAGGTGAGGTTACTATTCTAATAGTTAGGTCACTATTCCTGACGATCATATTTGTAACATTCATATGGGTTCCCTACCTTCTATAAATAACTCATATTTCATTAATTCTTAATTCACTTCTATTTTCTCTCAAGGTTATATATATTTTAATTTTTAAAATGAATACTTTATGACTAATATTTTGTCTCATTTCTATAGTTTTCTTTTTGAGTGAGACTATTCTATGGGATTTCACATATCAAAATTTTCATTTTATAGTTATCCTTTTTTCTATTTGTGTTCCATTGTAAAACTTTCAATTCATATGGATATATTCATTCTCTAAAAATAATTACCAATTCAATATAATAAAAAACTTGGATTTATCATGTGGTAAAAATTCTTTATATAATACTATATTACAAAATATGACACATTTATATAATCAGAAGGGACGTTCTATTGATAAAATTATAAGTCATTACATTATTCAACCTTAAAATATTTTACCCTCAAAAATTCATTTTACCCACCTATATGAAAATAGATTAGGGTAATTATATTTCATTGATTATTCTAGTTCCAGAGTCTTCTCCTCATACTTATGGTTCTACCATAGTAATTTTACTAGGGGAATTTTCTTATTGCATAGAAAATTGTCTCTACAATCCAAGATCTTCACCAACTACACCTTATAAAAGTGATAATTTTCCAACTATAATACCTATAAATTCTGTACATGTAAGGTAACTTGTTTTTACTTTCCCAAGAGGGATGTGTGGAACATTTCATGTACTTGAGATAGGTTTTGTGGGGGTGGGAGTCAATAAAAAATATATTTGATGTGATCAAGAATCTCAAAGGGGTCAATGTATCTGGGACTTACCTTTACCTTTTTCCAAAATATCATTAATATCTTCCCTGGAGATATGTGTAGGAACACTTTATCACTAACCAAAAACTTAATGTCTCTCCAATGGTTATTATATTATACATTTTTTTTGACTTTGAGCTATCTTGATGTATTGTTCAATACTCTGGACCTTTTCTATAATTTTTTCAACTATTTCAGGTCCCAGCAGTTTTGGTTCACCAACTTCATCCCAACACGTAGGTGTTCTACATCTCTTCTCATAAATGGATTCATATAGATCCATTTGGATGCTATAGTGGAATATATTATTATATGATAATTTTACAAAATAAAGATATTGATATCATCCTCTTTTAAAGTCCATCGAGTATACTCTCAACATTTCCTCGAGTTTCTGGATAGTTTGTTCATATTGTCTATCAGTTTGGGAGTGATAAGTTGTATATAATTTCAACTCAGTGTTTGGAGAATGTTTTATAATTTTCTAAAACATTCAGTTAAACACTATATCTCAATCAGGTATAGTCGACAATAGTGTTCCATGTAGCCTCACCATTTCCATGATGTATGTCCTTAAAATTTGATCAACTAAGAAGTCCCCTCAAATTTTAGTGAAATAAGAAGTATTTATAAGAATATCTATTATAGATTATATCGAATTATTTTATCTATATGTCTTCAAATGACCTATGATAAAGTCCATAGATATTTGTCCCCATTTACATGTAGTTATAGGTAATGGTTGTGTCATTACCTTGAAATTTTTACACTCTTCCTTAACTCACTGACATACCAAGAACATTGATGAATATTATGAAATCTTATTCTTTATATTGTACCACAAATATTTCTCTCATAGATTTTGATATATCTTAAAGCTATATATGTGGATGGAGAATTTTGAGCTATCATAATCATTAGACAGATCCTTATTTATCTTAGGCTTTTATGGTACACAAAGTCATTACTCAAATCTTACAATAACTTTATAAATTTTGAACTATAAGTATTTCCATTTTTATAGGGATTCCACCTTCTTATATATTTTCACATAATCCCTTTAATAATCCTTAATCTTATCCAGAATGGATGGTTTAGAAATCATTTGAACTAGGTAGAATGTTATTCCTTCCTTTTTTAATTTAATGTCCATCCTTTGTAAGTCTATGAAGATTAAATCCTTATGAATTCTCATCATTGACATTGTTACAGTATTGTTGGCGCCAAAATTTGGGACAAAGAGAAGGCCCCAAGACGGCCCCACGAACTGTCTTGTGAAGCCACTTCGTGGAGTACCCTAGCACTGTGGTCGCCGTGAAGCAAAGAAGTCGGGATGCTCCGCGAACATATTTGACATCCGCGAGCCTTCTGCGAAGCAAAGAAGATGGGACGCTCTGCGAATTCATTTGACGTTCGTGAGCCCTCCATGAAGAAAAGGATTCAAGACGCTCCGCGAACGAATTTGACGTTCACGACGCCGCCGCGAAGCAAAAGAGGTGGGATGCTCTACGACCCCATTTGATGTTCTCGACCCACCGCGAAGCCGGAAAGCCCCTCTTCGTTCCACATGAGATCCGCTCCGTGGAGCCTCTTACCTATAAATATCGGGATCCCCTAAGCCCAGTAGACGGACAATCTGACCTTTCGGCTTCCCAGCTCCTGAATCACGAAGCAGTCTTCCTCTTGGTGAACCATGAGCTGTGTGAGGTACTTCTACTTCGTGAAGTGCCTCCCCCTTGTCTCATCTTGATCCCCTCTTAAGGGAGGGATGCCTTTCACGAAGCCTAAGGTCTTTCGCGAAAGAAGGGGATCCCCAAGGGGACCCGGGTCGTCGCGGAGCGTTTATGCTTCACGAAGCACCCTTCATGTACACATGATCCACATGCCAAGGTAGGATCACTGTACTTCACAAATCACATTGCTTCCCAACACCTTGCTTCACGAGGTACCTTTGATCTGCGAGGATATGCTCCGCGAATGCCCTTCCACTTCGCGAAGCACCTCCCATTTGAACCTCTGCCCCATGCTAAGGCTAAGGCTCCCCACTTCGCGAAGCACACCCCTTTTCAAGTTCCCTTTGCCACGCAGAGCAACAGAGCTCCACAACGCCCTTGCCTATAGACCCCTCTGCTTGTAAAATCCTTTTCTCGTGTGACCCTCCAAGTTTTTACGATGTGACTTCAAAGTCCCCTAGACGATACCACCTGTTCTGTTTCTTATCCTAATGCTTCTTTGCATAGGCACGCTAATGACTATTGCTTCTTCACATAGCCACGCTAATGTGGACCCCTCGATGGTTCACTCCATGACACCCCCTCAGTACAACATTGCTGGTGCCTTCCCTCCCACAAGGAGCAGAGTGTACCAATCATGTAAGCCCTAGGGGTGCGGAGAAAACCCACCTCGTCCAAGCTGCAGGATGTTAAACTGCCAAGCACCATCTTCCTCAACACATGACATTAAACTGTGACCTGGCCCCATGCTTCGCAGGCAGGTTTCCCTAATCTTGGGCATTCTCCACACCCCCAGTCTCCAAAGGGGATGATATCCTCCTTCTTGGAGTGGCGTTTGTCCGCGGGGAAGGGCAACCACCTTGGTGTAAGCCCCTAGATTTTCTTGCAAGAGGCATCACCTCTTCTCCTCCTCACTTCCTCAGTGTTAGGGCCAGCGGGGGGCGTGATAGGGAATGAGGCTCCTCCTTTCTTCCATCCCAAATCTCTCTCTTGCTGCACTTTGTCACCATCGGGCCTCCATCATGGAGTAAGTCCCAATCTCTCTCACCCTGGGCCACTCCACACGTAAGCCCCACTCCACATCCCACGGACGCACCTATCGCGACATGATCATCGGATCTCTGATGACTTTTGTTTATCACAATGAGCACGACTCACGTGGGCTTGGAGTAAGCATCGACCATGAAAACACCCCCATCCTGCATGACGTTAAGTTGTATTCTTCACCATCCTGAACTACATGGTCTTTGATCCAAGTCAAGTCATGGTACGTAGGAAGAATACCTAAGGTTCAATCCCACCATCCACTTAGACCAAGGTCCTTATTCACGTCGGTTCTCTGACACACCTTCCTAAACTACGTGGCCTTTGATCCATGTCAATGCATGGTACGTAGGAAGCCTCACGAGGTTCAAGACCACCACCCGGTCATTTCGACCATCATTCAAGTCGGTTCACCAACACCATTGGAAGCCTAGAGTGTAATCCCCATACTCTCCCTTTTGAACTATGTGGTCTTTGGTCCATGTCAAGGCCTTGTACGTAGGAAGCTTGCCTGAGGTTCAAGCCAAACACCCATTGGACCAATGTCATTATTCACATCGGTTCTCCGACACTCCCTTTTGAACTATGTTGTCTTTGATCCATGTCAAGGCATGGAACATCGGAAGCCTCCCTGAGGTTCAATCCCAACACCCATTGGACCAAGGTAATTATTCACATCAGTTCTCCGACACTCCCTTTTGAACTACATGGTCTTTGATCCATGACAATGCATGGTCCGTATGAAGCCTCCCTGAGGTTCAAGCCCAACACCCATTGGACCAAGGTCCTTATTAACGTCGGTTCTCCGACACTCCCTTTTGAACTACGTGTTCTTTGATCCATGTCAAGGCATGGTATGTAGGAAGTCTCCCGGAGGTTCAAGCCCACTATCCACCAAGACCAAGGTCCTTATTCACGTCGGTTCTCTGAAACTCCCTTCCGAACTATGTATACTTTGATCCATGTCAAGGCATGGTAGATAAGAAGCCTCACAAGGTTCAAGCCCAACAACCATTGGCCTAGACCGTCTCCGTGTCGGTGTGCCAAGCCCCCATTTTGAACTACGTGGTCTTTGATCCTGGCTAAGGCAGGGTACGTAGGAAGCCTCCCTCAAGTTCAATACCACCACCACCTAGTCATTCCGACCCCCCTTCACGTCAGTTTGCCCTCGTACTGCAAGATTCTAAACTGTATTCACCACCGAACTACGTGGTCTTTGATTCCCTACCACAGGGATACGTAGGAAGTATCTTCGAGGCTCAAGCCCAAAACCATCATCCATCCTAATTCTTACCTAGGCTGCCACATCCCGGTGAGATCATGCCACATCATTCACCTCCACAGCATTGGGGAAGCCTCCCACATGCTGGCCCCAATATCGGTGTTCCCCCCAGGGGTTACCTCCATCTGATCCACTCTAATCAGTGTTCTGATCAGTCTGATCCATCTCTGCTGGATGTTAAACTTGCGGCATACCATGTGTTAAACATGGGAAGCTAAGGAAAACCTCAGATACATGCCCATGGCATATGATTTCCCATGTCCAATGTGGGATTCCTCGGCCTTACACACCCTCGAGAAGCCCTATAATAAGGGACATAAGACAGACACGCCAATTCCCCATCATCCAGACACACCAGTGATGCCCCAATGTGACTACTCCCCTAACCGAAGGTTTCTTCCCTGACCGGACCCCTTGGAATTCCCTGATAGAAGAAGCATAATTAACTGGTGTCCATAAAGATATGGCACTGGGAACAGTTTCACGAACAACGTATTAATTCTATGAGGGAGACCCGGACTAGGTGATGAGTTTTGATGAGGAATCCACGGAAGGAAGAACTGACATCCCATCATCTCGTTCGATCAAGGAGAAAATGTACCTAAATAAGGAATGGATTCTGCCCGCCTTTGGAAAGAGGGAATGTGGGGCAAAAAAAGTCGTGCCTATGGCACTCAAGCAGACAGACGTGCACGCCCCGGTGAAAGCATCGGAAACAGAAATGGTGAACTCGATGTGAATATCTTCTCCTCAATATGGAGATTAGTTGAGTTTAGGTCATCCATGGATTGATGTGTCACCAAATCGAGCTATCTGGCACTGGCTCCCAACAAGAAAATAGCGGGCCTGGCGTGAGACTCACCAGAAGTTGGGGTAGTAGAACGTTGGACATCCTGTTCTACGATGTTGTCAGAGTGGATCCCCCTTACTATCCATGGAAGACATAATGGCACTGGGGCACTGGTTGTCAATTTCTTTTCCTATCAGTGTTAATGAGTTAATCTCCCTACTTCCAGGAATCAGGTTGCTGCCACAGGATCGCGATCACCACCTGCCCGCCTACGTAGGGGCAGGGGCAATGCTAGCACAGCCGCTCTGCATGGCTTCACCGCTTCTGCAACGACGTCTGTGTCCACGACCGTGGGGCACCCACGCCCCATCTCCCCATCGGAAGTCATCCAATGTAGGGTGATTAACGACCTCATACATCGTTACGAGGTGGAGGGCATAATCCCAACCCGGGATATGGCCCGCCTAGACCTGGAGGCATCTAAGCCCTGCAGTCAACACCGCCCCGAGGGCCGTGCAAGGAGCCGCTTCTCCCCACCCCAACATTCAATCATTTCGGGAGCCTGTCCCCAAAGCGCCTTGATGACTCCCTGCCTTATGCAGATGAGGTGGGTGATGTCCGGACCAGCCCGGTCAGAGTCTCAATCCAGGGGCTCCCAGCAAGGGCCCCCACCCAGCCGTGTCAGCACCGCCGCTCGGCCTTGCCGGAGGATCAGGAAATCTACACACCTGCACCACAAGCACCGGCTCTCCAGACCCGACGCCAGCGTCAGGCACAAGATGAGGACGCCCTCCAAAGAGTGTCAACCTTGACGGAAACTGTGTCCCGATCCACCGCCGACGAATATCATCAACTCCCTGCACACACTGAGTAGGGGTTCTCATACACCCAACCAAGATCGAGGCCCCAACCGCCCCATGGGCAAGCTGGGTCGACTCTCCTGGTTGTAGGCACAACCAGTGGTCTCTGCGAACCAACCCGTAGCAGTGCCACCCCGTATGGAGGTCCTCCCTGTACCACTACCACAGAGAGCGTGGGTTTTCCCCACTTAGAGGCTCATCATGGAGGTATGCCTCATGCTACCCCCAATCCGAATAAAGTTCTGCCCCGCAGCGGTGATGTTCTATATGGAAGCCTCTCCCGTGCCCATCGCACTGGGTATGTAGTCCTTCCTCCTACCCCCGACCTTCGATGTGGAGACGTTACCCATCTAATCTCCCTTAAATGTGGGGATCCTCCATAAATTCTCTCTGCAGCTGGTGAAGGTCCTCCTCACCTTAGCAACTAGAGAGATGAAGGCCAGCCTAACTCCGCTCGTTCCAAGCATGGAGGTCCTCGCCATGCTCCTGCCGGTTCCAGCAGAGGTTCTTCCCGCTCAGGTGTTGTTCATGGAGGTCCTCCCCATGTCCCCTTCTACATTTTCCCTAGTTCTCCTCACACCTCGGCTGTCTCAACTGGAAACCCTCTTCGCCCCAGCACCAGTGCGGCCGAAGGACTTCATGTCAGGAATCAGCCCTGTCCTGAGGAGCCACCCAGGGGCAGGAAGGTAGGATGTTGCCGCAACAATAAGAATCCTAGGAAATCCCGGATGGAGATCAAACCGGCCTGCTTCTCAAACTCTGAATCGGAGTACAATTCAGTTCAGGAAATCTCCCCTCGCTCACCCGAGTCAAGGGTCGGGGCAGGAACAAGGTGCATCAACATGGTACTCCCGGAAAGTGAGGTCCACAGGATTCCCGCCTCCCTCGGCAGGTTTATCCAGGAGGATGAAAACTTGGTGACCCCACAGGTCACGGTCGTGCAATCACCACCATCGTCGCCGGAAGCGCTTTCTACCTCCACAAGAGATCAAAGAGAGCTATTTTGGGGACCAATGGCGGGAGAACAGTAGTGTGACCCACCACCAGCATCCCTGGCCCCTGATCTAGGAATGATGACCGCTAGCCTATCTTATCATGATGTAGCGGCCATGTCACTACACTCCTCAGAGGACAGCCCGAGAATCGGTGTCCAATCAACCCGTTCTTCATACTCTCCACCGTCCAACCTGTCATCCCAACGGTCTGCCTCAGTACCACTACCAGTTCCTCAACTGCCCCCAGTTGGCGAGTGGGGAAATCAGGGGCCAGACCCTGAATTTGAGTCGAGGAGCTTCTGGAGAATCCTTGCAGCAGACCACTTCCCCGAGAAGTTCTGGCCCGCAACAGCGCTGGATTTCTGCATACCTGATTACCTCACCCAAGAGGAAGTTGAGTGTTTATGCTACACCCTCTGGGAGACACATTTCAGTCTCCATCATCAACACGTGGTTTATCCAAGGATCCAAACACATTTTAAGGACATCAGTGAGCAGTGCCGTCTAGTCGATCTGGCTGCACTCCTGGTGGCCCAGCGCCCCAAGTCACCAGGCTATCGTGAGGCCCTCCAATAGCAATGCGTTTAGAGTATTAAGGTACTCCGCAAAATTATCAAGGAGGCTAAACCCACATGAAAGTTTGTGTCCAGGGGTAGTATGTTTCCCTCCTCTTCATCCCTATCCGGTGGCGGCCCGACTCGCTATGCGATATTGAGGACATTCCCCCGGGAAGGGTTACGGTCCACATGGCCGACGTCGTGGACAAGGAGGATGGTCTGGAGTTTATCGATGGAGACTTACCCCCTGAGGGTGTGCCACCACTACTAGACCCATCGGGGAGGATTACTCATCAGCAGAGGAACCTCCTAGGTCTCACTTCACCCACCGAGGCATTGGTACTCATCCGGAATGATGGTAAGGTAAAAGAGCATGTCGGATATGTCAAGAACTCCAACCCGTCTGCCACAGTGTAGAATACGGAGGAGGATCCCGAGAAGGCCGCGTTGCACCAGCAACTTGATAAGCAGAAGAGGTTGGTCGACGAACTCCTGGCTGAACGCGCTGTAGAGTGATGACCCGACTATGGTGATCCTAGGTCGGGGCAGTAGGGGCAGGAACAACTACACCTCGACGAGATGCCTCCAGGAAACCCTGATCATACCGCTCCCACTGACAAGGCTGAAGCTGGAACTCACGGTAAGAGGGCACGGTACGTCTCACCAAACCCTCCCGAATGGCGCGATAATCTGAGGAATCCATCCCGGGTTCTCCCAGCTGCCCCATAGGCCACTCCATGAGCCACTGAACCCTTCTACCATGTTGAAGAGCCCGAAAACACACTCGTGATTAGGGATCCTCGTCAAGATAGGGACTGTAGGACCCCGGGACACCCTGAGAGGGGAGGGGTGAATCAGGGTGTCATCTTTTTCTTCTTAAAGTTGTGGATCTTGTTCCCACGTTGGTAGGAAATACTCAAACATATATGATGGATATGATCAGTAATGAAACATTCACATGAAAAGAGATAACACAGCAATTTTACTTGGTTCACCACTAAGGGATACGTCTAAGGATCATACGCCGACAAGTTGTTGGTCATACCAAATTCCACTAATCTTCACTAGTTGTAGATTACAATGGTTCGGGCACAGTCACTCTGTCCCAGGCTCACTGCCTTTACAAAGGTTCAGGGATAGCTCAATGCTTCCCTCGGGTCACTCCTGTTGACTCCCCCTGGCTCACTGTCGTTGGTGAAGTCACACTTAGTTTATAGACGTGAAGGTCTCTTCAATAGATTTGCATTGAAGTCTTTGTCTCTTGTTTAGCATGAGAATTTGCTTGCATCAGAGTCTTGAGTTGATTCTCTTTTGTATTCAACCTTCTATTTTAGTGAAATAATTGAATGCACTATATCTTCTTCTTCTATTCCTTTGATTTTCAATACTAACACCTGAGTGTATTGATTTATTCCCCTCTTTCTGTGAAGATCTGAGTTTAGTTACACGAACCGTTCTTCTTCTCTTCACAAAGCACAATGAGGATGTTAAACACCAATCATGTGTGTGCGGTACCACTTCTCTTCATAAAATCAGATTGTTCATTGCTCTTCCGTCTTTGCAAACAAATACATCATCTATTTCACCGAAGGTATAGAGCAATCTTTCAGCTTTTGTGCAACTCCAAAAATATGGGCGTACTCCAACAACACCTGGCGCTCTTCTCCAAGCCCGGAGCGCAAGTCCCAATACAGCGCGCAAGTCTTCGGCGCGTAGGTCCAAACTGGTGCGTAGGTATCACCAAACCACCTGCATGACAATGTGTTCCTCAACTTCTAACCTGCGCGACACACTTATTTCCTCACCCAAACCACCTTGGGCGCGCAACCAACAACTGGTGCGCAGCTTCAAACACTGGCACGCAAGTCTACCTACGCGACCCCACACTACTTGCGTGACTTCCACACCTGCGCGATGGGAGCTCTGATTTTTCTAAGTGTTGAACTCCGTTGGAAATGAGGAGGGGTGGTCCAGTATTTATAGGCAATTTGACCACCCTGCGTGATGGCGCGCAAGTCAACCATCGGCGCGCACGTCTCAGCGCGCAGCTCTCTTCCCCTGCTAGTCACTTGTGTGACCAACTTCCAAACTTGCGCGAACCTCTTTCCTTTGACAAATTTGGATCTTCTAATATCGAAAAAACATAGGCGCGCAAGTTATCAAGCTTCCAAGGCATCAGCGCGCAAGCCTCTTCACGGCGCGCAAGTCACCTACGCGACCTCACCAAAACTTGCGCGACCCTTATCCCTTTTCCATATTTTGATGATCTTATCTTCAAAAACATATGGCACACAAGTTTCCTATCCTCCAAGACCTCAGCACGCAAGTCCCTTTTCCAAAAACACTTTTCTTTATTTGTCGATTTTCAGGCCCAAAAATTTGGCAAACACTGGGAAACGACGCCACCTTGTATCTGCTCTTTTTTTCCACCTCCAGATCATCCATTCCTTTGTCGATGCTCCTTTAATAAAACATGGATCATTATCCACAGTCCTTGAACTCGACATGCCACCATGAAATCTTGTTTTGTCAACAAATTTTTATGTTGTTTGTTTTCTTTGTCAACAAGCACGATCACCTCAAAATCACTTCTTCTTGGTGATCTGTATCCTTCAGCAACTCTTCTTCTTTTATCACAAACTCCACTATAGTGATATGTATTCTTTAAAGTAATAACATTAGAATCATCATCTTCTATGACAATGTGATGTGCATGGCTATCTCATAATTCCAATCCCCGCATGGTCATCTTGGAATTCCAATCATTTTCACATTGTCTTCTTCATCAACCGTCATGATCTACTTCATGCAAACCATATGATTCAATTAGTCAAGAAGTCTCTTGCATGGTTCTCATGAAATCATGAGTAATTGCATGGTCTTCATCAAAACCCATGCTTCTCATGCAATAATGAGGAATTGCATGGTCTTCATCCAAAAACCCCATTCTTCTTTAATCATCCTCAGATGGATTACACCTCACATTCTTCATTGTTGTAAACAATGTATCACCTTTGACACATGTTCTTTGAACTTATTATCAGTACAACAATCGTCTAAATTACCATTCCTCTACTTCATTGGAGTACTTCTTGATCTCCTTCATTTTGATCTTCATTGACAACTATTGACAACAAATACAAACTTATACACAATGTGGTTCCAACAAGGACCCCCACCCGGATGATCCTATGGAGGACCTCATAGCCCGCCTTGAGGCATTGGAAACAAGGCAGGTGGCAATCCCACCAGATGGAAAGCCATATCCAGCATGGATGGATGATATTCCGGCACCCCCGGGTTTCGGGAATCCCACCTTCTCCCCATTTAACGGGACAGGGGACCCACTGCAGCATCTGGCCTACTTTAACTCAATGTGTGAGCCCATGTTGGGGACTCCAGCGCAGCAGGAGGCCGCCAAGCTCTGCTATTTTGTTCAGACTCTGGAGGGGCTGGCATTCGTCTGGTACAGCCAGCTCCTCATCGGATCTGTGACCACCTGGGAGTACCTTCGCAGGTAGTTCCTCTACTAGTTCATCTCTACCACCCGAAAGACCAGCATCGCAGACCTCTTCAAGTGCAATTAAAGTCCTGATGAGTGAGTCGTGAACTTTTTCTCCCAGTGGAAGGGGCTCACATACTCCCTCGACATGCCACTGACTCAGGAGCAATTACTGACGATTTGTGTAGGGAATGTCAAGACAGAACCGGTTCCCTCCCTGATCACTCAGAACTATCTCAGAGGGTTCAAAGACTTCTCAGATAAGGCCTAGCTCCTCGAAAAAGCTCTGCAACATGCTAGTCAGGCACATCCGCTGCCCCCTGTGATCCCGGTAAGGAGGGATGCCAGAACCAAGCCCACCACAGTGGCCCAAATAGAATCCACCAAGCAGCTAGAATTGCTACCAGTATCACCAGCCCCAAAGCCTTGCAAAGTCCCTCCACCTCAGGCACATCCTCTGGCTCTGCAGTGTCCTCAGAATCGGCAGCTGCTCCCGCGTAATGCGCCACCACCGCCCAGGTGGGAAAATCAGGGTCTACCTCCTCAACAGGCCCCTCCGGATCCTCGTCAAGTCCAGGATACAAGGGCTTCCTATCCGGAAAGAAGACACCAGAATTACTTGTTCCTTGATAATCAGGTCCTCGGTTACTTCCATAGTTCCCTAGAGTAGGGGATTGTACGCTTGCCTGAGTGTAGAAGGCCGGTAGAGGCGAATCTCACAGATCGCCCCAACTACTTCCCCTATCATCGGATTCTGGGGAACACCCTCAAGCAGTGATATGTGTTCAAGGACTTGCTCCAAGACTAGGTCGATAAAAACATAGTCAGGCTGGGCCCGGCCCTGGCACAAGTGGTGGGTGTCTTTGTGAGATCAGACAACAGTAGCGACGACGAAGGTGAGTGGCAGAAGGTTCCCAGCCGTGGATCCCAGAAGTACGGCGACTGGATGGATCGTAAAATGGTTTCTCGAGCCCATGGCATCATTAGGGCATGCCTAAATCATCCGGAGTCTTTAAAAGCTACGAAAACCACCTCTGCATCATCATCTCAGCCGGCCTCTTCCCAGAATAGCAAGCATCGGTGGTGCAAGAAGAAGCAATGTGCCTCGCCAATGTCATCGCCATCCCACACTCTCGGAGACTTAATGCCTCTTGAGATGGGGATCCCTCCCAAAATCTACCCAATGGTGGATGATTCGTCAAGTGAAATTCAAGGGTTTTCTTTTTTTAATACCGTCGAGTTGGTAAATCCCTATATGACTCCTGATGAGGGGGATCGCCAAGCAAACCTCCCCAACGTCCCCATCCGACGCCAACATCGGTGAAGCTGCGGCTATGTGGATATTCAAGGAGAATTAGTCGGCACCTATATCCAGGCCGTTCATTCCACTAAGACCAGATAGCAGGCCCATCATAGAGCTCAGCACTCATAACCTCTTCATTCGGTGTCGTCAGGACCGACTTCGCCACCGTTTGTGCTACTGGATCAGGCAGAGCCACTTCGGCCATACCGCGACCAGCTTCACCCCATTACGGGTCGAACTCAGTTGTCTAGACCTCATCTGGCAGATACTCTTCAGCGGAACATGCCCAGCACCAGCCAGCCGCCGGTCCAACCGATAGGGCCCGCCATGCCTCCAATCACAGAATGGCCTCCTGTAAGTAGAAGTTCATTCCTAGCACAGAAGTATGATGTTCTCAAGAATATATTCAGCATCCCAGCGAGGCTTTCCATCGTTGAAGCCCTCCTCTTGTCATCAGATATGCATGTGGCCCTTGATGAGCCTTTAAGTATCCCCCTCCAGTTTGAGATGGAGGTAGAAAATACAGAAGCCTTT
The DNA here is from genome assembly GCA_963277665.1 of Viscum album. Classification (NCBI taxonomy): domain Eukaryota; kingdom Viridiplantae; phylum Streptophyta; class Magnoliopsida; order Santalales; family Viscaceae; genus Viscum; species Viscum album. The sequence continues at coordinate 1,840,687,001 of OY728129.1, read as the reverse complement.
CATGCTGAAGCAGTTGAGAATGTAAAATTCCAGGACATCATCTCATTCTCTAGATAGGATGAAGGATCTACCATACAGGGGCACATCCGCCCGTTGTATATCACCGTCCAATTTAACGGCGTGGAGGTTCATCGTTGTCTCATTGACACTGGCTCCGGGATCAACCTTATCTCGACACGGACACTATGGAAGCTGGGGTTATCCGAGGATGAACTGACTCCCACCAATTTAAGGATCCAGGGATATGACAGGACAACGCAGACCCCAGTCAGCAAGATCTGTCTTAAGACTTAGTTCAGTTGCCTATTTTTTAGCACTGAGTTCATGGTTGTCTCCCAGGACACCGTGTATAATGCATTGATGGATAGGCAATGGCTCCATCTGCACACGACAGTCCCCTCATCATATCACCAATGCCTAAAGTACTCCCTAAATGGTTGAGTAGGAATACTCCAAGTTGATGCATCTCATTTTTCCTCTAGTGAAGCTCGTTATCTGGATGATGACTATTACAAGAGCAAGGATAAGAAGATTCTGGAAAGTGAGGTTGAGCCCGCCATGGTCACCAGTGACCCCTGGGCAGGTCTGGATGACGCCTATGTCTTCACAATCCATCAATTGGCGGCCACGACCCCCAACATGGGGCAATGATTTATTGTATTTGGTACAAGAGGAATACATATTCCCAAGTCCAAGCGATGGCGGAAAATCACCTCGTACTACCACACAAACCAGGCTCAGGTAATCTTGGAACCTCCTACCCCCGTACGGTATCGGGACATCCGCCCCTTGGCAACGGCAGTATGTCATACGTGTCTATTCCGTCGGGATGGAATTAATCAGCTCCAGCCGACATGCCACTACTGTTTTTATGTCATCAAGTGTGGCCCCTTGGTCCGAAGTCCAGATGGGATTGGATCGACTTCCTTCATCGTTATGGTCTCAGCAGCACGTGAATCTCCGGATGTGTTGTCCACTACTGTCCAGGCTAGTACCAGCCTCCCATAAGGTTCCTCCGAACAAGGGGAAGCTCCACCCGCTGGGAGTACCTACTCCACAAGCGAAGAAGAGGATCTGGAGGATGATCCCCCCACCTTTGAAGAATGTGTCTCTTCCACGGTCGACGAACTGGTACAGGTGAACCTTGGTAGCAAGGCAGATCTGAGACCCACATTGATCAGTGTCTCCATGTCCCTCGAGGAGAAGCAGCGGTACGTGGACTTCCTCAAACAGCACCGTGACGTGTTTTCCTGGAGTTAAGACGAGATTCCAGGACTAGATCCTCAGTTAGCCATCCACCGCCTCGGTCTCCCGACAAACCATCGTGGGTTCAAGAAGCCTCCCAGAAAGATGCACCCTTCTCACAGTTCCATGGTCAAGGTCAAAGTTGGCAAGATCATCAGGGCCAACTAAGTCATAGAGGTCCAATACCCCAAGTGGATAGCCAACATTGTGCCATTCAGAAAGAAGAACGGACATATTAGAGTCTGTATCGACTTCTGGGATCTCAACTGTCACTGTCTGAAGGATGATTTTCCCCTTCCAGTGACAGAATTACTGATCGACTCTACGGCCAGGTTCCAATCCCTCTCCTTCATGGATGGTTACTCTGGATATAATCAGATCCAGATGGCCCCTGAGGATGAAGAGTTCATAGCTTTCAGGGCTCTCTAAGGTACTTTTTATTACCAGGTTATGCCCTTTGGCCTGAAAAATGCAGGTTCCACCTATCAACGGGTCATGCATCGCATATTCAAGCCAATCCTCAGGACATTGGTGGAATTATATGTGGATGATCTAGTGATAAAATCTCTCCAGTGCTAGGACCATCTCAAGGACCTTGAGAAAGTGTTCGGTTTCCTCCGTTCCCGCCACCTGAAGATGAACCTGTTGAAGTGTTCCTTCGGGGTTACTTCTAGGAAGTTTCTCGGCTTTGATTTTAGGTACTGAGGCATCGAGATAGACCCAGAGAAGGTCAAGGTAATCATCCAGATTCCTCCCCCGAACAATATTCTAGAGCTTCAAGGTTTTCAAGGACACTTAGCCTACATACACCGATTCATTGCAAATCTGGATGGAAAGTGTAAGCCCTTTTCTCAGCTAATGAAGAAAGGCTCTACCTACGAATGGGACGAAGAGTGAGAGACCGCATTCGAGGAAATTAAGTAGTACATTATCCTACCTTCGGTCTTGATCCCACCCATCTCAGATAAGCCGCTAATCATGTACATTACTGCCCTGGACCGATCTCTCGGTGCCCTTCTCGCCCAGAAGAACAAAGAGGGGACAGAGAAAAGTCTCTACTACCTCAGCTGCATGCTTCTCGATACAGAGACCAGATACTCCCCCATCGAGAAGAGTTGTCTTGCACTGGTATTCACAGTGTAGAAATTGCGATACTACCTATAGCACCATGACGTACAGCTGGTGTCTTGGGTAGACCCACTGAATTACATTCTGAATCTCCCCATGTTGACTGGACGACTAGCGCGGTGGGAAGTAATCCTCCAGCAGTTCGACATCAGGTTCGTGCCTCAGAAGGCCATCAAGGGACAGGCGTTGGCAGACTTTCTAGCTGCCCATCCAACCTCTGCAAGCCAGTCCCTGGACCTAGATTTTCCTGATGAGGCAATCCTCTCAGTCGATTAATTTGTACCATGTTGGAAAATTCACTTTGATGGTGCCTCCCGGAGCCCCATCGGTAGGAGGCTCAATGATCATAGGCTCAACAGAGTAGGTCTGGGTGTCATCTTTATTACCCCGGCGCAAGCCATTCTGCCATACTCATTCCTGTCGTCCGAAGGCTGCACCAACAATAAGGCAGAGTATCAAGCTCTTATCAATGGACTCGAGTTGGCTCTCGAGATCGATGTTCCCCATTTTCATGTGAAAGGGGATTCTGAACTTGTCATCAAGCAAGTAAATGGTGGCTATGTTGTCAGAAATCCATAGATCTCACCATTTTTGGAGCGTACCCTCCATCTAATGGCCCAGCTCCCTTCTCGACTGGAGGTTACCCATGTCCCTCGGTCACAGAATGGTCAAGAAGACGCTTTGGCCGGCCTGTCTGCATCACTTGTAGAGCCCGAGTAGGATTATATGATTATACATGTGGCACACCGGAGAGTCATTTCCCCCATCACCCCAGAGGAAGACGACGGCCTGTGAGTAAGCCATCTTACCATCAGATCCTCCATGTCAAAATCGCTAGGCTTTTCAAATGCAGTGGTTGAAGCCACTCCCGACTGGAGAGCCCCTTTTATTGAGTATCTCCAAAATGGTTGCCTCCCGACTGATCGGGCCGAGCGCGAGTGAATCCGACGTCGTGCACTGCAGTTTACCCTCCAGAGTGGTCCCAGTCTTGAGAAGATCCTCTATAAGCATGGTTTCGATGGTGTTATCCTCTGTTGCATCCAAGGATTTGAGATTCCACAGGTCATGAAAGAGGTTCACACTGGTTCCTGTGGTGCCCACTAGGGTGGGCCGAAGCTATCCCATCAAATTTGAATACTGGGGTACTTCTGGCTCTCTATGATCCATGATTATATCGAGCTCTCCAAGAGATGTCACACATTCCAAGTTCATGCTAACTTCCTGCATCGGCCGCCAGAACCTCTCCACTCCACCAAGTACTCTTGTCCATTTTTGGTGTGGGGACTCGATGTCATAGGACCATATCCACCAGCGACAGCTCACCAATACAGGTTTATCCTGACCTCTATGGACTTCTTTTTCAAGTGGGAAGAGAAAATTCCGATCAAGGAGGTCAAGCCTCGTTCCATCATCTACTTCATGAGCTCCAACATCATCCACTGGTTTGGATTACCTGACATTGTCCTCACCGATAATGGCACCAACTTCTGAGCAGCCGATCTGAAGAAATTGTACGCCAAGTACAATATCCGTTCGAACCACACCTCCCACTATCATGCACAGGAAAATGGGAAGATCGAGGAGTTCAACAAAACCCTTTCTAACATTTTGTAGAAAATGGTTTGCCAAAACAAGAAGAGTTGGCTGGAAAAGCTCCCCAACACCCTCTAGTCTTATCAGACGAGGACTCGCAATTCCACCTAGGTGACTCCATATTCCCTGGTGTATGGAGATGAGGTCGTCCTACCAATCAAGATCCAGCTTCTCTCGTTACTCACTATGGTCTATGACCATCAGGTGCTAGATAAGCTAGCCAAAATCCATCTAGATTAATTGGAAGCACTTGACGAGAATAGACTCCATGCCCTGCACAATCTGGAAAGGCATCAGAATAAGATGGCTAGAGCCTTCAATAAGAAGGTTCACCTCCACTCTTTTCTGCAATGTGACCTGGTATTGGCCCTCCGAGTTCCAATGATCCCTGGTAGGAAACCACCCAAGTTGAAGCCCAAATGGGAAGGACCTTACATAGTCCATAGGGTTTACCCCAATGGAGAATACTCCTTGGTTACCATGGATAGTGAGTGTATAACTCCTCCCACCAATGCCAAATTCCTCAAGAAATACTTTTCATGATCCCCAATGGTCCTGAATGACCCTAAATGGCACAATGGTCCCACATGACCCTAAATGGAACAATGGCCCTGCATGACCCTAAACGGCAAAATGGTCCTGCATGACCCTAAACAGCACAATGGTCTTGCACGACCTTAAACTAGATGGTCCTGTATGACCCTAAACTGCACAATGGTTCAGCATGACCATAAACTGTTTGTTCATACATGACTTTAAACTATGTATCATCCTGCATGACGTTAAACTACATTTTGATAACTACATATGGCTTGATTCCCATCCTCATGGGATACGTAGGAATGCTTAGAAATTTCATCTGTTGGCCCAGCCCAAACACCAGAATCTTCCCCCGAGTCAAGATGTATGGCAAGGGTGAAAATTTTTGCTCCAATTCACATCGATCTAACCTCGATCTGGTCGTACTTCCTGCTCCATGAAGACATTCACCAATTTTATAGATGGGTACATCTATGCTTCACCCACTCCTTGACTAGGATTCCATCACCTTTCCTATCTGGAAGGGCCCCTGAATGGTATGGATGCTAGGCCTAAGGGCTCTCTCTTACCACTTTGGGAAAATGCCCTTGAGGACGTCGAGTAACAAGCCGATACAAGTCCCGCGTTTCAAATATGGTCATCGGTCGATGCTCATTTGTTTATCCCATTTCAGGTCACTATAGGGACACTATGTTTCGAACATGGTCAACAGTCATCCTGGATCGTTAGGGACACCCCAAGATGTCCCAAACATCGACTGTAGTGTTTCATTCTTCCCCATTGAATCTCCAAGCGAAGAACTCCCTCTGGGCGATGCCAATTGTCAGGACCCTTGTCCTTTTCAGGCCCCCAACCCAGCTTCTCTCTTATGGGATTGTACGGTGTGGTGTGGGATTATGTCCTCATTCACGTCGGGTTGTCCACTGCGTCGTACACATCCCCAGATGAGACACCTTATCTTCTTCTCGTCTTCACTGTAAGACGTTAAACTACAAGTTGGTCAAGCCTTCCTGACCGAGGCCCAGCCTCAGGCCCCTTGGCCTTTTTCGGGCCACCGATCCAAGTTCTTACCCGGAGTGTACGGTGTGATGCAGGATTATGTCCTCAATCACGTCAGGCTACTCGTCGTGTCGTACAACCCCCCCCCCCCCCCCCCCCCCCGTTGGGGTATCCTACCCCCTGAGTATCTTCAATAACTACATGTGTCTTGATTACTATCCTTATGGGATACGTAGGACCACCCGAATGTCTAGATTTCGGGTCCAGCCCCATCTCCTGGAAATCTCCATTTCACCTTAGCCCCTTGGCCTACTCTTCCCCGGAGAAGGGAGTATATGGTGTGGCATGGGATTATGTCCTCGTTCACGTCGGTCTTGTAACGACCACGCCATGTGTCTCTCCCTCCCGAGCACCCTCGTCGACCCACTTCGGTGGTTCACCAATGTTCCCAAGGGTACTCTGGTTTAGTACCTAGAATGTCGGACTCTACTCGGACATGTTTCCACCCTCTTTTTAGGCTTTTTGTTCCCCATAATTAGGGCTTCCATCCCCTTTCACACCCAAAGGGACCCCCAAGTGGCATGGATGCTAGGATTAAGGGCCCTCCTACCATTATGGGCCAATGTCGTCAAGGGTCGCAGACAGTAAGCCGATACAAATCCCGCGTTGCGAATATGGTCAGTGGTCGATGCCCATTTTTTGTTCCCACTTCAGGCTAATGTGATATCGATACTGTGTTTCGAACATGGTCAACAGTTATCCTCCATCTCCATGCTGACCCCATTAATCCCAAAATGTTAGTTACATGATTCACATCCTTCTCCACAACATCATATCAAAGTAGAACTTCGAAACTCTTGGTACTATTCCTCAGTGTGCATCTGTGCGTTAGGAGGAACAAATCCGAAATAGGGGCGTCATTCGGGGCCCGACACTAATTTACGTTTGGCTTGCATTCCAGGTATTGCAAAAGACATCTTCCTTCATTGTTTCCCACACCGAGTTTAACTCACGTGGTCTTAGGGATCAGGTTGAGTTCTGCACTTACTTGGAGGGTTTTCACTCCATCCATGGTCCGAGCTCTAAGACCATAAACTAGGATCTCATATAGAACTACGTGTGGCTTGATTCCCATCCTTATGGGATAAGTAGGACCACCTGGACGTCTCATTTTCGGGTCCATCTAAGTTGAGAGCTAGTTTCTCCGGACCCTTTCCCTCTCACCCCTATTTGGGCCCCTTGGCCCGAGGTTCCCCTCTCAGAATTGCGTACGGTGTGATATGGGACCATTTCCTCATTCACGTCGGGTATGTTTTATCGCACCGTAAACATTCCCCACCTATCATCATCTCTACTACGTCTGCACTACATGACATTAAAATTTATGTCTGGTCCTATCACATGACCCTAAACAGTGACATTATCATCCTAGTCATACGACGAAAAACGGCACATCATCGTGATGTCCCCACCCAAGGATACACCTTGTTTGGTATTGGTCACATGCCATGCCATTTTTCAACGCCTGCTACAGCTTGATTCTTGTGGCGACGGCAGGGCCTACTACCCTAGGCCTATTGCTTCACAAAAAAAACCACTCACCTTAAAGGACAAACAAGATTTATCAAATACCACTTCTCTTGGTGCGAAGAACACACCCACACGTCCCTTTTTTCCTGGAACTAGTATTCTATTGTGCCACCTCTAGAACTACGTACAGATTGATCCCCATCCTCAGGGGGTACCTAGGAATGCATGTTCACTTTACCTCAGGCCCATCTCAACTCTCATCTTCAGTCCCTTGACCTAAAACCTCTACAAGGAACACGTGGTGGTCGGAACCCCCGGTTCCCATTCACGTCGGGTCTTTGTAGTTACCCCACCACGTTTCTACCGTGTTTCCTATCACCCATGGTCCGAGTTCTATGACCCTAAAATAAGATCTCCCCATGATAAGGGACTCGATTCCCTCTATCTAATACGTCTCATTGTCGTATTTAGATATGTTTGAAAAAAATCCCGAAGTGTGGGATTTTCATAGAGACATCCCCCTCATTCCATGTCCAAGCTTCATGAGATCTCTATTTGGATCCTCATCCTCTTCCACATCTGAAGGGACCCCCTAACACCTGGTCCCATGCCGTATCGGCTCACCTACCATCCTGGGCCAATTCCCCTAAGGATCTCGGACTACATTTGCGACAGGTCCCGTGTTTTGAACATGGTCAACAGTCGACCCTCATTTTTCTATCCCCATTCCAGGATAATGCAATAAGGATACTGCATTTCCACCATGGTCTACAGTTATCCTCTATTGTCACACCACCATCATTGTGATCTAGATTTCAAGCATCATGATTCACACATTTCTACTTCCTCATGTTCAAGTGGAATTTCGACATACTCGTCTTTACCTCTTCACGCATCTAGGTGTGCTACATGGACGGGTTAGCATCATTGGGCCAGTATTCACCGAGAGTCCCTTCTCCTTAACATGTTCCTTCCAGTTTCGGGAAATCCCCACCACTACTTCTTATTTCCCTCAATGTGCATGACTCAGGTGGGATTAGTAGTTTTGGTAGGATGCGCACTGGCACAGCCAGGCTTCTCATCATCCCGCACGACGTTAAACTGTGCTTTTAGAACTATGTATGGCTTGATTACTATCCTCATGGGATACGTAGAGACACCCCAGTATTTTGCCTAGGGTCCAGCCCTAGGAATCATGAATCATGTTCCTCCTCATTTCCGTCCCCCTAGCCCGACCCCTCGTAGAGAACCATGAAACTGAAACTCTGCCCTGAACAAGTTCGGGATGCCCCAAGATAACATTGGGAAGTGACGCATCCCTCGCCAGAGAGGCCCTGTCTATAAGAAGGAATGATCAATGATCAAACCAATACGTCCATCCGGTGTGCTTCCACCACGGTGGTGTAATTTCAAGAGTTTTGGATTCTATTCGAACAAACCCTCACTCCACATTCCATGCTTTCCGTGCCACTTATTCAAACCCTCATCCTCTTTCACGTCTGGAGGGACTCCCTAACAGTATGGATGCTCGGCCTATGGCTCGCCTACTATCCTGGGACAACGTTCCGGAAGACTAATGTATGGAATTTGCGACAGGTCCCGTGTTTCAAACAGGTTCAACGGTCGACCCTCATTTGCTACCCCTACTCTAGGATAATGCAATAAGAATGTTTTATTTCTGCCACGGTCAACGGTTTTTCTTTATTGTCACACCACACACAATGTTCTGAATCCTGGGAATCGTGATTCACACCTCCCATTCCCATCTGTTCGGATCGATTTCATCACCCCCAGCGTTACCCCGTTTGTGCACAAGAGAACACTAGAAAAATAGTAATTCGGATGTTCTGAGAGCTTAATTCTTCAGTCAGGTCTCTCTCATATCCTAGAAATCCGGACCAGTTGTCCAAACCCCAGATGCCTGAAGCTTGGTTTCACTCCTACGTTTGGATGGGCTGATGAGGTGGTCATCCCTTGTTTCTTACATCGGGCCCGACCCATGTGAGATTAGGGAATGGTCGTTGGATGCTCTGCGAACAACACAAGGATGCAGTAAACCAATGTAAACAACGGAACTCATTCATGCTATGGCATTCAAACAATAAAAGCATGAAATTACATTTAGGGGTTTGTAATCATTACAGTACCCTGGGGTCGACTCCCCCCATGGACAGATTGACCACTTCAAAGGAATGTTTCAGCTCCGCCACCCTCTGGCTGGTAGCATCCAGGAGTTGCTGCCGCTTATTAACCTCCCGCTCCTCCTCAACAATGAGAGGGCACGATTCATGGGCTACAATCTGGGCCCACTCCACGTCGGCCTGGATGGTGTTCATCTTCCCAGAATCTCTCATCATGACCTCTTCGGATTCTGCCAGTTGGTCCTTAAATCATGATATTAGCTCAGATTGCACATTGAGGGAGGTCAAGTGCTCGTCTGCCCGATTATGTAGTTGATGGACCTCATCTTCATCCTTCTGGAGCCTCTTGATGTTTATCGCCTTCCTCCGCTGCCAGCCCACGCCAAGGCCATGGTCATACTCCCAAATATTTTCCGCCATAAGATATCGGATGAGCATGTGAGGATGTCGGGCATCTACTCCCCCAGCACACAGTTCACGTAGTCACGAGTGAAGTCTGTCCATCTCATCCAACCATAGCGATTGGGGGGTGTCATTGATGAAGTGTGTGATCAGCTTCCACGACCAGCGACGGGCTATTTTTTGTCCTCCTCGTTAGAGGAAATCTCGTCCTAGTCGGTGTGATTGGAAGGCTCATATGTAGGGAATTCCCCCTGGAACTCCTCAGTCGGGTCCACATATGGCATCGGGTCAGACTTGGTGAGGCTTGAATTGTCTGGTTGATCCTCGTCACCAGATCCCACCTCAATGACCTCGGGCGCAGTCCCACTGGTGCCCCCGCCGGTGATCGGGAGCACTGCAGTTCGGTCAGGCTGGATGTTCACCTCCACGAACATCAGCATACCCCTTAGAAGGGCGCTACCAAAAGCCCCGACTAACTTCTCCGCAGTAGCCTAGGCCAATTGAATTACTATACACACCAAGAAAGGGACTTGAATTTCAGTTAACCTGGTTAGGGGATGACAGTTGTGAATTCAGTAGAGAAGACTTACAGAGGTCAAATCCCTGGTTTCTCTCTTGGGATGATGTCATCGGAACCCCGAGTCGCAGCCCCTCGTATATGGTTGGTAAGTCTGGAGACTCCAGGGGAGCTGCCTCGACTGTATCAGCCCCTCCAGACACGGAAGTTGATGCATCCATGGACGTGGATCCTGAAGGTCTTGTGTTGGCATCGGCTGAGGGGCGAGAACGAGGTCTATGCACAAGGTCCTCCTGCACAGTATAGACGCTGATAAGGAATCCGGAGTAACCTAAGGGTAGACTCTGAAGAAGGAATTTCGTATTTTACCTTGAGGGCCTCCGCAAAATCTTCAAGATCTGAGGACTGATCACCGACTTCACCCTCCTCTGGCAGACTTTCTTTGCCGGCCTCGTCTCCTCAGGAGGACTCGTCCGATTCATCTGGTAGGGGGAAGCACCCCTTAGGTCAGCAGCAAACAGTTAAGAAGGGATCGTATGACCCAACAACATCTTGACTCGGTCTTTCATCAAGTGCAAGGAACCCCAGGAGTGGATGAAGTCTTCCATCTCGGCTATGTATTGCTCCGCCTCTGCCTGGGATACCACAAAACCGGCCCTAATAGGGCCAATCCCTGGCAAGTCCATCCCGAGGTAGTTAAGGTGCTGCCATAACTCGGATGGGATGAGCAATTTCCGGTTGACTTCCCAGATGTCCCAGACCTCTGGGAAGAGATAATTCTCCATCATGTCAATGTGGCGCAACCGTTTCCTAGGGGACTGAGTAGAAATCATGCAGAATCCCCTCGGTGGTCGCCCCTTTGGATGAATCTGTTCTCTTGGGACCATCGGCTCCGCTGCCGATGCTGGATCCGCTACCACTTCTCCCTCCTCAATGAGTGCGGGTGTCGCCGCTACAGCAACCCCGCTACCACAGGATTCCCTTGTCACCTTCCGTCCTCAGCCCTGAGATTGAGGAATCTCACCCTCACTGACCAGGACAGTTGGCCACTTCAGCATCTCCCCTAGATAGGCTACCTCCCAGCTATGGGCGTATTCTTATACCATCCCAAGGACATTGATCGGCAGAGGCAGTACATTCTGCATCTTCCAATCTTCCTGTGTGAACATGATCCATATCTACCTCATCACACACAGGTTCTCCTTGTAACGCACCCCCAAGTAGACTAGCGGGGTTAGCCGCTGCAGGCACCAGAATTTCCTTGAAAACTGGTGTGGGGTGTATGGATCACAGATATTCTCACGGTCCACCCTTCCCACCAAGAATCCACCTCGAAAGGCCAAGAGGTAGTCCCTATGCTCTTCCGTCCCCTGGCCATCATCAGTGAAGGCCCTCGTCGGTAGCAGGAACAGGTGGAAATTGAATTCCTCCACCCTCCACATCCGGTTTAGAACCGATGCTGTAGTCATCTTGGTCGGAAAGCTCCCTGAAGCATTCAATATCGAGGGACGAAAGTTCGACCTTGGTGGTGATATGGGGTTTGAAAACTCATAAATCCCCCTGATGTGTGCTTCCATCCACCCATACAAGAGATGGAACGTCCCGCATACTCTCTGTGGCCTCTTCCCCTCTCTGATGTGCCACAACATCTTATACAGCTTGGCGAGCATCGGGAACCCTAGGTTGACCCGCCCTCCTTTCACCAAAGTGGATTCCATGACGAAAGTGGTTGGCCGCACTCCCATGTTTGTATCCCTCATCGGCTGGATCCAACCACAGATGAGAGCTGCGATGAATGCGGCCAGCCTGACTATTGGCCATTGTTCAATGCTTACACTGAACCCCCAGGTCTTCCATCGGTTATTCTCCAACAGCTTCTAGTATAAGTTTTCCTTACTCTGGGCACCCTTTGGGAAAGTTCGAGGGCTCGTTGGGAACTGCCTATTCTATGGGTATTTCAGAAACTTCTTGAACCAGTGCTTGAAGTGGGCATCCCTCACGACCTCCTTGTCTTCCCCGGGCATGAGCTCCATCAATGACATCGCCAGACGTGGAATCTGCTCTGGATCCTCCCATGCACCCATAGTCGAGAGGAATTCGTCGTACATCGCCCCCAGTATCGGGACCCCCGAGATCTGATGCACATCCCATAGGCTGATGCCGACCTCCCCGTGATGCAGGTGGATGGTATTGGTCCCCGGTGACCACCGGCTCGACAACTCTAGCATTAACTGCTTCGATTGGTAGATATGGAACTGGGAAGCCCAAGCTACCTCATACAAGCCCACTCTTCTCAGCTCCACCTCGAACGCCTCACACGAGGTGCCTACCCATTAGGCCCAGGCCCAATTTTCTGTGAAGTTGCTGCCCTAGAGAAAGTCCCATTCCTTCGACCACCCCTTCTTCAGGTTCCCCAGCGCTGCCTTGAGGATGGTTCAGTACAAAGAAGGGGACGTCTCCAGCTGCAATTTCCTTCCATCGACATTGTTCAGATGATTGTATAGGTAGTTGGTGATGACAAGCGTGAAGTCCTCCCGGGCATGACCATCGGGCGCCCTGAACCATCGGTGCTGACACGACGTGCTCCGGAACCAGTACGCTGGTTCATCCATACCTACTTCAGGGATAAAGACGCCATCCCTCAGCCTAAATCCATAAAAGTGAAACCTCCTACACAATGGGTAGTTATTTTGGCTCTCCGACAGCAGCTCCACCAAAGAACTATGGTCTGAGTGGCTCCAAACTAGCTCTCCTAGCCCGAGACTGTTCGCCATTTCAGCCCTCCTCACAGCATCCGCAAGGACCCCTTGGGTAGATTCTTGGTGGGCCATTCGATTATGGAACTTAGATGTTTGGTTGGATGGTTCTCGAAGATCGTTCACTAAGTGTGTTCACGAATCCTGCTCGCGAAGACTGTTCGTGGGGCGCTGCCTCTGCGTTCAAAGCTGGATCGCGGAGCGCAAACGTGGAGTCAAGGACTCGTTGTGTGCCGCGAAGACCCAATTCACAGGGATCACTCATGGAGTACATAGAGCTTCAAGAATAGAGAGCGTAAGAATACAAGATCACACAGAAAGGAAAAGACAAAAGAGATTGAAGGCCCCATATTTATAGGCGACGACTGTCGGAGCTTCACGGCGCATCCAGTCTGCACGGAGCTTCACGGTGCGCCCGGCCCGCGTGTCCCCTTTCTACCTCACGAGCCCTCTTCGCGAATCAACACCGCGAATGACCAGGTATTTTTGGTGATTTTACTCAGACTTCAACCCTTGATCTCTCCACGGCTCCAAGTCTGAGGGGGGAATTTGTTGGCGCCAAAATTCGGGACAAAGAGAAGGCACCAAGACGGCCCCACGAACTGCCTCACGAAGACACTTCGCGGAGTCCCCCAGCACCGCGGCCACTGCGAAGCAAAGAAGGAGGGATGATCCGCGAACACATTTGACGTTCATGAGCCCACCAAGAAGCAAAGAAGGCAGGACACTCCTCAAACGCATTTGACATTCGTGAGCCCACCGTGAAGCAAAGGAGGCGGGACACTCCGCGAATGAATTTGATGTTCGCGACGATGCAGCGAAGAAAAGGAGGAGGGACGCTCTGCAACCCCATTTGACATTAATGACCCACCGCGTAGATTCCAAGCCCCTCTTCATGATGTGTGAGCTCCGCTCCATGGTGACTATTGCCTATAAATATCGGGCTCCCCCTAATCCCAGAAGACGGAGAATCTGACTTTTCGTCTTCCCAACTCCCGAATCGTGAATCAGTCTTCCGCTCGGTGAACCATGAGCTGTGTGAGGTACTTCTACTTCACTAAGTGCCTCACCCTTGTCTCATCTTGATCCCCTATTAAGGGAGGGATTCCTTTCATGAAGCCTAAGGGTTTCGCAAAGGAAGGGAATCCCCAAGGGGAGTCGGGTCGTCGCGGAGCGTTTATGCTTCGTGAAGCACCCTTCATGTACACATGATCCACATGATAAGGCAGGATCACTGTACTTCGTGAAGCACATTGCTTCCCGACACCTTTCTTCTTGAGGCACCTTTACTCTGCAAGGTTGTTCTCCGTGAATGCCCTTCCACTTTGTGAAGAACCTCCCATTTGCACCTTTTCCCCATGCTAAGTCTAAGGCACCCCACTTCGTGAAGTACACCCCTACGCAAGTGTCCTCCGCCACATGGAGCAAAAGATCTCCACAAGCCCCCTGCCTATGGACCCCTCTTCTTGTAAAATCCTTTTCCCGTCCGACCCTCCAGGTTGTCACGATGTGACTTCAAAGTCCCCTGGATGATATCGCTCGTTACATTGCTTCTTTTAATACTTCTTTTCATAGGCACACTAATGGCTATTTCTTCTTCGCATATCCACGCGAATGTGGACCCCTCGATGGTTCGCTCCATGACACCCCCTCATTATGGCGTTGTCGGTGCCTTCCATCCCACAAGGAGTAGAGGGTACCAGTCATGTAATCCCTAGGGGTGCAGAGAAAACCCACCTCATCCAAGCTGTAGGACGTTAAACTACCAAGCACCATCGTCCTCAACACATGACATTAAACTGTGACCTGGCCGCGTGCCTCGCACGCAGGGTTCCCCCACCTTGGGCATTCTCCATGCCCCCAGTCTCCACAGGGGATGATATCCTCTTTCTTGGAGTGGCTTTTACCCACAGGGAATGGAAACCACCTTGGTGTAAGCCCCTAGCTTTTCTTGTAGGAGGCATCACCTCTTCTCCTCTTCACTTCCTTGGTGCCAAGGCTAGCAGAGGGCGTGATAGGGAATGAGGCTCCTCCTTTCTTCCATCCCAAATCCCTCTCCCGCTGTGCTTTGTCACCATCGGGCCTCCATCTTGGAGTAAGTCCCAATCTCTCTCTCCCTGGGACACTCCACGCATAAGCCCCACTCCACATCCCACAGATGCACCTTTTTCAATGTGATCATCAGGTCTCTGTTGCCTCTTGTTTCTCACACTGAGCACGACTCACGTGGGCTTATAGTAAGCATTGACCATGACAACACCCCCATCTTGTATGACGTTAAACTATATTATTCACCATCCTGAACTACGTGGTCTTTGATCCGTGTCAAGTCATGGTATGTAGGAAGCCTCCCTGATGTTAAAGCCCACCATCCACCTAGACCAAGGTCCTTATTTACGTCAGTTCTCCGAAACAGCTTCCTGAACTACGTGGCATTTGATCCATGTCATGGCATGGTATGTTGGAAGCCTCACAAGGTTCAAGCCCACCACCTGGTCATTCCGACCATCATTCACATCGGTTCACCAACACCATGGAAAGCCTAGAGTGTAAGCCCCACACTCTCCCTTTTGAACTACGTGGTCTTTGATCCATGTAAAGGCATGGTACGTAGGAAGCCTCCCCGAGGTTCAAGCCCAACACCCATTGGACCAAATTCCTTATTCACTTAGGTTCTCCAACACTCCCTTTTGAACTATGTAGTATTTGATCCATTTCAAGGCATGGTATGTAGGAATCCTCCCTGAGGTTCAAGCCCAACACCCATTGGAATAAGGTTTCTATTCACGTCAGTTCTCCGACACTCCCCTTTGAACTATGTCGTCTTTGATCTATGTCAAGGCATGGTACGTAGGAAGTCTCCCGGAGGTTCAAGCCCAACACCCATTGGACCAAGGTCCTTATTCACGTCGGTTCTCCGACACTCCCTTTTGAACTACGTGGTCTTTGATCCATGTCAAAGCATGGTACATAGGAAGCCTCCCTAAGGTTCAAGCCCACCATCCACCTAGACCAAGGTCCTTATTCACATCGGTTCTATGACACTCCCTTACGAACAATGGGGAATTTGATCAATGTCAAGGCATGGTATGTAGGAATCCTCATGATGTTCAAGCCCAACAACCAATGGCCCCGACCGTCTCTGTGTCGGTGTGCCAAGCCCCCATTTTGAACTACGTGTTCTTTGATCCTGGACAAGGCAAGGTATGTAGGAAGCCTTCCTGAGGTTCAATCCCACCACCACCTGGTTATTTTGACCCCCCTTTACATCGGTTCACCCCCGTCCTGAAAGAAGTTAAACTGTATTCACCCCCTGAACTACGTGGTCTTTGATTCCCTGACATAGGGATATGTAGGAAGTCTCTTCAAGGCTCAAGCCCAAAACCATCGACCATCCTGATTCTTACCCGGGCCTCCACATCCTAGTGAGATCATGCCACCTCATTCCCCTCCAAAACATTTGGGAAGCCACCCACGTACTGGCCCCAATATCGGTGTTCCCCCCAGGGGGTTCCTCCATCTGATCCACTCTAATCAGTGTTCCAATCAGTCTGATCTGTCTCCATTGAACGTTAAACTTGCGGCATACCCTGTCTTAAACATGGGAAGCTGAGGAAAACCTCATATACATGCCCATGGAATATGATTCCCCGCGTACGATGTGGGATGCCTCGGGATTATGCGCCCTCGAGAAGCCCTATAATAAGGGACAGAAGATAGACACGCCAATTCCCCAGCGTCCAGACATGCCAGTGATGCCCCAATGTGACTACTCCCCTAACTGAAGGTTGCTGCCATAACCGGACCCCTTGGAATGTCCTGACAGAAGTAGCGTAATTAACTGGTGTCCATGAATATATGGCGCTAGGAAGATTTTCACGAACAATGTATTAAATCTATGAGGGAGACCTGGACTAGGTGATGAGTTCTGAGGAGGAATCCATGGAAGGAAGAACCAACATTCCATCATCCTGTTTCGATCAAGGAGAAAACATCCCAAAATAATAAATGGATGTCACCCGCCTTTGGAAAGAGAGAATTAGGGGCAACAAAAGTCGCGCCTATCGCACTCAAGTAGACGGACGTGCGCGCCCCAACGAAAGCGTCGAAAACAAGTATCCTTTATATATATAGAATCTACCACATTATTTTCCTTCCTATAATTTAAATGGATTGAGAAGTTATAGAACTTAATCATCTATAACCATATTAACTATTGTTAGTTCATAAATAATGTTGAAATAAGGTCTAGAGGGGTGTGGATAGAAAAAATTAAAATTTTAGTGAGATGGATTAATTATCAAAGTTGATTGGTAGAGATAATTATAAGAGTAAGTTAATAGTATAGATAAAACAAATAACATAGGGATTTTTATATTGGTTCAGTCCAAAGTGGACCTAGTCCAATCTTATACCTCTCTACTCAGTGAGAGATGTGTTGTGCACTACCTGATTTTTAAAGGGGAATCATAACCTGATTACAAAATCATTTTCTAGGTGAGGGATAACTGTGATGCACATAATTTGGTATGTGGAGTCACAACCTAATTACAAATCTAATATTATAATATAGGAGAAACAAACAGAAGGGTCCTGACATTATAATCAAGGATTAAAAACCCAAATATAGAAAACTCATTAGTATGTAAAATCGTAAACAGAAAAACAGAGTAAGTATTAAAGATGGGTATAATTGTTACAGACTCAAGAAAAATAGAAAAATGGATAAAATAATTATAAAAACTAGGTTCTGGTTCTTGATTGCTTAATTATATTAATAATCTCATCATGGTAGTAGGAGTTGAAGACATTTTTTCCCCTAAAAGATCATCTACCAATAGTAAAAATAGTGTACAAGATTACTTCAAGGTTCATAGAGTATGAACACTTTTTATCTCTTTAATTTTTATTTAATAATCATGTCAAAATTGTATATGTATGTGTGTATTTTTTTTTCAGGAATCCTTAAGTACTTTAAATACAAAGTTATATGGGCTTCACACTCGACCAATCGTTAGAACAATTCAAAATAATAAAAAAACATTAATCTGGATTATCGAAGAGAAAAAAATATTATCATTGCATAATATTCTTTCAATATTAAGACAAAAAATATAAAAAAATAATGACTAATTAAAACCAATTTGAAATCACCAGATACATAATTAATAAAGTCCCTATAATAAAATGTCAATGAAAGATCCATTAAAATTTCAAGTTTGAATTTGAAAAAATGAAATTCAAAATAGTCAATTTTAAGATAAGTAGTTAATATGTATAAAAATTAAAAACATAATAACAATGTATTAGAAATATAAAAAAGGTTTGTATGATTTTAATATCATTTAATATTAATTTATAAACAATAAAATCATTAAAAATAACTTAAAATAATAAAAATGAATTTTTGAGTTTTCAAGTTGTTTATTTCATACATGAGTATAGAAGTTCATATAATCTTCACAAAAAAATGTTTAAAATAATAAAAAATATTTTTTATGGGTTCTATATAATTAATATTAATTTATAAATCCATTATAACAATTTAAACATGTGAAATAAACATGTAAAAAATCAGAATATGAAAGAAAACATAAAATAGAGCATTATTTTTTGTAGGAATTTTATTTAAGTATGTAAGAAAATTCACACATGAGTTTTCATGTTGGAGTTTTTTATAAATAATAAAATTACCCATGTAAGTGAATCAATTTAATTGATTCACTGTTTAGGTGTCTCACATAATTAAATCACGTAATCAATTTAATAAATAAGGGAATTCACATATCCAAATTCCTAACGTGAGTGTTTTACTACGTAATAGAATCATCATGTAAGTGAATCAAGTATGGGATTAACATAGTAAATTCTATATAGGTGATTCACTTGATCAATTCATCTTGTAAGATATTTTCTCACATGTCCAAATCTCTCACATAGTCAATTCCACTAGACAAAGGAATTCCTAATGTATCTAAATATGGAAATATAAACATATTTATTTCTTAATATTCATAGATAAAAAGGACATAGGTAAAGGTTGGATTATATTTTAATAATTTTGAATTATATTTAGATAACTTCATTATATTTCCAAATAATAAATAATCACCTTAATCAGATATATATAACTCGTGTTATGATCTAAAAATAGTAGAAAAAAAGATATGAAAAACTAAAAATATTAGAAAGAAAAAAATACAATGACATCAGATCTAATTTAAGACATGAAAGATATTAATTTATACATGGATGAAATCAAATTAAATGCATTATATCTTCTTAGATTTCCAAAAAAATAATCACTCAATTTTGAGTTTTGTAAGTTGAGATATTGTCAAAATATAGATATTATCTAAAAGTGAAAAATGGCTACATGGATTCAAAATAAGATATGTGAATAATGAATTGGCTATGTGGTTAACAAAAGGGATACATGGTGTATAGTGAATTTTGATGTAGGGAATATTATAAAACATATATAAATAATATTTTGAATTCTGAAATGACATATTTATCCTAGGAAATCAAAATAAAACTTGTAGAACATGTTATGAGAAATCAAAAAAAAATATAAGTAACTTTTAAGTAAAGAAATATTATGATATAATCATGATTAATTATAATTTAATTAAAATACAATTAAAAGATATAATATATATAATATGGTTAAAACATGTAATTGAACCCAATTAAACATAAAAAAATATGATAATATTAAGAAAAACCGTTGATACTAATTATAAATAGTCTCTATAGAAGGATTGGATAATTTTGAAAGGAAAAAACTTTGATACTAATTTTTACGACATAAAAAATGATGAAAGAAGGTTTATAGGGGGGTAAAGAGACCAAATTATACTTTTAGTGAGATGGATTAATTATCAAAGTTGATTAATAAAGATAATTATAAGAGTTAATTAGTAAAAAAAATAAAATATTGAAAATATGCATTTTTATACTAGTTCAGTCCAAAGTGAACCTAGTCCAATATTATAGCTCCCTACTTGGATATAGATATGTTGTGTGCTACCTGATTTTTAAAGGGGAATCATAACTCAATTAGAAAAATCCCTTTCTAGTATAGGGATAACCACAATGCACTGAATTTTTTATGGGGAGTCTCAGCCCAATTAAAAATATGACTTTAGACTAAGGGAGATATAACCTGAACGATCCTAACATTAGAATATGGGAGTTACATCCGGAATAATAAAAATGATTTTTTTTGTAAAAGCATAAACAGAAAAACATAATGTATGTGAAATATGGGAAGAAGTGTTATAGACTCAAGAAAACCAAAAAAATTAGATAGGAGAAGAATAAAACACATGTACTATTTTTTTAGTGTTTGAATAGCTTTATCATCTCTTCAAGGTAATATAAGTTGAAGATGTTTTTGGTCAACCCTTGATAGATCATCCAGTAGTAGTAAAAACATCGTAAATGGTAACTTAAAGGTTTGTAGAGTATGAACACTTTTTATCTCTTTAATTAGTATACAATCATCATGTATTAATTGTATATGTTAGTGTGTATTTTTTCTAGGAATACTCTTTTCCTTTATATACAATGATATATGGACTATGCACTCGAGAAAACTGTTAGAACAATTCTAAATAATAAAAAATAATAAAATTTATTATCAGGGAGAGAAAAAAATTATCATTTCATAATATTGACTCAATCTTATGAACAAAATATAATAAAATAAATATTCATTTAAACCAATTTTAAATCACCCATTAAATAATTAAAACATTCTCTATAATAATAGTTCAATGAAATATCCCATGAAAATAGAATGTTTAAATTTGAAAAACAAATTCTATAAAGTCAGTTTTAAGGAAAGTAGTAAATATTCAGAGAAACTAGAAACTTAATAAATCCTCATTAAAAATATTAAAACAAGTTTTAATTACATTAATATCATATAATATTTATTTATAAACAAAACAATTGATGAAAATAACTTAAAATAAGAAAAATGGTTTTTTGATTTTTACAGTTGTAAGTTTCATGCATGAATATAGAACATCTTGTGATCTATATAAAAATACATTAAAAACAATTAAAAATGGTTTTTATAGGTTATAAATATTTAATATTTATTTATAAATCCATTATAACAATTTAAACATGTGAAAGAAACATGCAGAAAATTAGAAGAATAATTGAGGTTCTTATGATCCATTTAAATTTAATAATTCTCTACATATATATATTTTCATAAATTATTCAATGTTAAGATCATTTCATCCAACTCTAGATCATCATTTGGATAATTCTGCTCATGAAACCAAGTTTTTCTTCGAAGAATAATTGTATACCATGAAAATTTCTCCATTTTTTGTTAGTGTGAGAACTGGTGTGGTGATAAGCCTCTTTTTTAATTCCTTTAATCTCTCTTCACTTTCATTGGTCTAGGAAAACATCACTCCCTTCCAAGTTAGCTTGGTTTGAAAGTTTGAAAATTGAAATAATTTTATTATAAATCATTGATAGTACATATATAACCTAAGAAAACTATGTATATCCATAAAAAATGTTTTTTTTCTCACTCCTCAATCACATTTGTCTTAAAAGGTTCGAAAAATATCTCTTTGATAGTGATAACATTCCCCAAGAATGATACTTCCTCCATCCAAAAATCAAAATTACTGTATAACTTCCCCTTTAGTAATGTATTTATCATGGTATTTAAATGATCTTAATTATCCTCCATGCTTTTTTGAGTATATCCTAAAATAATTTATAAATACAACAACAAATTTTTGAAGTTAATATCTAAATACTCTATTCAATAATTCCATGAAGATTGTTGGAACATTAGTGAATATGAAGGGAATCACTATGAACTCATAGTGTCCATAACTTTTTCAAAAGTAATTCTTGGGAATATCTTCCTTGTTTATATTTAATTGGTTATATAATGACGAGAGGTTCATCTTAGAGAAGTATCAGTCCCCATATAGATAATTAAACAAACTAACAATCTATGGGAGGGGATGCTTATTATTTATTTTTATTTTATTGAGGTCATGATAATCAATAAAGAGTCACATTTCCCCATACTTCTTCTTGATGAATATGGTAGGTTCACCCTATAGAGAAGCACTCTATCATAAAAAACCATTATCTAGA
Source organism: Viscum album (assembly GCA_963277665.1). Lineage (NCBI taxonomy): Eukaryota > Viridiplantae > Streptophyta > Magnoliopsida > Santalales > Viscaceae > Viscum > Viscum album. Next base: position 1,840,665,006 of record OY728129.1, on the reverse strand, counting down.
TTCTCATGCAAATGATTCTTTAGTTATTTTATCTCAATGGTTGTTATTCTTTAGGGAGTCTTGGATATGGTCAAAGATCCAGGTGTAAGTTCAATTGAGAACTTAACTTCTTAGAAAAGAGTAAGACCACGAAACTCTTCAGGGAATACATCAGTATAGTCCCTCACAATTTGAATTTAATAAATCATGATTCACTTCTTTGTCTTAATCATTTGAGCTAGATATTCTTAATCATAAGGTAATAATATTTATTCTTGATAAGAAGATTCAAAATGATATCCATACTCTTCCTTATACTTGTATATAATAATATGATGATTCAGGGTATGAAGAGTGATTTCCCTCTATCTTTATTTAATGTTGACTTTATATATGGCTATTCAATATATTCCTAGTATATCATCAAATTTCACTAGAGAAAGTATGAAAAAATATGATAGGATTTCCATTCCACAAACATTGGCTAGGTATGAGTTATATACCTGGGAAGCAATAATTTTCCTATTTGTTATTCTCATAGATAACACAACCTCCATGTTTTGAGGTGATGTTTGAATAGTTTTACTAAACATTTGTGAAATGAAAAAATGTGTACAACTATAATAATATAGGAAATTTTAATTTCATGAATGGATAATGATTACCCATTTTTATATTTGATTTTGGTTCTATTCATTTACTATATCCAAAATAAACTTACAGATGATAATACTCAAACTAATAATCATATAAATTGGGAAACAATGTTATTATAAGGAATAACTTGTAAATTACATGTATATATTAACTTATGAGAATCTAGGTTTAAATCTAGTTTATCCTTGGTAATTTTTCAGTTAGGTTTTTATAATATAATAATATATTAAAGTCCTTGATAATGGTTTGTAAATATTTTGTGAATTTACCAAAGCATAATCCACATGAGTATCAAACTAGGTGTGTAGTAATGCCTCTTTTCATGCACTAGGTTCACACTGAGTTAATACCCAATGATCCATTTAAGAGTTATTATCCCTTGGTAAATATGTTCCAAATCAACATCCACTTATATTATCTATATAGGGATTTCATTTCTTGGAAACAAATCGCTCTATACTTTACTAAAATTTCAGGATGTTTTCCTACACATAGACTTATCCCTATGGTTTTTTATAATGTATTTATTTCATCATCCCCAAAAATAAATATACCTTTCTTTGATAATAATTATAGTAAATCAATCCTCTTACTCATATTATTACATTATTTTTAACATAAATATCCAATAAACATGACCCAAGGATCAAAATTCATATTATCTTTCAGAGACTAGGATCATATTACATAAACGTTAAACAAAAAAAACAAATTTATTTTAAACTCAATAATATTATCATAGATCATTTTAATGTTCTAAAACTATATAGGATAACCTAGTGAATTCCTAAACAAAAGGAGTGATCTATAAATCTTAGTAAAGGAATGAGCATGACAGCAAACCGTAGCTTATGAATAAAATAGAACAACATGATATCATAAGAGGAAATTCTCATGAATAATCATATGGAATAATGACATAAAGAAGATGTAATCATAAGATCATGGAATCACAAGAATATGGAAACATCATAAAACATGACATAAGTATAAGTTAAGGCTCACTTCCAAGACAACATAACATGGTGGTAGTGTCCCATCATGGATTAGGTTTACTCCCTAATCCCATATATATCATATCATGAGATATAAACATTACCTAATGAATTGGATAAATATCTAGTCACACCTATCATAAAATGTACATGAATATGTGTTCTATAAATAGAAATCAACTGTAAGGCATAAATATAAGAATTACCCATGAATCTATAAGGCATAAATATAAGAATTACCCATGAAATGTAATGGGTTACATAATCATGTATTATATCATAACTAGATGGAATATAATAATAGTTTACATGAAATAAGGGATTATAACACTCTTGGAAAATAATAACTTAAAAATTACCTTGGGAAATAAAAAATTATATTCAATTGAAGTGAATATTTTAAAAAAAAGTGGAGAGAAAACTTTGGAAACATACCTCTTAAGAGGGGTTTTAGGGAAAAGGATAAAGATTTTTTAAAGAGGGGGATGAGCATATTGATTTCTATAAAACAATAAATTAACTAAAAATGGTTTTACATAATAAAATGATCAATTTTAGTAAAAATTGATTGTTTAAATTATTTTATTTAGTGTTTCATTAAATGGTGTCAAAAATAGAGAAGTTATATTTAATAGGATTTTCTTAACGAATAAAATTGAGAGGGAAACCATAAAAACATGTATATTACAAATAAAGAACTGTGATAATAAATAGGTATATATGTGAGGGTAGTATATATATATAATTAATTAATACATGAGAATAATATTGTAAAAAACTGAGTTTTATTGGTAAAAATCATGACCCAAAATAATGGATGTTGGTTCAGAAGTTCCTTTACCTTGGGTCTGGATTCACTCTGCACTTTCACTTAACATACTGAATAATAAAATTAAATTTTTTAAAATAAATGATTGAAAAAATTATTCAAATATAATTTATTTATGAGTAATAATTTATTTTATTTTAATGTTATTTTATTGAGATATCATTTCTAATTCTACTATCCCAAGGTCGTTCATTTCTCAGTTCCAAGGTCGAATTAATTTATAAGTAATTTTGAGAGTTATTATGGAATGGTTCCATAACTCCAAATGTATAATGGTGTGGACTTAATGTGTTTCCAAAAGTTTTAAATTATCTTAATATCCAATAGTGTTCATAAATGGGCATGATTTATATGATATAATATTTATTGTTATGTACTTTGTTCATTTAATAAAATTTTCCAAGTGGACATAAAGAAAATACTATGAAAAAATCTAATGGAGTTTCATCATTTGTGTTATGTAGAGGTATGGTTTTCTAGAGTGGTTTTGTGACCTCTGTTTTAGATGATTCTCCTCAACTTGTCTTTCCATATCCATGATGGGAAAATGTTTTGGTTTCTTCAAATTGGTTTGTGGGGTTCTTTAAGGGGATCTGATATCCCCAAGCCTCTTTATATTGGCACAAGAGGATCTCTCCTAGAATCTGTGCAGAGTGGAAATGGTAAAACTTGATTCTTATCATAGTAAGAGAGGATTGGATAGTATCTATCACTTAATGTTCGCAGATGATATCTTAATCTTCACTAATGGGGGGCATAGGTCATTCATCAATCTCATGGAGATTTTTAAAACTTATGGGTGCTTGAGTGGATAGGGGATAAAAACTTCTAAGATACATTCTTACATCTCCAATAGGTTCTCTCGTGGGCACTACAGGGGCATTGAGGACATTCTTGGGTGTCGCCAGAAGCAGATGCCTATGATGTATCTTGGTGTTCCACTCTCCTATAGCTGCATCAAATCCCAGTTCTTCGAAGACATCATCAACTGTATATTGGGGAGGATTTTAAATTGGAAGACCAAATTTATTTCATTTGGTGGGAGAGTGATTCTGATTAACAGTATATTAACATCCATCCTGATGCATGTTTTCTCTCTTCTTAATCCCCCAAAGGAGTGATCAGGCGGATTTAAATAATCTTATCCTTCTTTATGTGGGACACCAACTAGGCGGGAAGAATCCACTGGGCCTCCTGGAAACGCATGTCCAAACCAGTGGCTGAGGGAGGAGTGGGTCTCAGTGACATTAGTGAATCTATTCATGGCATGAAGGGGTTACTGGCCTGGAACATTATCATGGGGGTTTCATTGTGGGATTTGTTCTTCAAGAGGCGCTATGGTGCATGATGGGAGATGGTCAGTGGTCACGGTCCTCGTCTATCCCTCTTGGCAAGATGCATGGTCTCCCACCTTTAGGTTCTCTCTGATTTCACTAGATGGATCATTGGAAAAGGTGACTTCAACTTCTGGAATGTTAACCGGGATGGTGTAAAGCTGTCTTTTCCTAGTTTCCCTCATCTGTAGTTCTCCTTAAAAGAGGCATGTGAATACCCTGGATTTATTCATTCAGTTCTCACCCTTGAGAATGTTAAAGTTTATGATGATATTACTATGAATGATGAGTTGGATAAGTTCTGCCTCACGGCTTCCTCTTCGGAAAGGATTGTCTCCAAAGACTATAGGAAGATTATCCATGTTGATATTACTCATGATGAGTGGGATTCCATGATTTGGTGTAAGGAGGTCCCGATAAAAATAAACTTCCTCACGTGGTGCATATAGAACAAGGTGCTACCAATAGATGAAAATATATAAAAGAAGGGGATTACCATGGTTTCTTAGTGTTTTTGTTGTGAGAACCTATAGACCAAATCCAGTACTCATCTCTTTTAACACAACAAATGGGCTCGTTTTCTTTAGTCCTTATTCTCACTCCACCCCTGCTTGGATAATGAGAAATATTTTCTCTAGGAATTCTTGGATTCTTGGTTCCATGGATTTGAAGGAAGGGCCAATGAGCGCATGGCCCGAACCATAATTTTTTCCTCAGTTTTTTGGACGTTGTGGGAGGCATGAAACCAGGTTTGGTGGATATTTTTTTTAAATGGGTTTTTGGAAAAAAAAAATTGCCTCAAAGGGATAGGGCTTGCGGTATTTTTAAAAATGGTTCCGAGATGCGTGAACCTCGTTCATGCATTCCCGAACCTGGGAAGATGCATGAACGGGGTTCACAGATCTTCAACCTGAGCGAGATGCATGAACCCCATTCATGCATCGTACAGAAAGATTTTTTTTTTTAATTTTTTTTTAATTTTTTGTTTTTTTTGTTTTGTTTATATATCTATATATATATATATAAATAAAACAAAAAAATTCAGCAGAATTTATCTTCTATTTAATATCCAGCAGTTCTACCATTACAGCAGTTTGGATTATGACAGACACCCTCACCCATGGCTCTATTTTATAACAGGGCTAGCCCTAGAAATCTTTCTGCATTTTCGATGTGGGACTCAGCTGCTATCTTCCCTGCGCAGAACATTCCACATTTCCGATGTGAGATTCTGTTTCAAGTACGTCACTTTGAAAGACTATAAAATACAAACTATATGACAAATATAAATGAAACATAAAACATGGATTAAACATATAAGAAATTTTTGAACATAAAAATAATTTTGTAAAAAATGTTGATGAATAATAATTTATAAACATTCAAAGATACCAACTTGAAACTTAAAAATGTTTCAAATACATGTCTTTGAAAGACTATAAAATAAAAACTATAAGACTAATTTTAATGAAACTTAAAACATGAATTAAACATATAAGAAATAGTTGAAAATAAAGATAATTTCGTAGAAAATGTAGATGAAAAATAATTTATAATCTTTCAAAACCACCAACTTGAAACTTAAAAACGTTTCAAGTACGTGGCTTTGAAAACCTATAAAATAAAAACTCTAAGACCAATATAAATGAAAATTAAAACATGGATTAATCATATAAGAAATAGTTATTTATTAATTATTTAATTATTAATATAGTTATTAATTAGTTATTAATTAGTTAATTAGTTATTATTAATTAGTTAATAATTAGTTAATTAGTTATTTATTAATTACTTAATTAGTAATATAATTTATTATATGATATTAAATTAGTTATTCTGTAATATAATTATTAATTTAAAATAAAAAAATAATGTATTAATTAATTTGTAATATAATTAGTAATTATAATTATTTATTATAATTATTCATTATAATTATTATTTATTAGTTATTAATTATTAATTATTAATTAACTAATTATTAATTAGTTAATTAGTAATATAAGTTTTAATTATACAATAATTAATTAATAATTTAATTAATAATTTAATTATTAATTATAATTGATAATTATATTTATTAATTATTAATTATATACTAATTAATTAGTTAGTTAATAATGTAATTATTAATTATAATTAGTAATATAATTACTAATTACAATTTTTAATTATTAATCATATAATAATTAATTAGTTAATTTGTAATATAATTATTCATTATAATTTTTTATTTTTAATTATTAATTGTTAATTATATAATAATTAATTTGTTAATTAGTAATTTAATTATTAATTATATATTTAATCATGTTTTAAGTTTCATTCATATTTTTCTTATAGTTTTTATTTTATAGTCTTTCAAAGACACGTCTTTGAAACATTTTTAAGCTTCATGTTGGTGGCTTTGAAAGCTTATAAATTATTATTTATCAACATTTTTTATGAAATTATTTGTTTCCACTATTTTTTATATGTTTAATCAGTGTTTAAAATTTCATTTATATTATTTTTATAGTTTATATTTTATAGTCTGTCAATGTCAAGTACTTAAAATACGTAAAACATTTTTAAGTTTCAATTTGATGGGTTTGAATGGTTATAATTTATTTTTGATCAACATTTTTTATGAAATTCTTTTTGTTTTCAACTATTTCTTATATGTTTAATCAATGTTTAAAATTTAATTTATATTAGTCTTATATTATACTCTTTCAAATTCACGTACTTGAAACAGAATCCCACATCGGAAATACAGAATGTACTGTGCAGGTTTGGAAGAACCTATATCCCACATCGAAAATGCAGAATAATTTGCAGGGCAAGCCCTCTTATAAAAGGGAGTCCTGGGTGAGAGTTTCTGTCAGAATCCAGACTGTTGTAATGACAGTGCAGCTGGATTTTAAATAGAGGATAAATTAGGCTAAATTTTTTTCTTATATATATATATATAAACAAAACAAAACAAAAAATAAAAATAAAAATTTTAAAACTATTAAAAAAATTCATCCATGATGCGTGAACTGGGTTCACGCATCTCGCTCGGATTGAAGATGTGTGAACCCCGTTCACGCATCTTGCCGGGATCGGGGATACGTGAACGGGGTTCACGCATCCCGGACCCATTTTTAAAAATACCGCAAACCCTATCCCTTTTAGGCAAAAAATTTTTCCAAGAAACCCAGAAATTTTTTTTGCCAGGTTTGGTTGGGCTCCAATAGGTCATATCTGCTCCTCCAGATGTTTCTTAAATCTCTGACATTTGATCGGGGCTCGCTTCTTAAAGGCACTTAGCTCATGGTTATGTCAGACAATCTTTTCAATGGATCACACGCACCTCACTACAAGGATGTCCCCTGGATCAAGTGGATACCTCCTTGGGGTGGATTGATGTTTAATGTGGATGGTTCTCTCATTGGGGAATGATGAGGGGTGGAGGGGTTCTTTGGGATTCTCGGGTTTCAGTTATTTTGGGGTTCAAAGCATTTTATGGGTATAGATCCTCCTTAGTTGTGGAGGTGAATTCCCTCTTATCAGGTATAGCGATCTACAGGGCGTATGGGTTTCAAGCAGATGAAATCGTGTCCGAATCGTAAGTGCTGGTGAGAGATTTTAAGGGGTGTCATGAGGTTCCATGTGACTTGATTTATATGGTATGTCGCTGGTCGGTGGAGACCAACTTTGGGCAGAATGTTCACCACGTTTGGAGAGAATATAACTTCATGGAGGACTCTCTTGCTTAGATGGGAGATGCAGTGGAGGATTTTCTAATCAATGATATCCTAGGCCTTCTTCCCCTTGAGTGTAGGATTGTCATCCAAGTCGATGCTCTTTGTATCCACCATTTCTGACCTCCTTGAGGGGTCTTGCTGTTTGGTTTTTGGTTTTTCCTTATTTAATAAAAAAGAATCTTCAACATAATACATGATTTAATTACACAAAAGTATACTTCATACAACCCAAATGATTGAGAAGTCTAGTATCTTAGTTAATTATGTACATTTCACTACAATAATATACATGAATTACAAAATCTTTATAGAAATCCTCGTTAACATGTTTAATCTTAAAATTGCATTGGATAACCTAAAAAAACGCATAATAAATTGGTGAGATATAAAGCCCAGTAAGGGAATAAAAATGGAATAAGGTAAATCATGTTATAAAATAGGCATATCAAGGGGAATAAAAAGAGTTAGAATCATAAACATGAATGGTAAGACATGATATAGCATGATAATAAAAAGTAAACATAGGAATGTGGAAACAACTTAAAACACTACATCATAGGTCTAGGATAGCGACCAAGAAATCATAATGGAAAAAGCCCCATAAAGGAATCAGGTTCACTCCCTATCCCAACATTACATGTCATGATACTAAACATTACTCAATGCATTGGAGTGCCATATTATTCTGGGCACACCTGATACTTTCATTTCATTCTCATGATTAAGTGTTCCATATAGATCATGAAGCATGGATTAATTCATCATCAAAATTTATTCAAAAATCAAGGAGTGTGGAATGAATACATATAAGTCTGAAATAAAAAATTATATGTTCATAAAATTGAACACCCTTGATAGGAAATGGGTATGACATTCACTATACAATTAGTTTGGTATGGAAAATCACAGTGAAAATTTAGCAGCATAACGACGTCACTTAAAAATTCATAAAATTGTTTGATGAGAGAAAAATGGGTCTCTAATAATTTTTACATTAATTGGACAGTAATAGGGACATGTAAGGACATTTCCACACATACATAATTAGAAAAAAAATAATACTATAATAAATAATCTTGAATAAAAAGAGAAAGGAATGGATGCTCACGAAATTTCGGCATGGTAGTGGGTGTACATGGGAGGGATTAATGAGAGTGAAATGGGTATATAATCATTTATAAATAATAATTTTAGTATTTTGGAGGTGTGAAAACATACCCCGTCATTATTAATTGAAAATAAATTAGCATAACAAGATAAAGAAACTTAGATAAAGATGGGAAAGGAAATAACCCTTACGAAATTTCAACATGGTAATGGGTGTACTTGAGAGAGATTAATGAGGGATAAATGGGTCTCTCATCACTTATACATCATAAGGAAATTATGTGGGTGAAAAAACATACCTCGTCATTAATAATTAAAAATAAAAAGGCATAACATTGGAGATATTCTGGCATAAAAATGAGAAAGAGAGGATCCCTTACCTTAAGAGTATGACACCAAAAGCTTGAAAGGGGATTCTTGAGAGCTTGGGGCACCTTGGGAGGATTCAAGAGTTAAGAGGGTAGAGTAATTTCGTGCTCCAAGTATTTTTAGTGAAGTGAAGTGGGATCTTGGGATGGTTTATATTGAAAAAGAGAGGTATTTCTTTAATATTTAGGTTTTGGACTCTACAAAAAAAATATTTCAAACCACAAACATTCCCATAGTTTTTTCTCATAGTTTTTGAAAAAGTGGATAGGTTTTCATTATTTTATTAGTAAAAGGTATTATAATATTAAAATATTACCCTTTCTTATGTTGAGGTGAGTCACACTTTTAAAGAGATGAATTTAAAATCATAAAATAAAACATATATTTTAGAGAATTCATAAAGGCATTATAAAAAATAACATAAAAATAAAATCACATTATTTTATGGGGAGAACATGTATTTGAATAATGAAACCCATTATAGTATTTATTAAATCATTTTTAGGTCATTATGATGTCATAAAACACACTGTATATTTCTACGGCATTTAATTTTTACCCTAAAATTTGACTAGCTTATAAAATTATGAAAAATTCACCATTGGATAATTTCAACATTATGATTCAAAAATAATAATATTTATTTTATAAAAATAATTTTATAAATATGTTCATTTTCAATTTTAAAATTATATTCTATATTCATTGAAAAAATTATGGCTCTTTTGACATTAACGGTTTTTCAACCCTTATAAAAAGCACATTTTACTTCATAAAAAATTATATAACCATTTATAATTAATAATATTTTTTTAATAATAACATTTTACTAAAATACTATTTATTCAAAAAATTGATTAATTCATCAAAATAAATCCATTAATTTTATTATAATGTTACCCGAAAATTAAATTTTTCTTTAATTGAATCAAAATCAAAATAATTTATAAAGTAAAAATAAAAATGAAGATAAATTCATTATTATATACAATATATATATTCATATTATTAATGTCTTGATATATATCCATTTATTGCACCGGTGTATTCCCTAAGAGTAAGATGTGTGACGGTGAGACTCTCATGGGGTTGTTCAGCGAACATGGTTTGGGTCGTGATCTTGATGATATTGAACTTCTCCCCTAAATGGTTTCACTCATTCTTAAGATGTTGGATCTCAGCTTGGGATTGGTCAAGGGAAAATCCCAAATATTCTATCTCCCTTAGAAAATTTGATAAATGGGCTTTATAGGGAATGATTCTACTGATTGAGGTCATCACATCCTTTTTATGAGTCAATTGGATTCGTTAAATCCCTATTTATAAACTAATCATGTCATCACTATTTAACAGTTATAATATCAATGGAAAATATTCTTAATGGTCTTTTAAATCCAATAATATATAAACAAGGAAGTGAATGTGTTTTCTATAACAATAATACATAATAATACATTTAATTAAATCAAAATGTAAACATCATTTATAACAGTTTGGGTCATTACAATCTCCCCCCTTAAGAAAATTTGACCTCGAAATTTTCATTTCACCCCTTAAAAAAGATGAGAATAATTCTGTCTCATCACTTCCTCCAGTTCCCATGTTTCTTCTTCAAACATGTGTATTCTCCACAAAACTTTGACAATATTCATTTTCTTATTTCGTATAAATTTTCTCTACAATCTATGATCCTCATGGGTTTCTCCTCATAGGAAAGATTGTTCTCCAATTGTACCACCTCTGGATTGAGACAATGTGAGGGTCCAAGTATTTACTTCCTCAAGAGTGATACATGGAATACATCATGAACTCAAGATAGGTTAGGTGGGAGTGCAAGTCTATATGACACCACCCTAATGCGATCAAGGATCTCAAAGGGGCAGATGTATCTTGGACTAATTTTACCTTCTTCCAAAATCTCATCACTTTCTTCCTTTAAGATATGTGTTAGAACACCATATATCCAACATAAAACTCTAGGTCTCATCGATGATTGTTAGCATAGTTATTTTTTTGACTCTAAGTATCCTCGATGGGTTTTTGAATGGTCTTAACCTTTTCCACCATTTCCTGGACCATTTTAGGACCTAGAAAGTTTCGTTCCCCAACTTCATCCCAACATGCAGGTGTCTTAAACCTCTTTCCATAAAGGGCTTCATAGGGAACCATTTGGATTCTAGAGTGAAAACTATTGTTGTAAGAGAACTCAACCAAAGGAATATTTTGATCCCATCCTCCTTTGAAGTCCATTGAGCATAATCTTAACATGTCATCAAGTGTTTGGATAGTACGCTCAGATTGGCCATCCGTTTTAGGTTCATAAGTCATACTGAAGTTCAAATCGGTATTTAGAGCATGCTAGAGACTCTTTAAGAACTTAGAGGTGAATATTGGATCTTTACCAGATACAATCTATTGTGGTACTCCATGAATCTTGACCACTTACCTAATGTATATCCATGAAAGTAGATCCGATGATAATTCATATCATATTGTAATGAAGTGTGCATTCTTTGTAAAATGATCCACCACAACCCATACAAAATTTTTCCCTCTTGATGTCTTTATAGTACCAATGACAAAGTCCATGGTGATGTTTTCCCATTTCCATATAGGTATGGGTAATGGTTGCATCATCCCCTTTTATTTTTTCCTCTTCGCTTTCACTTACTGACATACAAGACATCCAGATGTATATTTTTTGATCTATTTCTTCATATTATCCCACCAATAGTGTTCTTGATGATCTCGATATATATTTGTTCTTCATGGGTGGATGGAGAAGGTTAAGCTATGTGAATCATCAAAAAACTCCTTCCTTAACTCAATATCTCCGGGTGCACATAGTCTTGACCCAAATCTCATAATACCTTCATCATTAACATTGAACTCTAAAGATTTCCCTTTCCTTATATCTTCCACACTCTTCTAAATTCTCACAAAAACTCTTTGAGAATCCTTTAACCTCTCTTGGATAGACATTTGAGCAATCATTTGTGAAAGTATTGATGATTTTCTATCTTTTATGATTCCCATGTCCATCCTTTCCAAATCTAAGATGATCGGATCCCTCTCAATTCTCATTAATGACAGAATTATTGGATCCTCTATTCTTAGAGAATCTTCCCCTTTATTTTCTTTCCCAGTATGGTAGTGAATTGAGCATTCATAGTCTTTGATTTGCTCTAACAAACTTCTTTGAAGCATTTTCACCTATTTATGTGTGAATATATATTTTAGACTTTTCTAATCTATATATATTTCACACTTCTCCCAAAAAGATAATGCAACAAAATTTTTAAAGCAAAAATCACTGGATCCAACTCCGAATCATGTGTTGGGTAGTTTTTTTCATGAACATTCAATTTCCATGAATCATAGATAGTGAATTTTTCATTTAGCATCAACACACATCTTAAGCCCTTCTTTGAAGCATCATTGAATACCATAAAAAGATCTCCACTTTTGGGTAGTGTGAGAATAGGTGTAGTGATAAGCCTCCTTTCCAACTCCTTAAAGATCTCTTCACATCCATCATTCCAAGAAAACTTTACACCCTTTCGAGTTATCTTGGTAACAGGGTTTTCCAATCATGAGAAATTAATCACAAATCAACGATAATACCTAGCTAACCCAAGGAAACTACAAATATATGTCACAAATGTTGGCCTCATCCATCCTTAAATTGCTACATTATTTGAAGGGTATACATATATACTATTTCTTGAGATTATATTCCCCAAGAAAGATACTTCCTTCAACCATAACTCACATCTTTTGTACATTTCATAAATCTTCTCCTTTCTCATGGTTTTTAGCATAGTGTTCAAATGCTTCTCATGCTCCTCATTGATTTTGGAGTATATTAGAATATCATTTATAAAGACTACCATAAATTTGTCAAGGTAACCTCTAAAGACTCTATTTATCAAGCCCATGAATATTTCTAGAGCATTAGTGAGTCTGAATGGCATTACTATGAATTCATAGTGCCCATACTGTGTACGAAAAGCAGTCTTTGTGATATCCTCCTTCTTCACCATAACTTAGTAATAACCCAATGGAAGATCCACTTTGGAATAGTATAGTTCTCCACGCATCTGATCAAAAAATTTATCAATCTATGTAACAGGATACTTGTTCTTTATCATGATCTTATTGAGATCATGATAATCAATGCAAAGGCACATTGACACATCCTTCTTCTTAACAAAGAGGACTAGTGCACCCCATTTTGAAGCACTTGGGTGTATGAAACCTTTATCTAGATTATCCTATTGTTGTTTCTTTAGATCCTAGAGTTAAACAACATCCATTTTATATGGATTATTAGATAATGGTAATGTCCAAGGTATAAGATCGATTGAAAATTAAACATATCATCTACAAGGAAGACCAGGAAATTATTCAAGAAACACGTCCGCGTATTACCTCAAAATGGGCATGTCTTCAAGGATGAGTCTTTCTATATACTCAATAATTTGGGATAGATATGCTTTCTCATAGGGTAATAATATCCATTCTTAGATGAAGGTTCAGAAGAATATTCATCCTCCTCCTTGCACTTATATATAATTGGGGGTCGATTCACAACACATAAAGTTATTTCCTCCTCGCCGAAATTTATATTGGCTATATATAGGTAAATCCAATCCATTCTTAGACTTACATAAAATTCCACCAAGGAGAGATGATAAGGTTTTATAGGAAATTCAGCCCACAAAATTTGAAATAGGAGGAGTTATATACTTGGGATGAAAAAATTTCCCCATTTTTTGTTCTCATCGACATATCTACTTCCATACTTTTTGGTGGTATTTGAATTGTTCTAATAAACATTATTGATATGAAGGAATGTGTAGAAAAAAATAAAAAAGTATTTTCCCTATTCTTGAATTAATAACTAGTATACTTATCACTACTTCTTTTTTGGGATTCACTTCAGTAGTAGTGATGGAAAAAAACATATCCATTATTGCCTTGGAGGTTGTTGGTTGTATATAAAAACACATGGCTTAGTGAATTGGTTTTCAAAGTGCCCTAGTTCTTTTCAGTTGTAGAAATGAAAAATATGTTGAGGGTTGACCAGGGCATTCCTTTCCTCCATCATAGTAGCAGGTTTCTACTACTGTAAATCATTGTCTAGGTGTTGTTCCTTCCCGCACCTAAAGAATTTCCTCATCCCCTTTTGTCAATTTTCAGAGTTCTTCTTTCTTCCCCATTGGAAAGTGGGATATTGTAATTTCTTGGAACCTTTATATATCTCTATCAGACTGTAGAATTTTTCTCTAATTTCTTCTTCTTATCCCCATGATACCCCTAATATTCCCAAATCTCTATCTCAACTTTGATGGAACATTATAAAATTTCCTCATAGCTATCAAAGTCATAGATCTCTTCATAGGCTAGTTTTTATCCAACTAAAGAAGTGGTCAACCTTTCATTTGGGGGTAACAAAAAAGAAAAAGGCATATTGTGAAATTGTTTTGAAGTTTGCCTCATATGCACTGATATATTTGTCATATTTTTTCTTTAGGGAAAGGAAATACCTTTCTATTTTAAGACAGAGAGTGCGAGGAAAATATTTATGGAAAAAAGTTCTAGAAATCCTTTCATGCCATTTCTTCGATATCTTCCTCAAGATTCATATTTTTGATCAATATAAACCATTGATCAGATACACCTTCCATTAGATAAGTATCCAGTGTAACCTTCTCTTGTTCAGAACATTGAAGGATGAAGAAGATATTTTTAATGGACATGATCCAGTGTTCCACGATTAAGGGATCATAAGACCCATTGAAAGTAGGATGCCTTTGATGCATGAAACTCTTGATTTTGGTTTATTCTATATCAATGGGGTTTGTATGATCCTCTTGATCTAGGCTTCTATTATTAACCTAAGTCATCTGAGAGATTATCGTCATGAAGTGTGCGATTCTTGGTCTCATCGGGTTGAGCATCTCATTGGGGCAGTCATCACATTACTCTTCACATTGATTTTTTACTTGATTCCTCCTATTTCTGGCCATTTGATAGAATAAAATGAAAATTAAGGATAGTATATTAAACTTTTAGACACATTAATGGTAATTTAATGGTATTAAGTGCATAACTTATAAATTATATGTATTTCCTTAACTTATGGATTTCTATGCTTTAGTATTTGTTATCCATTATCTATTTCATAACAAATATTCTTATAAGAATTTTTTTACTCCCTTAATAATAGTTTTTAATGAGAATATGAGTTACCAAATCATATCCCCTGGGAGTGTCAAACTAGGTGCATAGTAAGGCATGTTGTCGTGTACCAGGTTACACCAAGTCAGGCCTATAACACCTTTTCGTAGTTGTTACTCCTAGGTAAATATGTGCCAGAACCACATCCACTTGTAGTATCGAGAAAAGGATGTATTTTATTGATAAACCAATTAATATATACTAACCAAAATTTAGGGATGTTTTCTTATACTTAGTCTTATCCATAAGGATTTCTCTATATTTTTCTAATCCTAATCTCAAAAATAACTAAAATTTTACTTTGATACCAACTATAATGACCCTTATCTTTATTACACAATAATACATGATTTAATTACATGAAATTACACTTAATATAAAATAAAATATCAAGAAGTATAGTGTATTTTTAAATTAGTTAAATTTCATTTCATCTTTAAATGTGAATTATAACATATTTATTGAAAACTTCTTTAACATGTTTGAGCTGCAAACTATGTAGGATAACCTGAAGAAATACAAAAGAAAGGGGTGATAAATAATGCCTAGTAAGGGAATAAAAATTGTATAAGGTAAAACATGTTATAAAATAGGCATATCAAGGGTAATAAAAAGAGTAAGAATCATAAATATGAATGATAAGACATGGGATAGCATGATAAAAAAAAGGCAATGTGGGAATGTGGAAACAACTTAAAACACTGCATCATAGGTCAAGGATAACTTCTAAGAAATCATAATGGATAAAGTACCATAAAGGTATAAGATTCAATTTCTATCCCAACATGAATTATCATGATACTAAACATTACCCAATGCATTGTAGGGATATATAATTCTGGGTGCGCTCGTCACTTTCATTTCATTCTCATGTTTAAGTGTGCCACATTGATAAAAAAATATGGATTCATTCATCATCCTAATTTATTATAAGATCAAGGAGTGTGGAATAAATACATTTAATTACTTGATAAAAAATTTATTTTTGAATAAAATTGAACACCCTTGATATTAAATGGGTACGTCGTTAACTACACAATTGGTTTGGTATGGAAAATCGTAGTGTAAATTCAATAGCATAATGACGTCACTTAAAAATTATTAAAATGGGTTGATGAGAGAAAAAATGGGTATCTCATAATTTTTACATGAATTGGACAGTAATAGGGACATTAAAGGACATTTCCACACAAACATAATTATAAAAAGAAATCATACGATAATAAATAATCATCAATAAAAAGAGAAAGGAATGGATTCTCACGAAATTTCAGCATGGTAATAGGTGTAAATGTGAGGTCTTAATGAGAGTTAAAGGGGTATATAATAATTTAGATATAATAAGGGAAGCATGGGGAGGTTATAAAACATACCCCATAATTAGTAATTGAAAATAAAAGGACATAAAAAATAAATAAATGTGGATAAATATAAGAAAGGAAAGAACCCTTATTAAATTTTAGCATGGTAACGGGTGTACTTGGGAGGTCTTAATGAGAGATAAAAGAGTATCTCATTACTTATACATCATAAATAAAGTGCATTTGAGGTTAAAAACATACCCCATAATTAGGAATTAAAAATAAAAGGGCATAACATAGGAGAGATTCTTAAATAAAAATGGGAAAGAGAGGATCCCTTACCTTAAGAGTATGCCACCAAAAGCTTAAAAGGGTCTTATTGAGAGCTTGGGGAAACCTTTATAGGATTATAGAGAGAGTATGAACTATTAAGGTTGTGCTACATGTATTTTGAGTGAAGAGAAGTGGGAGATTGGGTGGGTTTGTATAGGAAAAGAGTGGGATTTCTTTAATATTTAGGTTTTGGACTCTACAAAATAAAATATTTCAAACCAAAAACCTTCCCATTGTTTTTGCCAATGGTTTTTCCCAAATTTGAGAGGTTTTAATTATTTTATTAGGAAAATTTCAGATCAGATTAAAATATTACCCTTACTTCTGTTGAGGTGAGTCACTATTTTAAAGAAATGAATTTAAAATCATAAAATATATTTTATATTCTGGAGGATTCATAAAGGCACTATAAAAATAATAAAATAAACATAAAATCATATTATTTTAATGGTAAAACATATATTTTGATTATTATACCAATTATAGTATTTATTACATCATTTTTCTGTCATTATGTTTTGATAAAACACACTGTATATTTATACGGTATTTAATTTTTTCCCAAAAATTGGACTGCTTTATAAAATTATGAAAAATTCACCATTGGATAATTTAAAAGTTCTGATTCGCAAAAAAATATTTTTTTATCTAAATAATTTTATAAATATGTGAATTTTTACTTTTAAAATAATATTCGACATTTATTGAAAAAATGATGGGTTTTTTTGATAATAACAGTTTTTTAACCCTTATAAAAAGTACATTTCAATTCATAAAAAATTATATGACCATTTATAATTACTAAAAATTATTTAATAATAAGATTTTATTAAAATAATATTTATTTCAAAAATCCATTAATTCTTGAAAATAATTCCCTTAATTTAATTTGAATTTTACCTGAAAATACAATTCATATTTAACTGAATTAAAATCAAAATCATTTATAAAGTAACAATAAAAAGGAAGATAAATTTATTATTCTATAAAATATATATATTCATATTATTAAGGTCCTGATATATATACCTTTATTACACTGGAATATTCCCTAAGAGTAAGATGCATGATTGTGAGACCCTCATAGGGTTGTTCAGTGAAAATGGTTTTGGTCATGATCTTGATGAGCATGAACTTATCCAGTAAATGGTTTCTCTCATTCTAAAGTTGTTGGATATCATCTTGGGCTTAGTTAAGGGAAAATATCCAAGATGTTTTCTCCCTCATATGCTATGATAAATGGGCTTCATAGGGAATGATTCTAATAGTTGAGGCCATCACTTCCTTTTTATGATTCAATTGGATTCATTAAATCCCTATCTTTATACTAATCATGTGATCACTGTTTAATGACTATATTATCAATGGAAAAGATTATTAACGGTATTTTAAATCCATTAAGACATAACCAAGTAAGTTTATGTGTTTTCTATTACTATAATACATAATAAGACATTTAATTAAATCAAAAAGGGAAACTTTATTTATCACATTTTGGGTTGTTATAGTAAATGTTTTAAAACCATCCTTTAAGGTAGTGGTGAAAAAATAAGTATGTTGTGTATGGCGGTGGTAAACCGGCAATGTTATGAATAATATTTTTGTTTTAAAATGAAATAAAAAGAGTTTGGATAATGGATATTTCATTAAGATAGTGAAACTATAGTATATTTCTTATACTGGAATAATTATTCCATATTGGATTGGTAAATTAAGGATAATGTATAATAAGAAAAGAATTTAAAAAAGATAGGTTGAGAATATTACCTCTTTGAATGTCATCTCTTGAGATACACCTTAAAGAACCTCGATATTGACTTTTTGTGAGACCAGAACTATGTATACATAGGGGACAGTTTTGGGAATATTTTGGTAGAATTTTGGAAATCTATAATGCTTAGAAGGCGTGAGAAGGGGTGGTGAGGTGTAGTATTTCTAAGGGGAGGAGAGAGGTGTTTTTTAATGTAATCTTCGTTAGTTTTTTATTTTGGATCAAGACTACCAATGGTGAATATTCTTGTGAATAAATACAATGATTAGTGTATGTGAGTTCTAAATAATGGTTCCGAACATTATCCATGACTCATTAATTCATGTATTTAACTTATAATGGAAAACATAAAATTTTTCGTATTTCATTATTCACCAAAAATTTAAATATTTTAGAAAATTAATTCACCCTCATCATTTTTGGAAATTTAGATTATAAAATTGAAATCCATTTTAGAGAAATAATTTTCTAATTATAAGAAATTAATTTTTAAATCAAATCCTTATTTATTGAAAAAAACTAATTTTAATATTATGATCAATTTTTTTACCCTTTGAAAAATTAACTATGAACTCATAAAATTATATTATATTATAATATAACATGATATTGTTTTAGAAAACCATTTTTTGAAAATAAGTATCCTTTAAAATTATTTATATTTATTTTAAAAATACAAATAAAACAATAAATATTTATTTATTTATAAGATGATATAAATTTTTTATATTTTAATTTTATAGGATAACTAAATATTATTTTAAATGTATATAGGTTGGTTTCCAATTCTAATGATCATGTTACTATTCATAATGGTCGAATTATTATTTCAATGATCAGATTACTATTCCAACAGTGAGATTAGTATTAGTCATATGTGTTCCCTACCTTCTATAAATACCTCATATTTCATTTATTCTTCATTAACTTATATTTTCTCTCAAGGTTATGTATATTTTCATTTTCAAAAAGGATATTGTATTAAAAATATTCTATTTCATTTATATTGTTTCATTCATGAGTGTGATCATTCTATGGGATCATGCCTATCATAATGTTCATATTTAAGCTATATTTTTTTCCCATTATAACACTTTAAATTATTTTGTCTATATTCATTCCCTAAATTTAATTTTCAATTCAATATAATAAAAAATGGTTTTATGATGCGCTATATGTCCTTTATATAATAATATATTACTAAATATAATGCAATTATATAATCATAAGGAAAATTACATTAATAAAATTATTGGTTGTTACAAATACCTAATGGATTTATTTTACCATATTTATGTAATTCATGAGGTTGAATATCCATATCATGGTTTTTCATTAAATAGATTTTTATTTAAAGGATCCTAAGGTTGTAAGGGTTATTTGTCTCTATTTTCAATTCCATGAGACATGTTTGATATTATGCAGTGTCATTTATTTTATATAGTGTATTAACTGCCCTAATTTACTCGAATTATATTTAATATCATTCATTTCATGATATTTTAATATCTATTTCTTGGTAACCCTCTTATGTTCTCTTGATTCTTACATTACAATTATCGTAAGAGTTTTTCATCTCAAATTCCTTTCCTTGAGACTTGTTTTTTCTAATGCTCCTAATGAGATTTAAATGGTGTGTATGCTTTCTATTTCTATATTATATCATGAATTATTTTTAATTTATGATATTTAAAGATCAGTTTCAATCTCTCTATATTAAACGGTTTTTTATTAAAATGTTACCCAAGCTATAATGGTTTCTTCTCCTATATCAATTTCAAAATCGAGATTGACTTCAAAAGATAATACATATTAGGAATTTGAGAGATATTTCTTTATAAAACCCCCATAATTTTCTTATACTATGGTTATTTTTGGGATTTTACATGTCTTCTAACAATTTAATTTTCCCGCTTAAGTCGTTATTTACCCATAGTAAGAAAACTGGTCATACATCATCTTTTTAGTTGGGAATCTTTCTCTTCTATGACAGTATTCATGGGATGATTTTATGAATGTCATTTTATATGCATTAATAATCGATTATGGTAATTTCCTAATACTTTTTACTTCTTTAAAAATATATAAATCAAATATTTATAAGATAAATGATCCATTATTTATTTTTTCTTTCCAAATTATACTCTATTAAATGTATGATTTTTCTTCCCATGTCTTTCCTTAGTGATTACTCTATTTTTAATTACTTTATTAAAATGAAATTCATCAAAATACCCATTAATCAATTAATTGGGGATAATTATTGACTTAACTATATATTATTACTTTATATGATTCTAGTTTGAGGATTATTACTTAAAAAGTTATTACACTTATTTATTGGGGAAATATTAACAATCATATACTTTTTAATTTGATATGGATTCTTATTGATTACTTGGGAAATTTTATTATGTTTTGATTAACCATAAATATTCATTATTTGGATGGATTATGTTCATTTATTTACTAGAAAATTGTTGAAATTTCTTGTGTTTTTATATCAATATGGATGATTATGGATTACTAAGGAATATTGATTATTTATTGTGTTATTATAAATATCATTTATATGTTGAATTCATTAGGATTAAAGAAGTTATGGATGGGGCTCGGTATTATATATCCCCTTAATTAATCATTTGATATCATGAGACAAATTGTTTGCACATTTGGTTTTTTCCTACCTAGTTAATTAATGATGTATTGGTTGTGACCTTAATGGAAATATTGATTACTTGGTTGAGGCCTTAATGGTGATGATCAATATGTTTGGCATTATGAATTTCATTAACATGAAAATATTTCTTTTTTTCCATGTGTTTATTTATATTGTTAACCATGGAATTGTTTCAAGATCATTTGATCAATTACATAGAATTAATTGATTATAATTTACTTCCTAGAATGTTATTTATGACTTTTTTATTCTATAATAGTTTTTGGTATACACTTTCCCTTACTAAGAATTTAATCTCACCCTTCTTATCTTTCCATTTTTTTGAGTTATGAGGAAAATAATTACACAAGATATTTCTAGATGAATAACATGGTTAGAGATTTTTTTGGAGATTTTTAAGATGTATAATGGATTAATTATTATCTTATTTAGTTGGGAAAATATCCATTGGATTTGAAAGATATGGGATTTTATAATAGTGAATTTTTTTAATTATATAAATCTCTAAACCTAAATGGTCATTGGAATATGTATAGTTCAATATTTTTAATAAATCATGAAATTATGGGATGGTTACATCTTGGATATCATAGTTTGTATTAGAGTATGCTTTAAAAAAATTTATAGGTTAGTATGTTAGTTGAGGATAATTTAATGGTTGATAAGTTAAGGTTCATCATAATTTAAAGGTATAGATAACCTTTTAGATGGGTTGATATAATATTGAATATTTTATGTTGTTTAGGGATTAGGATAATATAACTTAATTGAAACCCCTTGGGATAATTATAAGGGATAATTATAATTATAGGATGACATCCTAAAGTTTTTTTAAAGTATAGATTATGTGGTTTCTTAGAAATTACATACAGCGCTTGGACCTTCACTCTAATATTTGATGTTGAAAAACACATACTTCACATACTAGATTTGATACCAAATATAGATTCTTGAACCTAACTATCCTATAATTACATGACTTAAATAAAATATTTCATTATACAAAATTCCAAAACTTTTTTTGTTTATTTATTTATATAATTATGAAAATAATAAACTAATAAATCCTATATATTTCTCAACTAATTGACATTTTTACACTATATAATAAACTACTTAATCAAAAATAATTCTTCAAAATATACCAAAAAATATATACACAAGCTATTCTATTAGACATATCATGTGTAATACATTTCTTCATAACCTATGGAAATGGAAACATAAGAAGAGGTGAGATCAAATGCTTCATAAGGGTAAACATAAGAGATGAAAATAAAATATCATAAATGATAATAACATGAGCATAAATAATATGGTAGGAATAGATAACCAAATATAATTCTATAATATAATGAATTTGAAATCATAATATATACATGAATAGTAATGTAAATATAAATATCACATGGATAACAATCATTGGTTCCTTAGAGATGAAGTTCATAATTATGGACAGCTAATTACACGCCCTAAGAAAAGAAATCAAGATCTTAGACATAGTGATTGTTCCATTAAGTCCCTACATATTGGAAATATTTTTTTCTTTGAAATAATTCATTGATGGGGTATCTATATCGGTCCCCACACATCAGTAATTAAGTCCAATGAATTTATCATATTGTGGAATGAATAATATATAAAATACATAACCAACAATCATCAGTAATCAATAAAAATTAGTATTGAAATAACAAGTATACAGATTACCAGTATTTCCCTAACCAATAAATGAAATTCCTTTATAAGTAATCGTCTCTCAAACTAACACCATGTGGAGTAATGGTATATGGTTAATGTAACGACCTAAACTGTTATAAATGAAGTTTCCCTTTTTGATTTAATTAAATGTATTATTATGTATTATGGTTATAGAAAACACATGCACCTCCTTGGTTAGATATTATTAGATTTAAAATACTCATATGAATATTTTATATTGATAATAAAGTTATTAAATAGTGATCACATGATTAGTATAAATATAGGGCTTTAACAAATCCAATTTACTCAGACAAAGGAAGTGATGACCTCAACTAGTGTAATTGTTCCTTATAAAGCCCATTTATTAGAGTTTCCAATGGAGATATAATCTATAGGATTTTCCCTTGACCAATACCAATCTGATATCCAATGACTTAAGCATGAGAGAAACTGTTTATGGTAGAATTTCAAGCTCATTGAGATCACGGCTCAAACCATGTTCACTGAACGGCCCCATGAGAGTCTCACCATCGTTCATACTACTCTTAGGGAATACATTGGTGTGATAAAGGGATATGTATCAAGATCTTAATAATTTGAATATATATATATATTATAGAATAATTAATTTACCTTCATTTTTATTATTACTATATAGATTATTTTGATTTTGATTTTTATTCAATTAAACACAAACCAACGAGCCCATACCTGAGTGGTAAGGGCTCCTGCTTGGCATCCAAGAGACCTAGGTTCAAAACCGGGTGGAGGAGAATTTCCAGGTTATTGTTGCAGTCACTGTAGTAGTATTGTAACAGTTACTATGTAGTTATTGTTCAGTACTGTAGCAGCTAGAACTACTCACCTGATTTGGGCCTTCAGGCCACCGGTTTGGGCCTATAGGTCTCAAGGGCCTTCGGGTCATCAAAGGCCTTTGGACCACAGGGCCTTTGAAGCACTTAGACCATGGAGTAGCCCAGTTCACACAAAACATGCCCCAGAAGAGGATCAGAGCAACAAGAGTAGCAGACACCACAGGCAGAGCTAACCGGATTGGAAGAATGAGAGGGTATGACAACTGCCATCGGGGCCAGGCACCATGCAGCTTTGTATGGGGAAATTCTAGACAATCAGAAATTCAAGGTGGGGAGCTAGGTGATCAATGACGTAGAAGCTGGGGAGGGGCAGTTCAAGTGGGATGGGCCTACGGGTCATGTATTGGGCATGGTATGCCTCTGGGCCTTCGGGTCATGTATTGTGGGTTTGTCGGGCCTTGTGCCTTGGGCATACAGGTCATTTATGGGTTCTCCTTCAACCCTTAAAAGGGTTATTATCCATAATAAAATAAAAAATAAGGCCTTCGGGCCATTCGGGCAATTAAACACAGATTGTATTTTTGGGTAATATTCCAATTCAATTAAGGGATTTATTTTTATAAATTAATAGATTATTGAAATAAATAGTATTTTAAGATAATGTTACTATTAAATAAGTTTTATTAATTATAAATGGTCATATAATTTTTTATGAGGTGAAATGTAATTTTTATAAGGGTCCAAAAACTGTTATTGTCAAAAAACCCAGCATTTTTTCAATAAATGTAAAATCTTATTTTAAAAGTGATAATTTACATATGTAGAAAATTATTTAGATAAAATAAATATAATTTTTTGAATCAAAATGTCGAAATTATCCAATGGTGAATTTTTCATAATTTTTTGAGATAGTCGAATTTTTGGGTAAAAATTAAATACCGTATAAATATACAGTGTGTTTTATGACATCATAAGGACCTAAAAATGGTGTAATAAATACTATAATGGGTATCCTAGGCCAAATATATTTTTCCCCTTAAAATAACATTATTTTATTTTTATTTTATTATTTTTATAATTCCTTTATGAATCCTCCAAAATATATAATATATTTCATGATTTTAAATTCATTTCTCTAAAAGAGTGACTCACCTCCACATAATCAAGGGTAATATTTTAATATTATCATTTATTTTCCTAATAAAATAATTAAAACCTATCCACTTTTTCAAAAACCATGGGTAAAAACCATATTATGGCTGTGGTTTGAAATATTTTATTTTTGAGAGTCCAAAACCTAAATATTAAATGCATCCCCCTCTTTTCCTATATAAAACCACACAATATCAAACTTATATTCACTAAAAAACCTTTAATCATGACCTTACACCAACCTAATATCTCTATAATCTTCTTAAGGTTCCTCTGAGCTCTCAACAATCCCCTTTCAATATTTTGGGGTCATACTCTTAAGGTAAGGGATCCCCTCTTTCTCATTTTTATTCAAGAATTTGTCCTATGTTATGCCCTATTATTTTTAATTACTAATTATGGGATATGTTTTTTAATATCCCACATAATTAAATTATTATTTATAAGTGATTATAGACCCCTTTATCTCTCATTAATCCCTCCCAAGTACACCTGTTACCATGAAAAAATTATGTAAGGGTTCTTTCCTTTCTCATCTTTATCCAAATTTATCTATCTTTTTATGGCATTTTATTTTCAAATTAATAATTATGTGTTATGTTTTTTAACATCCCCCATACTACCCTTATTTTTTATAAATGATGAGATACCCCTTTCACTCCCATTAATCCATCCCATGTACACCTGTTACCATGCCAAAATTTCGTGAGTATCCTTTCCTTTCTCTTTTTATTCAAGAGTAATTATTATAGTATACTTTATTTTTCTAATTATGAATGTGTGTAAATGTATTTCCATGTACATATTACAATAAAATTCATGTAAAAATTATTAGAGACCCATTTTTCTCTCATCAACCCATTTTAATAATTTTTAAATGATGTTGTTATGCTGCTGAATTTTCACCGTGATTTTCCATACCAAACCAATTGTGTAGTGAATGTCGTACCCATTTCATATCAAGGGTGTTCACTTTTATTCACAAATAACTTTTTATTGGGGACTTAAATGTATTTATTCCACACTCCCTAATCATGTAATAAATTAGTATTATGAATGAATCCATGTTTTATGATCTATGAGCCACACTTAAGTAGAAGAATGAAATAAAAGTGAAGGGTGCTCCTAGAATTGTATAGCACTCCAGTGCATTGGATAATGTTTAGTAACATGATATTACTTTTTGGGATAGTGATTAAACCTAATTTCCTTATGGTAATTTTTCTATTATGATGTCTTAGCATTTATACTTGACCTTTGATGCGGTGTTTTAAGTTGTTTCCACATTCCCATGTTTCCTTTTTTTTATCTAGCTATATAATGTATTATCATTCATGTTTATGATTAATACTCTATTTATACCCCTTGATATGCCGATTTTATAATATGTTTTACCTTTTGAAATTTTTATTCCCTTACTGGTCTTAATATCTCACCCCTTTCTTATGAATTTCTTCAGGTTATCCAATGCAGTTTTAATCTCAAACATGTAAAAGAATTTTTCAATAAAGATTTTGTAATTCATGTTTAAAGTTTTAATTCAATGTACCTAAATCTCAAAGAAAATATACATCTAGATATTTCACATTTTATTAATTTTAGTTTTATGTGATTAAATCATGTATTAATTTTTAATAAATAGAAGGGTCATTATAGTTGGTATCAAAGGAAAAGTTTAGTTATTTTTAGGAGTATAATTAGAAAACTCTAGAGAAATCCTTATTGATAAGACTAAGTATAAGAAAACATACCTAAATTTTTTTTAGTATATATTAAGTGGTTTATCAAGAAAATACATCCATGTTTGGATACTACAAGTTTACATGGTTCTAGCACAGATATACCTAGGAGTAACAACTCTAACAAGGTGTTTTGGGCTTGACTCGGGGTAACCTAGTACGTGACAATGGGAGTTACTATACACCTAGTTTTAAACTCCTTGGATATATTCTTTGGTAACTAATAATATCATTATGAACAATTATTAAGGGTGTAAAAAAATTACCATAAGAATATATTTTAGGAAATATATCATGGATAACAGAGACTGAAGCCTAGAAATCCATAAGTTAAGGAAATATGAGTAGGTTATAATTTATCCCTTTAATGTCATTAAATTCTCATTTATGTGTTTAAAAGTATAAAATACTCATCCATAATTTTCCTTTTATTTTAGAAAATTCCCATAAGTAGAGTAATTTTGTAAAAAATCAATGTAAAGAGAAATTTGATGATTGTCTCAATGAGATGCCCAACCCAATGGGAGTAGAAATTGTACACTTCATGACGATACTCTCTCATCTAACTCAAGTTCTGAATAGAAACCTATATTAGGTGGAGTGTCTAAACCCCCTAAGAGAGAACAATCTACAATTGAGAGCTTCATGCATCAAAGACCTCCTAATTTCAAAGGGTCTTCTGATCCCTTAATTGAGGAAAATTGGATCAACTCCATTAAAAATATCGTCTCCATACTTCGATGTTATGAAAATGAGAAGGTTCTGCTTGTTGTTTATTATAAGGAAGGTGAATCTAATCAGTGGTTGAAATTGGTCAAAAATAAAAATCCTAAGGAAGATATCAAAGCAATGGTGTGGATGTATTTATAGAAAAAAATTGATAAATATTTTCCTTGCTCTCTCTGTCTTAAAATGGAAATGGATTTTTTTCCCTCAAGTAAAAAGATGAAGAATATATTGAGGAATATAAGGAAAACTTCACAAGACTTTCATGATACGACTCCAGTTTTATCATTAACCATGAATTTAAGGGCAAACACATCTTTGGTGGGCTAAAACCGCACCTATGAAAATCTCTAGTGATCTGTGACTTTAATAGATTTGAGAAAATTGTCTGATGTACCCTCAAAGTAAATATGGAGATCAGTGAATCTCATGGGTATCATGGGGATAATAATAATAAATTTTAGATTAATTATGGTGGTAAAATATAGATATCCAATGGTTCAATGAAATTTTAACAACCCACTTGAAAATTTTGTGGAAAGAAGCACCTTGTAAATGCTTTAAGGGGATGAGTAAATACTTTAGGTGTGGGAAGGAAGGAAACCTTGACAATTATTTTTTGTTGGAGAAACCTTCTATTGTGGAGGAGGAAAGAATGCTCCGATCAACCCTCAACATATTTTTCATTTTTAAAACTGCAAGGAACTAAAGAACTTTGAAAACTAATGCACTAAGACAAGGTTTTTTAGAGACAACCAATAACCTCTAAGGTAGCAAGAAAGATCTTTATTCATCACTACCACTGAAGTGAATCTTGAAAATGAAGTTGTGACAGGTACACTAGTTATTCATTCAAGAATAGTGAATATACTTTTTTATTCTAGTTCTACACATTTATTCAAATCATGAAATTTTAGTAGAACTATTCAAACACCACTACAAAGCATAGAAGTAGAGATGTCGATGAGAATGGAAAATGGGGAAATTATTTCATCCCAAGTATATAACTCCTCCTCTATCAAAGTTTATGGGATTAATTTCCCATCAAACCTTTTCATACTCACCTTGGTGGAATTTTATGTAATTATGGTCATGGATTGGATTTCCCTATAGAGAGACAATATAAATTTCCATGATAAGGAAATCACTCTCCATATTGCGAATCGACCCCCAATTCCGTACAAGTGAAAGGAGGATGATGAATCTTATTTAGTAGTTCCATCTCAAGAATGGATATTATTTACTTATGAGAAAGTGTATATATCCCAAATGATTTAGTCTAAGGAAATAATCTTCCTTAAATACATGCCCATTGTGAGGGAATATGCTGATGTGTTTCCTGAGGAATTGGATGGTCATCCTCCTAGCCGATATGTTGAATTTTCTATCAAGATTATACCTGGGGTGTTCAATTATCAAAGACTCCACATAGAATAGTTGTTGTGGAACTTAAAGAGATAAAGAAATAACTACATAAGAATATATATAAAGGTTTCATATTCCCAAGTGTTTCACAAAGGGGTGGAAAATTCTTCTTTGTTAAGAAGAAGGACTGGTTAGTGTGCCTTGGCATTGATTATCAAGAGCTCAACATGATCAAAATAAAGAACAAGTATCCTCTTCAACAGATCGATGAATCATTCGATCAGCTATGTGGAGCAAAATACTTTTCCAAAGTGGATTCGTGATCGGGATATTACCAAGTTAGTATAGAGAAGGAGGATATCCCCAAGACTTATTTTCATACAAGGCACATGCACTATGAATTTATAGTAATGCTATTTAGACTCACTAATGCTGAAAATATCTTCATGGAATTGATTAGTATATTCTTCATAGATTACCTTGACAAATTTATTGTAGTCTTTATATATGATATTCTAATATACTCCAAAATCAAGGAGTAGCATGAGGATCATTTGAACACTGTGCTAAAAACCTTGAGAAATTATAAGATTTATGAAATGTACATAAAATGTGAGTTCTAATTGGAGGAAGCCTCTTTCTTAAGGAATATCATCATAAGAAATGGGATATCTATAGACCCTTCAAAGACTGAAGAAATTTAAGGATGGATGAGGGAAACATATGTGATAGATATTAATAGTTTCCTTGGGTTAGCTGGGTATTATCACCTATTTGTGATAAATTTCTCATGATTTTCAAATCCTCTTACCAAGATAACCTGAAAGGATGTAAAGTTTGCTTGGAATGATAAATGTGAAGATAGATTTAAGGATTTTAAAAGTAGTTTTTTCACTGCACATGCTCTCACACTACCCACAAGTGGAGAGATTTTCGTGGTATTCAATGATACTTCGAATAATGGCATGGGTTGTGTGTTGATGAAAAATGAAAAATTCATTCCTTATGCTTCAAGGTAGTTGAAAGTTCATGAAAAGAACTACCCAAAACATGATCTAGAGTTGGATGCAATAATTTTCACTTTAACAATTTATCAACATTGTTTATTTAGAGAGAAATGTGAAATATATACAAATCACAAAAGTCTCAAGTATATATTCACACAAAAAGAGATGAACATGCACCAAAGAAGATGGTTAGAGCTGATCAAAGACTATGACTGCTCAATTCACTACCATCCTAGGAAAGAAAATAAAATGGAAGATTCTTTAAGCAGAAAGGATCTGGAAATTCTTTCATTAATGATAATTGAGTGGGGTCTGGTCTTTTATATTTGGAAAGTATATACATGTGAATCATAAAGGAACATTATCAATCCTTTAACAAATGATTTCTCAACCATATATTATTAATAGGTTAAAGTATGATCAAAGAGTTGATGTGGGAATTCATAAGAAATTGGAAGCCATAAGGAAAGTGAAATCCTTTGAGTTCAATGTTAATGATGAAGGTGTTTTCATATTTGGTTCAAGACAATATGTACCATCAAATTCTAAATTAAAGAAGGAGCTATTGGATGATTCACATAGCTCAACCTTCTCTATCCACCCTATAAGCACAAAGATGTATCAAGTTCTTTTAGAACTCTATTTGTGGGAAAATATGAAAAAGGAGATTACAGGATATCAATAAAGATGTCTTGTATGTCAGCAAGTGAAAGCAGAAAGGAAAAAATACAAGGGAATGATGCAATAATTACCCATACCTACATGGAAATTTTAAAATATCACCATGGACTTTTCATTGATCTTACAAAGAAATCAAGAGGGAATATTGATATATGGGTTAGGGTTGATCATCTTACAAAGATTACACACTACATTGTGATATGAAAGGAATTATCACAGGATATACTTACACAGATATAAATTAGGAAAGTATTCAGGTTTCATGGAGTACCACAATCAATTATATCCTTTAAAGATCCAAGATTCACCACTAAGTTCTAGATAAGTCTCCATAATTCTCAGAATACTGAGTTTAACTTCAGTATGTCCTATCACCCTCAAACTAATGGCCAATATGATCAGACTATCCAGAAACGTGAGGACATATGGAGATCATTCTCAATGGACTTCAAAGGATAATGGAATTAACATATTCCTTTGGTTGAGTTATCCTACAACAAATGTTTTCACTCGAGAAGCCAAATGGTTCCTCGTGAATCCCTTTATGAGAAGAGGTAAAGGACACATGCATGCTTGGATGAAGTTGGGGAACAAAAACTTCTAGGTCCTGAAATGGTCGAGGAAATGGTGGAAAAGGTTAAGACTATTGAGTATCACATCAAGGCTTATCAGAGTCAAAAAAAAGAGTTATGATAACAATCATCGATGAGACCTAGAGTTTGATGTTGGAGACATGGTATTCCTATGCATATCTCCATGAAAGAAAGTGATGATATTTGGGAAGAAGGGAAATCTTAGTTCAAGATACATCAACCCCTTTGAGATCCTTGATTACATCAGAGCGGTGGTCTATAAACTTGGACTCCCACCTAACCTATCTTGAGTTCATGATGTATTCCATGTATCACTCTTTAAGAAGTACATACCTGAATCCTCACATTTACTCAATACAGAGGTGATACCATTATAGAATGATATTTCCTATGAGTAGCTGGTGAATATCGTAGATCGTAGAGACAAAGTTCTATAAAATAAGACAATGCACCTTGTCAAAGTGTTATGGAGAAACCACATGTTTGAATAAGAAACATGGGAATCAGAGGAAGTGATGAGATGGAATTATCCTCATCTATTTTAATGGGTGAAATGAAAATTTTTATGGAAAAATTTCTTAATGGGGGAAGATTGTAATGACCCAAACTATTATAAATGAAGTTTCCCTTTTTTATTTAATTAAATGTATTATTATTTATTATGGTTATAGAAAACACATGAACTTTATTGGTTATATATTATTGGATTTAAAATACCATTAAGAATCTTTTTTGTTTATAATATAGTCATTAAACAAGTGATCACATGATTAGTATAAATATAGGGCTTTAACAAATCCAATTGACTCAGAAAAAGGAAGTGATCACCTCAACCAGTAGAATTGTGCCCTATAAAGCCAGTTTATTGGAGCCTTCGAGGGAGATAGAATCTATGGTATTTTCCCTTGACCAAGACCAAGCTAAGATCCAACAACTTAAGCATGAGTGAAATTGTTTATGGGACAAGTACAAGATCATCGAGATCATGGCGCAAACCATGTTCGCCGAATGTCCCCATGAGAGTCTCATCATCTTGTATCTTACTCTTAGGGTGTACACTGGTGTAATAAATGGATATATGTCAAGACCTTAATAAATTAATATATATATTGTATAGAATAATGAACTTATCTTCATTTTTATTGTTACTTTATTAATGATTTTGATTTTGATACAATTAAACACAATTTGTATTTTTAGGTAATATTCAAATTAAATTAAGGGATCTATTTTGATGAATTAATGGATTTTTGAAATAAATTATATTTTAATAAAATTATATTATTAAATAATTTTTATTAATTATAAATGGTCAAATAATATTTTATGAAGTGAAAGGTACTTTTTATAAAGGTACAAAAACTATTATTGTCAAAAAACCCATTTCAATAATTATCGAATATTATTTTAAAAGTGAAAATTCACATATTTATAAAATTATTTAGATAAAATAAATCTTATTTTTGGAATTAGAATTTCAAAATTATCCAATAGTGAATTTTTCATAATTTTCTGAGATAGAAAAATGTTTGGGTAAAAATTAAATATCATATAAATATATAGTGTGTTTTAGAACATCATAATGACCTAAAAATGATGTAATAAATACTATAATGGGTATTCTCATACAAATATATTTTTTACCCTTAAAATTATTATATTTTATGTTTATTTTATTAATTTTATAATGCCTTTATGAATCTTTCAAAATATATAATATATTTTATGATTTTAAATTCATTTTTTTAAATAGTGACTCACCTATACATAATCAAGGGTAATATTTAAATATGATTGTACATTTTCCTAATAAAATAATTAAAACCTTTCCACTTTGGAAAAAACCATGGGAAGGATTTTGGTTTGAAATATTTTATTTTGTAGAGTCCAAAACCAAAATATTAAATAAATCTATCTCTTTTCCTATATAAACCCATGCAAGATCCCAATTCTCTTTACTAAAAATCCTTGGAGAATGGTCTTACTCTTCCATACTCTATCTATAATCCTCCCAAGGTGCCCATAATCTCTTAATAATCCCCTTTCAATCTTTTGGTGTCATACTCTTAAGATAAGGGATCCTCTCTTTCTCATTTTTATTGAAGAATATCTCCTATGTTATACCCTTTTATTTTTAATTCCTAATAATGGGTTATGTTTCAAAACCTCCCCAATACTTAACTTATGATTTATAAGTGATTATAGACCCCTTTATCTCTCATTAAGCCCCCCATGTACACCTGTTACCATGCCAAAATTTCATAAGGGTTCTTCCTTTCTCAACTTTATCAAAGTTTCTTTATATTGTTATGCCCTTTTATTTTCAATTACTAATGATGGGGTATGATTTCACACCTTATCCATATTGAACTTATTATATATAAATGATTAGATACCACTTTCACTCTCTTTAATCCCTCTCTTTTACACTTGGTACCATGGAGAAATTTAATGAGAATCATTTCCTTTCTCTTTTTATTCAAGATTATTTATTATCATATTATTTATTTTTCTAATTATTTATGTGTGTACATGTCCTTAAATGTATCTATTACTGTCTAATTAATTTCCAAATGATGATAGACCCATTTCACTCTCATCAACCCATTTTAAGAATTTTTCATTGGCGTCATTATGCTACTGAATTTTCACTGTGATTTTCCATTCCAAACCAATTATTTATCAATGTTGTACCCATTTCATGTCAAGGGTATTCAATTATATAAACAAATACCTTTTTATTAGGTAATTACATGTATTTATTCCACACTCCATGATCATGGAATAAATTATAATGATCAATGAATCCATATTTTATGATATATATGGCACACTTAAACACGAGAATGAAATGAAAATGATGGGTGCACCCAAAATTATATAGCACTCCAATGAATTGGGTATTTTTTTGTATCATGATAATTCCTGTTGGGACAAGGAGTGAACCTAATTACTTTATGGGAATATTTCCATTATGATATCTTGGTAGTTAAGTTAGACCTATGATGTAGTGTTTTATATTGTTGATACATTCCCATGTTGCCTTTTTGTTATCATGCTATATCATGTCTTATCATTCATTTTTATGATTCCTACTCTTTTATGCTCCATGATATGCCTATTTTATAACATTTTTTACCTTATTACATTTTTTTCCTTTACTGGGCTTTTTAGATCACCCCTTTCTTATGTATTTCTTCAGTTTATCCAATGTAGTCTTATGCTCAAACATTTTAAAGAAGTTTTCAAAAAATATGGTGCAATTCATGTTCAAAGTTGTAGTGCAATGTACCTAATTACAAAAGACACTAGAATTTTCAGTCTTTCAGGTTTTATTAATTTTAATTGTATGTAATTAAATCATGTATTAATGTGTAATAAAGGTAAGGGTCATTATATTTATGTTAATAATTTCCCTAATAAATCAATGTATAGATATCTAGGTTAATTAAATTCAAAAAATGCAATTAAAAATAGGGAATTAAAAGTGGAAATGGATTGGATGAAAAAGAATGCCTATAACAGTGGATGATTTAGAAAGACAAATGAAGTGATGTATTTTCACAAGTTTAATCCCCCTATAGAAAAATAGTATGATAGGATTTATAGATTAATCTATGGAAAATATATAGACCAAAAAAAGAAACAAGTGGTGAATTTGAATCATATCTTCCTGAAACAAAAATTAATATGGAAACACCGTTATGGTAATGGTAACATAAGAATCAAAATATCATGATAGGGATACCGTGAAATTAAAATATAATAAAATGAAATATATTAATTATACTTTAATTAAATAGTAAAGTGAATAGACTATATAAAATAAAAATATGTTTCACAATATCCAAACATGTCTCATGGAATTGATAATAGAGAAAAATAACACATATGACTATAGAAAATTTAAAATCAAATCCCATTGAAGGATAGAATTTTAAATAGAACATTAAATACCATTAATAGTGAGATAATTTTGATATAAAATATAAAATGGGTAGTAATTACACAATACAATTAAAAATTAGTGTATCATATAAACATGTCTCAAGGAATTGAAATTTGATACAAATAACCCTTATGATATTTGATGCTTTTGAATCAAAACCCCCTGAAGGATATAATTTAAAATGAAACCTTGAATATAATTAGTAATGAGAGGATCATGATAAAAAAAATTAAATGTTATTAGATAAAACATTACAAATAAAACATGGTTAATAATAATAATTATGTGTCAAGGGATTCAAAATGGAGACAAGAGACCCTTATTTATTTAGAAACTTTCACATAAAAACCCCTTTAAGGATACGAATTCAAATGATAAATTCAATAACATAAATAACAATAGGATCATGAAAAAATATTATTGGGCTATTAGATACACAATTATAAATACTCCTTGGTTTATAATAAGGAATATGTCTCATGGGATGAAAATTTGAGACAAGAAACCCATACATTAATTATGAACTTCCCATAAAGAAATCGAATATCTTATATAAAAACCATTTTAATCACATATTTCATAGAATTATTAAAATTTATAACCTTTTATAAACTTAATTTATAGTTATTATATATATTTATTTTAGTTAGTTGTCAACTATTTTCAATATCAGAAGTGAGTAATCTTGATTATCTTGAACAAGTTTTGTTATAGCGGTGTTATTCTTTATTATTATCACATATTTCATCATTATATTATCATATAATGTACTTGGATTTATTTTTTATAATTTTTTATAATCTTATAATTTCATTTTATGATATTTTTTTAGGATCCTTAAACATAAAATTGGTGATGAGCATGTTTTAGTGATTCTTCACGAACAAACCTTTGTATCTTAATTAATGAGTTTAAAATTAATGATACCATTCCAAAAAAATATTTATTTAATTATATATATCTTATATTATCATTAATTAAGTTATCATAGTCATCCATGATATTATTTTATATAATTGTTCAAGAATTTGGTTAGACCAACCCAAACATGAACAAACCATAATTGATTGATGATTATGATTATGAAAATGGTTTCTTTAGGAATAATATATTTATTAAAAAATAATAATGATATTGTTTAGAAAATTTTAATGTTTCGAATATTATTTTTATATTTTTTAGTTAATATTAATCAAACTAGAAGAAAAGTTATATATATTATTTCATGGAGGTGGTGGTCCGCACAATACATGGTTAATGTTTTCATTTATCAAATAATGAGAGAGAAAGAAAGTGGATTATAATTCATATTATAATAACCATAATTATATTATATATGTAACATTTATTTTTAAATTTTACCCT
Organism: Viscum album; assembly: GCA_963277665.1. Lineage (NCBI taxonomy): Eukaryota > Viridiplantae > Streptophyta > Magnoliopsida > Santalales > Viscaceae > Viscum > Viscum album. The sequence goes on along the minus strand of OY728129.1, from coordinate 1,840,628,581 downwards.
AATATCTATATAATAGAGGTTTTGGTGAAAAACCAAAGTCGTCGCTTCGTGGAGGTCGTAGTCTACACAATGTATGAATGATGGTTTTGGTTTTCTTAATAGAAAAAGGGGGTGGATAATAGTTATTCCCTTAGCATGATAAAATTCAACATAAAAACAATATTGATGTCATTATATAGGAATTAAACGTTTATATTTATAAAATTAATAATGAAAATAAAAGAAGTTAGGAAAAATTAGTACTCACATTGAGGTCTTGAGTTCTCTATTAGATAATTCCTTGGAAATATAGGTCTTAGAAATATATCTTTTGACCAAATGATCAAGGAAAAGAAAAATCATTATAAAGGAAGGAAAAAGTGTAGATTTTCAAGAGAAAACAAACTTTTGGTAGTGGTATTAAAGAGTTAGTGAGAGTCCCCTTTTATTAGTGGTGAGAATTCATTTTTTGTAAATATTAAGTCCTTTACTTTTAGAATTTTCACTTTTACCATTTTTGGTTTTAATTTGTTAACTAGTGTTTATGAAATTAATTCACTTTTAATGACTAAAAATATTAATTATTATATAATTTGGACCTTCTGATTCAAAATATGAAATTAATTTTATCAGATAAAATCTCTATGTGTAAGAAAATTGATTTTCATATTATCACATGTAACGCGTAAAAACTTATTTTTAGAAAGTGAAATTTTAATATTAAAATTTATGTGTAGGATGAAACTATAAATATAATTTATTTTAATGATATAAATTATTTTATTATAAAAAATAAATGTAATGTGGGTTTTAAATCAAGAAAAAACCAAAATTTAACAAAATAATATTTAATTAAAATAATAGACCAAAAATAGTTTTTATTGGAAAATATTATTAAGAACTTATAATATTGATCATAGGTTTTCTAAAGTTGACATATTATTTCTAAAATTTATATTTTTTACTTCATAAATACATATTTTACCAATAAATATTTGTTATACACTTATTGGTCTTTCTTACAAAGTTATAGATTTTACAGTTTTGGTAAAAAGAATATTTTCACTATTCATCTAAAAATTAATTATTTAAGAAAAATATAAAAATTAAACCCTAATATAATATACAAATTATTAATATGAAAACAAATTTCTTTTCATATTAAAATTCTAAATTTTTAGAATTCAACTTTTAAATAAAAACATTAAAATATAAGGAAAACTATTCTGGTATGAAAATAACTTTCAAAAAATGTTAACTATTCATATTACTATTTCTTATTAATTATTAATAAAATTTGTGCAAATATATTATTAATCTAAAAAAAATATTTTATCTATAAGTTTTTAAAACTAAAACACTCAAAATGAAAATATTTAAAAAGGTTACATTTTAAAAGCATAAGTTAGTATTATTAGGTATTTAACTACACTAATTGAATTTTCATAAATGTCAGTGTATTAGTAATGAAATTTAAATCTATTTCAAAATATAATTCTTAATTTGGTTATATATATATTTACCCACTAATTATATGATTACATTTTAACATTTATATAATTTTTTTGGTTTATTGTAGTGTGGTGTTGTGTGTATCACATGTTATCTAATATATTAGGTATTAAAGGAATATATAATTTAAAATATTGAGGTATTACATTAAATTCCTATATGGATACTAGATAGTGGATGTATATTTAGCACAGATTCATCTAGGGGTAATCACCCTGAAAAATGATTGTTGGGTATTCACTTAATCTTCAATCTGGTGCATGTTGAGTGGGCCTAATACCGCACACCTTACTAGAAACTCCTAGTGGATATGTTTTGGTTAATTAGATTCCCTTTAAATTACATTATTAAGTATTTATTATGTTAATGAATCAATTTAAGGAACATGATAAAACTAAACCTAACAAAACCTATATTGAATCGATATTGATTTAGGTTGAACTAAAAGCTAATGTAATGATTTCAAAGAGCGAGACATTTTGAGGTTGAATTTTTCATACAATAATTACATTATGGTGTTAATTTTTCATCACTACTCATTAAATCATTTTGGGTTTAGTAGTGGATGAAGGATAAAATAACTAAGTTAACATTGGATTTCATGAACAATGCAAAGATTATCCCAATGATCAACCTAATGGGATAAGAGTTGTAGTGAGAAACCTTGTGGTTATGCCTAATAAGATATCATGAATTATGATTAAAAACATAATCTTAATTGAGTTTCCAGAAACACCAAAGGATGGAATGATGGATTATCCTGAAATATCAAGTGATGAAGATGATGAAGTAAATAAGATTTAATTCCCTTCGGGTCAAATATGTGGTAAGAATCACCAAAGGTAATGTCTCAAAGGAAATGGAAAATGATTTATGTGTGGAAAAAGAGGGAACGAGAAACAACTTTAAAATGAAAGATAAATAAATTTATTACTATGATGAGGTGAAAAGATGTGTTTCCTAGTTGTACCGAATATATTAAAGTAGAAACCTCATTTTATATTATATCTTAATGTAAGGACCTGGTTATTTATTGAGGTACATAATCTTTTTCATTCCATTAATTTTCATTTTAAATGATTAATAATGGCCTAATGTGTTTACCTCTGAGGTAATGGGTGTATTCGGGGTATCTGGGTCTCATTTAGGACCCAAAAACTATCCTTCTGGAAAAATAGGGTAGACTCATGGTTAGTAGAAACCATGTTATGAAGGCCACATGGTTACTAAAAACCATGTGAGGTTGGGCAGTGGGATGGAGGAGCCCGAAAAGTTTGAAAAAACATGAAATTTGAGGTGCATGACCATATGGGTATGTCTGTAGTTTTTTATAGTGGTATGAGACATAGTTTTTACATGGTTAGTCAAAGTCCGCATATAAACCATGTTGGGGGCTTCTCCTTGAAACAGTGGGTGCATGGTTGGTGCACAGTTTTGCTAACCATGTGGCCAAACCATGTGACCCAGAGATTTTGGTGAATTTACCATTTTACCTCTAATTAATCTATTATTTCAAAACTAATTTTCATTCTCCTGCTATTTCACAACCATGATTTTTTAGGGCTCTTTTTGATTCCTGGTCTAGGATTTTCCACTGAATCTTCATCTGAGCATAAAATCAAAATCTGTTAGAAGCATCAGATTTATCTTGGTAAGATCTCTATTCCTTTTGTGTCATCCCTCGTTCTTCTTGGTATTGGATTCACTATTCATATGTAATCTAATATTCCCTATTTCTAATATCTTCATTCGTTCTTTATTTTTTCTCCCGATTAGAGTCAAATCAGGAGCTGATACTGGACGAGCGCTCCACTATGGGCCTATAGTAGACGGTCTCGTGATTTTTCCTCAAATTCATGGTGTTTATATATATGTGTGTGTGTGTGTGTAATTGTGTCGTGTGATCGTTTATTGGTGTGAATCCCATTAAATGGAACTTAATCCTTGATTAAAATGAATATGTATGACCTATGTGAATAATGAGACTCGTTGATAATTGTTTAATGTTATAGAACTTGAATTGGAACCACCCATTGGGTGTTATATAATTAAATGAACCACCATGAGTGGTATATGAATTGGATTACCTTTGAGGTTTATTATTTACCTATTTCCATTGAATTTTGAATGATTTAAATTTAAATTTAATTTCAATTGACTAAAAGAAGTGGGAAGGATGACCATGACCCTAGGATCTTTCCATATAAATGATTTAATCATTAATTGCTTCTTATATTATCATTACCACAGGAGACAATGAAGAGTCTAAAACTTCTAATCTTATCCATGACTTGATCTATCTTATGAGGTGTGGTTTAAATGAAATGTTCATGGTGATGACCTTGAAATAGTTAAATGATATTGTTGAAGGATTATGAATATGCCTTAGGTGAAACATGGGTTCATATATAAACACCATTGATGGACTCATTTGTATACTGCCTTACTTACGCCTGAGTGACACTTATACTCCTTATATAGATTTCCAAGGACATACTCATGGGGGATTGATAGTTATACACCCAAGTGATACTTGGACTCCTTATGGATTTACAATGATAGAATCAGAGGGTAGTTGATCATATATTTCATGAGTGATACTTGGGCTCCCTTAGTGGTCCTACAAGGATGGAATTGAGTGGAAATGATGTTATACATCACCTACAGTGATACCAAGATTCTAATGAGGAATGCCTAGGATTATCTTTTTGGGTTCTTGGTTCATGTTATGTTAGGATTGATAACTAGATTCGAAATAAGGGATTCCAAGGATGGGATTAGGTTCTTAATTTAAAGTTATTGAAATTATTTAAATTATGTATCTTCCAAGACAAAGCACAAGCTTGTATTCAGTCAGGGACTTATACCATATTTATGACATGGTTAGGATCCATTTGATCTCATTATTACAGGGGGATGATGGTCTATATGCCATGTCTCACAACATATTAATTAAATGAGAATGAATAATTAAATTAACATAATTATAAATTGATGGGCGATAAAATATTAATTCAGGTACTTTGCGACTGAGGCCAATGAAAATTATTAGAGGATGGATGTCCATGAGAAACCTAACCATTATGGTTTGTTTACTATCATTACTTGCATTACATTTTTTATTACTACCACCATGATATTATTCTTATATATTCATTAGGTTGAGGAATTAGACCTTTGGGTAGTTGCCTACTGGGATTGTATCTCACACCCTATTTGGGTTTCCTTTGAATAACCAAACAGACTATATGATTGTATGTTTGTATAAGGGAAAGTTTCCTACTACAATTTTTTGAGTGCTTCTAAGGACTAGGGGAGCACCGGAATGAGCTGAGGCTCGTGATACTAGCTGGTACATTTTTTAGCATGTTTGGTATTTTGTTACACGTATTGTACACCTTCTATGTATACCTATTTTGGATTTTTTTTATAGAGATAGGACATGTATCATCATCATCTATATATGAGATTACTTCTTTTATTTTTTATCCACTTGGGGTAGGGAGCATTATAAGTTAGGGATTATTTGGCCCATTTTATAGAGCTCCAGCACATTACACCTATTATGATGGTTGTAAAGTTATCTAAATCTAGAAAATTTGAAGATGGAATCATGTATTACATCCGATCATAGGTGAATGTCTTTTGGATGACAACAATTTATAGAATAGTTAATTAGGAACTTATCACAAAGCATGTCCTAATAGAGGTTGGTGGTGTGATTCAGAGTAGTCCAGCATCTAGATCTGGTGCCACATCGACCGGTAGTAGGAATTGTCATCTAGAGATTCCTCAAAGTGAAATTATTATCCATAGAACATACTCAGGTATCCATTTGAGGTGCCACCGGTATGGTAGACTGGGACACACAAGACCTCAGTGCATGAGAGACCTAGTCGAGTAATGATCCTATGGAAAGATGGTCTATCTATAGCTCTTTTGTAGGAATTTTCCTATGGAATCCAATAATAGAGGGTCTGCACCAACTCCATATAAATGAGTGGGGTTAACAGCTTCTCGTCCGGGAGGTAGATAGAGTACGGTTGGACTATTAAGCTAAGGTGGTGGTCATGGTCATGATATTCAGAACCCAAATTTGTAGCGACAGTAGAGTGGATCTTCTCAGGCTAGCTTGGTTGTATTACAGGGCCTTAGATCAAGCCAGATATATGTAGTGCAACTAACACATGAGTAGAAAAATCTCAGACCTTCTACTTTAATAATTACTATTCTAGTAGCCTCTACTTTATAATCTGCACTTTTTGATACAGATGATTCTCATAGATTTATATTTGTGCCCATTGTGGATTGCCTTGGGCTCGGTGTTCAAACTTTTTATGGATTTATGATGCTTGATACTTCATTGTGGATTTTTATAAAGGATGTAAATTAGTGCAGGAAGTTCCCCCTTGAGATTGGAGGGTTTCACTTTGTATGGGACCTTTTTTTCCTTAAGATAACATGATTTCACATCACTATCATGATGGAATGGTTGTTTCCCTTTCATGGTTTTGTTTATTGTTATCACCTAAGGGTAACCTTCACATCACCAGAGGGTGGAGAGTTTATTCACAAGGGTGAATGGGATGTCCAGGTGAGCCTAGATGAACCCAAGCATTGTGGGTTGGGTGGGATGATGACCAAGTTTGAGAGTTTATATCTAGATTGTCAAGGAACACATCAAGAAATTTACCTCTAGTGGTTGATCGTTTCAGGTAAATTTTCCTAGAAGAATTTTTTAGATTACCTCTAATGAGAGAGGTAGATTTCTCCATCGATCTAGTTCCAAGAGCTGCACTGGTATCCATTCCCCCTTAAAGGATGACTACTATTGAGATGCAGGATCTCAAGAGGTATCTAAATTATTTAGAGGAAAAAGGATTTATCCAACCCTATACTTCTCTATGGGGTTCACTAGTCTTTTTAAAATAAGTTGATGGTACCCTCGGGATATGTATGGATTACTAGAAATTGAACTAGTTGATGGTTAAGAACTAATATCTATTATCACAGATAGATGATCTCTTTGACCAGCTCTGAGGAGCTTGGGTGTTCTCAAAAATTGATTTGATATTAGGTTATCATCGGGTACATGTTATATAATCATACATACCTCACACAGACTTTTGTATTAGGTATGGTATATATGAGTATTTGGTCATGTCGTTCAGTCTCACGAACATGCCAGCAGTCTTCATGGAACTGATAAACCAGGTTTTTCATCCTTGTCTGGATTCATTTGTTGTGGTAGTCATGGATGATATCTTGTTTATTATCACACTCAACACGGCCATGTCAAACATCTTGATATCATATTGGATACACTGATAGATCATAGTTATACGCTAATCTCAAAAGTGCTACATCGGGATGGATTAGATTCACTTCCTAGGTTACATTATCTATGAGATAGGAGTATTAGTTGACCTAAAGAAGGTGAAAGCTATAGTTTCCAGGGAGCATCCCAAGAATGACATTGAGGTATAGAGTTTCTTGGGGCCAGTTGGATATTATTGACATTTCATACAGGAATTATCATGCCTAAGAGTTCCACTCACGGGCTTGATTAAGAAGGGTGTGAAGTTTATATGGTTAGATACCTATGATTCATCCTTTCAAGAGCTGAAAGGTATATTGAATTCAATGTCGATAATATTTTTTCTAGAGCCAAGTAGGAGTTACACTATTTAATTTTATGCATTGGGTATCAATGTTGGAGCAGTTCTTATATAGGGGTATAGAGTCATGGCATATGGGTCTCAGCATTTGAGGCTACATGAGAAGAATTACTAGACTTGCGATCTCGAGTTAGTTACAGTTGTTCATGAATTGCACGTTTAGAGACATTACTTACTTGTAGATCATTTTTTGGAGTTCACAGACCACAAAATCCTAAAGTGTTTTTACACAGTGTGATCTGAATCTGAGGCAGTGATTGTGGGTTAAATACCTATATTCTTTTAACATCAAGCTTACCTAAATGCCTAGTAAAGTTAATGTAGTGGCCGATTCACTTAGTAGGAGTAATCATATACTATTATTTCAGTAGGCCGGTAGGGATTATAATTTTATGCATTTGTTCTATAAGATGAACTTGAAGGTTGAGGATAGCTAGGGATATACTTTTCTTCCATCCTTAGTTGTGAAATCTACCCTATGGGATATAGTGGGGATGAGGCAGCTATTGGATTCTGAGGGCCTAGACCTATGGGAGAGTGTGGTAGGTGAGGTCCCTCCTCTAGGTTGGACTATATATGGGGATAAGATTCGACATTTTCATGGTCGTGTATTGGTTTAATAAAACAAGAACAAGGAGTTGATACTAGATTTTAATGCTTCAACTTGGGTAGTTCACCCCAACAACCCCAAGAAGTATAGGGATTTACATCACCAATACTAGTGTCTGAGTATGAAAATATATATACCATGTTTTTTATGATATGTTCCACCTATCAGTAGGTGAAGGTGGAACACCAGTGACTAGCCATACTTTTATAGTTGTTGCCCATTCCCATGTATATTTGGAATGATGTTGTGATTGATTTCATGACTGGGTTACTAAGGTCACTATGAAGAAATGATTCTGTATGGGTTTTTTTATTGGCTCATAGAGATTTATCATTTATTACCTATCAAGTAAACCTTTTTAGTTGATTATATTGATGGGTTTTATATCTATGAGATAGTACGAATTCACGAAGTCCCCCATATTATCATTTCATATTGTAATGCCCAAATTAAGCCATGATTCTGGAAAGGGATTCATAGGGCATTAGGTGCATAGGTGATTATGAGAACAGTATACCACCCTTAGAATGATGGTCAGTTAGAGTGCATGATATAGGTTCTTAAGGACACGATACGAGCATCGGTTCTATATTTTTGGGGCTCTTGGGAGAGGCACACACCCTAGGTTGAATTCGCCTACAACAATATCTTTAAGGATAATATTCAGATTGTGGCCTATGATGATTTTTTGGTAGTCCATGATGATCACCCATGTGCTATTTGGAGGTGGTAGAGGTGGATATACTTTAACCTCGTCTCATATAGGAGAATACAGAGAAAGTTTAGTTGATTCAGATGTTGATGGCCACTGTGTGGTCTCAACAAAAATCTTATACTGACCGCCATCGATGAATTATAGAGTTCATGGTTAGTTATTGGGTACTTTTTCATGTCTCTTCGAGGCTGGGACATAGTAGTATTAGTAGATAGTGTAAGCTTTCACCACAATATTTTGGTTCATTTGAGATTCTGGAGAGAGTATGCGGGTAGCCTACCGGTTACAGTTACCTTAGAGGTACTGATCCATGCACAATATATTCCATGTATCTCAGCTACACTATTATAATTTATACCCATATCATTCTTTTCAGACTTAGGAGTTAGAGTTATTGGTAGATGTGAATTTTAAGGAGCATCCTATTCTTATTGTGGATCATAGCACAAAGATTCTCTGAGGATGGTCAGTTCCTCTAATATAGGTGTTATGGAAGCATGTCCATGTGTAGGATGATACTTGGGATCAAGATTCCTATGTATGAGCATAGTGGATGATGTTTTTATAGGAGTAATCTTGAACACCATTGAGAATGAAACTTGAGGATGAATTTCCTTAAGGGGGAAGTTTGTAATAAACTGGTTCTTTCTCGAGGTACAAAATCTTTTTCTTTCCATCAATTTTCAGTTTAAATTATTAATAATGGACTAATGTGTTTATATTTGAAGTAAAATGTGTATAGGGAATTTTTGGGGATCATTTAGGTCTTGGAACATATCTTTTATGAAAAACAAGGTAGGCCACATGGTTAATAGAAACTGTGTGGGGAAGGCTGCACGGTTACTAAAAATAGTGTGAGGCTGGGCAGTGGGTTGGAGGAGCCTAAATGATTTGAAAAACCATATTATTAGAGGCACGCATCCATGTGGGTTGATCTATAGTTTTTTATAGTGAGATGACACATGTTTTGTACATGGTTAGTCAAGCCATGCATACAAACTGTGTGGGGTGCCCCTTCTTATAGTAGTGGGTCCACGGTCAGGGAAGGGTTTAGACACTCATGCATCCAAACCATGCAAGCCAAGTATTTTTTGGTGAATTTACCATTATAACCCTAATTAATCTATTATTTCAAACCTAGTTTTTCATTCTCCTCCTCTTTCAAAGCCATGATATTTGAGAGCTCTTTTTGAAACCTAATATAGGGTTTTCCATTAAATCTCTATTTCACCTCAGAATCAAGATCTTTCAGAAGAATTAGATCCATCTCAATAATATCACCATACATTTTGTGTCATTACTCATTATTCTTGGTATCAATAGTCCTATTTAGATGAAAGATAATATGCCCTATTTCAAGTTTCCTCATCTATTCTTCATTTTTCTCCTGATCTAAATCAAATCAAAAGTTGATACTAGACAAGAACTCCACTATAGTCTTATGGTAGATGGTATCGTGATTTTTTTTCAAAGTCAAGGTGTTTATATATATGTTATTGTACCATATGTCTTTTTTCATATTGACACCCTTGAAATGGAAATTAATCCTTGATTAAAATGAATAGGTGTGACCTCTATGAATAATGAGACCCGTTGATAATTTTTCAAGGTTATGGACCTTGAATTGGAACCACCCCTTGGGTGTTGTATAATTAAATAGACCACAATGAGTGGTATATTAATTTTATTACCTTTAAGGTGTTTCATTTACCATTTTCCATGGTATGTTGAATAATTTCAATATAAAATGAATTTTAATTTGTTAAAGAAAGGGGGTAGATGAACATGACCCTAGGCTCTCTCCATGTAATTGATTACTTAATATTGAATTGTTTCTTATATTGAAATTATAACATGAGATAACTAAGAGGTTAAGCCTTATAAGATTATCCATGCCTTGAGCCACCTTCTAAGGTGAGGTTTAAATTAAATGTTCTTGGTGATGACCTTGACATAGTTAAATGATATTGTTGAAAAAATATGAATATTCCATGGGTGACACATGGATTCATATACAAACTCCATGGATGGACTCATTTAGCTACTACCTTTCTTATGCATTAGTGACACTTAGACTCCTTATTCGGATTTCCAAGGATGGACTCATAGGGGCTTGATTATAATACACTTGAGTGATACATGGAATCCTTATGGAGTTCCAAGGATGGACTTAGAGGGAAGTTGATCATATGTTCCATGGGTGATACTTGGGATCCCTTAGTGTACTGTCAAGGATGGACTCGAGTTCAAATGATGTTATACCACACCTAGAGTGATACCAGGATTCCAATGAGGAATGCCTAGGATGGGCTTGTATGGTTCTTTCATGATATGCCTGGATCGATACCTGGATTCCAAATAAGGGATTCCAAGGACAAGCTCAGGTTCTTAATTGAATACATAATGAAATGATTTAAATGACATGTCTTTCAATTTAAAGCACAAGAATGGATTCTTTAATGGACTTATACCATATTGATGGCCTAGTTATGCACATTTTAGTCATATTCTTATGGGGGACGTTGGGCTATGTGATAGGTCCTAGGATATATTAATTAAATGAGACTAAATGATTAAATAAACTTAAATATAAATTTATGGGGGGTGACTGTTAATTCATGGACTTTCCGACTATGGTCGAAGTAGGTAGAAAAGTACAGGTGTCCATGAGAACCCTAACCTTTATGGGTTTTTTACTATTAATACTTCCTTTACATATTGTATTACTCCCATCACACTATTATTATTATATATTCACTAACTAGATGTCATTAGACCTTTGGGTATTTTCCTACTAGTATTGTATTTCACACCCTATTTGGGTCACCTTTGAGTGCTTAGACAGACTATATGATTTCAGGTATGGATAAGGGAAAGCGCCCTACTGTATGTTTTTTATTTTTTCCAAGGAGTAGGGGAGCACGGGACTGAGATGAGGCTCGTGATTCTAGTTGGGAAATTTTTTGGTGTTTTTGGTATTTTTTTCACATGTATTGTACACATTCCATGTATACTTTTTTTGGCTATTTTGTAGATACATGACATGCATCATCATTATTTGTATATGAGATTACTTATGGTATTGGTTATCTATTCCTGTTATTTATCTATTTTCCGATCGGTATGATACTTCCCTTACTTACATATAATGGTATATATGTTGTGTTAAATACTTGTGATGAGGGAATAGTCTCCCCATAGACACACCCTAGGCCCTCTCTTCTAGTCAGTAGCCTCTAGTGTTTGGGGAGATGTGCTTGAGTCCATGTGGCAAACCGTGCTTAGGGTACCTTCAATGGAATTCATGTTTAGGATGTTACACTTAAGTTATGCCTAACTGTTAGATACAATTAAATAATTTTATAAGTTATAATTAAAAGTATGAGGAAACAATTTATTTATGAGTGAATATAACACCCTAATATTTTAAATTATATTTTCCTTTGAAACTGAATGTGTCTAATAGCTTTCTTCACATGGAACACTATACCACAATGAATCATGGAACATTATATAACTATTAAAATGTATCAATATAATTATAGAGTAAAAATAGAGGTAATTAAATTATGAAATATATATAGAAATAAAATAAATTTAATTATTAATACAAAGGAATTGATAAAATTCAATTAGTGTAACTAAGTAACTAATAATACTGGTTTATACTTTAAAATGTAACCCTTCTAATTTTTTCATATTCTTTATTTTTATATAATAAATATATTATGGATAAAAAATATTATTGATATGGAAACTATGTTAACACCAAATTTTATTAGTAATTAATATAAAATATGAATAAGAATGTTTAGTACTTTAAATTTTTATTTTCCTATGAAAATGGTTTTCATTATATCTTTATGTTTTTATTTAAAAGTTAATTCTAATATTTTATAATTTTAATTTGACAAAATTGACTTCGTTTTTTGATTTACAATAAAAATATTATATTAAGATGAATTTTTGGTATTTTTCTAAAATAACTGATTTTTAAGTGAATAGTTAAAAAATTACTAATGCCTTAGAGTTTATGGATATAAAAAGAATTAAATATAACTTAAATATTTCTAAAACATTTTCCATGATCAAATATGTATTTAATGATTTAAACTATACATTTTAAAATACTATTATGATTTAGAAAACCTATGTTTAAAATTTTATAAACATAACACAATTGGAAATTGAGATTTTTGTGACGATATCCCATAACAAATAGTCAATTATGATGGGAACATGTCGCAATTTCCCTATATCCAAAAATGGAATCACAAAAGATTCTTTGTATAATGGACTATCTCAAAAAAAATGTGATGGAAACATGTTCTGTCACAAATAGTTCCCAACCATATGTTGAACGGATTTTCATTTTTTATGGAATAAGATTTAAGTCTCTAGTAATATCTTGTGATGGAAATAAATATCCATAGAAATTAACCTATTGTGAGAGAAATTTTATTCTGTTATAAAAAAATTGTAAAATTTAATAAAAAATATCAAAAAAAAATTAAAAACCAAATATATAAAACTATAGACATATGAATTAATATCAATATTATACATAATATGTTCATCCAAAACTAATTATAATATATTTTTAAATAAAATATATCATCAATCGCTATGGAGGTGGTGGGTCATCTGGAGGACTACATAGAGGGAACTCTATCCCTATACCGTATGCATGTCATTGTATATACTACATCATCAGATTGTGTTGATTTTCCTATCATCAATGTTGTTGGTGCTCCTACAGTTATTGGTGTCAATGAAGCTCCTCTTACTCTCCATGAAGGCTCTCTATAACCTCATTCTAAACTCACATTTTCTACCCATACTCTACAGATGATGATGAAGACTCTGTATGGGCTACCCTCAAGCTGGATGATGACCACATAACAATTCCATCATAACTACCATGAATTAATCAAGAACTGATACCAATCACTTGGACTTTCTTGATATCATACTAATTCTCCTACATCCAAGAAACCTCAAAAATACTAGTGCACTAGTGACCTGACTCTCTGTTCTAGCCTGACTCTCATCATGTGTGCGAGAATTCACATCCTCATAGGTCTCCTTAAAATTAACATTGAAATTAGAATGGTTAAAATATTAATTTCAATTGATTTTAAAAATCAAAAAAAAAATATACTGACCAAAATATGACGCTATTAGCCACCAACAATCTCTCCAGTGGTAGGATCAGTGTACATATTCTTAAAAACATTGAAATTTGAAACATCGGTATGCTCAACTTGTTATATGAATATAAAATAAAAATTTTATATGAAAATAATATATAAATTATTAAATAAAATTACTTACCATATGTCATCGATGAATACTGAATGTATGACTACAAGCTCTATGTGTGACCATATGTCTTCCCTAGTTCCATCAGCATGATTATGATCTCCTCTGAAAACTATATTTTATCCAGTAAGAGAACTATCCATCCCAAACATAAGATAATATGTAATAATGTTGATGACTATAAAAATATTAATAAAAAACTATGGCTCCATCTTTCTCCATTGATCTCCTTCTCATATTGTGAAAAAATTGATGAAAATGTTCACGCATACAGATCTCCCATAACTCCCAGATAATGGCTCTCATTCTCTCATCAACAGGATACACTACTGTAAACATGACTTATACCAACAGTTTCAAACTATTTTTAAAGGCCTGAAAACCTTTGGTATAAACTATGCCAAAGGTTGTTCAAACCGTTGGCTAGTTAGCCATTGGGATAGACATATACCAACAGTTATAGTATAACCATTGGTATATGGCTCTGGAATACACATTATACCAACTGTTTCAGCTAATTGTTGGTATAAATTTACACCAATAGTTGATAACCATTGAAAATTAATGAATTTAAGATCTATTACAACAGTTCTGAAACCATTGAAATAATATTTTACCAACAATTTACATAAAACCATTGGTAAAGACTGATTACAGGTTCTATACCAACGGTTTATTAACTGTGGCTATATAGTTTTACCAAAGGTTTTATGTAAACTGTTGGTATAATGTCACTTTTCACACATATACCAACAGTTTGCAACTATTGGTATAGCCTTGCTGTAATTACAGTAGCAGGTCGGCTTGCCTCCCCCTCTATAATCTCCTGTGCACATGCAATTAGAAGCATATATATGCATAACTGAATGAAGAATTTATAATTTAATTGAATTTAGAATTCAATTCAGAACCCAATTACCCTATGAAATACATAATTCATAATTGAATTCTCAATTGAATACATACTGAATGAATTATGTACTGAATTCTGAATTATGAATGAATAACACATAAAAATGAATTATGAATAACATATAGAATTCTAAATTATGTACAGTGTATTCAATTCAGAATTCAATACATATAGAATTTAATTATGTATAACACATATAGAATATGTCATACAAAATTGAATTCATAATAAGGAATACAGAATATGGATAAATGGCTAATATGGCATATAGAATAGAATATAACTAATATGGAATACAAAATATGACTAATATGGCATACAAAATATGACTAATATGGCATACAAAATATGACTAATATGGCATACCGAATATGAATTCAGAATTAAATTCATAGGAATAGGTGATTTTAGATGAAATCGGTGTGATTGACGATTGAATAATACTTTTCACATGTAATTATATATGAAAATGGATAAATAACTTCAAAAAATTCATTTTCCAGGGGGTGGGGGTTGTCCAAGGGGGTGGCAGTGGGGGGTCCGGGGGGGGATGTCCAAGGGGGTGTGGGCTGTCCAAGGGGGTTGGGGTGTCCAGGGGGTGGGGGTGTCCAGGGGGTGGGGGTGTCTAGGGGTGGGGCTATCCAGGGGGATAGGGGTCCAGGGGGTGTGGGGGTTGTCCAGGGGGTGGGGGGTTTTAAGGGGGTGGGGGTGTCCAAGGGGTGGGGAGCTGTCCAGGGGGTGGGGGTGTCTATGGGGGTGGTGTTTGGGGGGGTTTCCAAGGGGGCGAGGGCTGTCTAGGGGGGTGGGGGATGTCCAAGGGGGTGGGGGTGTCTAGAGGTGGGGGTGTCCAAGGTGGTGGGAGGCTATCGAAGGGGGTGGGGGTGTCCAAGGGGGTTGGGGGTTGTCCAGGGGGTGGGAACTATCAAAGGGGTTGGGGGTTGTCCAAGGGGTGGGGGTGTCCAGGGGGGCTATCCATGGGGGTGAGGGGTGTCCAAGGGGGTGAGGTGGGGTGTCGAGGGGGTTGACGGGTGTCTAGGGGTGGAGGGGGGGTTGTCCAAGGGGGTGGGGATGTCCAGGGGTGGGGGTTGTCTAGGGGGGTGGGGTGTCCGGGGGGTGTAGGGTGTCCGGGGGGTGCAGGGGGTGAGGGTGCCAGGGGGTGGGGTGGGGTGGGGGCTGTCCAATGGGGGGTGTCCAGGCGGTGTCCAGCACTATGGGAAAAATGGCCTTTTGCGATGAGTTATTTGCGATGGGATCTATTCCCGTCGCAAATAGTCCGTCGAAGAGATTATTTGCGACGGGCCCCTAATCTCGTCGCAAATAAATAGTCTTTTGCGACAGTGTTAGGGGTCTCGTCGCAAAAGTTTTTGCACGGTGTGGCGTGGATTACATGCCGAACTGTGGGAAGGGTATTTGCGGCGGGATTTTCCCCCATCGCAAATAGTGTGTTGGTCGGGCACTATTTGCGACGGGTCCCGTTGCAAATACCCTTTTAATCGCCGATAGTAATTAAAGCGGCCAAAAGAATTTGTGACGGGACCCATCGCAAATAGTATTATTTTGGATGGGAGTCCCATTGAAATAGTACCATCACATATAATCTAACATATATATTCCCCCATCTGTTTTTTTCATTCTTCCTCTCAATTCCTACTTTCTCTCTCTCTCTCTAAACTCTAATTTTAGAGTTAAAATTTCTCTCAGTTGAATTTTTTATGAACAAGTTTTGAATTCGTCTACACCTATAAAAGATCAAGTTTAAAGGTAATTATGTTTTATTTAATTTAATATTTATTTCATTTTTTATATTAATTTTAATTATTGTTAATTAGTTGTAATTAAATTATATTTAGATTGTTTTTTTCATTAGTATTTATTTGTAATAATAAATTAAAATTATTAGTACTAATTGTTAATAATTAGTAGTAATTCGAAATTTTTAACGATAATTTGTAATGAATATAAATAATTAGCAGTAATTAGTAATTAGTAGCGGTAATTTGCGGCAATTTGCAGTAATTAAAAGTAATTAACGCTAATTAGTAATAATTAGCGGTAATTAGTAATAATTAGAAATAAATAGTAAAAAATAGTAATAAATAGTAATAAATACTAATAATTAGTAATAAATATTAATAAATACTCATAATTAGCAATAAATACTAATAATTAGTAATAAATACTAATAAATAGTAATAAATAGTAATAAATATTAATAATTAGTAATAATTAGTAATAATTAGTAATAGTTAGTATTAATTAGTATTAATTAGTATTAATTAACAATAATTAGCAATAATTAGAAATAATTAGAAATAATTAGCAATAAGTATCAATAATTAGCAATAATTAGCCATAATTAGCAATAATTAGCAATAATTAGCAATAATTAGCAATAATTAGCAATAAATAGAAATAAATAGAAATAAATGGTAATAAATAGAAATAATTAGCAATGATTAGAAATTATTAGCAATAATTAGAAATAATTAGCAATAATTAGAAATAATTAATAGAAATTAGCAATAATTAGCAATAATTAAGAATAATTAGTAATAATTAGCAATAATTAGAAATAATTGGTAATAATTAGAAATAATTGGTAATAATTAGTATTAATTAGTATTAATTAGTATTAATTAGTATTAATTAGTAGTAATGAGTAGAAATTAGTATTAATTAGTATTAATTAGTATTAATTATTATTAATTAGTAGTAATTAGTATTAATTAGTATTAATTAGTATTAATTAGGATTAATTAAGAATAATTAGGAATAATTAGAAATAATTAAGAATAATTATTAATAATTATAAATTATTAGTAATAATTAGCAATAATTAGCAATGATTAGAAATAATTAGTAATAATAATTAGCAATAATTAGCAATAATTATCAATAAATATCAATAATTATCAATAATTATAAATAATAATTAGCAGTAATAGTTAACAAAAATTAGCAATAAATAGTAATAAATAGGGATAATTATCATTAATTTGTACTAAATAGGGATAATTTTAATAAATTATAAGAACTTGGCATAATTTCCAGTGGATTGGTGACACTCCATTTGCACGATGACTCTTCTCCTTTCAACTCTCACTGACTCAAAACATTATGAAAAATTTGCTTCTACATATTCATATCCAATCTCGTATGCATGAGATTGCATATGCATTCATAAGACCACATTTTTTATAATGTTTTCAGGTGGTGACAGTTGCAAGAAGATGATTCATTGACGAAAAGGGGGATCTTTTGTCTGAAGGCTCATTTACTTGTATCTTTCTCACACTGAAATCACAATGAAAAATATGGTCAGAGGTATGCTTATGGATTCTCGTATGAACGGGAATGGATATGTGTACCTTCGAGCAGATTCTTCATTATGATTTCACTGTGAGAAAGTTTCAAGTAAATGATCCTCCAGACAAGAGAGCAGCCGTTAATCCACTGGAAATTGTGTCGCCCATAATTAGTGGTAATTAGTAAGAAGTAGCTGTAATTATTTATCTTATCTTTTTTGGATAGTGTTTTTCTTATTTAAAATTATTTAAAAATAGTAATGATTCTATATTTTGTAGAAAAATATTGAACAAGGAAGTCGACAATAGTCATTATTAGATGATCGCACTTGGATAAATCAGCACATAAATCTAAATTGTTCTGGTTTAAATCCTATATATATTGAGGGTGTTGAAGCATTCTTATCATTTTCATCATCAAAAAAAATTCAGAAGGCACAATTAAGTGTCCTTGTAAAAAATGTGCTCTAAGAATGTTTGACACATTTGACAACATTGGGGGACATCTCTTGCATTTTTGGTTTTCAACCAGATTATGTTGTTTGGTATCAACACGGTGAATATATTTTCAGATAAGATACTAATAATTTGATTCTAGATCCATCATGGTTTCAAAATTTAGTACATGATGTTTCAGGTCTATCTGTTCAAAAAACTGAAAATCAAGATGATATTGATTTAACTATTGAGTTGGAACCATCTGAATTTTATGAGTTATTGAGGTATACTGAGGATACATTATATCCTGGTTGCAATATAATGAAATTATAAGTGGTTGATAAAAATTTATGGCTATTAAATCAGATAATGGAATGTCAAACAATTGTTTTGATTAGATATTTTCTTTGGTTAAAACATTTTTACCTGAAGGAAATGTGTTTCCTACAAATTACTATGAGAGAAAGAGGCCAGTTCATAATCTGGGCCTTAGTTATCAGAAGATTCATGGATGTGAAAATGATTTCATCTTATATGCTGGTGAAAATGAGTCATTGGAAAGTTTTCCCATATGTTGAAAATCGAGGTATAAAGAAGATCGACTGGGGAAGTCTGGATTGATTACTGTAAAATAGTTGAGATATTTTCTATTTACACCCAGGTTGCAACATTTATTTATGTCTCAGAACATAGTGGCAATGATGTCATGGAACAAAACCAAAATTTCAACTAGTAAAATCTTAAATCATCCATCTGATGGTGATTCATGGAAACATTTTTACTGAGTGCATCTGTCTTTTACTTTAGAATATTGGTATGTGCGATTGGGTCTTTCTATTGACAATTTCTGTCTGTTTGGTTCTTATGGTAGTTATCATTCATGTTGTCCTATTTTTATAACTCCATACAATTTACCTCTATGGATGTTGATGAAAGATCCTTAAATCTTTTTGACCTTATTAATCCTAGGACATCCAAAAAAGAATATTAATGTTTATTTGAAACCATTGATTGATGAGTTAAATTCATTGTGGAGTAATGGTGTTAGTACATATTATATTGCTGTGAAACAAAATTTCTAACTAAAAGCTTCATTTATGTGGACAATTAGTGACTTCTCGGCATATGTCATGTTATCTAGCTAGAGTATATATTATGAAAACCCTACTCTTTATTTCACACTTAACATAATTTATTACATAAAACCTTCACCTGATACAACATTTAAGATCGAGAGGTCTAGTGTATTTGGGTCTTAGTAACATTACATAACAACTTGAAACATAATACACAACATGTTATTGAAAACTTCCTTTACATGACCACTACATTCCCTTGTACTTAGCATTGCATTGGATAACCTGAGGATATGCCTAAGAAAAGGGTGAGCTATAAATCCCAGTAAGGGAGTAAACAAATCATAACATGAAGATTACAATACATTTTAGTCAATAGGAATATCAATGGAGCACAAGAGAAATATAAACATAAAGGCATGATAATCATAATATGGAGATGTGGTAACAACACTTAACATGGAATTAGCATGAGCCAAGGCACATTGAACATGGAGCATGAGTAAACTCTCATTGCACATGAAGCACGAGTAAACCCTCATTGCACTTGAATTAGAATGAGTAAACACCCATTACACTTGACATATCATGATACTATACTTTACCCAATGCATTATAGCTCTATTAGGGCGCACCCTTCTTAAACATTTCATTTCAGGCATAAGTGTGTCACATGGATCATATAATATGGAATCAATCAAAATCATAAGTTATTCCACGATTAAGGAATGTGGAATAAATACATGAAATTACCATTAAATATGTATATGTTCATAAAGGTGAATACCCTTGATAGAGACATGGGTATGGTATTCACTACACAATGATCTTGGCTTGGAAAAACGCGGTGCAATTTCGACAGCATAACGGCATGACATAAGAATTCATAAAAATGGATGATGAGAGAGAAATGGGTGTATCATCATATGTACATAAAATGGAAAGTACATGGGTCATATAGATACATGTACCAACAAATTTAATGTAATTTAGATACGTAATTCAAAAGAATTGCTTGAATGTGAATGAGGAGAGAGAAATGTCTTACGGAATTTCAGCATGGTAACGTGTGTACATGGGAGGCATTAATGAGAGAGAAAAGGGATATATAATTATTAAAACATGAATAGGGAAGTATGGGGTAGGTGTGAAATCATACCCCAACATTTTTAATTGAAATAAAAAGAATATAACAATATAAAGAAACTTGGACAAAATTTAGAAAGGAAGAAATCCCTTACTTGGAAGTGTGATACCAAAGGCTTGGGAGGGGCTTGAGAGGGACTTCTTGGGAGCTTGGGGAGCCTTGGTAGGATTCTATAAAGAGGAGGGAAGAGGTTGTATGAACTCCAAAGGCTTTTAGTAAAGAATAAGTGGGATATTGGGTGGGTTTATATAGGAAATGAGAGGTAATTCTTTATTATTTAGGTTTGGGACACAACACATTAAACTAATCAAAACCACAAACCAGCCCATTGTTTTGCCTATGGTTTCTTCCAAATAGGAGTGGAAAATAATATTTTATAAGGCCAATAGCCTAACTTCTTAAAATAAAGTGTTTCTTATGTGTAGGTGAGTCACACTCTCAAGGAAATCAATTTAAAAAACTAAAATGTTTTATAAGTCTTGAAGGGTCCACTAAAGATTTGTAAAATAAATAAAAAAACTAAAATCAAATTATTTTAATGGAAAAAATATATTGGTCGAGTATAATGTTTATATTATTTTATTACATCACTATTGGATCATTATGATGTCATAAAACACATTATTTATCTAAACGGTATTTAATTTTTACCAAAAAATTTGACTATCTCAGAAAATTATGAAAAATTAACTATTAGATAATTTTGACATCATGATTCCAAGAATAATATTCATTTTATCCAAATAATTTTCTAAATATGTGAATTTTAACTTTTAAAATAAAATCCAACTTTTATAAAAAAATCATGGGTTTTGAAAAAAATAGCTTTCAAACCTTAATAAAAATTACAATTGTATTCATAAAAATTATGCAATCATTTATACTTAAAAAAATTTATTTACTAATAATAATATTTTATTAAAATATTATTTAATTCAAAAATACATTAATTTATCAAAATAGATTCTCTAGTTGAATATTGACTAAAATATACTTTTTTTTCTTTAAAAACTATTTACAAAGTAACAATAATAAAATGAAATTATATTCTTTATTATATACAAAAAATAATGTACGTAATCATAATTCTAGGGTCTTGTTACATAACCCCTTAAAACACCCACATAAGACCTTAGGGTAAGTTGTGCGATAGTGATAGACTCTTGGGGTGGCTCGGATAACATCTCTATAGTGGTAATCTCTATCAACTTCCACTTATCCCATATACCGTTCCGCTCAAGTTTAACGTATTCAAGCTTGGCTTGGGCTTGGTCAAGAGTAAAGACCAATGATTCCACCTCCTTTCTGAGCTCCAACAAATGGGTTTCGTATGGGGAAAGTATAATGGATGAGGAAATCACTTCCTTTGTCTAAGTAAATTGGATTTATTAAAGCCATGTATTTATACTAATCATGTGATCACTATTAAATGTCTATATTAACAATAGTCACAATTCTTAATGGTATTTTAAAATCCAAAACATAAAACCAAATAAGTGCATACGTTTTACATAACCATAAGAAGACATTTAAATAGACCAAGAGGAATTTCTATTAATGAATTTTTGGTTCATTACACACATGGTCCGAAATCATATCCTTGTTGTATGAGAGACAACAAAGAATTTATGCCCATCAATCGAAAAAACCTTTCTATTTTGACTGTCATCACAGATTTCTTCCAACCGATCATCCTTTTCAGAGAAAAAAATCCCATTTTAGAAAAGGCACAATTGAAAGGGATGAAACTCCAAAAATTATCTCAGGTACAGAGTTAAAATCAGTTGTGTTTTTATTAACTCCCATCACATTTGGACCAACAATAATCCAACAGAAAATTCATGGATTTGGGACAGAATGCAATTGGATAAAATAGAGAATTGTTTGGGATTTTCCATATTGGTATGATTTGTTGGTCCGCCACATGTTGGATGTCATTCATACTGAGAAGAACTATTTTGATAATTTATTTCATATAGTTTTGGATACACTAGGTAAGACCAAAGATAATGTAAAGGCATAATTAGATCTTGACCAAATTTTCAGGTGACCAGAACATGAGCTATTTGAAAATGTCAGATCATAGAGTTTAATGAATCCAAAATTAGCTTATAAATTTTACAATAAGATTATATTATTATTTTGTTAATGGATTTCAGATTTGAGACTTTCAGGTGGTTATGCTTCTAATTTCGGAAGATGTGTTAAGAATGGTCATATTACCAGATTAAAAAGTCATGATTGTCATGTTATAATTTAAATACTTATGCCGATTGGATTAAGAGGTTTGTTGAATTCTATGATTTGGGATTCGATAATAGAAATATCATATTTTTTTCAAGATATTTGTGTGGTGACAACAGACTATGATGCATTAAGAAAACTGGAAGAAGATGTTGTTGTAATTATATGTATACTGGAAAAATCTTCTCACTGGATTTCTTTGACTCAATGGAACATTTGATATTAAATTTTCTATATGAATAAAAATTTGGAGGTCTGGTACAATTTTTGATGGATGTACCCATTCGAGCGATGCATGCATAAATTTAAGAAAAAAGTACCTAACAAAGAATCGGTTGAAGGCTCAATTTCTGAAGCTTATTTTCAAGAGGAAATTTCTTTTTTATGCCCTCATTATTTTGAATCTGAATATACCTCAAAAAAGAACCACATGGGAAAAAATGATGGGAATCTTGATGATTAAATGGACAATCAATTATTAGTTTTCAATCATCCAGTGCTTGGCTTTGATGGAGGTCATAAACGATGGCTTTCAGATGATGAACATCACAGAGCTCATATATATGTTCTGCTCAACTGTGAAGAAATGAAATCATTTATATTGTGAGTTCTTCTATAACTTATTTTATAATTTATGTTACAGTAAGTAAACTTATTTTATTTGTAGGTTATATGATAATCATATCAAGAAATAACTTCCACAAATTACTGCAGTTTCTCTTAAAGAACGCTGACAAAAAAAAGTATCAATGGTTTCAAAAACTGGTAACATAAATTATTGATGGTTTAACATATCAATTCATTTTATTATTTATTATATTGATAATTATTTTAAAAAATTTCATGTCTCAACATGCTGATAAAATTGATAGGCGACTGTGTATATTGAGTAACCCACTATCCAAAATGGTTAAATATTATAATGCATATGTGGTGAATGATTTTAGATTTCAAACACATGCATATGAGGAATAAAAAAACAATGAACAATGGAGTTTTATTGAGAGGATCTCATTATAGAAAAACTAAATTTGAATTTTACGACATGTTGGATGAAATTATTTAACTGTGTTATCTAAGAAAAAATTATATAACGATGTTTAAATGTCGGTTCTTGGATACTGAGAGAGGCTTGAGTGTTCATATGACTCATGGAATCATTGATATTAAATATAAAAGTCTTCTTTCAGTAAATGAATCATTTTTGCTGGCTCAAAAATCACATCAAATTTATTACGCAAAGTACTATGCTACTTCAAGAGACCTGAGTGATTGGTGGAACATAATAAAAATTAAATCTTGGGAAAATCAGTTTACTCAAAGTGAATGTGGTTCTACTTAAGTGAAAGGAATTGAAATTTTTCAAGAGACTGCTCAAAATTCATCTTTTTTACAAAGATACATGAATATCGATGATGAAACCCCACAATTAAGGGTCGATGATGACGATGATGTTAATGATGTTAAAAATGAATTTGAAATGGCAAGAGATGATAAAATTGAAACTCGTATAGATATTGATGATGTCGAGGAGGAATAAGAAGACATTAACATCGTCAGATATGAAGATGATGATGAAGGTGAACATTGACACAGTTAAATGCTGGTTATAATCATAACTAATATATATCTATATATAATAGTTATTTTTAATTATTTTCTAACAACAATAATTTTGTTTTTCAGATGGATGATGATCTATTTCGTCAGTTGTAGGTGGGTGAGCTACCTTTGGATGAGGAGGATTTGGGATCATATGACCCTCAGCCTACTGGTAGTTCAGGGTGTACACGGAGGGGGTGCGGTCTTGCGTGACTGATGATTCCTGACCCTATCCCCGAGTGACGTCCATGTCTTGGCTTCGATCCATACACGTGGAGTTATGGTAACCTATGTATTTTAGTTAGATTTAATTAATTTATTTATATACTAATTATTTTATAATTTGTTCCTTTTTCATAGTTTTACGCATATAGTTGTTGGAAAGGGGAGAACTATCTTGCACAATTATTTTTCTAAGTCATGGATCACATGGGAACAGATTTCCATTGATGTCCAGCTCAACATGTTTGATCATTGGCTGGTACATAAATAAATAATAATTATTTTGAAATTTATTTAATTAATAACTTGATATTATAAATTATTTTTAGGGTTTATGGTATCTCATTGATGATAGCATGTGTGACGTCATCCACGCGGCACGGGATGTGTCTATATATGACCGTTTCCATTAGTTTTTGCACAATTTGAGAAGGACAACCATAAAGAACGCAGGAGTGGCAGTATTTGATGATTCATGTAGAGCCCAATGACCACAGTACATTTCATATCATGTTTGGGATAGATTATGTTCACACTAGTTGGATGGTGGATTTTAGAGGAGATCTTCATTGGGATGAGAGAACCAGGGGAGACATGAGGTAACACATCAACCCAGTAGTTGTACATTCAGTACGCATAGAGAGCATTTGGTAATTACTTTTTTTAAATATTTTATATAAATTTAAATATAAATAGATTATTTTATATTTATATAGGCAGTCTAGCAGCCTGATATTATGATGTACGACGTTTATCGGAGGATGTATAGTGATCCAACCGTTGGAGAGATTATAGTTTATCTCCATCATCAGATTATGGTCAGTATTATTTCTTTTTCAGTTTGAAAATTAACTGCATATATTATTTTCACTATTTTAATTTCAAATTGGAACTAAAGTAGTTATATGAGTTCGCGACCTCTCAGACACAAGCTGAGAGTTAGGCCAATACGGCTGATCATACTAGTGCCCACCATTTAAATGAGGCAGCATGGATGCAGAAGACCCAGTATGGATTTGAGAAGGTCTGAGTAGTTGGTATCGACTCTCATTTGACTCCTGGAACTTATTATGGAACAGTTGCGATGTCGTCGTCCAGCCCGAGAGGAGCTCGTGGAGAGGTATCATCTTCTAGATTACAGTATCGGGAGAAGATGCAAGCTCAGAGTGAGCTTATAGAGAGTTTGTGTAAGTAGTAGGAATAGATGTGTTAATAGCAGTAGTAGCAGCAGCAGCAGTACGAGGAGGAGACGCGTCAATGGTAGCAACAGTATCATGAGCAGATAGAGTACATGTGTCGTCTGACTCGTAGTTTAGGGATGGAGTTTCCTCCACCATCTCCTCCAGCTCCTCCACATCCTCCAGAAGACTATCCCCCCAGTAATTTTTTTTAATGTTAAAAACATTTGAATTCAAAGTTTGTTGTAATATTAACTATTTAGAGTTTTGGTCTTTTATATTGGTTTGAATATTGCATAATTTAATTTTTATTTTATTTTTTTATTATGTTTATTATTTTATTATTTTATTATTTATTATTATTATTATATTTTTTAATGTTTTTTTATTTTACTAATAATAATAATTATATTTTTTATATTTTTTTATATTTTTTGTGAATATTGATAATTTTAATATTTTATAATTTTTTTATTATTTTAGTAATATTAATATTATTTTTCCATAAATAATAAAAATAATAATAATACCATTATTATATTATTAGTATTATTTTACTATTATTGTTATAATAATATTTTTTATATTATTAATTATAGTATTATAATTATATAATATTATCATTATTTTCTAATATTAATTTATCATAATTTTAATGAATATATTTTATTTTATTTTATTATGTATTTGTGACGAGACCTTTTGCGACGGGTTCCTATCACAAATGGTTCACATATTTTTTAAGTAATTATTTGCGATGGGAAAACTGACCCGTCGCAGATACTTTTTTGCAACGGGCCCGTCACAACATGTTTTCATATATATAATATATATAATCAGAAAACTATTAGTGACGGGAAAATGGGACTCTCAAAAATACCTTTTTGCGATGGGACTGTCGCAACAAGTTTTTATATATATAATATATGTAATTGGAAAACTATTTGTGATGGGCTCATCGCAAAAAAAAAACTATTTTCGATGTCATTTTCTACAACATGCTATTTGCGACGGGACCTCGTCGCAAAAGAGCATTTGTGACGGGATCCCATCGCAAATAGCTCATCGCAAATACCTCAATTTCTAGTAGTGTAGGGTAGGGGGCTATCTAGGGGTGGGGCTCTCCAGATTTAGGGGTGTCCAGGGGGTGGGGTGTCTAGGGGGTGGGGGTTTTCTAAGGGGTGGGGTGTCTAGGGGGTGGGGTGGGCTGTCCAGGGGTGGGGGGTTTCTAGGGGTGGGTGTGTCTAGGGGGTGAAGGGATTTCCAAGGGGGTGGGGGTGTCTTGGAGAGGGGTGAATTAGTCACACATATATTCAGTCACAGAAAATCATCAAGTCAAGTTTTATTATTTATAGATAAATAAATAAGGATAATGTGACCTACATAATCACACATATATTCAGGCACAAAAAATCATCAAATATCAAATGTCAGTAATATCAGTCAAAAATGTAACTGATCAATCTGTTTTTCATCACCATCACTATCATCACTATCATCATCAGCCTCATCCTTTTCCTCATAGTTGTCTGCATCATCATTCCTACCCTCTTCAATGCCCTCCTCCTCACCCTTGTACTCTTCTTCGGCCTCCTCCTCGACCTCCTCCTTGCTATCCTCCTCACCCTCCTCCTCCACCTTGGACTCCTCCTCACCCTCCTCCTCTTCCTCGGCCTCCTCCTTGACCTCCTCCTCCGCCTCGGCCTCCTCCTCGCCATTATCATCACCAGGAATGACATCTTCTCGACCACCACTATAACTACAACCTAGTGCACCATATATAGAACACATCTATGACATATATTCATCACAAGTTGTGTTGGCCACTGGTGGAAGTATTGGATGTAAAACATCCATCAATTTCATAAATGTAGTGTTTTACCTAGAAGACTGTTCTACCGTCTCTGTGGACCTTTCTTTAGCATGTTTTTCCTATTCTTTAACCTGTAGGAACTTGGTGGCCTTACAACTCATACCTGAAGATAGCCAATACCTCATTGGGACTATACTTATCCCAGGTTGGTAGTGTACTCTTCCAGGGTGCTCATCTCCCAACAACTGATGTAAGTGATCATTTGGCCCAAGATTGTAAGGTTCCTAGGAATTAAGGGCCTCTAAAGTAGTATGTTACAAATATAAATAGATTATTAAGTTACAAAATAGATATTAAAATTTTAAATCAATAAATTAAAACTTAAAATTTGTTGTTGAGTCGGTTTGTTAACCGCACTTCCATATTTTTTCCTTCTACTCGAGCAAAATAGTTTTTCTTGAGGCACACGTCCTTTAATATTCAATGTTTGCCTCTATAATGACATTGAATATAGGAAACCATAATTAAAAATAGGTTAACAATAATTAATTTCATAACTAAAATTAAATTAAAACTTTAGCAATCGAATAAATTATGGAGGAAACAATAGAAAGTGCAAGTCATAAAGAAAAATTATAAACAATTGTTACACCTATTTCCTCTCAAGATATGACATTGTAGTATGTACTAATGTGTGGGGGTATTTTTTAGCATCAATGTTTTTTTATTTCTTTTGAATGATTCCTAAATAAAATTTAATAATACAAAATATATTATTAATGAAAAACATGAAAATTTTCATTTAAATACCTCAAATGTGATTAATACCTTAAATTGGATAGTCGTCTAATGAGTAATCATATACCGATATTTTTATATTGAAGAATCATATATGACAGGCACCACATCTAAATCTGTGCCAACTCTATCACATCATCCAATATACAACTCGTTCTTATAGGCTCTCCAAATCACACCTAAACCTTTTAGACGTGCTGGTCGTGCACCCTCACAATTGAGGAAATTAAACCTAAGCTTACACCCAAATATTAATTCATATAAATACAAAAATAATATATTTCATTAAATAAAACAATTTTTTTACCCATATCTATGCCCAAGCATTATCCTTGACATCATTTTTCAACTGTCTCCATGAGAGCGGGCTGACGGGAATGATGTTGGAGTATTTGGAAAGCGTCTCCAAAAGACTCTGACATTACTGCCCTGTTTTTTAATCATTTTATTTTTTTCATTGTAGTACACCATCAACTATGTGTGGAGGTTCCACACCACACGCATATGTGTATGCCCGTACCCCTGCCTCCTATCAGTAGATGTATCTGTTATGAAAGAAAATAAAATATTTTATCAATACATGTTATAATGAAAATAAATAATGGTATAATTTTTTTAGGGTTTTATAAATATACCTATGGTAGTCAGATCAATGGGCATCGCTGGATCCTTAGAAACTGAAGGAACACCATATATAGGTGGAGTGGGTCCCATTATATGCCCCGCTAGGATAGACTGTGCTGGAGCAGGACTCAAAGAAGATGGAATATAGAAGCTCGGAGAGAAGGAAGTAGAAGTAAAATAAGATGGCACAAATGGATGGATGAATGCTAGATGGGGAGTGGGGATCATCATCAGATATGGTAAAGATGGGTGAGAAGACTCAGATGTAAAGGGTGGTGAAAACATGGGAGGCCTAAATATCTTGTGTGTCACTAACGACACACTGGGATCAGAATTTGGGACAGATGGTATATTAGTGGGAGGGTCAGGGTCTAATCGTGTACGCTGACTGAATCACCTATCTCTCATACCCCCCCCCCTCGGTACCACCAGCCTGAGTACTGGAACCACTACTAGGATACTCAACAAAAAATTGTTACCTAAGATGTGGATCCTATAAAAATTTTTAAAACAAGATTAATCACATGACTTTATATATTATTTAAATATATATATTTGAAATAAAATATTCACTATAGACACTAGTGGTGGAATGCCCATCTCATCCATGTAACTATTGTTTTCCGATATCTTTTTGTGCCACCTATATTCAATTGGTTGCATTTCAAACATTTGAAAACAAATATGGAAGTAATTAGAAAAGGATAACCAATGTGTAACCCAAAAAAAATATGTGAGAGGGAATAGGGGGCTCATGGATAATTTAACTATACATTATTTTAGGTGAGATTGAATGGATATATAATGAATTGAATAAATCATACAATATATAATAAAGAAAATTAATTTTGAGTATAATGGTTATTTACTAAGTATCACAAGTCTATTAAAATCACAGAACATTGATTCTGAGGCTTTATTTCACTCAACAACCAAGAGAGAGAGCATATTGAATTATGCCTCTAGAAAATTCAGAAAGGTATATATTATTAATGATTAAACCCTTAAGATAGTTGGAAATCATGATATAAAAATATTAATAAGGATAAGATATATACCAGATTCATAAGGGTTAAATAACTTGTCGAAATTAAGGAAAATTTTAATTTCTTTATCCCAATAGATGATGCAGGTTTCTATACATGTTTTGAAGAAGAAGACAAATCATCATGTTCATTATCTGGTGAAATGTTAAAGGGAGTTCTTGGAGTTATACTAATTTTATACATGGTCAATAAATCATTGAAATGTTCATCAAGTTAGAAATGTTGGTTTCGTAGGTTTGAATACATTTCAATTCTAAATTAGAAAATGCAATTAAAATAAAATTGCAACCAATAAATATTGAAAATTCACATTTAGGTCAAGTATGATACAACATATTTGTAATCAATATTAAATAAATTTTAATAGTACCAACCTTAACAAACCAAGTCAAGATAAACCAAAAGAATTGAGAACATGGATGGATGATTCTATATATTTCCCACCACAACTTCAGGTTCATAGTCAACTTTGAAAATTGAGCTATTGGAGTCATAAAAATTAATAAATGGATTGGTTCCAATTTTTATAGGGA
This sequence comes from Viscum album, assembly GCA_963277665.1. Classification (NCBI taxonomy): domain Eukaryota; kingdom Viridiplantae; phylum Streptophyta; class Magnoliopsida; order Santalales; family Viscaceae; genus Viscum; species Viscum album. Next base: position 1,840,597,826 of record OY728129.1, on the reverse strand, counting down.
TGGTGTCAATTCCATCATCACCATAATCAAAAATATGTATTGGAATTACTTCAACAATCACACCAAATTCAGGTCGAAGATGGTCTTGGACATAAAAAACTTGTTTCGCCATTGATTCCAATACATATGGTTCATCAGTAGAAAGAGTACGATTCATATAAATTACTCAAAATCCACAATCATTAATAAATGTTCCATGCCTCATCATTGAATCAAACCACTAGAATTTCATCATCGTGACTCGTCCATGAGAGTAATAATCCAATATTATTATTTTTCAACAACTCCATAATAACCTAAATTTTCAAATCGCGATCTACTATCTGATGCACTGACATAATAGTGTATTGTGGTAGTAACCATAACACCATAATGTTGTGTTCTTGTGTTCTTTTCTCGTTCAGTAATAATAAATCTGTAGCCATTGATAACAATTGATTTACAGTCACAAACCACGGTATTAGGACCAAAAGCCAAAGATCTTATTTCCTCAAAGACAGAATCAGCAGGAAAACTCAATAGATGAAAAATAAATGAATATTAAACTTTATTAAATATTGATTTAATTATTTTAAACATTAATACTTTTACCTTTAATTTTAACTAAGCAGAAAACTCTTTTCTATGTAAAGTCTCTCTCCTTATCAAAGATAAAGAACGATGATTTCTATTTATCATTGCTTTATGATACCTATAGATAAAAATAGGAATAGTTTAACAGATATGTAATATATACATATTCAATTTACTTACCTGATGTACTTATCTAAAAAATCAAAGTTGAATAAAATTGAGTGATGTGCCATCTCCCGCTCTTCAAGGATTAATTTCATCAATGTTTATGATCTAGGAATTCCTCTTATTTGAGGAAGTGATGGAAAACTAGGTTCAATTTTCTCATATTATTATTCTTCATTTCTCATTGGTCTGTTCATTATTATAGTAAGATCAAACAAATACATAGAGCATAAATCCATACATTCTTGATCCAAGTAACCGTTCATGATAGAACCTTCAGGATGATTCCTGTTTCGAACATAATACTTTAATGTGTACATATTTATTTCAGTTGGATAAATCCAATGAAAAGAAATAGGTCCTCTAAGAATTATTTTAGCTGGAATATGAACATTCAGATGTATCATGCATGTGAAATATGATGGAAGAAATACTTTCTTTAACTCACACAAAATTAATGGGGAATCTGTCAACATTTTTTGCAAGAAAAACATGGACAACTTATTAGAACAAAGATCTCTAAACAAATGGCACAACTGAATAACATACACCCTAAAATTATTAAAACAAATATAAGGTATTGCTATTGGAATCAACTCATGCAGAAGGATGTGATAATCATGAGTATTCAAATATTTTATCTTCAACTCTCTTCTGTTGACCCGTTTAGATATGTTTCTTGAATATCCATCAGGAACTTTAATAGTATCTAGTACTTCCAGAAATTTGTTTTTTTCTGTAGGTGTCATCACATAAGAATCACATGGAACTTTCCATTTATTTTCACTGATACGCACAGGATGCAATTCAGGTCTGATGCCCTAATACACCAAGTCATCTCGAGATTGTAAATCATATTTTGTCTTTGCCTTAACATTCAAAAGAATATAAAGAAACATTTCACATATATTCTTTTCAATGTGAATTTCATCTAAGCAATGATGTAACAAATTGGTTGACCAATAAGGAAAATCAAAGAAGATACTCCTCTTCTTCCAATTGTAACAGATTTCAGTGGAAACATTCTTTCTCTTTCCAGATTTCATTTGAACCTTCCCGAATGAAAAAAAAAATCTTTCAATTCATTAAGTAAATCAGTTCCAGACATACAATGAGGTGGATCATCGGTCTCTATGATATTTTCAAATCTTCGACGATTATTTCTATATGGATGTTCCTTTGGAAATAATCTTCTATGTCCCATAAAACTGAAACTACAACAATGTTTTAGTCTTTTGGATCGTGTATTCTTCTTAAAAACAGGACATAATAGTTTTTCCTTCGTGATCCATCCAAACATAATTACATAAGTAGGAGAATCATTGATTATACATATAAGCACAGCACACGTCTGAAATATTTCTTTCAAACATGCATCGTATATGTGTACACCCACATCCTAAAGAAGTTTCAATTCTTTTATTAAAGGTTTCATGTATACGTCTATATCATTACTGGGATCAGAAGGGCCAAATATGAGTATACTCATGAAAGTGAAAGTTTTTTCATACACAACCATGGGGGAAGGTTATAATTGTGTATAAAAACCGTCCATGTGTTGTGCGAAGTAATCATCAGACCAAATGGATTAAAACCATCACATGAAAGACCCAGCCTCACATTATACACATCAACTGCAAAATCAGGATATTGAGCACCAAATATCTACCATGAAAATCCATCTATAGGGTTAACCAACTTATCATTAGTCTTTGTTCTCTCGATATCATTCCATCTCATTTTTATTGATATTTCATCAGACATAAAAAGATTCTAGAGTCTGGGGATCAATGGAAAGTGACACATTACTTTATGTGGCACAAGGGGTGGTGTTCCGTCAGCTTTTGGATTCTAACGGGATATTCCACATTTTATACAATCATTTTGTTTAGCAGTTTCCTCCCAGAATAAATTTTAATCTTTCGGGAAATCATGAATTTTGTTTCCTAAAAATCCAAGTTCCTCAACTAACTTCCATGCCATATATTGTTTTAAGGGAATATTTTCATCATCTGGAATTAAGACCTTAAAGAAGGTAAGAGTTATATGGAGGTATTAGAAATATCATACATAGTTTTCCTATGAAAGATTAGGATTAAAAATACCAACTTTTCATTTTACTGCATTATCGATATATTGGAGTCGTTGAAGCATAATTCAATTTTTTCACCATGAAAACATAATAATTTTCATTAGACGCATCTTGTGTTCTCATATCAAAGTATTATTGGGTAAGAATCCTTTCTTTTTCATGATGACGAATAAACAAAAACCAGACATATAACAAATTCTCCAATCCAGTCCTCTAATTTGGATTATCATCATTTTGAGATTTCATTTTCTCCCCATTGTGATACCACACATAGTAGTTTTCTTGAAAACCATATTTGGTTATGTGGTAGCTGACTTCTTCATGGATCAACCAAGGTCTTCCAACACAATTGTAACATGGGAAGTGTATGTGACCACTATATGAAGAATTGTGAAATAAAAAATCTAAAAATATCTCCAAATTGTTTTAAAAATATCTTGAGATCCGATCGATTTCATACATCCAACTTCTACCCATTCTGTAAAAAAAATTATAAGTCATTTCGTCAAAATAAATTCAACAAACATGAGATATTAAATTTTAGAGTCTGATTCTAAAAGTTTCTTCATGAAATCATGTTGCATGTGACATGCATGGAATCTCATGTAAACCCTAGAACATATCAGGTATTATAATTAATATTTTTTGTTCATTGAATAGTATATAAAACTCAACGAACACACCACCCCCAGCCCACCCCCGTCCCTGGAGAGCCCACCCCCCTGGATAGCCCACACCCCCTCTCCACCTACATAGCCCACCCCCCCACCCCACCTAGACACCCCATACCTAGATAGCCCTCCCTGGATGGCCCACACCCCCTCCCCACCTACATAGCCCACCACCCCCCACCCCACCTAGACACCCCTACCTGGATAGCCCCCCCCCTCCCTGGACAGCCCACACCCCCCCTCCCAACCTGCACAACCCCCTCCCTACCTGCACAGTCCACCCCCACCCACCCCACCTGGACAACCCCCCCCCCTCTGGACAGCCCACACCCCCTCTCAACCTACAACATGCACATCCCTCCTCCACACCTGCACACCCCACCAACCTGGAAACCCCACCCAACCCGGACTGCCCCCCCCCCTCACCCCCACCCTACCCCACCTGGACAACCCACCCTCTTCTTGGACAGCCCCCCACCCACCCCACCTGGACACCCCCCCCCCCCACCTGGACAGCCCCCCCCCCAACCTGCGCACCCCCCTCCCCACATGTATACCCCCCCCCACCCACCCCACCCCACCTGGACAGTTCCCCCCCCCCCCTCCATGGACAGCCAACACCCCCCCCCCCACCTCTCCCTAGACAGCCCACCCCGTCTTCATATAATCATGATTCCTAAATTTGTTCAAGTAATTTAAATTAAAAGGATATAAATAATTATACATTTCTTCACTTTTACCATCACAAGGGTATCAAAATAATAAAGGTGAATCATTCCCATCATAAACCATCTTTTTATGATTAACTTTAATACATTAAACAATTTAAAATCTGTAAAATTAATAAATTAATCCCCAAGTGTTAAAATACATCCATTGAACTAATGGAATTTATTTACACCATCAGAGAACATCCCAAAATAAGATCCATGTGTTCTTTCCCCAAATAACATTGTGGTTTGGGTGGGTATAATTCCACTAACAAGTTATATAGGAAACCCATTTAAAACTCATTATGGGCTCTTTATACAACTAAACCCTATGTCATTAGAAAATTCAGTCACACATGAGAATATAAATGTCATGTGAATCCTACATGCCACATATGATGAATGTACACAATCCTCTTTCCTATAAGATCTAAGTTCCAAAACCACAAACTATATAGACCTCTTGTTTTGGCCAAATCAAAACAAAAAACAAAAAAAAAATAGACGCAGAACATTAAAACTAAGGCAGTACTTACAGATTTTAAGTGTAGAAAAAAAATTCTTGATTGAAGATGGATCTATCGGGTGGAAGGAGTTTCATATCCTAGGGTAAAGGGAGAGCATTGAGATAGCTTTGGTTTAGGGATACAATCACGCAGATGGGGAACTAGATCTATTTTGTATTTGGGGGGAAACATTCCCAATGATTTTAAAAAACCATTGGGAAATATAGTCTTTATAAACAGTTTTTAAAAAAACCATTGGAATATATTAGAAAAAGGGAGGTTATACCAACGGTTTAGGAAAACCGTTGGGATGGGTTGTTTCTGAAATTAGTATACCAATGGTTTGAACAAATTGTTGGTGTATTCCCCCTATACCGACAGTATTATAAAACCATTGGTATACAACTGTTGGTATATCCCTTGTTTCCACCAGTGATACCATAAATCCTATAAATAATTAATAATATCTAGTTAATAATTTTATAAATTTAAAAATAATTATTATTTATTTACATACCATCCAATGATCAAACATTTGATGATGAACATTAATGGGAATATAATATCACATCAACCATGGTTCAGAAAAATAATTTCATAGAACTGCACCCCCCCCCCCCCTATGCAACAGCTATATTTGAAAAACTATGGAGAAAATGAAAAAATAATCAAACAATTAGTACATAAAAAATTAGTGAAAATTAATTATAATTAATAAAAATTAATAAAAATACACAACTAAACATACCTTTATATGTATGTATTCAAATAAAGAGGTGGACATCACTCAAGAATTGGGTCGAGAATCATCAATTTCACTGGACCACAATCCCTCCGAGTCGATGATGTACTATTTGAAACTTGTGGTTTAGATGATGAGGCATCAGGAAGATCACTATGAAGAAAAGTATCTTCGAGGGTATGGGATATCTCATAAAAATCCTTTTCATCCATCTAAAGTATGAAAAGAATTTTGTCTGTAAATAATTGAAAATGGGTATTATATATTAATTATGACTATAACTAGTGTGTAATTTCATCATTATTCATCTTCATCCCCATCTTCATATTCAACGGTATCAATATCTTTATCTTCCTCCTCAACATCATCAATTTAAATAGGATATTCAGCTTCATCATCTCTTACTATTTCAAATTCATTTATTACATCATCAGTATTATCAACACCATCAACCCTTAATTTTGGGGATTCATCATTGATATTTGTGTCTCTTCTTGAAAAATATGTCTTTGGTGTTTTCTCTTAAAAATTTTCCATTCATTACACTTCAATAGAACCACTTTTACTTTTAATAAACTCATTTTCATGAGATTTCATTTTTATAATGCTCCACCTATTAATTAAATCTATTGAAAATCATAATAATTATCATAAAAAATTGATAAGTTTGATGAGACAGCATAAATGCTTCATTTACTTCAAGAACGATTTTATATTTAATGTAAACAATTTCATGGCATGTATGAATGTGTAAGACTCTATCAGTATCAACCCAATAGAATTTAAAAATTATTATATAATTATTTATAATATAACACAAATAAATTATTTCATCCAGTATATCATAAGAGTAAACTTCACATTCTCTATGATGATATCCTTTCAAGAAACCCCCATTATTCATTGTTTTTTTATTCACCATATAAAAATGTATGAAATCAAAATCCATTCTATAAATATGCATTTTAATAATTGACAAATTTTTATGGTAGGTTACTTGATACAAATAATTGATTATAAATTTTATCTATATGTTGTGATACCTTAAAATTTGAAAAATATTTAGTAACATAACAAGTAATAAATTTATTTCATATATTCAACCATTAACAATTAACATTACTGGTATTTAAAACGAGTATGAAAGATTATGTTTCCTATGTTATTTAAGATAAGATAGTGTTATTTTTGGGAACTATTTCTTGATATAAACATAATATAATCTAAAAATGAAATATTATTAATTTACTTTTAAAAAATATATGTATATAAATGTTAAAAATTATCACACAGTATAAAAATTAGGTCATTTCTTCACAATTGAGCAGAACATATGTATCAGTTTTATATTGTTCATCTTCCAAAATCCTTCATTCATGAACTCTACAAAATCCAAGTTCATGCTCATCAAAAACTAATATTTTATAGTTCATTTCATCATCAAAATTTCCACCATTATGACCCATTTGATTATTTTTTGAAGGATATACAGGTTGAAAATAATGAGATCATAAAATTAAAATTTTCTCTTATAAATATGCTTTTATAATTGACCATTAAACTGAGGATTTGTTACATACCATTCTCTTAAATTTCTTCATGCATATCTTTTATGGGAACATCCATCAAAATTATACTAATAATATATATTTTATTTCATGTGGAAAATTTAATACTAAATTTTCTTTTGAATCAAATAAATTCTGAGGGAATTTTTTTCCAATTTATATAAAATTAAAACATCATCTTATTGTATCTTATTCGGTGTTTCTTCATCAACTATTTCTAGAGAAATATCTCAAAAAAATATTTTATCTCTGTTAGAAAATCCCAAATCAAAGAATTTAATAAACCTTTAAGGCTAATCGATAGTATACTTTACATTATAATCTGAAAATCATGACTTTTTAAAATGAAGAGGTACAATTTCTAACACATAGATCCAAATTGGAAACATAACCATCTAGTAACCTTAAATTCATAATCCACTAATAGAATAATAAATTATTTTATTTAGAAATTGTATAAGACACTTTTGGCTTCCTTAACTTCTTTGATCTGTCATTTTTAAATAACTCAAGTTTTAGATGCCTAAAAATTTTATAAAGATCTAATCATTCATTTCCATTATCTTTAGTCTTACCACGTATGTCCAAAATTGTATAAAATATGTTATCAAAATATTTCTTCTCATTATTCATGACATCTAACATGTGATATACCAACAAATCATACCAATATGGAAAATCCCAAGAAATAATCTATTTTATCAAATTTGTATCCTTCCTAAAGCCATCATTTTTTTTGTTTATAGTCATTATTAAGGTAATAGAAGGTAATGAAGGGACAATAGATTTTAAATTAATACATGATATCATTTTTGGGGGTCTATCTCTTTGAATTGTACCTTTTATAAAATTATTATTGTTTCTTTAGAAAGGTTAGTCTATAGGAAGAAATCGGTGATGATAGTAAAAAAATAATCTTTTATTCCATTAATATGCAGAAATGATTTGATGTTACTCATATAATATGGAAATTATTTTGGGGGCATGTTTACTCCATATAGATAATATGCCCTATGCTGGGAAGTCACTAATTTTCCACATTAATGTATATTTCATTATGAAATTTTGTTTTTCAATAAAATCATATGTGATGACACCATTACTCTATAATAAATTTAATGTATCAATCAATGGATTTAAATAAATATCAATATTATTTTTTGTATTTTCTATAATTAGTAATGTCAAAAAAATATATCGTTCATTCATAAACATCCAAGGAGGTAAGTTGTATAGATTAATAAATATGTGACAATAAGAATATTGACAACTATGAGCACCAAATAAACAAAAATTATCAATAAAAATACTCAATCACATGCTACAAGATTTTGAGACAAAAGAAGGATATACCTAATTAAATTTTTTCATGAATCTCCATCATAGGGATGATTTAAGCTTTTATTCATGGAAATATTATATTTTTTTCATGTCATCAATGATATTGTGTTATAATAAATAAATAGACACTGTAATCTAATTGTGAGTAGGAAATACCTAAACAGTTTAATAAGAACCAATATGGTCTTCCTTTATTGTGCATCTGTGTACCTTGATTATCCATATGTAGTAAAATTAACTTATGAATTATTTTTACCATAATATAGGATAAAATTGTTTGAACATGCATGGATATTATGATAACTAAGACCCAAATTATAGACCAACCTCTTGCTTCTATATAAATTTTTAAGGAAAAAATTCCATCAAGTAATAGCGACTTAAACAAAGAGAATATTTGATCAAAATAATGATTTGACATACTATTATCTAATTTAATATCCATAAATTTAATAGAAACTTCAAATTTTCTTATCTGACAACCAGGATATAAGTTATCCTTAGTAGACATCAGCAACTCAAAAAAATTGATATGGTTATAAATCAATATTTGAATCAGCATTCTATATTTCTATTTATCAAAAATATGGTCTATCAACCTCATGTTCTAAAGTTTTAAACTATGATGGATCTAGAACCAAATTAGTTGTATCATTTTCTAAATTTTGTTCACTGTGTTGATACCAAAAAAATTCAACTGTCCAAAAACCAAAATGTAATATATGAACCCCAACACTATCAAATGTTTCAAATATCCTCATATCACATTTCCTATATAGACACTCAATTGTCCCTTTTGAAATAAATTCTATTTTTATGATGAAAAGGGTAAAAAGGTTTCAAAACCCTCGATATATATAGGGTTTATAGCAGAACCATTTAAATTTCTATGATGATTTATTCAATCATGATCATGAAATAATTTTTTTCATCTACTTCCTTTTTCAATATTTTTCTAAAAAATAGAAAATAAAAATATTTCCTTCAATTAATCTAATAAAAGGAAGGGATGATCTGGGAAAAAATCAGAAAATCACAAAATTATAAATTACATGTAACTATTATCAAATATTGATAATTACTGGTAATTATAATTAAATATAAAAAATTATTATTAATTAAAAAAATAATGAACCGAAATATCGCATACTAATTTTTATAAATTAATACAAATTGTTACAAATTATTAAAAATTACTACTAATATTCATCAAAAATTATAAATTATTACTAATTATCACTATTTATCAGTAATTACTACTAATTATTACCAACTATTACAAATTATTAAAAAGTATAGATAATTATAACCATTTATCAGTAATTATCACCAATCATTGATAACTACCACTAATTATGGGTAAATGTGCCTAATTATTACCAATTATGATTGATTATTAGTAATTTTTGGTAATTGTTGTTAATTGTCGATAATTATAATTATTTATTACTAATTATTGGTAATTTTAGTTTATTATTATTACTAATTATCGGTGATTATTGGTAATTATTATTAATTATTACTAATAATTCATAATTTTCATTAATTATTACTAATTATTACTTATTATTGGTAATTACTAATAAATATTTGTAATTATTAGTAATTATTTCTAATTATTACTAAATATTTGTAATTATAACAAATTATTTATAATTATTACTAATTATTATTAATTATTTGTAATTATTATTATTATTTATTTATAGTTATTAAAAATTATTATTTTTTATTTTTAAATATTGATAATTTTTTCTAATTATACCTATTTATTGGTAGTTATTAATAATTATTTAAATTTATTACTAATTATTTGTAATTATTATGAATTATTAATAATTTTAATAATTATCAGTAACTATCAGTAAGTATGACTAATTATTGATAATTATTACTAATTTTTACTAAGTTTTACTTATTTTTACTAAATACTATGAATTTTTAAGAATTGTTTTTTAATAATTAATAATTATTACTAATTATCGGTAATTATTATTAATTATTTATAATTATTACTTATTTTGCTTAATTATTACTAATTATTGGTAATTTTTTATTATTATAACTAATTTTTGGTGATTATGACAATCTATTATTAATTATTAGTAATTACTAGTAATTATCATTAATTATTACTAATTATTGTTAATTATTGGAAATTGTGGATAATTATTGATAATTATTATTAATTATTACCAATTATTGATAATTATTATTAATTATTTCTAATTATTACTAACTATTACTAATTATTGTTAATTATTTATAATTATAAATACTTTTTGATAATTATTGCAAATTTTTACTAATTATAATTAATTATCTGTACTCATTTTTAATTATTTGTAATTATTACTAATTATCAGTAATTATTCATTTATATTATTAACTATTACTAATTATTTGTATTTATTATTAATTATTACTAATTGTTATTACTTATTAGTAGTTATTGCTAATTATTAATATTTATTACTAATTATGATTATTTATTACTGATTATTGGTACTTATTACAATTTATTACCAATTGCTACTAATTTTTGATAATTATTTTTAATTATTACTAATTATTACCAATTATTACTAATTATTTCTTATCATCGTTAATTCCTACTAATTATTTATAATTATTGGTAATTATTGATAATTATTACTTACTATTGGTAATTATCGGTAATTATTACTAATTATTGCTAATTATTGCTAATTCTTTCTAATAATTGTTAATAATTATTAATTATTAGTTAATTTTTACAAATTATTACTCATTATTAAAAATTATTGACATTATTACTAATTTTTATTAATTGTTACTCATTATTACTAATTATTGATTGTTATTACTAATTATTGATAATTATTAATAATTATTACGAATTATTATTAATTATTACTAATAATTACTAATTATGTGTAATTATTACTAATTATTACTAATTATTGGTAATTATTACTAATTATTATAATTTATTATTAATTATTACCAATCGTTACTAATTATTGGTAATCATTGCAAATTACTTATAATTATTATTAATTATTACTAATTTTCGATAATTATTATTAGATATTACTAACTTTCGTAAATTATTACTAATTATTGGTAATAATTTTTAATTATTATTGATTTTCATTAATTATTACTAATAATTAATAATTATTTGTAATTATTTGTAATTATTACTAATTATTGGTAATTATTTCTAATTTTTGTTAATTATTACTAATTATTATTATTTATTATTAACTGTTAGTAATTATTGTTATTTATTACTAATTATTTACTAATTATTACAAATTATTTACAAATTACTGGTAATTATTAACAATTATTGATAATTATTGATAATTATTACTAATTGTCACAAATTGTCAATATTTAATATCAATTATTGTGAATTGTTTCTAATGGATACTAATTCATACTAATTATTCCAAAATATTACTACTATAAAATAAAGTAAATGATCTCACAATTAAAAAAGTTTAAAATAAATACCTTAAAAAGGATGCTTTATCGGAATGAAAACAATGGTACGATCTAGTGGACTTCTTTGTGTAAATTATCTGTAAAAAAAATATACAGAGAGAACCCCGAACATGAGTTTAAAACATTTGATATAAGAATGGTGGTGGGGGCTTATATAGGTTAGATTATTTGTGATGCGCTATTTGCGACGGAATTTTCGTCGCACATAATTATATTTCTGAGGGGTTTTATCACAAATAGTTCAAACCATAAACACTTACAATGGTGATCCAAATAGAAATTGCAACAGATTTGGTCCCCCAACGCAAATACAACCCACCATAAATATATTTATATACTCTTCTGAAAAATTATTTGTGGCGGAATTCTAATTATTATCGCAAATACTATTATTTTTGTGATGGAATTTTATTTTATTTTTATTTACAACTTTTTACAACGGGGGATTTTCCCATCGAAAAAAAGTGTATTTGTGAGGGAATTCTGATTTTCTTTACAAATAACCATTTCCAGTGAAATAGTTCACAATTGCGCTCAAAGCATTTGTGATGGGAGCCATATCCAATAAAAAAATGCCATCAAATTTAAGTTTATTTTCGATGGGAATCTTATCTTGTCGCAAATAACCCAATATTTTCAATTATTTGTGACTGGATCCAAGTCTATCATAAATATCTCATCACAAATATCGATTTTTCTATATTTCCCAATAAAAGAAACTCTTTTTTCTCTTTTCTTTTAATTAAATATTATTGTGGTAAAATTCAGTTTTGGATTTCTTAGAAAGCCGCATAATGATTATTTTTAAAAAATAAAATGGTTTATATTATAAAACTTAAAACATTGATAATTTTATCCTATATATAAATTTTAAGCTTAAAAATACAATTTTTGTAAAAACAGGTTTTTACACGTGAAATGTACTAATGTTAAAATTAATTTTTCTTACAAATAGGAATATTATTTGATTAAATGGATCTCATATTTTGAATTAGTATGTCCAAATTATGTAATAAGGCCCATTTTATTTTAAGACATTAAAAGTAAATTACTTAGTTAAAAATTATTCTGCATTGTAAAAACAAAAAATGGTAAAAGTGAAAACTCTTAGAGTAAAAGGTTTATACATGTTTGAAACATGTGTACAAATGAATTATAGAGGCTTTATCAACCTTATATCACCACACACTTCATTATTTCCCACTTTTGTAGCCTTCGGCCTTTGAATAGTGACATACTATTATTGAAATATACTATGTACTTCCAAAATTACCCTTCTCTTCACTTATGAAAGGGGATCACCTCTACCACTCCATGAAACACCTATACCATATAATTTCGTCATAAAACTCTAACATTTTATCCTCTTAAAATCCTCTCTCAAGTTCATAATCCTTTTATCTTAATTAGGTATCCTAAGGCCTCTATTTCCAAGGAGATTTCCAAGAGAAATCCAAAGTTCTCAACATGAGTATTTCTTACTATTTAGTTTGTTATTATTAATATTCATCTTCCAGAAATTTTATAGAAAACATAATATAATTAAATATATATTTTTTATACTGAATTTTATTATTCTAAGATAACAATCATTAACCATCTTGTCACTTTTCCATTAAAAAAAATGAAAATGTCATTCATGAATTTTTGCAGACTACTGCCTCTATGAAGTAACATATCTCATTTTTCATCTAGTTTCTTTATTATTTTTTAAACTCTATTAAAATATTACTCAAAACCTTAAAAATATCTAAATAATATAATCATGATTCTGTAATAATGATATTATTCCAAAATAAACCAATTTCATAACGAACTCATTCTTTAATTATGGTTTGTTCAAGTTTAGGTCAGTCTAACCACCTACTTGAACAATGATATAAAATAATGTCATGGAAGACTATGAAAAATTAATCACTAATAATATATGATATAAATAATTAAATAATTATTTTAGTTTTTGTTTTGATTAGTAACATTAATAGTAAACTCATTAATGATGATACCAACGTTAATTCGTTAAAAATCACTGAAACATGTTCATCATAAATTTCATCTTTAAGATCATAACCAAGACTCCCGTAGAATTAAATTATAAAAAATTATTAATAATCTATTCCATTACCTTGTATTATCTGGTAATGATGGACTTTGGGAGAAGAAAAAAAACACGGCTATTATGAAACTAGTTCAGAACAATCAAGATTACTCACACCCGATATTGAAAATAGATAATAACTAAATAATATACATGTAGATAATAATTACAAATGAAGTTTACAAAAAGTTATAGATATGAATAAGGTTCTGAAATAAGTTATTATTATATATTTTTAAATTTATAGAATATTAAATTCCTTTAGTAGAAGTCAGGAATTGGGGTAAGAGGTTTTTGGTCTCAAATTTAACTTCTTAAGACATATTTTATATTGTGCACCCTGATATATTTGATATGGTGTGATTACATTCTAATGAATTTATTTTACCCTATTCCTATAATTAATAGGGTTTTAAGGGCCATATATTTTTTCTTTAAATGGATTTCAATTCAAAGGATACTAAAGTTGTAAGGGTTATTTGTCTTTATTTTCAATTCCATGAGATGTGTTTGATATTATGTACCATCATTTATTTTATATGGTGTATTCACTACACTAATTTACTCCAAGTTTAATGAATATATTAATTTCATGATATTTTAATGTCCATCTTATGGTAACCCACTTATTTTCTCTTGATTCTTACATTACCATTACCGTAAGAGTTTTTCATCTCAAATTCCTTTCTTTACGGTATGTTTTATCATATGAACCTATTTTCATTTAAATTTTGTGTATGCTTCATATTTTTTTATATTATATTATGAATTATCTTCTATTAATTATATTTTAATTTCACTTTCATTATCTCTCTCTTATAGTATTTTTTATTAAAATGTTACCCAATATATAATGGTTTCTTCTCTAATTTCAATTTCAAAATTTCGATTTCCTTTAAAGGATAATTCTTCTAGTGAATTTTAATTCTCCTTTGAAAAAATCACATAATTTTCTTCTCCTGGGGTTATTTTTGGGTTTTTATTTGTCTTCTCACAATTTTATATTCCTTATTGACTAATTATTTACACATTGTAAAGAAAGTGACCCTAACTCTTCTTTTTGGTTGGGAATCCTTCTCTTCTGTGATTGTACTTGTTAGATGATTTTATGAATCTCCTTATATATGCATCAATAATTGATTAATTTTATTTACTATGACTTTGTAATTATTTACAAATATTTGAATCAAATCTCTATAATAAAAATGATTCATCATTGCCTTTGTCGTTCCAAATCATTCTTTGTTATACGTAATATTTTCTTCCAATATCATTCCTCTATAAATACCCGATTTTTATTACTTTTTTCAAATATAATTAACCTAAATACCCATACATCGATCGATTTGGTAAATTATTTACTTAACCATATACCATTACTTTATACAGTGTTAATTTGAGTATTCTTATATTGAAAGTTATTCTACTTATTGATTTGAAAAAAAATGAAAATTGTTATACTTTTTATTTTAATTTGGATGTTTGCTGATTACTCATGAAAGTTGATTATGTATTATTTAGCCATACATCTTCTTTCTCTAGATATATTATGTTCATTTAATGACTAAAAAAATATTTATATTTCATATTTTTTATATCAATACAGATGATTATGGATTACTAAGGAATGTTGATTATGCATTGTGTTATTATTCATATCTTTCATATAGTGAATGAATTAGACTTAATGAAGTGGCGGGTGGGGACTAGTATTATATAGCCCCTAGATGCATCAGTTGGTCTCATGAGACAAACCTTTTGGGTATTTGGTTTAAGACTATGAAATGAAAGCATGATGTATTGGTTGCAACCATGAAATTAAGAATAATGTCTTTATTGAGACCTTGATGGTAATAATCAAGATTTCTATAATTATTCATTACATCACCATGAAAATAGTTATTGTTTTCCATGAATTTATTTTTATTATTAACCATAGCATTGTTTTAAGCTCATCTTATCAGTTATATGAAATTATTTAATTATAATTTACTTCCTACCATGTTATTAATGTATTTTTTTATTCTATAATAACTTCTAGTGTACGCTTTCCCTTAATAGGAATTTGACCTCACCCTTATTATGTTTCCATTTACTCGAGCTATGAAGAAAATTATTTCACATGATATGTCTAGAATAATATAATGTTTAGATAATTTATGGGAGATATTGAATACATATTATTGATTAATTAGTTTCTTATTTAGTGGAAAAAATGACCATTGTATGATAATTACATGAGCTTTATTAGTTAATTAGTTTTCCTAATTTTTTAAATATCTAAACCTAAAAGGTTTTGGGAATGTATGTAATGAGATATTTTCAATATATCATATAATTATGGGATGGTTATGTTCAATCTATCACAAAAAAAATATTTTTTTTCTATTTATTATCCTATTTTAATTTATCCACTTTTAAGGGATGTAATCATACATGGTATGTAATACATAGCTTCATATAATTTTTTTTGTAATGTTCTATTATGAATGAATAAAGCATTTTTAGTTTGGTTCATATCTTCTATGACTAATTTTCTAATCTAGTTAAATTATTTCAAAATAATAAAAAAACATTTTTAATAATGATAGATATATAGTCTAAGGGAATAAAATATGCCCCAGAATCTTGGGTGTTATATCCCCCCCCCCCCCACACACCTAAAAAAATTGTTTCCTTCAATTTTAATTATCTTTCACTCATGAAAATAGTTCAAGGTACCCATAAGATAAACAAGACTTTAGATATAATTTTTAGTATGATATAAACCTCATTATCTTAGGTAAGACTAGGAAGCTCATGTTTTTCATAATAATATCCATATCCCCAATATTTAGTTTCTCCCCAACCATTTTATATAAATTCCCCTTATTATTGTGTATTAGGACATATATAATGACAGTAATTATCATGGGGAGTTCATATTCATCCTTGCACTAATGGATGGTCATATATTGATTTAGGATATAAAATATGATTTCCTTGTTCTAGAAACCAATATGGGCTCAATGTATAAATAGATAATCCATTCCCAAAATAAAATCAAATCCTAATAAAGTGATAGTATTATGATTTTCATAAAGCACTTTCCCACAAACTTTTATCGAACAATACTTATAAACTTATGATGAAATCATCATGGAACTATGATTTTTCACAAATAATTCACTATCTAATCATTGGGGTGGTGATTTTATGCCCTTTGAAAATATTTTTGGTACGAAGGAGTGGGTAGATCTAGAATCAAATAAGAAATTTTTAGTTCTTGAGTGGATGATGAGGGTACCTTACACCACTTTTTTTGAAACACCCTTTAGAATTTAGGATTGAATAAGATTTCCATTCACCCTTGGATTTAGAGTTTTTTGGTGTTGATTGTCATCATTAACCCTTTTTTGTTTACTAGTTAGTGTAAGGTCTATACAATTTATAATTTAATAATTATAGTGTGGGTGGGGCATTAGGTTTGTTCATTATTTTCATTTTTCATATTCATTCAATATTTATGTTCTTAATAGCCTTTCTTCCATACTTGAATCATTTAATCGTTCCATTGAGACAATTCCCCTATGCATATTCCCACATCTTTGGTATGTAGGAAGATGAATATTATTTCCTCCATGGATTTTATCATTTGATTTTCAATAAAACACTATTTTCCTCTTATTTTCCCCAAAACCATGAGAATAATATGAGTCTCTAATTTTCATTTCCACCTTGACATCACAACGAACAATTTCTTCATATCTACCAAAGTTTATTATATCTAATACATTTTTGGGACTTGGTTTTAATACACTATAGAAATGATCAAATTTTTTGTTCATGGTCAATGATAAAACCAGAAGTTAACCTTGAAAGTATTATGATGTTTTATTCATAGATACGAATGAATTCATCCTCATTTTGTTTTAAAACTATGAATTACCTCTTCATTTTAGTGTGAATAATTTAGGGGAAATATTTATTGAAAAATTCCCTCTTAATCCCATTTTATTACATGGATATGATTTCTTAGTTTTTCCAATTTTATTAATTAAGTTCCTCCATTGATCTTTCTCAACTTCCAAATGATAAATTGGTAAAAAACCATTTCTTGTTATGAGCACTAGAGAATGGAAAATATATTTTCTATTGTATTAATTCACTACTGAACAATTCTAAGATTAGAATTCCCACTAAATAAAAGTGTTCATTTTCACATGAAGGACTCAATAAATATTTTCTACTTCCTTAGTGTGTGTGGGGGAGTTTAGAATTATTCGTATTATTGTTCATATCTTAAGAAATTTATGTGATCATCACCATGATATTTTTTACTCCAACACCAATCCTAGTTTTTTTCTCATCGAGACAATCATTGCACTACCCATATCGCTCATTGATAACTCAATTCATCCTGGTTCAACCATTAACTAAAACCAAAAAGATTGGTGTAAGTATTAAGAAACAATAATCAGAGTAAGTGATCATATGATAAGGTAAATAAATCCTAATATATACTAAATTATGAAATATTCATTTAAACCTATGAAATTTTATATTCATCCTACATTTATTTTGATTAATCATAGGTTGTTTTAGGTTCTATCCTCTTATTATTCATAAACTACTCCCAAAAAATAACTAAGTACCACTTTTAACCAATTGGGATGACCCAAGCACATCATATGTAAATATTACATCATTATACATGAATATTAGTTAGATGTCACCATAAATCACACCAAAAAACTAATAAATTTATTATCTTTTGAGATTATATTCATAAAAAACTTATTTTACAACACTATGAACATTTCTCTATAGTAAAACTACTTTAGAAATCCATATATACAAATCATATGTTATACTCTTCCTTATAACTTGTGGAATGGAAACATAAGATTGGGGTGAGCTAAAATGATTAGTAAGGGGTGAAAATAAGATATATCAATCAAATATCATAAGTGATCATAAGATAAACATGAGGGTACAAAAAAAATTAACATGCATGAACATAGTATAAAAAAATTATACCCAACAAAATAGATATTGTAAAACATGAGTCATTATATAAGGCTATTAGTATAACATAAGACATGAGTCATGTGAGTGTGAAAACTATAGTATCCATTACTTTTATCAATTAGGTAGAAAAAACAAAGGTCTAACCATTAGTCTAAACGAAATTCATTCTGATAATCGGACACACCTTTTTCTGATGTATCATATTATGTAATGTAAGTTTTATATTTGTAATACATTATAACATTTCTATGTATGGTAGAAAGTAATTTTTTCTACAAAAAACATACTAAAATATTGAGGACATAAAAATTTAGTAAAAAAAATCCTAAGAGAGTGTTTGTGATTTTCAAAAATAAATGAATAGAAAATTAAGAAGTAATACTTCTACCTAAATAGAAACATGCACCAATAATCATGATCCATGAAAATATAACAAGGTATTTTTCATAAAATAATAATTTGGTATAAACATAATCATATAATTATTCTCACATGCCAAGGATAACCACTAAGATATTTACATCATAATAGACTAGTCAAACCACCTATCCATAACATTGTGGACTTGGGTTAACCACCTGCACCCCATAACCTTGTGGAATTTGGATAACCAATTGTACCCTTATAACCTTTTCAAGTTGGGATAACCAACCACACCCCATAACCTTTTGTACTTTTCTAACAAATCATGTACCAAAACCTTTTAGACTTGGGCTAACCAGTTGTGTCCCATAACCTTTTTGACTTGAGTTAACCACCTATGTCTCATCCTAATATCATGAGATATAAAAAATTACCTAATTCATTGAAGTTATGTATTAAACCCGCCCATAACATAATGATACATCATACATATATGTTCCACATGAACATTAGAACATCATAATTCCATCGTAGCTTCATTACCCCTTGTAAAAGAAATGAGTTTCATGAAAATTTCTACAAGACATGGTCATAATAAATCTAGATAAATAAGTTTTATAGTATAATTAGATCACATCCCTAGTGAAGAATAAGAAACATTAAATGATATTAACATGTATTAAAAACACTTTTAAAAGAGTATTAAAAATTTCTTTTAGAAATAAGAAAAAATACCCTTTATATTTTTGATAACATTTTGAAAATAAAATAACTTATAAAAAAAGGAAATAGAAAATATTTTGGAAAAAGTTGAAAATTTGTAAAGATCAAAAAGAAAAAAAAGATAAGATAGTGAGAAAATGGTTTCAAGTAGAATACATTAAAAATATTTATTGTAAACCTTTGTAAATAAATTCAATTATAATTGAAAATGACCCATATGGAAAACATTAAAAAGTGGTCCCTTTTATTATTTTTTAAATAAATGCAAGGATAATATAAAATGAACTTAATAAATCACATAATTATATATAATTAAATTTATAAAAAAATAAATAATTTGAACAAGGAGGAGAAAGATTCATCACTAAAAATATGAGATAAGGTCAACTCTTCTTACAGGAAAACATTTGGTTGAATTGTGAACCAAAGGGAGGTGAAATGATATTAATGAAATTAAAAACTATAGATATACAAAGGGGAAGAAAATATATGATTTTTTGGAGATAAATAACATATAATTTCTACTTTTTGGAATTTAGTTATAAACAATCTCGATTTGAAAATTGAGATTGGAAAGAAACTATTACAACTATGGTAACTTTTGAACCAAAATCCCTTGAAATATGGAGCTATAGATAGATTTGTAAATCCATTTAATTTAATGATAGTTAGGGTAAAAATACATCCATTTTCATTATATACACCACACAATTTAAAACAAGTGGTGAATATGAGGAATATCTCAATTAATGGTAAATTAGGATGAGAAACCATTACATTTACTTCCAATTTCCACAAAGGTGTTTTAATATAATATATAATTAAAAACCCATATTAATCACTTATTTAAAAAACTTTTTCAAATCTATTACCTATATACTATTTAATTATAATCATTTATTAAACATATATTAGTTAGTTATTGTTTGTTTTTATCATTTGATGTCGGTAATTTTGATTACTTTGTACAAGTTTTATAATACTAATGTCAATACTTGTTCATTGATAGTGATTTCAACATTCATTTATTATTCAAGGTATTTTAATAATTATGTTATAATTATTTATTTAGTCCCATGTTTATTTTATAGAAGTTATGGGTAAGGTATGTGAGAATGGAATCCATGATGAGCATGTTTTGGGTAATTTAACAATAACAAAAAATTAATTTATATTGACTATTTATTTTCTATCACACTTACAAAACCATATTCATAAATTAAATAAATCATTAATATCATATATTACCATTATTAATTTATTGATGCTTATTAATGATGAAAATGTTGATATTGGTATAACATTATTTGTATAGGTGGTTGAAACGACCCAAACAAGAACATGTTATACTAATAAAATGAGTAAGAGTTTAGAGTTATATATTACTAATATAATTTTAAAATAATCATAATGATGTTAATATAACATCATTATAAAATATATTGAAATTTATGAATAGTTGATATGAGAAGGTAATTGAATTTTTTTTTTTGAGGAACTTAGATACTTACTTGATGAATTCACTCCTTCTCAAAATAGATTTTTTTGAAATTTCATGGGACCAGTGGCTAAAAAAATTCCAAGTTGGATTTAGGAGAGAGAAAATAGTTAGTAATTCAAGTGATAATATAATGGTTTGAGTGTTTTGGAAGGGGTGGTGGATAGGTCCTACTATAAGAGAGTTTGAATGGCATTTTAATAATTTTGTCATTACATAATGGTAAAGGTAATTTTTAAGTGGAAAGTAGTCCCATGAGTGGAAAACAACAAGGATTTATGATATTCCCTCCATTATACACTTTTATTTTTATTTTTATATGTTTTATACATCATATAAAACATACACTATGTCACGACCCGTCCTTGGGACCCGTGTCGTGATTACCCCAAGCCCGTCTCCAATAGGCCAGGGGTTGGCGACTAGCACCTAGGCGTAAATCCCGACAAAAAGGGGAAGGTATTTCCTTAATAAAGTAAACAAACACCACAGAGTAAGCAAGCAGAAGTATACACTAAGTAAAACTGGATACAATAGTAGTGCGGAAACTAAATGGGCCAGAATACAAGCCCAAACTGAAAGTAAAGTACAACTGGAAAGAAGGTACAACAACTAAAAGTAAAGCAGAAACATCAAGTCGTCCACTGGAAGTCCCACCTGAAGGGTGGGTACAGATAGCCTCCACAGCTCCTCGGGTCCAGCCGTCCGCACCGTGTACGTCCTGCCCAGTGGTCCACCTCCAGGTACCGACTTGCTCCACAAGCCTCTACCATGATCAGGGATGTCCGTTGTCTGCATCCAACACAACGTAGTGTGGGCATAGCCCGTGCAAGGGTGAGTATACGCTACTCAGTAAAGACCTCGAGACCCCTGAAGTTCTCCCAAAATCCACAAAGGATAATCCACAAAGGAAAGATACAATCAAAAAGTAACATCCAACACTACTTAGGTATATTCCCATACATATACATAAGTCATCAATTCCAGTTCGGCTCCAACATCTGAGCCCAAGTTCGATCACATCCACACAGGAAAACACAAACCAATCCACATAATAAAGCACAACCCAATACACATAGGAAAGAAAGTCAATCATATCGAATATAATGATTGGAAGTCAAGACTCAACTCACACAGGTATACTTCTTCATAAGGTGATAGAGATGATCAGATGTAACCACTAATTCATCTAAGTTGGGAACCACGTAGGATACTAAACCAGCTAAGTTGTTGGACCCACATAGGATACAGACCAGCTACTCTTCCAGACCCATGTAGTATAGCAAGAACAGAGTCAAACACTTCCAAACCCACATAGGATACAAGAATAGTAGTCATCGTCGTCGAACCCACGGAGGATTTCAGTACGATCTTCATTGTTGTCGAACCCACGGAGGATTTCAGTGCAGTCTTCATCGTCGTTGAACCCACGGAGGATTTCAGTACGGTCTTCATCACTGCCGAACCCACAGAGGATTTCAGTGCATTATTCATCGCCGTCGAACCCACGGAGGATTTCAGTACGGTCTTCATCGCTGTCGAACCCACGGGGGATTTTAGTGCAGTCTTCATCGCTGCCGAACCCACGGAGGATTTCAGTGCAGTCTTCATCGCTGCCGAACCCATGGACGATTTCAGTACAGT
This sequence comes from Viscum album, assembly GCA_963277665.1. NCBI lineage: Eukaryota > Viridiplantae > Streptophyta > Magnoliopsida > Santalales > Viscaceae > Viscum > Viscum album. The sequence goes on along the minus strand of OY728129.1, from coordinate 1,840,574,630 downwards.
ATTCATCGCTGCTGAACCCATAGAGGATTTCAGGGTAGTCGTCGTCACTGCTGAACCCATGGAGGATTTCAGTGTAGTCGTCGTCACTACCGAAACCACGGAGGATTTCATTGCAGTCATCATCATCGTCGCAGTCGCAGCCAGCTCTAGGGTTCCCGCACACAGCATGCTCGATTCCGGGAGGGTCCGCTCCACGAGCCAAGGGGTTGATACATCAACTGACACGTAGTCCAAATTTGATGTATCTCAAAGTTCCATCTCGACAAGAGGAACTCAACGTGACAGACTGCGCGTCAATCGGACGCCCGGTCTGAGAGTTATTGGCTTTTTCATTCCAGGGGCCCAGTTGGTTTTTAAGTCAAAACAAAACCGACCACACTCCAACTACGTCCAAACCTCTAGTGGAGTAAGCCAAGAGGTCTGTCTCACTAATAGGAATCTAAAAAAGTCGACAGCACGTCAATCGGACGTCCGAAGCTCAAGTTATAAGTGTTTCCGCTCCGAGGGCCCGGTTGGTTTCATGCTCGAACCAACCCGTCTGTACCCAAAGTTCTTTGAAACCTTGAGTATAATATACCAAAACGATCATCTTGATCCAAGGATCTCATCACAACTGACGGCGCATCGATCAGAGGTCTGTAGCCCAAGATATGGGCAAAAGAACGAACCTGACCGGTTTTAGGGGGTTTTGGGCCCGGACCGACCCGGCCCGAGACCCCTCGGGTCGGCCCGAATAGGTTTGACCCAAACTGGGTTCGGGTCCGGCCCTTTCGGGCGTGGCCCGCCCGCCCGGCGCGGGCGCACCCCAAACAGCCCGCTCGGTACTGGCCAAGACGAGCGAAAATGGGGGGGGGGCTACCCCCCTTGATTGAAACCACGACCCCCACGTGAGGGTCGCTCCTTTTCCAGTAGACGCAGTGCAGGGCGCCGCATCTCCCACGGGTCCCGCGCAGCCGCGGGTTCCCGGTTGCCTACCGCCGCAGCTTCAGTCGCGGCGGTCCCTCCTGGCGGCGCGCCGGAACGCCGCCGCCTCCGGGCGGCCGGCTGGTGCCAGCCCCCGGAGCCGCTCAGGTGGTCCGTTATTGCTCCCGTGTGCGCCTGGGGTCATCTCGGGACCCATAGATTACTGCGACGGCCTCCAATCGCTCAACGGTCCCGTTTCATCATCGCCCAACGTTCCATGCATCAAGAACAGAGAATCGGTGGGTTCGGACTTGTTCGTTGGTCCGCACCCACCGCATTAGTGGTTCAAACGACTTTCAACAACTTAATCATATGTCGAGGATATAATCCACATAAATTAAATTAAACCAAACACCCTACCTCGATGAATTCGTCGAACGAGGTTTGTCACGGGAAAGGGACATCGCGGAAGATGGCGTCGCAAAAGGAGGATCGTCGGCGTCGCGGTACATGGCATCATGGAGAAGAGGATCATCAGCGTCGCGGTACATGCTATCTCAGAAAAGAGGATCATCGGTATTGAGGTACACGGTGTCGCATCGTCGATCTCCGGGGAACTAGAATTCTTTATCGTCTTCCGTCGGAGGCCGGCGTTCTTCATCGTTCTTCATGTTCTCCAACGAAGAAGATGAAGATTCGAAGGCTTTGAGAAATTCCTCTCCCAATCCTTCTCGCACAACAAAACTAACCCTTAATGAAATAAGACTTTGCCTTATTTAATTAACACATAGAATCCAATGTTCAATTTTAAATTCGAAATTAATTCCCGAATTAATTACATTTAATAACTTAATCAATTAATTAATTAAGAGAGTTGACTTTTCATTTAAGGGGGGTGCGGGTGTGTTACACAATTAATGGGGGTTTGAGGAAGTTGAAAGGGTGGGGCTCGTGTGGGGACCACCTAACATTTATCTACACGTGGGTTGTTAAGAACTAATGGGTCCCACCCCAACTCCTTTACATAGGATATAACTACTCAAAAATAAAAATAAAATTGGTTGCACAAATTTTATTTTATTCATTACTAACTCATTAATTTTAAAACCACACCTGAGCAAACGCAACTCCAGAAAAGGTGTTCCTAAGCAATTATTGGCGCTGCGATTCCATCGGTGTCCTCAGATTTTGATTCCGAGCACCGATTCAAAAATTAGGAAAATCTGCTCGTTCGTTCACTAAACGTACCCGAGCTAAACTTCGGAACATGATTCCGAGCACACCGGGCCTTGGAATCAGGTGCCATCAGAAACTGAATTCTTGTAAAATCCCAAAGAAAATTAATAAAAAAAATTCCTTGAATTTTATGGGTCTTTACATTAATTCCACCTCAGGGATTTACGTCCCCGTAAAGATACATCATAAACTAGGGGAACAAATGATGGTACTGAGCACGCATCTGAGCCGCCCGCTCCCAAGTGCTCTCCTTGAGGTTCCCGTGCTGCCATATGATGCGCACTTGAGGTATCGACTGTCTACATAGGACCTACTCTTGTAGATCCTTTATCTCCACCAGGACCTCTGCAAAAGTCGCCCCATCGTCAATATCCAACTCCCCATGGTCGATGATATGCGTCGGGTCATGCATGTATCTCCTCAGCTGAGATACGTGGAAGATGTCGTGCACCCGGTGCAACTGAGGTGGTAGATCCAGGCGATAAGCCACCTCGCCTATCCTGCTAAGGACCTGGAATGGTCCGATGAAGTGCGGAAATAACTTGTCGCCCCGGAAAAATCTTCGTAATCCATGTCGAGGTGAGACCCACAAGAAGACGTGGTCGCCATCCTCGAACTCCAGTGGCCTCCGCCTCCTGTCATCATAAGACTTCTGTCAGCTCTGAGCTATCCTCATCCGCTCTTGGATGACCTGAACCTTCTCTGTCGTGGACTGGACCATCTCCGGTCACACAAGTGCTGACTCCCCAGGGTTTTTCCAGCACAGAGGTGATCTTCAAGGTCGGTCGTACAATGCCTCGTACGGTGTCATCCCTATGGTGGAGTGGTATCTGTTGTTGTATGCGAACTCCACCAAGGGTAGGTGGTCCTCCCAGCTGCGACCAAAGTCGAGGACACATGCACAGAGCATGTCCTAGAGAGTCTGAATGGTCCTCTCCGTCTGACCATCTGTCTGAGGGTGAAAGGCGGTTCTCAGACGTAGTTGCGTCCCGAATGCCTCCTACAACCCCTCCAAAGCCGGAAAGTAAAGCGAGCATTTCGATCAGAGATGATAGATGATGGAACACCATGAATCCATACGATCTCCTGAATGTAGAGGCGTCCCAAGCTCTCTATTGAGCCCTACTCTCTGATGGGTAAGAAGTGGGCCGACTTGGTGAGTCGGTCGACAATCACCCAAATGGAGTCGTGACCTTTGGAAGTACGTGGAAGTCCAGTCACGAAATCCATAGATATCCCATCCCACTTCCACTCCAGGACCTCCAATGGCTACACCAAGCCTGCTGGTACCTGGTGCTCTGCCTTCACCTACTGACCGGTGAGGCATCGAGAAATGAACTCAGCTACATCCTTCTTCATACTCGGCCACCAGTGCTATCATCTGAGATCCTGGTACATCTTCGCCACTCCTGGATGTACCGCTAAAGAGGAAGTTAGAAACTCCCTCAGCACCTCCTCCTGTAAAGCAGCCAGTACCATGGTACGTCCTCTGAAAAGGACGACATGCTCCCCCCCCCACAGAGAATCCATCAGGTGCATGTCCTGAGGATATCTGTGCACGCCGCGTCTCACAGTCAACGTCCCCATGTTGTGCCTCTATGACCCGCTGAAGAAGTGGAGGAGTGACTGTGAGTGATTGAAGAAATGCTGCTCCATCTCTATCCAAAAAGGATATCTTCAAAGCGGCTAGATGCTTTGTCACCTCCCCGAGTAGCTGAATGCACGTCCTCCTACTGAGGGAATAGGCTACTAAGTTCCCCTTTTTAGGAGTATAGACTATCTCAAAGTCCTAGTCCTGTTGGAACTTGAGCCATCGCCGCTATCTCAGATTCAGGTCCTTCTGCGAGAAGATGTACCTGCGACTCTGGTGGTCAGAGTAGACTGTAAAGCGCTCTCCCATCAGATAGTGTCGCCACATCTTCAAAGCGAAGACCACTGCTGCTAACTCCAGGTCATGGGTAGCGTAGTTATGCTCATGCTGCCTCAACTGACGTGATCCATAGGAAATCATGGCCCACTCCTACATCAGGACACATCCAAGTCCAGTCCCTGGTGCATCGCAGTAGACTACGTACCCTACTCCCTCCTCTGGTAGCCTCAAGATAGGTGCACTAGTCAATCTCTGTCTCAGCTCCTGGAAGCTCTGTTGACATCTGTCTGACCACATGAAGGGTTTCCCCTTCTTCCTTAACGTTATACAAAGCTGCACAGATTCCTCCTTTGCTGAAAAGAGAAATCTGGTCTCATCCCCTCGAGGAACCACGTTCCTTTCCTAATACACTCAATCCCTTCATGATCAGTTAATTCATACCATGGATGACGTCGTAAGGCCTCGACGCTGCTACCAAGAGATCCAACCATTACTCTCTCCTCCAAGGGTTGATTCACACTGTCGGTATCAGTGTGTGGTCACTGGGTCTCCTCCAGTATTAATCTCGTATGTGAGGGTCAAGTCAATAGTTTTTAACCAGAACCTCTTAGTATTGACATAAAAAAGACAAGAAAGAAAACATCACTATTTCAAGTGTCTTTTATTACTGCAACTCAAAGTACATGGACACAAAGCAACACAAACAACGAATCTAGAGGCATTATAGGAAATGGCCTCCATGCCTAGAGCAAGTCCCGCACTTTTCCACCTGCTTCCGGAGCTCCATGATCGTAAGCTTCAACTGCCTAAAGTTGTGCTCTCCCTTGTGGTCGGGGTGGACCTTCTAGTGGTGGTGGTGGTGATAGAGCCTCAAAACGTCGTCCACCACCTGCCGCTCGACCAGCTCCTCGGCCTCGTCCGCGTGCACCTTACGGACCACCACGGTTGAACCTCTGCCTCTGCCTGGGTGGTCCCTCAATCGTCTGCTGCCCCTCTGCATGGTGGGTCAGGCAGTCACGAGCCATATGGCCCTGCCTGCCGCATGCATAGCACTGTCTGCCACTCATAAGACTGGCTCTACTGCGTGTGCCCTGCACCTCCGAGCCAGTATCCTGTGGTCGTCCGCCTGATGTCCTGGTCCGCTTGGACCTCTGCGACATCTGTCTACTGCCGGCTGTAGAAGACTCTGCTACGTGTCACCCTGCGGTAGGCCTCGCTGCTGACGTAGGCTCAGCAAGAAAGCTCTCCACAAGAAGGGCTCGCTCCAGTACTCCTTCCTGCGTCGGAATGCTGAGGGAGATCATCGGTGTCCAGATCTCATGTCTCAGTCCCTGCTCGAAGGTTCGGGCCCAGAAGAATGGGTCCCGTACCATGTCCTTCAAATAGCACGAGAGATCGGTAAATCTTGCTGAGTACTGGGCGACTGTCATGATGCCCTGCCACAGCTGTAGAATCTCCTGGATGTGCACCACACGGAGGGTGGCTGGGATGAACTCTGAGAAAAAGAGGCTCTCAAAGTCCATCCAGAGGAGAGATGTCTCGTCGTTCACCTGGAGAATCAGGCTCCACCATCTACCTGCTTCTGCGTGCATGAGGCTCGCTGCGAGGATCACCATGAGATCAGCTGGTGTCCCCACTAACCTGAAAACTCACACAACTGCCTCTAGCCAATCCTCGGTTTCCTGAGGGTCCGTATCCCCGCGGAACCTGGGCAGTCTCTGACGCTAAAACTCGTGCAGTGCACTAAGGCGATGTGCACTCTCAGCGGCTGGGGCTGGTGGAATAGGTGGCTCGGCGGGTAGTGGTACCGTCGGTGCCTCCGCTGAAAAAGGGCCCTACACTGAGGCCTTGTCTCTCGGTGGGCTTTCGGCTCGCACAAAACTCGGAACCCTAGATGGTTTCCATCGTGGGGCCATCCTGAAAGAAACAGGTGTGCCACGGTCAAACAGTATGCCTGGTGAGCTGACACAAAGTAATCACAAAGAAAACTTTTGTAACACACATGCAATCAATGTTTTCATGCATTGAGTTGGAAATCAGAAGTCAGGGTCCAGGTGTACGGATACGTCAGCCGCCGCAACAACACTGGACTCCCTGGACTGATAACCACACTCAATACCCTTAACACTATTTTTTCACATATAATAAAGATCAGAGTCCTGAGTTCTATGGTAGAACCGAACTCCTCTGATACCAATTTTTCACGAACCGTCCTCGGGACCCGTGTCGTGACTACCCCAAGCCCGTCTCCCATAGGCCAGGGGCTGGAAACTAGAACCAAAGTGTAAATCCCAACAAAAAGAGGAATTCATTGCCTTAATAAAGTAAACAAACACCACAGAGTAAGCAAGAAGAAGTATACACTAAGTAAAACTGGATACAATAGTAGTGCGGAAATTAAATGGGCCAGAATACAAGCCCAAACTGAAAGTAATGTACAACTTGAAAGAAGTTATAACAACTGAAAGTAAAGCAGAAACGTCGAGCCGTCCACTGGAAGTCCCACCTGAAGGGTGGGTACAGATAGCCTCCACAGCTCCTCGGGTCCAACCGTCCACACCGTGTACGTCCCGCCCAGTGGTCCACCTCCAGGTACTGACTTACTCCACAAGACTCAACCACGATCAGCATTGTCCGTCGTCTGCATCCAACACAACGTAGTGCAGGCATAGCCCGTGCAGGGGTGAGTATACGCTACTCAGTAGGGACCCCGAGACCCCCAAAGGTCTCCCAGAATCTACAAAGGATAATCCAAAAAGGAAAGATACAATCACGAAGTAACATCCAACACTACTTAGGTATATTCCCATATATATACCTAAGTCATCAATTCCAATTCGGTTCCAACATCCAACCCCAAGTTCGATCACGTCCACACAGGAAAACACAAACCAATCCACATAAGAAAGCACAACATAATCCACATAGGAAAGAAAGTCAATAATATCGAAGATAATTATTGGAAGTCAAGACTCATCTCACACAGGTATACTTCTTCATAAGGTGATAGAGATGATCAGATGTAACCACTGATTCATCTAAGTTGGGACCCACATAGGATACTAAACTAGCTAAGCTGTCGAACCCACATAAGATACAGACCAACTACTCTTCCAGAACCACGTAGGATAGCAAGAACAGAGTCAAACACTGCTAGACCCACATAGGATACAAGAACAATAGTCATCATCATCAAACCCACGGAGGATTTTAGTATGGTCATCATTGCTGCCGAACCCACGGAGGATTTCAGTGCAGTTTTCATCGCCGTCAAACCCATGGAGGATTTCAGTACGGTCTTCATCACTGCCGAACCCACGGAGGATTTCAGTGCAGTCTTCATCGCTGCCGAACCCACGGAGGATTTCAGTGAAGTCTTCATCACTGCCGAACCCACAAAGGATTTCAGTGAAGTCTTCATCGATGTCGAACCCACGGAGGATTTCAGGGCAGTCGTCGTCACTACCGAACCCAAGGAGGATTTCAGTTCAGTCATCGTCACTGCCGAACCCACGGAGGATTTCAGTGCAGTCATCATCACCGTCGTAGTCGCAGCCAGATTTAGGGTTCCCGCACACAGCATGCTCGATTCCGGGAGGGTCCGCTCCACGAGCCAAGGGTTTGATACATCAACTGACACGTAGTCTGGAGTTGATGTATCTCAAAGTTCCGTCTTGACAAGAGTAACTCAACGTGACAGACGCCGCATCAATCGGACGTCCGGTCTGAGAGTTATTGTCTTTTTTGTTCTAGGGGTCCGGTTGGTTTTTTAAGTCAAAACCAACCCAACTACACTCCAACTATGTCCAAACCTTGATAGTAGTAAGATAAGAGGTCCTTCTCACTAATAGGAATCCAAAAAAGTCGATGTCACGTCAATCGGACGTTCGGAGCTCAAGTTATAAGTGTTTCCGCTCTGTGGGCCCGGTTGGTTTCATGCTCGAACCAACCCGGCCATACCCAAAATTCTTCGAAAACATGATTGTAATATACCAAAATGACCGTCTCGATCCAAAGATCGTATCGCAACTGACGGTGCGTCGATCTAAGGTCTGTATCCCAACATATGGGAAAAAGAACGAACCTGACCGGTTTTAGGGGATTTTGGGCCCGGCCCGAGACACCCCGGGTCGGCCCGAACCGGGTCGACCCAAACCGGGTCCGGGTCCATCCCATTCAGGGGCGGCCCGGAACATCCGGCGCGTCCCGGCCCGGCTTGGGTGGCCCGGCCCGGCGCGGGCGTTCCCCAAACGGCCAGCTCGGTGCTGGCCCAGCCGAGCGGAAGGGGGGGGGGGCTGCCCCCTTGATTGAAATTGCGGCCCCGACGTGGGGGCTGCTCCTTTTCCAGAGGATGCGGCGCTGGGCGCCGCCTCTCCCCCGGGTCCCGCGCAGCCGTGGGTTCCCAGTCGCCTGCCGCCATGGCTTCATCCGCGGCGGTCCCTCTTGGCAGCGCGCCGGAACGATGCCGCTCCGGCGACCCGTGTCGTCGGTGAAAACCGCGGGCCACCGAAGCCGCTCCGGTGGTCTGTTCTTGCTTCCCTCTGCGCCTAGGGTCATCTTAGGACCCGTAGATTACTGCGACGGCCTCCAATTGCTCAACAGTCCCGTTTCATCGTCGCCCAACATTCCGCGCATCAAGAACAGAGAATCGGTGGGTTCAGACTTGTTCGTTGGTCCGCACCCACCACGTTAGTGGTTCAAACGACTTTCAAAAATTTAATCATATGTTGAGGATATAATCCACATAAATTAAATTAAACCAAACCCCCTACCTCGATGAAGTCGTCGAATGAGGTTTGTCTTGGGAAAGGGACGTCACGGAAGATGACGTCGCGGAAGGAGGATCGTCGGCGTCGCGGTACACGGCATCGCGGAGAAGAGGATCGTCGGCGTCGTGGAAAAGAGAATCGTCGGCGTCGCGGTACATGGCATCGAGTCGTCGATCTCCTGCGAACTAGAATTCTTCTTCGTCTTCCATTGGAGGTCGGTGTTCTTCGTCGTTCTTCGCATTCTCCAATGAAGAAGATGAAGATTCGAAGGCTTTGAGCAATTCCTCTCTCAATCCTTCTCTCACAACGAAACTAACCCTTAATGAAATAAGACTTTGTCTTATTTAATTAACACACACAAGCCAACGATCAATTTGAAATTTGAAATGAATTCCCAAATTAATTACATTGAATAACTTAATCAATTAATTAATTAAGAGAGTTGACTTTTCATTTAAGGGGGATGCGGGTGTGTTACACAATTAATGGGGGTTTGAGGAAGTTGAAAGGGTGGGGCTCGTGTGGGGACCACCTCACATTTATCCACACATGGGTAGTTAGGAACTAATGGGTCCCACCCCAACTCTTTTACATAGGATATAACTACTCACAAATAAAAATAAAATTGGTTGCACAAATTTTATTTTATTCATTACTTAACTCATTAATTTTAAAACCACACCTGAGAAAACGCAACTCCAGAAAATGTTTTCCTAAGCAATTACCAGCGCTGCGATTCAATTGGTGTCCTATGATTTCTATTTCGAGCACCGGTTCAAAATTTAGGAAAACCCACTTGTTCATTCACTGAACGTTCCCGAGCTAAACTTCGGAACATGATTTTGGGCACACCGGGCCTCGGAATCAAGTGTCGTCAGAAACTGCATTCTTGTAAAATCCCAAAGAAAATTAAGAAAAAAATTTCCTTGAATTTTATGGGTCTTTACACACTATATTTTGTAGTTTTTACATTTTATTTAAGTCATGAATTATTCATTTGGGTAACTTATTTTTATCCCAAAAATAAAAATTTCCTTATTAAATAATTTAAACAAGATTATTACAAATATTAAATCCATTTTATAGTCTTGAATTTTTAAAATTGATAAAAATAAATTTTAAAATAATAAATGTATAACAAAAAAAATATTTTAAAGCCCAAAAATAGATTTATTCTTATTTCTTACCAAATTAGAATCATTATATGAATAATAAAATTTTTATATAGATAAACAGTAAATTTAATTAAATTTTGTAACTACAATATTATTAATTTAACTTTTAAATAAAAACATATAGTTTATGATAATAAAAAAAATAAAAAATATTTTTGTTTATCCATGAATAATTAAATTAGAATTCTTTATAGTTACTCAATTATTTATTAGATGTTATTAATTTATTTTAATAATCATTCCTTGAATTTTATCAATTCATTTTATTGATATCATTCTTTAACCACTAGTATAAAAAATAGATTTTACATTGAAGTTTTAACATCGGTTTTTAAAAGGCTATGGTTAAAATGTTTTTAACTTTGGTTATTTATATAACCAATGGTAAAATCATTCTTATTGGGGTTTTAATGTCAGTTTTTAAATAACTAACATTATAACATAATTTTTAATATTATTTATTTAAAATACAATGTTAAAAACTCAATTTCTAACATTGGTTAAAATATAACTCAGGTGAAAGTTAAAATTTTGGATAATGCGAAAGCGGTGTTCCATTTTTTCACAACATGGCTTTTAAATTGTCAATTACTAATTAAAATTTATAATTTCATGTTATGCATTTTTCAGTTTCATTTGTATTTTTCATGCTCCACACTTATTCATTTCAAATCAATACTTTCAATCTACATCATTGTTCCACCAATTATTCTTTCAGTGATCTCATCATGGTATTTATAATTATTTTTCCATAATTTAAATTGTTTATGATTAGTTTTCTCAATTGATACACCTGTTAATGATTCTTTTTTTATAATGAAGAGTGCCTCTTCAGATCATGTTAAAAATAACAATATTTTACAAGAATCTAAAATTCCTCACAATTTGTAGCTTTGAAGGCCTCATGAGTTATTTCCTCCAAATAAAATCATGTCAATCAACACTACAAAAAACATGGAAATTAAGTCAAATATTCATGTTAGTTTTTTCTATATTTGTTTCAGTTTCTGTGATTTTTTACCGTTATCGATCTTGTATTTTTTTGGAGGAAGTAATAATAATTGAAAAAATTAGAAAAAATAGATATTTTTTACATAAATTATTGTATAAATAACATAAAAAGGCACATTAAATGTTTTGTTTCTTACTATCAATGTTGAATGTGATTTTCGACATTGGTTATAGAAAAATAGATGTCAAATGTGACTTTTGGAATCAGTAGTATAATAAAAAACATAAATTCTTCAAAATAATAATTTTAATTTAGATTATAATAATTGATGTTAAAAAAAATAAACATTACTTACAATAACAATACTTAAAAAGGATGTTAAAACATACAAAATATGATGTAAAAAATCTTACTTTTGTAATAATGATGAGTAATAAATTTAACAAAATTATTTAATTCATAAAAACAGCTTCTTTAAAATCAATAAAATTATACCAAGTGGATTAGTACTTATTAATTCTATTAAAAAATAATTTATATTATTTAAAATAAATTAATTATAATGAAATTTTATATTTTAACATCAAAATAAACTTTCTTTATATTAACTACATACTGGTAATTCCAAACTGATAACATGTTTAATGGTATTATACCCAATGGCTATATACTCTTTCATAATAATCATATAACAACTATATTACCCCCATTACATCCTATAAATTTATTTCATACTAACTTCTCAAAGCACACTTATCATTACTATAGTTTTCATTTTGGATTTTATAATATGTTTTCTCTTTTCAGGATTTTTTTCTCAATATTGATTTTGTTTTACTAATAGTGATTCTCAAGGTTGAAGATGATCCAAAGGATCTACTATCATAGTTAGTGCCTTAGAACCAAATTTTTACTTTCAATTACCTACATAATCAAATTCATTGATATTATATACTATCACATGATGAGTTTTCTTCTACATAACATTAAAGTGATAATTTTCTTAGAGTATTTTTCATATCGAAAGTCATAGAAGTTCCCCGCTATAAAAAGAACCTAAAAATTCCATGACTATATTTTAAAACATATTCCATGTGTTCTAGATGACATATTCTGATAGAAAATGAAATATTTTTTTATTATTAAGTGTTGATACTCATAATAAGAAGAGTATTATTCTCATAAAGTTTCATCTTTCATAGTATCCAAGATGAGAGGTTTTGAGGACAGACCCACCAATATGAATTCCATATGTTATATATATCATTGGGTATTCTTATCTACATATGTGTTTATTATTCCTTATACATGGTATTATTATTAATGTATATCATGAATTGCATACTTTGATGTATTGTTGAAAACTATGATTACATATGATCACGATGAAGTAAGGTACATTTGGTGTGTCATAAGTGATATGAAATCGATAGATAATTCATGAAAGAAATTTTCCATTCCTAGACTAGAATATGATATCTCAATCCCATTAATTAAAATAGAATTTTTTAATTAATTTCATGTCCATGGAAGTTTATTGATGAGTTCATTTCAAAGATTTGAATAAAGATATTAAATAATAGAGGTTGATGACATAAGTATGCAACTTATTTGATGAGATATCAAGAAAAAGAAAATATTATATTGTAATCATTCACATCAGTTTTTGTTATTATGCCATTAAAAAATTTCTTGATGGGTTTTATGATTTGTTTTTAGATTTTTATCTTTGCCTTCAGGACACCTCACCTAATTTCATTAAGAAAGAGGCTTAGAGGGTAAATAAGGGGTGGAAACACTAAACTATTCCTCATGGGGAACCAATTGGTGAATATAATATTTATTTATTTATTGAATAGATAATATAGTGTTATTTATTATTTATTTAAATAAATATTTATTATTTAATATTTGATAAAAGATGAGGAGAATTGAAGGGTCGATTTAAGGGATCAAATGGAAATGATATATTTTATTTAATATCATTTAAATAAATATTAACTTAATTTTTAATTAAAATGGTATTATATAATATACGAGATAGTGCATTCCATGTAATTATCATTATTATTATTATTATTATTATTATTATTATTATTATTAGGTTTGGGGTTTACTCATAATAGATATATTAGTTAAGGTCCTATATGAAATAACTAATTCTCTATACCTAAGTATATTAACTCATTTATAACATTTCAAGGTTAATATTAATTTTTGTGGACAAAATTTCACTCAAGATAATTTTCTTAAGCCTCAAGATAATCCACTCAATAATGGTATTAAGAATGAGAGACTTACATCCTCCTCCTCATTATTAAGATATAGATAATAAGGAAGAATCATTCAATACCAAAATTATTATTGTTATGATCAATGGTGAATAATGAAATATGATAATTACTTCTATGCTAGCACCCATAGTTCCATTGGTGGTATTTGGAGATTCAAATAACACATGTGGACACCACTAGAGGGGTTCTACTTTGGTGAATTCATCAAAACTATGGTACACTGAGTAAGTTAACCATGATCATTAATGAAGGGATAATTTTCAACCAAGGTGATTATTTTTTATAGATGAAATATAAATTATTTTTGAAAAAAAACCTCTCTTCAAATCCTTCAGGGTTTTTATCTTCCATTTCTGAGGATTTATCTAAAGTAACTGAATAAAATCATTTTTGGGAATGGGACCAACCACTTATGATGCACCCCATAACCTTCAAGTGGTATAAAAATGGTCACATATTAATTTATAATTATTTATTAATTATTTATCTCTTATGTATTTGAATGTTTGTTTTTCATTTTTACATTTTTTATTCATTAATCTGAAAGTCAATATATTATGATCATTCTATTTCATATGAACAAGAATAGATAAATAATGGCATGAGATCCCATCCATATGTTCCAAATATCTTGGATTTATGACATAGACACAATGTTTTTAATGTAAATGTACACGTTGTGTGCTCATGGTTAACCACACAAGGACGAGTTGTGAAAATCCTGGCACATCATGTGGGGGTTCGGTATGCAACATCATTATACATCTTGTATTGACCACCAGTTAGAACATGGTATGATGAGGTTACACAGTGTGTATAGGAATATATGTCATATAACTCCCACATAGTTTTTCCCTTTGGGATTCATGGAAACCATGTAGTCAAAGTTAGTGACATGTAATTAATACACATCGTGTAATGAATGCCAGCCAAGTGATATGACAATGCAGGGACTAAATAGTGTGTAATAGTTTTTACATGTCCTATAACATATTATCACTCATGTGAAAAACATTTCAATTCCTAAGGAATTTATTGTGGGTCAAAATCATAGGAAATAATTAAAATCAGATAAACTACACATCTTGTAGCAATATGTACACATTATGTGATAGTGTTTTTCTATACAACTTATACAGTGAATATTTCTGAGCATCATGTCTGGTTTTTAAATAATTAATTAATTATTTACACACAATTTTGTAGATAAAATTAATGTATGGTTAACATAAACTTCATTCACTACGTGGGAAAATAAAATGATAAATTTCACCAATATCAAAGGTGTGTCATGTCTTCTTTAATTCCATATAGACAATGATCCTTGATTCACGAAACAATATGTTGTGTTTATCATGAAACATCTTCTAGGAATACACATCAATAAGTATAATATAAAAAATCATATATAGTATTAGTCACAATCCATTTCATGTTATGTAACATGTCTTGTAATAGCTAAACTTCAAAAATGGGTTTAAGGCTGAAGAAAAAAGGTATACATCATTTCATCTCTAGAACATGTCTGTACTTATTTAATTTTAATTAAAATTAATTAATTTAAATTATTTAAAATTACATTGGATTGGAATCTCAAGGAATTTTTAGATGTATAATTTAAGATAAATGAATTAATATGATTATTAATTATTAATTCGAGAATTTATTTTAATAAAGTAATAATTAAAATGTATGCTAGCTAGTTTATTCAAATCCATAGTCTTTACACGCATTGATGGTCATGATCTTGACCGAATTATGTATGTTTGTATTATATTTAATTTAATTAATATTTCATGAGTTTTTTATAATTTATTGTTAAATTAAATATTAGGATTTATGTATCATTCCTTCCTCCTTATTATGTGTTGGCATGTGTGCCCACAATTTATTTTTTGTAACCCATATCCATTGGTTCCCCTAACATATATGTGATTAATAATATATAAAGTAAGTATTTCCTAGGTGAGAGGATATGGTTCTAGATTGGGATGAGGTAAAACCAATTAGAGGAGATACACAGTTCATGTGGTGGAATACTAGAACCTGAGCCCAGTTTGTCTTAAGGAGTTATTCCCCAAGGTTCGAGGGTTATTTTATCATCCAATAAATAAATTTACTACTAAATACAACCTCATAATCATTCTAAATATTTATTTTTTTACAATTCATGGTTATTTATTTATTTAAGTGATTCTTTTATTGAATATTTAAAAATGATCACTTAAATTAAAAGAATTTAAAAGCACGTAAGATGGAATAAAATAAATGGATTATGTATTAATTATTTTATCAAGACTGGGTTAATTGATTATTTAAAATACATATAATATTAATAATCATGTAAAGGATAAAATAAGAACAATATATGTCTAAGATAAAAAAAATCCCTCAAATGAATATTAATTCGGAATATCCTTCCATTACATGATTTAGAATAAAAACATATATCAAAGTGTTGGTCTATCCCTTTTTAGGACACTTTCTTTTATTAGGGAGTACTAACGAAATTTTTGGGTTGAATTAACTACATTATCATCAAGAGTATTTTCTCTTGAAATACTTAGTATAACATGAAGGAAACTGTGGATGAAATATGAGTTCAAGATTTCAGGATTGGGGAGTCCACAAAATATTTCAAGGAACTATCATTTTATATAGTTGTCCATTCCTCCTACCAAATATATATGAGTAATTTAACTAGGAACTTGTTTGGTTTATTATAAAGGAATTATATATCTTTACCACAAGAATATCTATGCAATAGGATATTCTGAATCCAATGGCGAGGGATATTTGGATTTGATAAAATAGTGGGAGACTAATAAAAAAAATTTATGTTGAGCTTTTAGTAATCATAATAAATTACTAAAAACATTATTTTATTTATTGTATAAAAATATAAAGTAATTCAAACATGGTATTATCCATACAGTCAGTATTATAGAAATATAATCTTCTGACCATCTCAAACTTCTATGAGTGATACAGGATATTATTCATTATGCTATTTTAGGGGTGAAAGTTCTATATGCTAGAGTCCCCAGTTCTAGATTAAGATCCTTCTAAGGAGGATAGTGAAGTGGATCATACTATATTCTAGAAATATGTAGATTCTTCATTGGATTCCAAATTCCTTATGATACCATCCATAACTTCTGAGCTCTAGAAGTTTCATGAAAACATTGATACATATATCAAGTTGTCTCATCACCATGATCTCTATTAGGAGAAGTCTATATGGGATAGGTATCATATCTCCAAAGAACTTTTTACATGAAACCTTTGAGAATGCGTACTAGTCATGCCTCATGTATTCAGGTTGATTATCTAAATTTATTGTCTACAAATTTTGGGTTTTAATCTACCTAGATATGTGTGCACTAACCTCATATTTTCCTCACTGCTATAAAGATTCTCCAATTTTATTATGAATTTCAATATAAATAATTTTGATAAATCACCCCTAGATATCCTGATTATAACTACCCAATAATATAAGGAAATTAAGAATAAAAAACCTTTTTCCTTATAGTGAACAAGAGGAAGGGAAAGGAAAAAAGGTCCCAAGGATAACACTAAGTCAAGGTCACATTTGTAATTCCCAAACAAGAGAAGGAGGATCAAGGGGTGGGATAAAGAATAAGATGCAGTGTGTTTTTCATGTTGAAATAAGGGGCACTGGAAGAATGATTATACCTCAATGAATAAGAAAGGGGATTTTTTAGGTACATTCAATATCAAATTAAATATTTTAATTTCTATAAATTTGGTATTAGATACAGCTTATGGTGCTCACATTTATATCCACATATAAGAACCATACTGATTCGGAATGGTTTCTAGAGGTGAGGTGGATTTTTGAGCTTCCAGTAGAGAAATACTAGTTTCACTAGATATTAGAGACTACCATATTACTTTACCAATAGGTTTAATTCAAGTTTTAAATAATTTTTATCATTTTCCCAAATTTATCAAAAATAACCATCTCCAGATTATATATAGATAGACTTATTTTAAATATTGGGAATAATAGTTTCTACTTTTATAAAGATAGTATTTGTTATGGTATGTAACATTGGAATAACAGTTTTATATGATTAAATATGAAAACAAAATATTATAAATCAATAATGAATCAAGTTCATATGACTCATATCACACCCATATATAGAATAACTATATTAATCATGTAAACAAGAAGTGATTGACATATCTATATCAAAAGGTATATTTAGGTTCTTTTGAACTAAAACCCTTAGGCATATGTCACATTTATTTGAAAGGTAAAATGACCAAATCACCATTTAGTGGAAATGGTGAAAGGTACAAAGAGATTCTTGAATTCATTCATACATATGTGTATAGATCTTTTCCATTTGAATCTAGACGTGGATAGTCTTACTTTATAACTTTTAATTATGACTTTAGTTGATATAAATTTATCTACTTAATGAGATATAATTATGATTCTTTTGATAAATCTAAGGAGTTCAATATTTAAGTAGAGAATCGAATTGGTAAAAATATAAATAAAATTCACTCAGAATATAGTGTAGAATATCTTATCAAATATTTTGATACTATATCAACTCACTTGTAACGACCCAATCTTTTTGAGTAGTATATTAACTTACTCTTATTTATTTAATAAGATGTTAATGGTTAATGCAGAAAGAGGAGTCGATGGCTTCATCCAGTAGACTCAACCCTTACGAAGCCCACTTATCAGAGCTTGGGAAGGAGGTAGCATCTGTGGGCTTCGCTTTGGACCAAGCCCAATCCGAGCTCCAGCGTGTCAAGCTTGAACGAAAACGCTTGCAGGAGAAGTTCAAGTTAGTGGAGATTGCTACTAGGGCAATGTTATCTGAGACTCCCTCAGATTCTCTCACCATAGCACACCTTACACTTAGGTCTTATGCCAGTGTTATAAGGGGCTATGTGATGAGACCCTAGTTTCCTTGTGTAATCCTTTCGGGTGAATAAATTGAGATTTCTTCCTTTAGTAATGTTTGTGAAATTTCAAATGTCTAGATAATTTTAGAATGTATTTTATTGATGAATTTCGAAAAAAGGATATTTTAAAATATTTATGTAAACCCTAAATAACTAATGATGTGTAATGATTTTCAAAAAATGGTCTTCTACAAAAGTGTTCAGTAAGGAATTTGGAGTCTAATAAGATCAACTTAATTTTTGATGAATAGTAAATTATGAATAGTGATTTTACGCTTAGGATTAGTAATGTGACCAAATGGATTAGTAATTTCACTCAAAGAACGTTTTAATATAAATTAGACACCTAGATTAAGTAATGTGATTCAATAAAATGGGTAAATAACGGTTTCATAAATTATTATTCAAGTATTAGTTTTTTCGGATGAATAGTGTTTTTTTAATTAAAAATTTAATTAAAAATAATTAGAAAATTATTTTTATAAAAATGACTTCATTTTTGAACTCAGAGCATCGATATTATGTTATGGTAATTTTTGGGGTTTTTTCTGAAAAAAATGAATTTTCGATGAATAGTGTTTTTATTTAAAAATTAAATTAAAAATATTTAGAAAATTATTTTTATAAAATGGATTTCATTTTTGAAATCAGAGCATTGATATTTGATTAAGGTGAAATTTTGGGATTATTCTGAGAAAGTTGAATTTTTAGTGAATAGTAAAAATACAGTTTTAGGGTTTCGGTATGTTTAATGACATCATAACTGTGTCATGATGATGTCATGAGTTTTTTCAAGGGTTGGCCGGCCAAGGGTGATGAATTATTGTTTTGGGGGCCCCATGTGGCCTAACTCCATGATAAGTGCCAAGGGAGAGCACATGGGTTTGAGAAAAGCAAATGTGAGGTGTCCCTTGGCCATTAATGCTTTGTCCCCTCACTTTCCCTATAAATACCCACCCTTTCCTCCCTTAGTTTTCACTCCCAACTCTTCCCCAACGAAGTTCTGGTCTTCTTACCTTCCAAGGAGTCCTCCCAAGGTGCCCCCAAGCCCTCAAGGTCCAATCCTTTGAGTTTCAAGAGTCACATTTTAAGGTAAGGGATCCGACCCCTCTCTTTCTTTTCATGAAATCTCTTTTATGTCATTCCTATTATGCTCCATGTTTTTATGTGAGAGGATGTTATTTTATATTCCTCTTACTGCCCTTTCATGTTTATATGATGAGAGATCCCCTCTTACTCTCATCATTTCGTTTTATGAAAGTTTAAGTGACGCCGTTAGGCTGCCGAATTTTTAAGGGATTCTTTCACCCTTCTCATTTTTCAAGTTCGATTTTCATGTCAAGTCTTTCAAGTTCCTTTTTATTATGTTGGGGTATGATCTCTATATATATCATACTGATATCTTATGATCATATGATGAGGGACCCTATTTGATCTTGTCAAATCATTTTCTTTTGAAGTTAAGTGACGCCGTAAGGCTGCCGAATTTTCATAAGAGAAATCTAATTTTTTTTTCCATGATTTTCATTTCAAATGGTATGTCCCTAAAATTTCATTTCCATGTCCATATGTCCCTCTTATTCTTTCACCCTAATGTTTTATGGATCATTTATGAGTGGGTGACCCATGTCCCCTCTCATTTCAATGTTTTCTAAAACCCCGAAACTTAGCCGTTATGCTGCAGAATTTTCCCCTCAAATTGCCTCTCTCTTTTCTCAAAAATTATTTTTATGTTATAAAGTGAATACTCAAAGCCCTTATTTCTACAAGGGTATTCACATATATATCAAAATGTTCCATTTTAAATTCTGGGATTTACATACATGAGACCCACCTTCCTTTCTTGTGGGTTTTAAAGTGTCGTAAAGATCATGTCTTTAAAGCAGTTTTTAAAACGTTATGATTATGAAATGAAACCCATTTATTTTATGCTATATGGGTCATTTATGAAATGTTTGATGATGATATATGTGGCTCACATGATAATAAAGGCAAATTTAAGGGTGCGCCCTGATAGCGCTCCAATGCATTGGGTAATGATGTAACCACTAGAGATTACAATTTTCACGATACCTCGGTGAATAACCTTGGTAATTTTCAAATGACACCTTGGGGATGGACCTTGGTGATATGTTCATGATTGTCTATGTTAAATGATGTAGCCACATCTTCAAGTTATGAAAAATGTTATTTTTATTATGAAATGCCTCATGATTTCTTTCTCATGCCTTAAAGTTCTTTTCATGTCCTTATTGAAGTATCTCAAGTTCACATGTGAAATGTTCCTCTTGTTTCCCTTACTGGGCCTTCTGCTCACCCTTTCTTTTGATGTATGTCCCCAGGTTATGAGATGCATAATGAACATAGGATGAACTAAAGGAGAATCCTTTCAAGTGTTTAAGAAGAATGTTTTTATGTTTTTTTTTTGTGTATTATGATCCTTGTTTCCAAGACACTAAACCTTAACGATCCTCAGTTTTGTGTAATGTAATGAAAGTTTATGTTATAAAATGGTGGGATGCTATAGTTGGTATCAAAGGATGGTTTAGTTATTTGTGGAAATTAGGATATAAAAAAACTTTAGGAAGAACCCTATAGAAAAGTTTAAATATAGGAAAACTTCCTGGTATTTTGGTAAGTATTAAGTAAGTGGTCTATCAAACAAATACATCCCTGTCTGGATACGAGCAGGTAGAGGCGGCTCTGGCACAGATGTACATAGGGGTAAAACCCGAAAACACCGCTTTGAGCTAGACTCGAACGGGAACTGGTGCACGATAACGGGCCTTGCTGCACTCTTGGTTACGACACTCCCGGGGGATATGTTTGGTTAATCACATGCTTTTTATGAATCATTATGAAGGAATTATAGAGAACTATAATTGTCTAAGCACAAAGTCTTAGTTAAAAGATTCATAAATGAAATAAGTTTCTCACTAAGGTTTTATTCTTTTAGAAAATGGCGGGCAATAGGAGAAACCGTGCCGATGGTGACCGCAATGCACCATGTGCTGACGGCCCTCCGATGGAAGCCGGAATGGAAACATTCATGCGGATGATGAACCAACTGACTCAAGTTATGAGTAATAACTTGAATCAAGCTGAGAGGCCGACCTCACCACGAAGGGAACAACTTTCTGTTGAGTCCTTCATGCGTCAACGACCGCCAACATTCAGTGGATCTACTGACCCATTGGTTGCGGAACAATGGATAAGCTCCATTGAAAAGATCTTTTCTGTACTTCATTGTTCGGAACAAGAAAAAGTCACCCTTGCTGTTTACCGCCTAGAGGGAGAAGCTGATCAGTGGTGGTCACTGATCAAAAACACGAAGCCACGAGGAGAGATGGAAGCTATGGAGTGGGAAGAATTTCGGGGGATTTTCTTTAACAAGTATTTCCCTCGTTCCATGAGAACGAAAATGGAGAAAGAGTTTCTCGAGCTGAAGCAGAAGGAGAACGAATCTGTCGGAAGCTATGAGATGAACTTCACAAGGCTTTCCCGTTATACCTCAAGCTTTGTCATGGACCCTAATGGGAAGGTTGATAGATTCTTTGGCGGACTACGACCACATCTGCGGAAGAATCTAGCCAACAGGGACTACGATAGCTATGAAGAAATAGTTCGAAGTGCTATGAAAGTTGAACTAGAGTTTGGAGAGACACAGTGGTCTCACAAATCTAATGAGAAGAATAGAACTCTAGAACCAATCCTGGGAAGAAGTTTTGATCAGGAAAGAGGTGGAAAGCATATGCAACATGCCACATGCAATAAATGTGGGAAGAAGCATCCGGGGAACTGCTTGATCGGAAGTGGCAAGTGCTATAGGTGTGGAAAAGAAGGCCATATTTCTCGGAATTGTCGTGGTGATGTGAAGCCTCAACTTCCCAACACTAACGACAGAGGAAAGATGGTTCCGGCCCTACCCGAAGTCACATGCTTCAAGTGTGGACAGCTTGGGCACTTTGCTAATCAATGTCCAAATCCGAGGGCGGTGGAGGGGAATCACCATCAACCTCAGCAGAGGCCAAGGGAGCAAGGTCGTGCTTTCGCTATCACAACAACTGAAGTTGAAGTTCCGAACGATGTGGTAGCAGGTACTCTTGTTGTCCTCTCAAAACTAGCAAGTGCTTTATTTGATTCTGGTTCTACGCATTCCTTTATTTCTTCCAAGTTTGCAAAGAATATAGAATCAATCCCCGAATTGCTTGAGGTAGAGTTGTCAGTCAAGACTCCAAGTGGGATTATCCATGCATCAACAGTGTTTAGAGACTCTAGTGTTTACTTTGGTGAGCACAATCTTATCGCAAATCTAGTAGTCATTCCCATGATGGAATTTGACATTATACTAGGGATGGACTGGCTTTCAAAGTATAATGCTAAGATCAAATGCAGAAGTAAGGAAATCTCAGTAGTCTTGAATGAACGACCTACAGTTATCTTCCGAGGAGAGATATCCCGAACTGATCCCTATCTAGAAGCACCTCCTATAGCTTTCTTTATGGAGTTAATCGGTGATGAGGAAGAAGGGAAAGGGAGCATACAAATTGAAGATGTTCCGATTGTTCAAGAATACATGGATGTATTTCCTGAGGAGTTACCTGGACCTCCCCCAGAAAGAGAGGTAGAGTTCTCCATTGAACTCGTACCTGGGTCTCAACCGATATCAAAGACTCCGTATAGAATGGCAAATGTGGAGCTAGAGGAGCTAAAGAAACAACTCCAAGACTTGTTGGAGAAGGGGTTTATCCGACCGAGTGTGTCTCCTTGGGGAGCACCAGTTCTCTTTGTGAAGAAGAAGGATGGATCAATGCGGCTATGCATTGATTATAGAGAACTGAACGGGATCACAGTGAAGAACAGATACCCTCTTCCAAGAATTGATGATTTATTTGACCAACTTCATGGGGCTCAATTCTTCTCTAAGATTGACCTTCGATCTGGTTATCATCAACTGAGGGTAAAGAAGGAAGATATTCCAAAGACTGCCTTCCGATCAAGATATGGGCATTATGAGTTTACTGTTATGCCCTTCGGCTTGACTAATGCTCCTGCTATTTTCATGGATTTGATGAATAGAGTCTTTAAGGACTACCTTGATAACTTTGTGGTAGTTTTTATTGATGATATTTTGATATATTCAAAAAGTCGGGAGGAGCATGAAGATCATCTGAGGGTTATTTTGAAAACTCTACGGAAGGAGAGGCTCTTTGGGAAGTTCAGCAAGTGTGAGTTTTGGTTACAACAAGTGGCTTTCTTGGGGCACATCGTAACCAATGAAGGAATCTCGGTTGACCCTGCAAAGACAATGGTTGTGGAGGAGTGGCCTCAACCCACAACAGTAACTGAGATTCGTAGTTTCCTTGGTTTAGCGGGATATTATAGGAGGTTTGTGAAAAACTTTTCACGGCTTTCTAATCCACTAACCAAGTTGACTCGAAAAGGGGTTAAGTTCATCTGGACAAAGGAATGCGAGGAAAGTTTCCAAGAGCTGAAGAAGAGATTGGTTACTGCACCTGTGTTAACACTACCCTCTATCGGAGAAGGATTCGTTATTTTTAGCGATGCATCTCTGAAAGGGCTTGGGTGCGTCCTCATGCAAAATGACAAAGTAATTGCTTATGCATCTCGACAGTTGAAGATTCATGAGCAGAATTATCCTACGCATGATCTAGAGCTGGCGGCAGTTGTTTTTGCTCTAAAGATATGGAGGCACTATCTTTATGGGGAGAAATGTGATATATACACTGACCACCAAAGTCTAAAGTATATTTTCACTCAGAAAGAATTGAACATGAGACAAAGGAGATGGTTGGAGCTTATTAAAGACTATGATTGTTCAATTCATTATCACCCTGGAAGAGCAAACAAAGTCGCGGATGCGTTAAGCAGGAAATATCCTGTTGTTCTGGCAACAATGAGGATCCTGGGAGATCCCTTGATTAAAGATCTAGTAAAACTGGACATGGGAATTATAAGGAAAGGGACATCATCAACCCTATCCCAAATGATTTCTCAACCTTCATTACTAGAGAAGATCAAGAAGGCTCAAAAAGAAGATCCTTTACTGCAGGAGAAGTTCGAGGCTGTAAAGGATGGGAAGTTCCCTGATTTCAATATTGATCAAGAAGGTGTATTGAAATTTCGTACAAGACTATGTGTTCCATCTATTCCGGAGATAAAGAAAGAACTGATGGATGAAGCTCATAGCTCTACTTTCTCTATACATCCGGGAAGCACTAAGATGTATAGAGACCTTCGTGATCATTATTGGTGGGATAACATGAAGAGAGAGATTGCCGATTACACTACAAGGTGCCTGGTGTGTCAGCAAGTAAAGGCAGAAAGACAACTTCCTAAGGGGGTATTACAACCGCTACCCATACCAGTATGGAAGTGGGATAATATCACTATGGACTTTGTAACTGGTCTCCCGAAAACATCCAAAGGGAACAATGTGATATGGGTTATTGTGGACCGTCTCACCAAGACAGCCCATTTTATCCCTATTCGGGAAGATTTCTCTCTAGACCAGCTTGCCAAGATATACGTGAAGGAAGTGGTAAGGCTGCATGGGGTACCACTATCCATCGTATCTGATCGTGACCCAAGATTCACATCAAAATTCTGGAGAAGTCTTCAGCATGCTCTGAATACTGAATTGAATTTTAGTACGGCCTATCATCCTCAAACTGATGGCCAATCTGAAAGGACTATTCAGACACTCGAAGACATGTTGAGATTATGCTCAATGGAATTTAAGGGTGGATGGGATCAACACCTCCCATTAGTGGAGTTCTCCTATAACAACAGCTTCCATGCGAGTATTCAGATGGCACCCTATGAAGCTCTGTATGGAAAGCGGTGTAGAACTCCTACTTGTTGGGATGAAACTGGTGAGAGGAAGCTTCTTGGGCCTGATCTCGTGCAAGAGATGACAGAACAGGTTCATGCCATCCAACAACACATAAAGGCTGCTCAGAGTCGGCAGAAGAGCTATGCTGACAATCGTCGAAGGGACTTGGAGTTTGGTGTTGGTGACAAAGTCTTCCTTCGAATTTCTCCATGGAAGAGAGTCATGCGGTTTGGGAAGAAAGGGAAGCTCAGCCCTAGGTACATTGGCCCCTATGAAATCCTTGATCGCATAGGAGCAGTGGCCTATCGTCTAGCACTTCCACCGAACCTAGCTCAAGTTCATGATGTCTTCCATGTATCTCTCTTGAGGAAGTACATACCCGACCCTTCGCATGTACTGAACCCAGAGGTGGTACAACTTGAACATGACCTCTCTTATGAGGAGCAGTCAGTGGAGATCTTGGACCGTAGAGACAAGGTCCTACGAAACAAGACTACCCACCTTGTGAAAGTGTTGTGGAGGAATCATAAATATGAAGAAGCGACTTGGGAGCCTGAGGAAACGATGAAGCAAAAGTACCCTCACCTTTTCAACTAGGCCTCAAGTATAAATTTTGGGGACGAAATTTCTTAAGGGGGGAAGAATGTAACGACCCAATCTTTTTGAGTAGTATATTAACTTACTCTTATTTATTTAATAAGATGTTAATGGTTAATGCAGAAAGAGGAGTCGATGGCTTCATCCAGTAGACTCAACCCTTACGAAGCCCACTTATCAGAGCTTGGGAAGGAGGTAGCATCTGTGGGCTTCGCTTTGGACCAAGCCCAATCCGAGCTCCAGCGTGTCAAGCTTGAACGAAAACGCTTGCAGGAGAAGTTCAAGTTAGTGGAGATTGCTACTAGGGCAATGTTATCTGAGACTCCCTCAGATTCTCTCACCATAGCACACCTTACACTTAGGTCTTATGCCAGTGTTATAAGGGGCTATGTGATGAGACCCTAGTTTCCTTGTGTAATCCTTTCGGGTGAATAAATTGAGATTTCTTCCTTTAGTAATGTTTGTGAAATTTCAAATGTCTAGATAATTTTAGAATGTATTTTATTGATGAATTTCGAAAAAAGGATATTTTAAAATATTTATGTAAACCCTAAATAACTAATGATGTGTAATGATTTTCAAAAAATGGTCTTCTACAAAAGTGTTCAGTAAGGAATTTGGAGTCTAATAAGATCAACTTAATTTTTGATGAATAGTAAATTATGAATAGTGATTTTACGCTTAGGATTAGTAATGTGACCAAATGGATTAGTAATTTCACTCAAAGAAAGTTTTAATATAAATTAGACACCTAGATTAAGTAATGTGATTCAATAAAATGGGTAAATAACGGTTTCATAAATTATTATTCAAGTATTAGTTTTTTCGGATGAATAGTGTTTTTTTAATTAAAAATTTAATTAAAAATTATTAGAAAATTATTTTTATAAAAATGACTTCATTTTTGAACTCAGAGCATCGATATTATGTTATGGTAATTTTTGGGGTTTTTTCTGAAAAAAATGAATTTTCGATGAATAGTGTTTTTATTTAAAAATTAAATTAAAAATATTTAGAAAATTATTTTTATAAAATGGATTTCATTTTTGAAATCAGAGCATTGATATTTGATTAAGGTGAAATTTTGGGATTATTCTGAGAAAGTTGAATTTTTAGTGAATAGTAAAAATACAGTTTTAGGGTTTCGGTATGTTTAATGACATCATAACTGTGTCATGATGATGTCATGAGTTTTTTCAAGGGTTGGCTGGCCAAGGGTGATGAATTATTGTTTTGGGGGCCCCATGTGGCCTAACTCCATGATAAGTGCCAAGGGAGAGCACATGGGTTTGAGAAAAGCAAATGTGAGGTGTCCCTTGGCCATTAATGCTTTGTCCCCTCACTTTCCCTATAAATACCCACCCTTTCCTCCCTTAGTTTTCACTCCCAACTCTTCCCCAACGAAGTACTGGTCTTCTTACCTTCCAAGGAGTCCTCCCAAGGTGCCCCCAAGCCCTCAAGGTCCAATCCTTTGAGTTTCAAGAGTCACATTTTAAGGTAAGGGATCCGACCCCTCTCTTTCTTTTCATGAAATCTCTTTTATGTCATTCCTATTATGCTCCATGTTTTTATGTGAGAGGATGTTCTTTTATATTCCTCTTACTGCCCTTTCATGTTTATATGATGAGAGATCCCCTCTTACTCTCATCATTTCGTTTTATGAAAGTTTAAGTGACGCCGTTAGGCTGCCGAATTTTTAAGGGATTCTTTCACCCTTCTCATTTTTCAAGTTCGATTTTCATGTCAAGTCTTTCAAGTTCCTTTTTATTATGTTGGGGTATGATCTCTATATATATTATACTGATATCTTATGATCATATGATGAGGGACCCTATTTGATCTTGTCAAATCATTTTCTTTTGAAGTTAAGTGACGCCGTAAGGCTGCCGAATTTTCATAAGAGAAATCTAATTTTTTTTTCCATGATTTTCATTTCAAATGGTATGTCCCTAAAATTTCATTTCCATGTCCATATGTCCCTCTTATTCTTTCACTCTACTGTTTTATGGATCATTTATGAGTGGGTGACCCATGTCCCCTCTCATTTCAATGTTTTCTAAAACCCCGAAACTTAGCCGTTATGCTGCAGAATTTTCCCCTCAAATTGCCTCTCTCTTTTCTCAAAAATTATTTTTATGTTATAAAGTGAATACTCAAAGCCCTTATTTCTACAAGGGTATTCACATATATATCAAAATGTTCCATTTTAAATTCTGGGATTTACATACATGAGACCCACCTTCCTTTCTTGTGGGTTTTAAAGTGTCGTAAAGATCATGTCTTTAAAGCAGTTTTTAAAACGTTATGATTATGAAATGAAACCCATTTATTTTATGCTATATGGGTCATTTATGAAATTTTTGATGATGATATATGTGGCTCACATGATAATAAAGGCAAATTTAAGGGTGCGCCCTGATAGCGCTCCAATGCATTGGGTAATGATGTAACCACTAGAGATTACAATTTTCACGATACCTCGGTGAATAACCTTGGTAATTTTCAAATGACACCTTGGGGATGGACCTTGGTGATATGTTCATGATTGTCTATGTTAAATGATGTAGCCACATCTTCAAGTTATGAAAAATGTTATTTTTATTATGAAATGCCTCATAATTTCTTTCTCATGCCTTAAAGTTCTTTTCATGTCCTTATTGAAGTATCTCAAGTTCACATGTGAAATGTTCCTCTTGTTTCCCTTACTGGGCCTTCTGCTCACCCTTTCTTTTGATGTATGTCCCCAGGTTATGAGATGCATAATGAACATAGGATGAACTAAAGGATAAGCCTTTCAAGTGTTTAAGAAGAATGTTTTTATGTTTTTTTTTTGTGTATTATGATCCTTGTTTCCAAGACACTAAACCTTAACGATCCTCAGTTTTGTGTAATGTAATGAAAGTTTATGTTATAAAATGGTGGGATGCTATATCACTTCTCCTTATACGCCTAAGGGGAATAGTATTAGTGAAAGGAGTAACTGCACATTATTGTATATGGTGAGGTTAATGATGAGGAATGTGATTTATCCATTATATTTTGTGGGTATATATCACAAACATGAGTGAACATACTAATCCAATTTCTTACTAAAGTGGTAAACATAATTCTATATAATTTATAGTGCGGGGGAAATAATTCTTGTAAAAAGTACATGTTTGGGAATGTGAAGATTTTTTTAAGGACATTTCTGGAAATGAACATCAATATCAAGGGAAAAAGTGCATCTGTATAGTATATCCCATGAAAAAAATGAGATATTATCTATATAAAACCTTAGAAAAAAAAGGTAATACTGGCTAGACACACTATGTTTATTGAGAGGGATCACATCACTAAAATAGATAATGAGATAAAGATTAAATTTTATGAAGTTTATGCTCAAGATATGCATGATTTGGAATGTGAAAAAATTACAAAAATCCTCATAAAAGTGCTTGTTCTAGAGACTCAAGTAATGAATGGGAAAAATAGAGAGGTTGGAGAACCAAAGACATGGTTTTCTGGTCACCAAGGATGGTTACTCATTGTTAGTTGATAATGATAAACCTTTTCTCCTATAAAGAATTAGTAAGCATCTCAGAAGTTTCCATGTTTCAAGAAGACTTGAATTCTAATATGGATTTTATATACCCAAACAATGTTGGATTTTTTATAGATCCTCTAGTTGATGTAAATCCTACTAGTTTCAAATTAGTATTCTAGAATAAATTTGACATTTATGGAAAATTCATCAACTATAAGGCTCGGTTGGTTGCTAAACTGTTTAAGTAACATCAAGACATAGACTATGAAAAAATATTTTCACTAGTTATTATTACTGAATTCCATTAGAATTATTCTTGGCATTGCAGTTTACCCTAATTGTGAAATTTGGAAAATGGATGTCAAAATAGCCTTCCTTAATGATAACCTTGTGGAATATATCTATATGAAAATATGTGAAAGTTTTGTGAATATAAAAAATTTCAAATAAGTTATGCTAGAAATAGAGGTCTATTTATGGCTTAAAGCAAGCATCCAAATCATGGAACATTCATTTTGATGATTTCATAAAGGATGAATATGATCCCTTTTCTATAAAGGATTTATTGGGAATGTAGTAATTTTCTTAGTATTATATTTTTATAATATATTACTAATGGGAAATGAGATACTAGTCTTGCAATCTATTAAGATGTGGTTGAAAAAGTGATTCTATATAATGAAATTAAGTGAATCATCCTATACTCTTGGGAATAATATCTATAATGATAAATCCAAGATGTTGTTTGGAAAATGTCATGGAATATACATTGGAAAGATACTAAATAGATTTGGTATGAAACAATATAATATGGGATTATTTCTAGTTTCACATTGTATACATATATCTAATAAAATGTATCCTCAGACACAATAGGAGGGGGTAAAGAGGGAAATTATTAGGATTTATTATACATCAATTATATTATTCTTTATGTATGTAATGTTATGTACTAGGATTGATGTTTTCTATGACTTGATCATAGAAAGAAGATATCAAGAAGATCTAGGAGAATAACATTAGACAACTATAAAGACTATCCTAAAGTATCTGAGGGATACTAAGGATAAGTTCTTAGTTTATAGAGGATATAAAGTGATAGTCATCAGAGGATATAAAAAATCTAGTTTCCATACATACTAGAATGATCTAAAATCTTAGTCGAGATATTTCTTATTCCTTAATAGATGAGTTGTGAGCTAGAAGATCTCATGATTATATAACATAGTCTTTGTATATTACATCTTTTTATGTGTTTCAAGTAGTAAATATATTATAAAAATATATTATGATAATATTTCAATTCCTTTACTAGTTAATAAGCCAAGGTCACATCAACAGATTAAGCATATAATTCAGAATTATCACCTCTTTGGGGATTTTTCTCAAAGGGGTAAAGTCACAGTAAGTAGAGTATCTATGGAAGAATGAATGGTGAACCCATTGATTAAATGTTTATCTCATCAACAGCATGAATATAATATGATAGTTAGTGGAATAAAATTCATTAGTAGTTGACTCTAGTGTAATTGGAATTATATTGGATTTGCTGCCCTAGAACTAATTAACTTTGTACTTTCGATTACCTATATATTCAAAGGAATGAATATTATATCTTATCACATGATGAGTTTCCTATATAAAATTAATGTCATAATATCATTAGAGTGTCAGTAACATAAAAATTTTATATAAGTTACACACTATGATGAGAACTTATAAATTCCATGATAATATTATAAAGCATACAACCTATGGTCAAGATAACATATTATGACAGGACATAGAAGATTTTTTGAATATCAATTTCCACATGGTCAAAAGTGGTTGAGGCTTCTTCCCATGAATTTTTACACTTGGTAATCTCCAAGATAAGAGTTTATGAGGAAAACCTCACCAATTTAAATTCTACATGTTATATGTGTGATTGGATATTCTTATTTGAGGATGTGTGTATTGGTCCTTATACCTGA
This sequence comes from Viscum album, assembly GCA_963277665.1. Taxonomy (NCBI): domain Eukaryota; kingdom Viridiplantae; phylum Streptophyta; class Magnoliopsida; order Santalales; family Viscaceae; genus Viscum; species Viscum album. The sequence goes on along the minus strand of OY728129.1, from coordinate 1,840,543,523 downwards.
GATTATAATTAATGTATACCATGATTCACATACTTTGATGCATTATTGAAACTTTTGATGGAATATGATCATTGTGAAGTAAGATATATTGAGTGTTTCATAAGTGATATGACATTGATAGATAAATCAAGAAAGGATTTTTTTTTTCTTTCATAATCTGGAACATGATATCTTAGACCCTTTGATTGAAATATATATATATGATTAAGTCTATCGCAATGGTGGTTTATCAACAAGTTCATTTCATAATGACAAGGAAATTTATTCAATAATATAGATTGATGATATAAGTATGAAACTTACTTGATGATATATCAATAAAAATGGATTATATTACACAATATGTGTTCATATGAGGTTTTTATTTTCGTGACATTAACAAATTTCTTTATAAGTATCTTAACATGTTGTTAGATGTTAATCTTGGACTTTAAACCATATTGCATAATTCTATTGAGAAATATACTTAGAGGGTCACACACTACGTGTATTCTTAATCTCAGTTAAATTCTATTAGTATTTAATATAAAATAAATAGTATTCTTTATACCAAGGAATAATAAATACTTAGGTCATATTGAATGCATAAATTCAATCACCAGTTGTATTAGTTTGAAATATATGTGAGTGGAATATTAAAATAATATCTATTATCCAATTAGTGAATATAATATTTATTTATTTATTAGACGAATAATATATTGATGTTTATTTATTTAAATTAATATTTATTATTCAATGTTAGATAAATGCCTAGGAGAATTGATGGTCAAAGTTAAGTGCCCAGATAGAAATGATATATTTTATTTAATATCATTTAAATAAATATTAACTTATTTATTTAAGAAAAATTATATTTAAAAATATTTGAGTTAGAATACACCATAGAAATAGTATTTCTATTACTATTAGGAATGGAGTTTACTTAGAATAGAGATATTGGTTAAGGTCCTATGTGAAATAACTAATTCTCTAACCCTGAGTATCTTAAATCATTTATATTATTTCTAGGTTAAGGTAAATTTTTCACACATCATTTCTATAAATTTATTTCTCTCAAGATAAAAGAGAATCCAATCAAGAAATCTCTCAATAAAGAGATACTTTTATTCTCCTCCTCTCTCTTAAGACTAAGAGAATAGGGAATAATCCTTTAATACTGAATGGATTATTTTTATGATCAAATGTGAATAATGCAAGATGATCGTTACCTCCATGCTAGAGCCCAGAGTACTATTTTTGGTGTTTGGAGATTCACAGAGCACATGTGATACTACTAGAGGAGTTATGATATTTTCTATTCATCTCAATGAAGGTACAATAAGTAGGACAACAATGATCATCAATAAAGAAATAATTTATAAACGAGTTAATTCTTGTTGATAAATTATATGATAAAATACTCTCTCTTCAAATCTTATAGGGTTAATATTATCCAATTATGATAATTTATCTGAAGTTAACAATGAAAACCATTATTAAATAGAGTCTTAACCGCTTCTTCTTCACCTCAAAACCCTTATTTAATAGTTGTAAAAATATTATAATTATCTCTTCATTATCCCATTTTATTTTATACACTTTTAAGGGATGTAAACATCTATGGTATATAAAAATACATGGTATATAATACTTAATTTTATATACTTTTATTGTAATAATTCATTATAAATTAATAAATTTTTGTTAGTTTGATTCATATATTTTATGACTTATTCTCTACTATAGATAATTATTTCAAAATAATATAAAACATTGTTAAATATGATATGCATGTAGTTTAATGGAGTAAATTTTCTCTAAAACTTGGGGTTTTAATGATATGATGTAAGGATGTTATCCACCTTTTTTCTCTAGATGGATTATGATCATGTCATATGAAAATTTTCATGAAACTCATTTCTTTCCCATGGGTTAATTAATCTGTGATGGAATTATAAATGTTTTCATGTTCATGTGGTAGACATATGTATGTTTTTTCATTATGTTACTGGTGTTCCTAGAATTATATGTCCCTATAATTTATTAGGTAATGTTTTATAACTCGTGATATGATAGAGAATATATAATAAATCCAAACCCCTAAGGGATAGGTGGGCCCAAAATTATATACCCCTCTAATGCATTGGTTAAATACTTATATCTTATGAGTCTCCATTTTAAGGATTATGGGTAAAAGGAATCCACTATAGGACTTTTCCACTATGTGATGATAGTATTAGGAGAAATCCTTTACATAAGGAATGATTTTATATACATATTTATATGCCACATTCTTATTCCACAATACTATATTATACAACAATTCTATGTATATTTTTCATAGATCATGATTATACTATCATGTTTCCACACTCTTATGACTCATTTATTATGTTATTCTAAAATCCTTATATCATGAATCATGTTTTATGATCTATTTTTTATTTGCTATTATTTCCTTATCATATGTCATGTAACTTGATTATGTTTTCATATCCACATGTTCATCTTATACTCACATATGATCTTATATTTATATCTCTTATGTTCACCGCTTTCTATGTATCTAAGCTCACCCCTTTTTATATTTATATTCATTAGGAAATTAAGATGATTATTATGTGAAATATTTCGATAAGGGTATCATGTATTGATATTATTTTTGGGACATGTTGAGGAATGCTTATAAAATAGGTTGGTTATGAATCTAGTCTCCAAAGACACAAAACCTATAGGTTCTATGGTGAAACTTTTTGTGATATATAATAAATATTCATGTAAAATTATGTAATATTTATGTATGTTATGTTCGGGTTGTCTTATCAATGGAACCTTGGTGTGCATTCTGACTTTATGTTTGGTATGCAGGTTAAGCACAAGTTGCATAGTGGATCGGGCTGCAGCAGCTGGACTGGGATTAGAGATTGGTTTAAGTTGAGGTATGTGGTTGTAGTGGATCCACCATGTACTTTTGTTTTATTTTTCATTGTGTATGTGTGATCATCCTAATAGGTGATCTGTTGGGATGTATAACTATATGATTTCATTTTAAATTTGATATAGCTTGGTGTATGTATATTTTTTATGGTTTTCCTTAACTATAATTCCATACATGTGTACTCTAATTTTCTTTAATGGATATAGTTTAGTTATTTATTATTATTAATGGTTATGATACTGAGGGAATATTCTCTCAACTTCATTATTCAAGCCATTATTTTTTGTCAAAAATCTCTTCCATATGTGGATGTGTGCATGTTGTCATGTGGTGCTCTATCTTGGGTATCTATAGAGAAATTTTAGTCATGGAGTTACACTTTTAGCCTATAATTCCCCCATTTTTTATAATTTTCAAATAATACCATGTCCTTATATCACCCAAAATTTACTTGAATTTTAATTAAATGAAATTATTAAATTTAAGTATATGGGAAGAAAATTTCATTGAGTGTTTAAATTCATTTATCTTTATTGAGTCTTCTTATATTTGAATAAAAACATCATTTTAAGTGTGAGGAATAAGATGAATATTCAATGGGATTTGGAACATTTTCATTGTTATTTTTTTATATTTTGAAAAAAAATTAAAAAATGATGAAAATTATTGAAAATTATTTCTAAAAATTAGAAAGATGATAAAAATACAATAAGAATAATTGAAAAAAAAAATTTAAAGAGTATATATTAAAAAAACACTTGAATATTATTTTCTAACATGGTTTTTTGTGAGAGTTTTATTTTTTTACATTTTTTATTCCACTACCACATTAGATTTACCCTTTAATGTTCTTCCCTTTTGAATCTATGTATGACTGGATTAAATTTGAAACATTTATTAAAATTAGATCCAAGAATTATAGAGACAGAATGAAACAAACTTTAGAAATTTATGTGGGTCTGTAATAATGAAGATATAGGGTGTTTCCTTTGATGATGTCCATATATTCTGGTGGGAGTGAATCAACATGAGTGTAGGTGGTGAAAGTTTCATCATACCTAGATTTTTGGGCTAGGGCATCGGCCTCCATATTTCAATCTCTCTAAGTATACTTCATAATAATGACCTGGATAATTATGATCATGATAGTTCTTATTTCATTTGTGATTTACCATTGAATTTATTCATTATTATAAAATAATTTTTCCACTATATTATAATTTTTTTCCACCACTGATGGAATGATATTGTGTTTTATAAAAAGTAGGATGACATTGAGCATGGATTTCTATTTGGTTTTTATGGAATTATATTTCCCTTAGTATGAATTGAAGACCATGATAATGTATCCCCTTGAGTTTCAGATGATTCCACTACCCTTCATGTTTCCTTAGGAACATAAACCATATATATTCAGTTTAACCCTTTAGGTAAGGTCACACTAGCTCACCCAACGACCAGTAAACTATTAGTTTTCTACCTGTGCATAGATGGAGTGAGTTTATTTAAATAAGGAAACAGGTCCCACTTCATAAACAAGGGGTTTAAATATTTTATAATAAATCATAATTTTACCTTCAAATGGTTGAGGTTTTGGAACAAAGGCTATTATTTAATATTAATGGAGTATAGTTTGTGTTTGTTGTCAATCCTCACATGGAAGATCAGGGAGTTTGCAAGGAAAGAGATTGTATAGTATAATATGGCTACAATATTGAAGGTGGCATCATTTCCCAATGTTTTCCAAAATTTTGGGGTAAAAAATTAGGAGGAAGAGGCTAGCATCGTGAAGGGTATAATTCTGAAAATAATTCATCATGAAAATGGTAAAGGCATGGGTCTCACAAAGACTGTGATTATGTTTGTGAAGATGAGGAGCATCGTGAACGGTGAAGGTGATCTCCATGATTATGATAATTGGAGATTCATGAAGGTGTGAAGGTTTTGATGGATATCTCTGTGATTGTGACATGAATCATAAACTCCATGAAGGTTTTTGATAGATAGCTTTGTGGTTACAATGAACATCGCGAACGGAAAATTTCCATAGAGCATCAATACAAGAGGATCACTAAAAAGATGTTTTTGAACGATTTGTATAATCCTCTAATAGGTGGTGGAGCATCACAAATGGAAAAGCCTATAAATATAAGGCTACCCCTCTTCACTTTACATGAATTTTTCCAAGGAAAATTCAGAAATTATCTAATTTCGCAAATCCAAGGGAGCTTTGCGAAACTAATATTCTATATAATCTTGAGCATCGTGAAAAGACTTGTTAAGTCTTGAATAATGCCAATTATTATGATTAATTAGTGCTTCATGATGATGGGGTATTCTGTGTTGACTCGGTGATCTTTGTGAAGGAGTTTGTTCTGAAAAGGCAGGGGTGCTTTGCGAAGGAGTGAGCTTCACAAAAGGAAATTTTGAACATGTGGTTTTTAGTGAATAGTGCTTTCAGAGTGTATCAAATCAGTTCAATGATGCAAGTAGAGTATTTTTCTAGTAAGAGAAAAATTCTTTAATTCCAATCCATTGATGTGACCTTCAAGTAGATAAACTGAGTTAGACTTCTCTCAAAGTAGTGAGCTAGGGGGAGTCGACAGAAGTTTTCTGAGGGAGGTAGTGAGCTATCCCTAAAATCTTGTAAAGGAATTGTTCCTGGAACAGAGTGACTGTGTATAAACTTCCATATTCCACAACTAGTGAAGAATAGTGGATTTAGGTATGACCAATATGCTATCTTAGTATGTTCCTTAGACTATCCCTTAGTGGTAACCAAGTAAAATTGTTTTGTTTTATCTCTGTATGTGAATGTTTGATTACTAATCAAATCCATCATATAGGTTTATTGAGTTCTTACTAATATGGGAACAAGATCCATCATATTCAAAACAAAATTTACACACTGATTCAATCCCCCCCTCTTAGGGTGTTTTAGGGTCCTACAAGTTGTATCAGGGGTAGGTTCGCGTATGTTGGATACTCTATAGTAAAGTTATTCTCTATTGAATATTTGAGTGTCTTTCCTGTGTCAAAAATGAAGTGTAGTTTTGATTAATATCTAGTTATCTCTGATCATAATTCTATATCCACAAGAACATGATGAAAAAGAAAAATAAAGATAAGAGATAGTTGAATAATCCCCTATTATCTAAAGAATAGGTTGTATCTGGTTCTCTATGGCATTCTAACAATGAAGATATATTATTCTTGGAATGTAAAGACAAGGTGACTCAGGTTTCCACTAAAGAAAATGACATCACTTCTAATTCATGTAAATCAAAAGTTTCAAGTGATTAAGAGGTATGTGTTATCACCTTTTATAGTTTTCCTCAAAATAAAAATCCTAGAATAAGTGGTGATATTGATCAATCTAAAACCTCACATGAATTTTTAATTGAGAAAATATGAAATTATCTACATGATATTCCTAAATAAATAGATTTTATTTTTTATAGAATATTTCAATGTATGCTGGTATAGATAACCTAGATAGAATGATAAGATTATTATTTGGAAAAGGGCTTACAAGGAAAAATTCTTGAATATTTAAATCTCTCCAGAAAGGTTAGAATCTTTAATAAAGAAAATAGGAAAAGTAAAATATGTTCCTCAAAATAACTCAAATAAGTTTAAGAGAAATAGGGATTCAAAATACTCTTGAATAAAATATCCATGTGCTTGAAGAAAATTGAGAGATAGCACTGATGTAAAGAGTTTACAAATGGAATACATATACAAGAATATTAAGGAACATGACTCTTTGAATCAGAATAAAGTTGTGTTACATGAAGATAAACTTGTTATAATGAATAAGGCTTATAAATAAAAGATTATTATGATTGAAGATCAGAAAAAATCCTCAATATGAAATGTCTAGGTTTGGAAGATCAGTTGGAAAATCTTGATAAGACATATATTGAGACCTCACAAAAGAAGGTAACAATTGATGTTGCTACTCAATGATCATTGGAGGATTTTAAAGCTAAAAGACCTCCAACATATGATAAGGAGATCATGACATCATTTAATGATATATATCAAATATTTGAGAGGAAACATGTACCATCCAAACCAACTTTTTTTAATTCCTCTAATCCTATTATCATGAAGAGTGAAGGTTGTAAGACAAATACTGTACAATTATGGATGAAGAAATAAGATAGGAAACGAACCACCATGACTACGGTAGATAGTAAAAAAGAGTATGGAAACCAGTTTCTCGTAGAGAGATCAAAAAAATCATGATGAAGAGACAACAAACTTATATAAGATATACAATTAAATAAATATTTTTGGGTCAATGTTGGTACTGAACAATATTTGGGAATTTTGAATTAAATTTTTAGTAAAATCCTAAAAATATAAAAGCATAAAATAAGACTATCTGAAAGGGGGGGAATATAGAGATGAAGAAGAAACATCCATAGGTTCAAAAGTATCTGTTTACTACAAAAAAACTTGGAATGCTTGATAACATATGTGATGTATGCAATTTTAGTGGTCACAAGGTTGGTACATTCTCATCTTAACAAGTATCCAAAACTGCTTAAAAAAGAAGATCACAAAATCTGGCTTGGAATGAAAAAGAAAACTTGGGGAAATTATAAGAATATTGTAAATAGAAATAATACCAAAAAGGTTTCAAATAATAATGGTTAGAATACATTGGTTTTTAAGTCCAAGAAGTTAAAGGGTATTTCATTCAAAATAAATACTAATATGGATGAAACTCTGAAGAATCCTTGTGGAAGATTCAAACTTGTTGCCATAGCTCTTAATGACATGTTAGTTATCTGGATAGAATATTTTGAAAGAGTAAGAAACCTTGATGATTCACAAGCTAAGTCTAGTGAAAAAGAAAGAAAAAATATTCCACATGATGAAGGTAATGTGCATGAGAGTTTTCAATAAAAAGGAAACTCATGTGTTAATGATGTTCTGTATGAGAGTTGTAAGAAATATGGTCACGTTGCAAAATGTTGTTTAACCTTAATATAAGAACAAGAAGCATTCCTTAAGGGGAGTAAGAATTTTTCATCCTTGAAGGTTTTCTACTAGAAAAATTCCCCACAAAAAGTATAAGATTATATGAAGATATCCATGTTACCTCAACATAAATCAGAAAATATGTTCACTTGTGAAAGTATGAAGACTAGAGAAAATAGAGGAACTTGGTTGAGAAAAACATCTCAACCTTACTATGCATATTGATGAACCAAGGATGATCCACCTTATTCCCTTAATATTTGATTATTATATTTGTGATTATAATAAAGGTAATTAAAAGGTGAATAATTTTCTCAAGGAGATGACCTAAGAAGAAGTGAGGGTTGTCATTCCTCCTTTGATAGCTAAGTTGAAGAAGTCATCATCTTTGAATGATTCCTTAATTTGGTATTCAAATAAAAACATAATGGAGGATCATTCTTGATGAAGCTAAATATTTTCTATTCTGGAAAAATATGATAAATAAGTCACAGTATGAATAACCATTTTGGTGTTTTATCCATATTGATATTTCTTGAAATCCATTATTGATGAGATTCACCATTATGAAGATGATAAGAAGTATTTCTCTTGATAAGGATAAAAATGATGAATGAAGAAGAAGATGCTAGAATCATTATTTCAATTTTTACTAAACCTAATTATTCTATAAATTTATTAAATATCATGTCATTTAAAAAGGAGTTTCAAGTATCATGATCAGTGGTCAATGGACAGACTTAGATGTTGAAATAGTGGAAGGCTTGTAAACTATTATGGGCTGACACAAACAATATGATTCAGAATAAGAATCAGAAGAAGAAACAATGTCTGAATAAACTTCATCTAAACCACACAGTAGAAACATAAGAGAATAAATTGATCAAACCAATATCATTGGGTATTGGACCGCACCAACATAGACATAGTATAATAAAAATGTGATAAAAAATAGGGCATGTATAGTGTGAAAAGTCTATGCATAGTTTGAAGGAATTGATGTCAAAGAAACATTCTCTCTAGTGGCGAGACTATATTTGATTAGGATTTTCCTTGCTATGGAAATCCAAAGTGGATAAAAATTTTATCATATGGATGTTAAAAAAATATTCTTAAATGGAATTCTTGAAGAATAAGTCTAAATTGAACAATCAGTTGTTTTTATAATTAACAATGATGAAATTAATGTTTTAGATTGAAAAGGGCTCTTTGTGGTCTGAATTAGGCACCACGATCATGGTATTATTTTTTGTATTCTTATATGAAGAAGCTCAAATTAAAAAGAGGAGGTTTCGACCATAATCTATATGTGAATAATTCAAAGTAAGATCAATTTATTATGCTGGTATACCTGTATGATATTATATTTGGTGGAAGTAGTCATGGATCAGTGAAATGACCCTCTTTTAAAGTAATTAGAAGGAAGAACATATGTTAGCAGTTAAACGAATCATGAGGTATATTCAAGGTACACTAAATTTTGTCTTATAATTTTCTACTAGAAGAGAGAATGAGTTTTTAGATTTTTCTGATACAAACTAGGATAGAGATATGGTTGATAGAAATTCCATAAGTGGTGGAGCATTCTTTATTGGTAGGAAATATGTGGGCTGGTTGAGTAAGAATTAGGAAAGTACTTCTCTTAGTACTACTGAATATGAGTATATCTCTTCTATAAAGGCTTGCACTTGGCTATTATGGATGAATCACAAATGACCGATATTGGTGAAGAGGTGAAACAACGAATGGTTATTCACTATGATAACAAGGGTTTGAACAATCTTATGAAGAAGCATGTTCATCATTATTATATGGAACATATTTAAATCAGATATCACTTCATCAAGGAAATATTTGATCAAGGCACAATTAAAATTGATCATGTTGGAACTAATGAACAAGTGGATAACATTTTAACCAATCCATTGGCATCACATGTGTTCGATAAACATCAGTTTAACCTTAGTTTTCAGCCACCTCCTAGTGTATTAGGAGGTTATGAGTAGTCGTCTCTCCCTAGTTGCGTTAACTGTTTTAATTTTTTTGTGGAATTGATGCAGTTTTATGGGGGAGATACGATCCAGGAGGAGTGTGTTTTTTATCTCTATAAGTACAAATCAGGTTCTTTGGGTTTATTTTCAAAGGGGGGGAATGGATAAATTCAATGAGTTAAAAAGGGGTAGATTAATGATTTACAAAGTGGGAGAATGATAATAGAGAAAACAATTCGGTGTTTTAAGGAAACAATCAGAGCATAACTTGGGAAACTTTAAGCATTCCAAAACACAAGAACCCAATTCACAATTCCCCTCTTATTTTTACACTGATCTTTTCTCATGTAGACTTAGAATGAAGGATGTTTTATTTCTCACATATCAGGTTTTTATTGCATCTCGTTCTTCATTAAATTTATCTATAGATTTCCAACAAATCCAAAGGAAGTATTTTTGGATTCAAGGATATTATTTGTTGTAAATGGAGTATGTTTTGTTTTTTTCAATCCTCGCATGGAAGATCAGGGAGTTTTCAAGGAAATAGATCTTATAGTACAAGATGGATATAGTATTGAATGTGGTGTGTTTTTCAGTGCTTTCCAAATTTTTGGGGATAAATATTCATATGAAGAGGATAACATCGTAAAGGGTAGTTCTCTAGAAACAACTCTTCATGAAAATTATAAAGGAATGGGTTTCTCAAATATTAGGATGACTTTCAGGAAGATGAGGATCATCGTAAACAATGATGGTGATCTATACGGTTACAAGAATTAGAGCTTCGTAAAGGTGCAAAGGTTTTGACAAAAAGATCTGAGATTATGATATGCATTGTGAACACCGTAAAGGGTTTTGATGGACAACTCTATGGTTCGGATGAGCATCATGAATAGAAAATTTCCATGGAGCATTGTGATAGGAGGAGCACTGCGGAGTTGTTTTTGAATGATCTAAAAAATCCACTAACGGTCAATGGAGCATCACATATGGCCGAGCCTATAAATAAAAGGCTACCCCTCTTCACTTCACTTGCATTTTTCCAAGGAAAATCCAGAAATTCTCTGATTTCATGAAGCTAGGGGAGCTCCGCGAAACTGATATTCCTTATGAGCATGAGCATCATGAAAAGAATTGATGAGTCTTAACTGATACCAATTCTTTTAATTAATGAGTGCTTCATGATGATGGGGTATTCCCCATTGACTCAGTGAGCTTCATGAAGGAGTTTGTTCCGCAAAGGTAGGGATGCTTTGTGAAGGAGTGAGCTTTGTGAAGGAGCTTCGCGAAAGGCAATTTTAAACAACTATTTTTTAGTGAATAGTACTTTCAAAGTGTAGCAACTTAGATCAATAGTGCAAGAAGAGTTTCATGCTAGTCAGAGACAAATATTTTAATGCAAATCCATTGAAGTGGCCATCAAGTCGATAAAATGAGTTAGACTTCTCTCAAAGTAGTGAGCTAGGGGGATTCGATGGATGTGTTATGAGAGACATAATAATCTATCCCTAAAATTTTATGAGGGTAATGTTCCTGGCATAAAGTGGTTGTGTCTAAACTTCTGTATTCTAAAACTAGTAAATAATAGTGGATTTAGGTACGACCGACATACTATTGGTGTATACTTCTTGCACTAGCCCTTAGTGGTGAACCAAGAAAAATTGATGTGTTGTCTCTCTGTATGTGAATGTTTGATTACTGATAGAATCCATCATATAGGTTTAATGAGTTCCTACCAATGTGGGAAAAAGATCCATCATATTAAAAGAAATCATTTACACCTTGATTCACCCCTCCCCTCTCAGGGATTTCTGGGGTCCTACATGAGGGTGAGTTTGTTTTCACTGATGATAGCATCATTGAAAGCCTCCCCGATAACCCAGAATCCTACTAAAATCCTCATATTGTGCACTTATATCTCTATATATGAGATAAAAAAGTCATAAAACCATTTTGAGAGAAATTATTCATAGGATTTAATCCAAACCTCTTCTCTTATAAGGATACCAAGAGTCTCCCATAATAAATTCACCCACTATCCATCTAAAAATTAGTGAAGTTTTTTTTCCATTAAGCTAATGCCATTACCCCTTATTCCCTTAGTTTTAGTCAATTTACTACAATTCATTAATCCATATAAAAACTCTTTCAAAATCTCTCTTTATATGTGTGAACATTGGTAAACTAATGGAAATTTTATAACACTTACGAACTCAATGATCATCGCTCTTAGTTGGTGAATAATTGAACTTCACTAAAAAATATGCATCATCACGAGAATAGTGAATTTTGAGTTAGAAAATTTTATAATTCTGATTTTGAGAAAATAAAATGAAGTAGTGGTTGATAAATAATTGAGGATAGAATATTTATTGAAATACAAGGAATAAGAGTGAACAAGTCTAGGTCTCCCTATTTTTGAAAATAAAATATTAATGTTTCTTGATGAGTAAAAATGATCTTTTTGTCAGTTTTTTTATTATTATTAAGAACATACACTTACCTAAGTGTGAGGGATTTGATAACACATATTAATTAAATATTTTTATATGATTACCCATACTATTTTTTCCATTAATAATGCCCATTTTTAATAAGTTTTCATGTTTTTAAAAGAAAAATAATTTGGGATCATTTTTTAAATTCATCCATTTTGAATAAAGTTAGTTATTTTTGTTTACATCAATTTTTATATTGATTTAACTATTTTTTAGGATAACAAAGAAATATTTCAATAAATTTCATAGTTTGAGACTTTGATGATTTGGATATTTATTGAGCCTTTATGATCATGAATGATGACTCAACTTTTTATAGATAACTAAGATAAACATAGATTAAATAATGCATTAATATCATGATTTAAATAATAAAACACACAATAGTCACATAATACACATACTGAAAGGTTTAGTGTATTGGAAATTCGTTACATAAAAATATTATTTTATAACACTTGCAAAAAAATTCCATAATTATGCTCATCTAGACAATTTCCTATAAATATCATATAATGTAATAATCTTTATAATATGGGGAATTGAAACATAAGAAATGGGTGATCTCAAACTCTCAGTAAGGGAAATGACATATCATAATGCATTATATCATAATCCTAAGGAGAATATTATAAAAACATAAATATCTAAATAATATATCATAATACCATGTATGATAACCAAAAAACATGATGGATCCATATAATATCATAAAAATATAATTAAGGAAACTTAAAAGATAAAATATATAATATATAAACATAATATAATGTGTGGGATACTTGAAAAGGCATAATCATGAAAACAAGGCATTTATTGGAAATCAAATGCATCTTAACCTTGGAAAAATTTAATAAAAAACTTGTAAATGTGTAATAACTTGATAAAGTTGAAAAATTTTCACATCTATAAGAATAGGAAAAAATGTGTGAGAAAACCCATTATTCCCACACCTATGTGAACAAACTAATTATGTCCACACTTAAAACTGTGATAAAATCCACCATGCCCACACATGTGTGAACAAACCCATTATGTCAATGCCTAACTATGTCATGATATATAAGGTTATACCAATAAATTTGACAGAAATATAGGACCCCACTCATCATCATCCATACATATTTGTGCCACATAAAAACAATTATCATCATAACTTAGATAACCCATGGAAAAATGTGTTTCTTAAACATATCACATTACATGAACTTAAGAAATAATAGGATATAAAAATATCATTCTCCAAAAGTTTTTATAACATAATAAAATATAAAACATCACTTCATGTGAGATATATAATTTTAATAAAATAAGAACCAAATCATAAAAATAGCTTTTTGAAAATATTTTGTATTCATCATTGTAAAATTCATAGTTACGAGTCCCTTTCCAAAAGGACTCCTTTGTTTTTAAAATAAATGAAAATAATAATTTATATGAAATTTATTTTGACTAAAAAACTCTTTTTCCATAAAAATAAGTAAATAAAATCAATCAAAATAGAAAGTCCTAGAAAAAAAATATTCAATAATAAATTTTGTAACAATAAATAATTTTGAGTTACCAAGTCCATTACCATTACCACTGATTTCCATGTTAATATTTAAACTCTTGTATCATAAATTCAAACATCTAAATTACTTATTTCAAAACCTAATTCTTATATACTTCTATTTATACTCTTCATTGATATAAATTCTCTTCATATATTAGATTTTTGTAATCTCCTTTCAAAATCAGGTGTTAATAGTCTTAAACATTTTGAACTGGGTTTATAAAAGTGGTGTTGATCTTACTCTTTCTCCCAGAGATAATAATTTCCAAACCATTAAACGTAACTCTGCAAGTATTTATGATATATTTCCTTTTAAATAAATTAAATCTCTTCGATATCTTATGATAGATGCAACCCCTGATCTAAAAGAACAATAAAATACCATACCATTATAACATATCCATTAAATTGGTGGGTATGAATAGGACTAACTAAATAATGAAATTTTAATGGTTTAAAAATTTATGAATAATTTTATTTCTTATAAATTGATTATAAATATAAATGATAATCATTTGAGAGAAAAATGAATGTTTTTTTAAAAAACTATATATTTTCTAAAAATGGTTTGGTCGCATTTTTTGCACTTATGTTAAAATTATTTTTTACCAATTTTATAAAATTTATTTGAAAAAATTAATTTGTTTTTCTAATCATCATTAAAAATTATCTTAGAGTGATTTTTTTATAATTTTATGAAAATATTATTTTTTTCGATGAATAGAGAAAAAATACTTATTTTTGTTAAAAACTATCATTTTTTAAAGAGTTTAAAATGTTAAATTTTGTTTAAAATTATTTTAAAAGTATAATTAGTAAAATTATATAATAATTAATCCAATTTATTCAATTTAAATCAATTTTATGTTGAGTTTTGATAAAAAAAACTTTGGATACATTTAAAAAAAATGGATAATTGTTTATCATCGCATCTATGGGTTTAATTTTAAATTAAATTATTTCAATTCTTTGTTTTGAATTTTGAAAAATGGGTTAATTTTTTTAATACTAATAATTAATATTAGTTAATAATTCTAACTTAATTTTTTTCATAACGATTAATGAAAATAATAAAAAATTAATTACCACAATTAAGGTTAAAAAGGGTTTACCGAGAGATAAACCAAAATATAAGGGTATTTTTGATAATAAAACTTTTAAAAACATATTTATAGCCATATTAATACCTAATAATATCCCACCTTCAAATATAAGTTCATTTTTAATTATTTTTCTTTGCAATGACTTTATCATTTTGTATTCTGTTAGGAAATTTCCATGTAATTTCCATAAAGTTCCCCCCCACTTATAAAAGGACACACACTCTCCTCTTCTATATAGACATAATGATCCCTTTTTAAGTAAATAATTTACCAAATCCCTTCCTTAATTATATCCCCACTTCCTAGATCCCTTTTTTTATCAAAAACCCATTCTAGGAAGGATTTAGGTATAAACCTAAAGAGGTTCTCCAAAGAAGAGGTATACTTCTTAACCATGCATCTTAATTATATTTCTCCTTATAAATCATTAAAATATTCTTCAAATACGATAAAAAAATTAAAAAAAAAGTTATCTACCATATACTGATATGTTATTATGTTAATGTAATAACCTATATTCAACTCCTCCTCTATCAAATGGGAAATGGAACTATCGATTGTGTGTGCGGCGGACTACCGCCTCAAAAACCGTTGTAATTCATTTTCCATCAGCTCCTCTCACGGATGGATATAATGATGGATTTAAAAGTATATATATGATATTTATAAAATAATTATACTTTTTTAATTATAATATCACATCTACCTTCTTAACTTATAATCTATTGAAAAATTATAGCATCGCTTGTGTATATGTTTGGACTGCCTCCTCCACAAAGCAATTTGAATGTTTTTCATTTTAATTTAAAATTAATGGTAATAAATGAATAATTAATGGATATATATTATATATATGATAAGAAAATTATTTTTAAAAGGCAGGATATTATTTACCTTTCTTTCGTTCCATCTGTTAAAAAATGAAAACAACATTCATGCGTATGTACGACCTTCCATCTCCAAGAACGGTGTAACTCATTTTTCTATATATATATATTTTATGGATTTTTATAAATACTTATATAATGAATATATATGATATTTATGTAAATTTTTAAATTATGAATATAATAGAACCATGATCAATGTATATGTACAAAAAATACCAAACCAAAACATATATGAAAAACAATACAGTTATTACCTATAATAATGATTTTAACAAGGAATTATTAATAAAAAGGTGATAAAAATTATAATTAAGAAATATATGGTATTATATACATTATTATTGTTATATTATATATTTATAATAAATCTATATTTATTGTATAGGAGTTTTGAACATGTACGGAGGAAATCGGACCTAAGGTAAGGTTTTCTCATCTCACTTTTACTTCCATGATTCATATGTCATATTCACCACTTATTTCTTTAGTTTTTCTTATATACTACCACTTTAATATGTTATATGATGAATATATTTATATTCATGGTATTTAAATTTTTATTTGAAGTTATTTCTTTCATGGGGCTTATGATTCAAAAGTTAAACAAGTGGTAAGGGTGTATTTGACAATCTCACTATGCTTATGTTTAAGCCTCCCTTGGGGAAATTGTTTTAAATTTCTATATAAATATAATATATTTTATTATAATCTGGTTATTTATAAAATTTTAATGTAATAGAACCATTTTCCTCTCTTTAGTAATTAAAATGATTGTGAAAATTTTTTTAGTAAAAGCTAACTTTATTTCTCTTTTTGATCTCAAATATTTTTTCTTCTATATCCATGTTTTATAAAATTTATTCTAAAAATTTTATTAACATTCTAAAAATTATTATTAAAAAACATTTTTACCCATGTTTGAATTTAAAAAATAATTGAAAGGAATCTTCTTATATTTCTCCGAATGAGGTAACTTCTTAACGATTTTATAACAGTGTGAAAATAATGTTTATTTAAACTTATACGACAAGTATAGAATTACCCACCATAATAACCACTATATTATTTAAATATTTATTTAAAATTTTCCATTATTATTTTCAAGGATAATTTGTATCAAATATTCTAAAAAAAAATTAGTTTTTAAAAGTTATTTTAAAAGTGAAAATTATATTTTCCTTAATAAATCTTTTAGCGACATTTTTATGGTATTTATATTCATAAATGTAAATAACCCCCATTTTACTTAGGTTCCATTGGGAATTTATTTTAATGTTACCATCCTTATTATTTTTCAGATGGTTTATGTTTATTTTTACTTGGAATGGTCTATTTTGATACCATTCACCATATTACTCTAGATGGTTTATGATTAGGTTTATTGATTGGGGAAGTTATTTACATTTCTTATGATATATTTTCAATACGAATGTTTATGTTGATTATGTTTCTCCCCTTTAATATGATGAATGAATTGGATTTAGTAAGTGACTGTTGGGCCCTACTATAGCCCCTTGATTCTTTGTTAGGTCTCATGAGATAGACTAGCTTTGGTATTTGGATGAGACCTTACCAATTTATGTAAGATGTATTGGAATGAGGCCTTGTTAGCATGGTTGTGATGTTCAAAATTATTCATTACCTCATTAAAAGATTATTTATTGATGTCCATGGGGTAATTTGATTAATTATAATAACCATGAATAAGTTCCAAGATCATTCTATTATTTATATGGCATTATATTTATCTTCATTTATTACTCCCATTTTATTATTTATGTTCATGTTATTGATTAAATGGCATGTGTTACATTTATTTACATTTCCCTATTGATTATCACTTTTTTTAATGATATATTATGATGTACACATACCCTTACTAGTCTTTATATCTCACCCCTTTCTTATATTTCCTTTCCCCGAGATTCCAAAAGTGTATTATGATTGATATGCATGGATATGCTAAAGGAAAAAATGATGTTCTCAAGGAAAAATTTATGTTGTATTTTAAGTTTTCAAATATAATGTGATTTTAAAGTATGTGTCAAGTTTTCCAATACTACTAAACTATTCGGTCCTTTAGGATGTGATTGATTATATCTAGAACTAATTTCGTAAAGTAAACACTGAATCTAGGCTACAAGGGTTAGGGTATTTAAAGTTGGTATCAATGGAAGTTTAGTAGAAACCTTGGTAACTAGATTTAGGAAAATAGATATTATAAAACATAACCCTTTGAATTACTTTAAGTATAAGTATAAGTATGGGATAACATCCTAAAGTTTTGGTAAGGTATATATTATGTGGTTTTTTTAGAAATACATCCTTTCCTAGATACTACAAGTATATGTAGATCTGGTATAATTGTACCTAGGGGTGATGACTCTGAAAAGGGAGGATTGAGATTTGACTTGATCGTCACCTGGTACACAACAATTGACCTTTCTAAATAATTATTTTTACACTCCTATAAGATATTCTAGGATTAATTCACATTTATTTTACAAACCATTATAAAGTATATGAGTATTCATTTTGAGAATATTTCTAAAGATACCCATTTAATGATTCTGAGATTATATATGCATAAAATTTTCAATTTTTGTTAAGTGTGTCACTAGTTTTTGAATTATACATTATGATTCATAATTTTATGATATAGTATAGTATATTCCATTGTTTATAAATGGATCCTAGTGGAAGGAATGAAAAATATATCAATGCATATAATATTTGAGGGGATTTCCCTCCTAAGGAAGATAATGAAGTTAGAGCTGGAGTTGTGGCTAGAGATTAACAAATTATAACTATATTGGGAAAGCTAACTTAGGTTATGACCAATAAACATTCCCGTATGGAGTATCCTATTGATCCACAATGCGGTGTAACAATGTTAGATAGCTTTATGCATCAGAAACCTCCATCATTCAATGAGACTAAAAATCCATTTATATTTGAGTAGTGGATAAGTTCCTTAGAGAAAATATTTCTAAATTTGGGAAGTAATAAAATGGAGAAGGTTGTTATGGGATTTTATCATCTCTCAAGGTATTCGGATCAATGGTGGTCATTGATTCAAAACACTAAGGATGAAAAGGAAATATAAAATATGGAGTGGAATGATTTTATGGTACTCTTCTTGTAAAAATATTTTCCTTGAGAACAATAAGAAGATGTGGAGAGACAATTATTAATCCTAAGACAAAAGGAGTATGAAAATATTTCTATGTATGAAGCTAAATTTACAAGGTTATAAAGGCATACTATGGACTACGTATGTAATCCAAAAATCAATATTGGGCATTTCTTTATGGTCATAAGACAATCCTTCAAGGGAAACTAGTCTCCCAAACATTCTCATCATAAGATAACATAGTTTCATGTGATATCATGAGAAAGAAATAATTATACAAGTCTTATTGAAGGAAATAAATATAGGAAGAGGGTGGATGAGAACTCTAGAAAAGGAAATATAGAAAATGTTAACAAGGTAATAGTATAATTTCCATCTTCTAATAAATGTGGAAAGAAACACCATCGACCATATTTTCTGGGAATAGGATTTTTCTACAAGTGTAGAGAGAAATGACACTATTATTGTGCTTACAGGGGTAATAAAGAAGATAAAAATATGTAATGCTTCAACTATAAGGATATAGGAAACTATGAAAGTGAATATCCCATGCATTAAATGAATTTAACCTATAAAAGGCCAAAGGAAAATTTCCAAGCTTATGAAATCACAAAAGTATAGGTTTAAGTCCCTAATGATTTGGTGGCATGAAATTTATTTATATCCACAAATTTATCTAGTGATTTATTTTATTTTTCATCTTTTAAATCCTTTATATCCTATAAGTTTTCCAATAAAATTAGATATTTCCCTATCACTTTAATAAGGGAGTAATAAATCAAGACTCCTGGTGTAAATCTAATTGCAATAAGGATGTGTCATCCAGTCCCCATTATGATATATAACATGCCCCATTTGATGAATTCATTATTATAACTATGGTTGGTTTTGATCTAATATTTGTTATGGATTAGATTTAAAAATATGATGAAAAAGATTATTTCAAAAAGAAAGAAATTAAGATTTGAGATGAAGATTTGGAATTCCTTATCTTTAGAGGAGAGATTTCATTATATTATTCATGTATAGATCCACCCCCAATAGCTCCTCTGAATGATATTATTATGAAAAAATATTAGAAAAAATCTATATATAGAACAATAATATTCAAATTGAGGATGTACCTATTGTATAGGAATACATTGATGTATTTCATGAGAAATTACCTGGACATCCCCCAGAGTGTGAAGTGAGTTTTCCATGGATTTAATCCTTGATGCAAGATATATATCAGATATTACCTATAGAATGGTCATTGTGCAATTAGTGGAGTTAATGAAATAACTAGAGGAGTTATGTGATATAAGATTTATAATCCCTAGTGATTCTCTTTGGGGAGCCCAGGTTTTTCATTAGAAATAAAGATGTATCTATGAGGCTATGCATTGATTATAGGAAAATAACTGTTATACTGAAAAATAAAAAGTATCATCTACCTTTCATTAATAGATTATTAAATTAACTTCATAAATCTCAATATTTCTCATATATTTACCTTTATTCTCGTTATCATCAATTGCGACTAGATAAGGAATATATTTCAAAGACAACATTTTGTATGAGGTATGGACATTATCAGTTTATATTAATTCCATTTGAATTGACTAATTCATCCTATTTTTTCATGGTTCTAATGAATAGAGTATTTAAAGAATATATTGATAATTTTTTTGTGGTATTTATTGATGATTTATTGTTCTAATATAATATATATGAAAACCATGAGAAACACTTTCATATCTTCTTAAGACTCTTTAAAGAAAAGTATTATACCAGAAATTTTAAAAGTGTGAATTCTGGATTTAGAATGATTATTTTCATGACCACATTGTCTCTAAGGATGGAATCTTAGTTGATCCTAAAAAAACAAAGGTATTAAAAGAATTTACTACACCAATTAACATAACTAAGATATTTAGTTTCATGGGTTTAGCAGGTCACAATCAGTGATTTATTCAAAAAAAATCTTTATTGGCTAACACTTTAACTAAGATTACTCAAAAGGAGCTACGTTAGTATATAAAAAATAAATGTGAATAATTTTTTTAATAATTTAATAGTAAGTTGTTGAATGGAATAATTTTGACTCTACCATCAGTAAATGATGGGTTTATGATATATAGTGATGTATCAAAGAGAGGAATTGGTTTTGTGGTTATACATAAGGATAAAGTTATTACCTGTGTTTCAAGGTAGTTAAAGATTCATGAAAAAAACTATCTAACCCATGATCTTGAGTTGGTATATGCAATATTTTCTTTGAATATATGTAGACATCATCTCTATGGTGAAAAGTTTGAGACATATACAAATCATAATTATCTGAAATACATTTTTTCACTGAAATATATCAACATGAGGCATAGTCGATGGCTTGAGCTACTCAAGGAATATGATTTATCAATACACTATCACCCAGGGAAGGAAAATAAGGCATCATATTCATTACATCAGAAAGATCAAGGATTCCTGACCAAAATGAGGATTTACAAGGATATTATGTTTGTAGATTTAGTAAATTTGGATCTGGTAATTTTTATGGAAGGGGAGAAATCACACCTTTTTTAAATGATTTTCAACCCATATTTTTTGGAAAGGATAAAAATTTAATAACTTGGTGATGTGAATATTCAATAAAAATTAATTTCATGGGTTATGGAAAATTAAAAAAACTTCATTTTTGAAGATGATATTGTTGAATTTAGAAAGAGACTATGTGTTCCATCTATACTTGATCTGAAGAAGGAATTATTGGATAATGCTCATAGTTCAAATTTTTATATACACACTAGTAGAAAAAAATTATATATATTTGAATGAACATTTTTTCTGGGATAATATGAAGTGTTTGCTGATTATATGTCAAGATGTCTAGTTTTTCAATAGGTGAAGGTTGAGAGGTAGTATCCTAGAGGAGTTATGAAACCTCTACCTATTCATATATGGAAATGAGATGAGATTAATATGAAAATTTTCACTGGATTACCAAATAATCGTATAAATAATGATAAAATATGGGTTATTATTGATCACCCCACAAAATCTTCACATTTTTTTAAGATCTAGATTATGGTTGTAGGAACCACTATCACAGTATTGTCTGCTTTGGGTCACTCCCTCATGGTTTTTTTCTTCAGTAAGGCTCATTACCCACCACGGTGGCTCACTACCCATACCCCTATGAAAAATATTTATGATGGGGGGGGGGGGTTATGGATTGGGAGTATATACCATTCCCAATAGGTCTATAGTCTCTGATGTGGGATAGGGAAATATGTTCCATGCCGTGACACTCATATGTCACGTCCTGACACCCTTGCATCCATCAACAATGACCTGTAGGGAACACACTATCATTCATTTGGGACTCTAAAAATATCCTCCATAGTAATTTCCATAAAAATCAAATGCTTCATACCTCCTATGATACTAATTTTAGGATCTACATTGGGGATTTAGGACCCTCCATCATAGTATTGTCCACTTTGGGTCACTCCCTCATGGTTTTTTTCTTTAGAAGGGCTCACTTCCCACCAGGGTGGCTCACTACCCATCCCTCTATGAAAAGGAAATGTGATGGGGAAGAGGATTTATTTGTCTTATATACTGTTACCAACATTAATCCATCCCTCAATTTCAGACATGGAAACATGTATCTTATCATGACATCCATATGTCACATTGTGACACTCTAGGAGCCAGCAACCATGACCCGTAGGGAATGCACTGTCATTCATTTGGGACTCCAACACATTTACTTATTATAAGATAATATTTAACTCTAGATAACCATGCATGACGCTATATTAATGAATTTGTAATACATCATGGTGAACCTATTTCAATTTTTTCAGATCATGATCCACGCTTTACATCAAAATTATGGAGAAGTCTTCAAAAGGCTCTTGATACCAAGATTTTTTTGAGCACTACTTATCACCCTCCAACCGATGGAAAGTAAGAAGGGAATATTAAAATATTAGAATACATGTTGAGTATGTCCTCTATTGAATTTCAAGGTATGTTGGATCAGTATTTACCATTGGTAGAATTCGCTTATAATAATAGCTTACATTCAAGTATCTAGATAGCGTTGTATGAAACACTATATGGAAAAATATTTTGTACTACAACTTTTTGGGAATAATATAGTGAAAGGAAGCTCGTAAGAAAAAAAATTGTGTATGATACAATGGAAAAACTAAAAAATATTCAAACCTATATCAAAACATCCCAAATTAGGCAAAATATTTTTGTCGATAACTAGAGGAAAGATTTTTAATTTCAAGTTAGAGATAATTTTTTCTTAAAATTATCTTCATGGAAGGGTGTTATGAGGTTTGGTAAATAATAGAAATTGAGAAACAGGTATATTGAACCTTTTTAAATCCTAGAATTAATTGGAGTTATATTTTACCGTTTGAAAATAGCACCAAGTCTCTCTGAATCACATCACGTTTTCCATATATCATTGTTAAGGAAGTACACACTAGAACCAATTCATGTTCTCACTTATAAAGGAATAGAATTGGAACATGATCTATCTTACTAGGAAGTGTCTATCCAGATTCTAGACACTAGAGAACATGTGTTCAGGAAATAGATGAATTTTCTAGTAAAGGAACTTTGGATAAATCATAAGATAGAATAGACGATGTAGGGGATATAGGAAAATATAATGAAGAAATACCCAATTATTTTCATGATTTAACATTCTATAAAATTTGAGGATGAATTATTTTGAATTTAGGAGGAATTTAACACCCTGATATCTTACGATAATTTTATCTTAAAATAAATTCAAACTATTTGGTATCTTGGGATACATGAAACCCTCAGTCTAAAATAACTATAAAATAGTATACGGTTATAACTTATCCATTAAATTAGTGGGTATGAATATGACTAACTAAAATACGAAAATTATATGGTTTACAATTTTATAAATAAATTATCTGTTTATCAATTTATTAGAAATACAAATAAGAATCATTTGAAATAAAAAAGAAATGTTTTTCAAAAAAACTGTATTTTTTGTAAAAATAATTTTGTCGCATTTTGTACACTTATGTCAAAATTAATTTCTAAACTTTTATAAAATTTATTTTAAAAAAATAAATTATTTTTATAATAATATCAAAAATATTATCTTAGAGTTATTTTTTAGGATTTTCTAGAAAGATTGTTTTTTAATGAATAGTGAAAAACGCTGAATTTTATTGAAAAAATCCTTTTCATTTAAAGAATTTACAAAGTCACATTTTGTTAAAAATTATTTTGAAAGAAATATTAGTAAAATTATATCATAATTAGTTTAATTTATTTAATTTTAATTAATTTTATGTTGAGTTTTTACATAATTTTTTTTATACTTTTGAAAACATTTACTTTGGAGATATGTTTTTCACCATGTCCGCAGGTTTAATTTTAAATTAAATTATTCCAATTATATAATTTGAATTTGATAAAATAAATTCCATAATTATAATCATAATAATTAATATTATTTAATAAGTTCAACGTAATTTTTGGTCATAATGAATAGTGAAAATAGTAAAAAATTAATTATCGCAATTAAGGTTAAAACGAGTTTTCCGGAGGGGTTAAACCAAAAGATAAGGGTATATTTTACAATTAAAATTTTAAAAATACTATTTTATGGACATATTTATATATTAAACTATCCAAAATTTTAATATAAGGTCATTTTGAATCATTTTTCTTGGGAATAAATTTATCATTTTGTATTCTTTTGGGAAATTTCCAAGTAATTTCCATGAAGGTCCCCTCCCCCACTTATAAGAGGACACCCCCTCTCCTCTCATATACACACTTAAATATCCCTTTAGTTCATAAAATACTTTCTAAAATCTCTTCCATACTCCCTCCCCGCATTCTAGAGTCCTTGGTTTGATCATAAAACCATTCTAGGAAGGCTTTATCCATAAACTTAAAGAGGTTCTTCGAATAAGAGGTATAGTTCTTAACCATGCGCCTTAATTTTTTTTCTTACTCTAACTCCTTCAAATATTATCCAAATATGATAAAATAATAAAACTATTATCTTACATATACTAAAATTTTATTATGTTAATTTAATAACCTATATCCATCTACACTTTCATCAAATGAGAAATGAAACTATCGATCATGTGTATGGTAGATTAACCCCTCATGAACTGATGTAATTTGTTTTCTATAACTATAAAGACCTTCCATTAAACATTAAATTATATTTAGTTTTAGTAAATAATTTACTTTATCTCACTTTTATGATCTTTTAGGTTTAAATTTTTAAAAAATTAGGCCATAACTCATATATAATAAAACCATAAAATACAAAGTGGAAACTTCCAATTAGTAACCATTTTTTCCATAATATAAAACTCTTAAATTAAATCATAAATTATTTTCATGGAAAATATACATAACCTTTAACGTGACTTATTCTTTTCCTTTACCCATCCTTAAATCCCATGAAAACATTTTAAAAACATGTAATGACAACAAAATCTTAGTAAGGGATATAAAAAGAAAGGAAATCGTTAGTTCAGAAAAAAAAAATATGAAAACATATATAATGTTTACCTTTATCTTAAATTTTATTTAAGAATATGAAATAAACATTTTAATATTAAAAAAACACACATTTTTATCAAATGAAATCATTAAAACCTATAGTAATTCATTAAAACTCCTTTTGGGGACTTAGAGAATCATATTCATAAAACCAATTCAAAACCCTTTCAATTAGAATAACCATATGAATGACTTCCTATATAGTAATTACCCAAGGAACTGAAGCGAAATAATGGTCTTTCCCGATGCTATCGGGTCCACCCCTGTTAAGCTATAATGGGATTTCTTGGTGTAATATGGATAAACCTGTGTTAAGTTGTAACAGGTTTTCCTAGTGTTTTCTGGGTCACCCCATGTTAAGCTATAATGGACTTTTTCATCGCTATTTGGTCCACCCCATAAAGTAATTCTCAAGTACCAGTTAATGAATAAAACTCTTCCCTCATAAAACCCTTTGAAAAACTCTTTTAAACTCATATGAAAACACTTTCATAAAAAAATAAAAAAAATTCTTTTAAAAACCATTTTCAAAACAAAATACCCTTTTTCTTTTGAAAACCACTTTCAATACAAAAATAAAAAAAAAATTGGTTTTTTTATTTAATTAAACATTAAATATTTCAAATTAATCTAAAAATAATAATTTCCACAAAGGTGGAAAATTCATTATCATCATGTACTTTAATAATAGAACATTTCTTTTGTCGTTTTTCAAAACATTCCATATAAAACACATAAAAATATTCCTTTTTGAAAACCTTTGAATGAATAGACAAAAAATTTACTTTATAATGCTTTTATATAAATAAAAATATAAAATAATATCAATAATATTGACATTGAGGAAAATATTTTTAAGTTAAATATTTAATCATTTAAAACTATATTTTAAATCAAAGTGTCTCATACCACTTTGAAATATTTGAATCAAAAGACCCGTGAAAGAAAAAAATTTAACAAAACATTAAATAACAATATAATTAATAATTTTATGATATGATATATCAAAGAGTTTTTATATGCACCTCATAAAATAAGGTGGTTGTATAGAATCAAAAAAATTCCTCAATGAAAATAGATTGAGAGGAAATCCCTTACCACCTGAGAAACACTTGAATCATAAAAATCATTAAAGAATAAAATTAAACATAGAATTAAATATCATTAAAATATATAAATTAATGATATAACATGTAAAAGGTTCTGTAAAAACACCATATAAAATAATAAAGGTGAATAATATCAATATATGCCTCAATGAAAGGATGTTGAGAATAAGTCACTTACCTTGAGTCCGACTTGTCGTGTGTGTCTTTATCTTCCTGAATAATAAACTTATGTTAATTATTTAATTTATTTATAACCTTTTTCAATATTATTATTAATTTTATTTCTCTTATTATCATTTTATATACAATTACTTAATCAATTAATATTTTACTGTGTATTTTGCCCATATTCAGTTAATGTGTTAATAACAAATTTGGTAGGTCAACTATGGTCAAAGGGGTCATTATTAAAACATCCACAGAATAATAATAATAATAATAAATAAATTATTATAATATTTATAAATAAATTATACTTTTAAAACCAATAATGAAATATGGTTATAAAAAATTAACAAATGTTACAATAATGGAGATGGTAGGTCATACGTACGCATGAGTAATGTTCCCATTTTTCAATAATCATTATGGAAAGAAGGTGAGTAACATTTATTTTTCCATAATGATAATTATATCATAAATAAAATATTATTTATTCATATATACTTATATATATAATTCTTGTTATGTAAAATGAATCATATCGCTTCGAGGAGGCGACAGCCCACAAGCCCACGAACGACGTTATCACTTTTTTAGTGTGTAAAAAGGTATTAAAGAAAATGATATGTTATATTTTCATAAAGATAATTATTTCATTAATATAATATATATTTAATTTATAAAACATATTTTTATTAAACCCATTCTTAATTCATTCCATGTGAAGAGTGAACGAATCACATCGCTTTTAGGAGGTGGTAGTCCACATATCCACAAACGATGTTATCATATTTCCCACAAAATGGAAAGCATAAAGGTGTGTGTTATATAATAATTAAATAAGTATGAATAAATTATAAATATTATATATATCATATAAAAATATTATTTCCATTATAATTCTCAACTATAATAGGTGGTAAAGGAAAAAACGAATGATATCATTTCACAAAGCGGTAGTTCACCGTACACACGAACGGTGATTTTGTTACCCATTTGATAGAAGTGTGTATAGGTGTACATAGAAACATTAAAATACAAAATATCAGTATATTTAGAATAATTATTTTATTATATAATCAAGATATAATAATAAATTAAGGGCTGTATAAATAAATAAAACAAAAGTGTTCGTTGAAGAATGTTACCTCTTTTTCGGGTAACTCCTTTTGGTTTTTATCAAAGGAATTCCCTAGTTTTCTTTCTGCCCAAAGTGAATCTTCTAGGATTATAGGAGGGATTATGGTAGTTTATTTTATCTATTTTTTTATAATCCAAAATTTAATTAGAGGTGTGAAGATAGTGGAGTGGTGGTGGCCTTTTATACGATAGGGAGAGGACACACTTGGTATTATTGAAAATATTTGAGTGCTCTTTACGCTTCAATCATTAAAAAATGGTCCAAAGTAGACTATTATAGATCCTTATAGGTTTAATGGTCTAAATATGGAAATAAAATAATTTTTAGAAAATTTTAGGGTCAATTTTACACCTTAAATACTAAGTTTAATCATTAAAAAAACTCGTTTTTACCTTAATCATTGTAATTACTTTTAATTACATTCACTGATATTTTTTGTAAAAACTAATTTTAATTTACAAGACATTATATATTATTATTATTCCAAATATGGAATCAATTTTTCTAAACCCCAATCACCGAAGTGAGGGAATTTAATTTAAAATTAATATCGTAAATAGAACGACACAACGAGTTATTAAAGTAAAAAAGTTCAAAAGTTTGAAATGTTTTTATATCTAATTTAAATTTTATATTGATTCCAATGACCTAAATTTTTTTTAATGATGTATAATTGAAATAATTATACTTTAAAACTAATTAAAAATATAATTTAACTATATAAATAAATTAAACAAAACAGCAGTTTTCCATTAAAATTTTGTATTATTCACTATTCATCAAAATATGAGAGTTCTCTGAAAATTACAAAAAAATCACCCAAAGTAAATTTTGATATTAAAATTTCAAAAAAATAAGTTTATTTTTTCAAATAAAATTTATAAAAGTTTCAAAATTTAGTTTTAAAACAAGTATTCCTTTAAAAGGCAGCAAAACTACCTTTTAGAAAAATATAAACTTTTAATGCTTAATATTGGATTTGTTCTTATTTTATGAATATAAAACTTATCAGGTGAATTTAAAATTATTTTATTGAATATATATAAAATAAATTTGATTAATATATTTCACCAGTAGTTTTTAATTTAATTTTTTAGGATAAAACCCCATTCTGGTTATTAAAATATTTTATCATAAAAACACATCCTTTATATTCAATTGGTATTTATTTTAATTTATAAGGAATTTGTAACAAAATAATTAATTATATAAACATTTTTAAACCATATATTAATAATTTATTTAATCATATTATTTCCCACCATTCCAATGGCTATGTGATAATTATCATGTTAAATAATAATATTATATTGTTGTTCTGTAAAACTTGGTCTTGCAGGTAACACAAATTATCAAAGAGACATAATGTTTCATGAAATGAAATATAAAACTGGTGTTCCATATAACACAATATAAAATTTTCATTGTGTGTAACATAAGCTATCAATGAATTTATATTAATTTTAAGGAACTTATTTCATAAAATATCAGGATGTTACAATCATCACCCCTCACATATGGAAGAAATAATGGATTTAAAATTATATATATGATAAGTTTAACATCATTATACTTATATAATAATAATATTACATCTAACTTCTTACCTTACAATCCATTTAAAAAAGTTAATATTGTTTGTACGTGTGGACTACCGCTTCCACAAAATGGTGTGACATGTTTTTCATTTTAATTTGACATGGATGGTAATAAAGTTATATTTAATGAATATATATAATATATATTATATAAACATGATCCTTTAAATTTGAATTACTATTTAACTTTCTTTTATTCTGTCTATCAAAAAATGAAAACAGTGTTCATGAGTACATATGATCTATCGTCTCCATGAATGATGTAATTCATTTTTCTATCTCTAAATTTTATATAATATTATAAATAATTATATAATTAAAATATATTATATTTATATCATGGTTAAAATAATGGATATTATGTAACCATGATCAAAGTAAAAGGAATAAAACTACCAAACCAAAACATATTTGAAAAAAAGAAGTTATTACCTGGAACAATGGTTTTAACAAAGAATTTTAAATAAATGTGTGATTAAATATTATAAGTAAAGAATATATGATATTATATACATGATTATTTTTCACTAATATATGTATAATAAATATATATTTATTATACAAGAGGTTTGAACATGTATAAAGGAAATCAGGCATGAGTTAAGGGTTTCTCGTCTCACTTTTACTTCTGTGTGACATATGTCATATTCACCACTTACTTATTTTTTATAGTAAATATACTGAAACATTGATATGTTATATCATAAATATATTTATATTCATGTTATTTAAAGTTTCATTTTATGTTATTTATTTCATGGGTCATGCGATTCGAAAGTTACCTAAGTGGTAAGGGTTTATTTCACAATCTCACCATTATTTCAGGATTATTTATGTTTAAGCCTCCCTTAGGTAAATTATTTGATATTTATATCTTTAGCTTAATATATTTTCTTATAATATGTTTATTCATGAACTTTTTAATAAATATAACCATTTTCCTCTCTTTGTTGCATAAAATTATTAAGAATATTTTTTTAGGAAAATCTGACTTTATTTCTCTCTTTAGTCAAAAATACTTTTTCTTCCATATCCATGATTTCTAAAATTATTTTAAAAAATATGTTTAACATTATTAAAATTATTTATTAAATACATTTTTAACCATATTTTAATTTTTTTAAATGGTTTTAAAATAATATTCTTTTTTTCAAATGAGGTACTTTTTAACGTTTTTACAGTAGTGTGAAATGATTGTTTATTAACATATACATCTTGTATGGAATTACCCGCCATAATGACCACTAAATTATTTGAATATTGCTTTAAAATTTTCCATTTTTATTTTTAATTAAATTTTTTGTCTGATTATTTTGGAAATTTTTAGTTTTTAAAAGTGATTTTCAAAGTGAAAATGGTATTTTCCTCAAGAATGTTTTTAATTAAATTTATAGGTTATTTCTATTCATTAATTACAATAAAACTCATTTTACTTTTGATTAATTGGTAATATATTATAATGGTACTATACCAATTATTTATCTATATGGTTTATGATTTTATTGATTTGGGATGTATTATTTTCATACCATTCTCCATACTACTCTGGATAGTTTATGATTTTGTATATTGATTGGGTAAACTATTAACATTTCATATACTTTATTTTTAATAAGAATGTTTTCATTGATTATTATTCACACATTTTATATGAGGAATGCATTGGGCTTAGTAATTTATGGGTGGGGTCCACTATATCCCCATGATGTATCGGTGGGTCTCATGAGGTCAACTAGCTTGGGTATTTGGACAAGGACTTACCTATTTATGTAAGATATATTGGAATGGGGACTTGATAGTATGGTTATGATATCTATAATTTTTCATTACCTAACTTTGATATTAGTTATTGATTTCCATGTGATTATTAGATTAGTTAGAATATCCCTGGATAAGTTCCATACTCATGTGATTATTTATATAAAATTATTTTGATCATCATTTATTCCTACCATATTATTATTCATGTTCAAGTTATTTATTAAATGGAATGTGTTTCAGTAATTTTCCTTTCTATATTGATTATTCTTTATTTTTTTCATAATATCTTCTATTGTATTAATACTCTTACTAAGCATTAGATCTCACCCCTTTCTTATGTCTCCTTTACCTGGGATGCTAGGAAGTGTATTATGATTGATATGTAGGGATATGCTAAATGGAATAATGGTGTATCAAAGAAAATTCTATGTTGTATTTTATATTTTCAAATATAATGTGAGTTTCAAGTATGTATCTAGTTTTTCAATACTACTAATGTATTCGGTCCTTTAGGATGTGATCACTTGTGTCTAACACCAAAGTAATAAAGTAACCACCAAGTCTGGGATACTAAGGTTAGGGTATTTACATTAAAGGTCATTTAATTTATTTTTTATAAATAATTATAATGTTATAATTCCATTACAAGATATTTTTAGTCATGTTTTGTGAAAATAAAAATGTTGAAGAACTAGTTTTGAGTTTTTTACTAATATCGATGGATTACCTTATAATGATCTTTATTTTTCTTATTCAAAAAGAAACATATTAATGATATATATAAATTATATATATATATTATATACTCATGAAATATAAACTAAAACTAGCCATTTTAGGAACTGAAGGGAAAAATTAAACATGTTTACTCATGGAGGCGGTAGTTCATACAATACACAATTCACGTTTTCATTTTTCTTAATGGAAAAGGGGAGGGTAATTAATGATTGTACCATAATTTTAATAAAATATCATTATAATAATTACACTTATTATATCATTTTAACTTGTTTAAATGAAATTTTGAGTACGAAGAAAAGCATATATAGAAATATAAAAATAAAGAGAGCTTTAAAAAATTATAACTAACTTATTGGATTATCGCCTTTAGAAAATGGGATTAAAACTTTGATTGATGGTATTTTTAGAAGAAAAGAAAATCCTTAAGGTGTATAAGATTTTATATAAAAAAAATCATGGTATGGGTAGAACATTTGGTTTTTTTAGTGAGGGAAGGTGAGGAGAGGATTACCCCTTTTATAAGTGAAAATGAGTGGCATTTTTAAAAATACTCAAAATTATTAATTATGGGAAGTCACTATCAATCCAAGTTCCTAAAAATTTGATAAATAATGAATTTTATGGAATATAAGTTTGATTAAAATCCCCCACCATTCAAAAATAATCATTTTTTAAACATTTTATTACCTTGGCCTCTATGTTTACTCACTTTTACCATTTTATTTTTCACTATAGTAACTAGTTCCCACCAAGGTAATTTATCCTTAAAGACTAAAAATGGGACTTATTAGATAATTTGGCCCCATTGATTCTAAATATTACATCCAATTTATAAAATTAAAATCCTATGTGAATGGAAAATTAGTTTTAATATAAACTTGAAAAAAAATTGAAAAAGATTATTTTTAAGAAAAAAAAGATTTATAATTTGGGTAGAATTATCAATCCCATTGATTTAAATGAGTTTAAAATAATAATTTTTATTCAAATAGTATTTATTTAAAAATAAAATAAATCAAAAACTTCATTGTATCGTGTTATAATTAATTAAACAAAGAATTTGAAAAAAAAATTTATTAAAACGCTTCTTAAAATTTCAAGATGTTGATAATGGGTTTATAAATTCAAAATAGTATTTTAAAATGATTTATTATAATTTATAATATAAAATTTAATATGAAAAATATTTTAAAAATTTAAATGTATTCATATAATTTAATAATTTCATAAAAGTGATGTGATGGAATGCTTTCCATAGGGTGTGGAAAAAGAAAATTTATTTTCCTAATGCAGTACAAAGGCTGGCCAGGGTCATCTCACTTGAAGAGTTGTCTCAGTTGTAAACTTACTTAATATAATTCACCTAAACTACTTCTTTTTGTTTATTTATTTATTATATTAAATCAATATAATTTAATAAGATAAATGAAATTCTAAATTTTATACTGACATGTAGTGATAGAATATAATTAAAAAAGCAAAAAATTGTCCTTTCTGGTTTTCGTTTATGGGTTTCACCATTCACCTTATTGGTGTTTAAATTTATTTTAACAAATAAATTATAAGATCTCATGCATAAATTAATATTTTTTGTTTAGTGTTTTGAAATATCGAATGCCTTTAGAAATCTTAATTAGACCTCCTCCTATAATAAAGTTCGATGGAACACCTCAATTGAGAGTTTTAAGCCTTCAGGTACCCAAATCCATCATATGTCATTTCATCCACTAAATGGATCAACTTCATCACATGAAGATATTTTGTTTAGTGTAAGGGGTTAAAATATTTAAACAAATAATATAAATGAGTTTAATTTTGGTTCTGTAGTGGACAATCACTACACCCGTGCACTTTAATCTTGATCACCACAAACATAACAAAAACTTATGAATTTACATGCAAAATGATGGAAACACCACTTACCTCCTTTGATCCAATACTAGGGTTAGCCCGTCATTTTTTTGGGTAATAGGTCACGGTTGTAAGCTGAGAAGAGAATAGAGGAAAAAATAAAAATAAAATGAATTAAAGAGAGAGGGAGAGAATAGTAAAATAAAATAATAAAATAAAATAATAAGAATAAATAAAAAGAAGAATAAGAAGAATGGATAATAAGAAGAGAAGAATACTGAAATGGGTGGAATAAATCACCTTTCTAATAACATGCAAGAATTCTATTTTATTAAGAAAACATAAATTACATAAAAAATACTTAAAAAGAATAAAATAAAAGAAAAAAATAAAAGAATAAGAAGTGAATATTGGATTCGGTATAGTAGGATCTCTCTCAAGGTGTCGACTCCATTTTTTGTTGAGGCGAGCCTCTTCTTTTATAGGCAATGAAAAGCCTTGGCTTCCAAATTTATGATCAAAACAAATCTTCCTCCCCGCTTACATATCTTCTTTTTAAAATCTCCCCCGAGACTCAGGGTGATTAATATGTAGTTCCCATAGATCACACAGCTTTAAAAATGATGCATAGAATGGTATTTGATGTTTCCTACTCCTCTGGTGCATGGTGTGCATGGAAACATGTCAATAGGGACTTGGAAGCGATGATTCGAGCATGGAAGCATCTTACATGGGATGTATGGGGTGCAGGGCATATGGAAGTGGTTCTTTGAATGTGGAAGTAGTGGTGGACATCCTCCATGTCATATGGCCTTCACATAGCTAGATGAAGTTGTGAGATTGGCTTTAGGGTGCTCAGAAAAGAGTG
Organism: Viscum album; assembly: GCA_963277665.1. Lineage (NCBI taxonomy): Eukaryota > Viridiplantae > Streptophyta > Magnoliopsida > Santalales > Viscaceae > Viscum > Viscum album. The sequence goes on along the minus strand of OY728129.1, from coordinate 1,840,508,631 downwards.
AAGAGGTGATACACGGTGGTCTCAAGGGTTGGCAGTGACAGAAGAGCTCAAGTTGAGATCCTACAACCTGGAAATAGTGATTTCAGTGTGTTCATAGGTGTTCGGGTGATGTTAGGTGCCAAAGATACAATAGAGAATGGAGGTGGCGAGCAGTGTCTTCTATCTGAGCCTGACAGTGGTGGGATTTTAAAAATGTTAATATCACCACTCATTCCAGTGTCCCACATCGAAATAAAAAATAGAAGGGTAGATAATTTAGAATGAATCTCCTCTCATCCCCTGCTTAGAATCTTGCAAAGGGGATGGTCACTTGTATCACCTCACACACTCACATGGGTCATGCCTCACATGTGTGGCCCACGCAGGCCTTCAGGCCTACGATGATCATGTAGGATTGACCACCCACGAGCCAACTCAAAGGCTTGATTCCTTTGTGAGCTCCACCGACTCTTGTTGGCCTTCCTAGTGGTAATATTGGCTAGCCAAACCCTTATGGTTTGGATTGGTGGCTGGCTTCCATTAATTGAGAGCTGGCCAGCTTGGCTCTGAATTTTTTGGTAGAGTAAACTCCTGAAAAATATTCAAACAACTAAATAAAATTCAAAATCAAACCCTTTCATTTATTTCAAAACATTTTAATTCTATAATTAAAATTGTCTATTTTAATTAAAACATTGAAAATGATGGGTATTGAGATCAAAAATTCATTTAAATCCATTGAAAATTTGTTAAAAATATGTATGAATTTTGTGTGTTTCAAGATAGAATTAATAAAATCAGTATTATCATTATTCACATGAAAATTAATTATTTCTGAAAAATCCAAAAAAACATCTGCAGCTAATATTACTATGATAAAAACAAAAATGATGTTAATTTTTTCAAAGTCACATCCTTAAATTTATAATCTTAACATTGAAATAAAATTATAAAATATCATGAAAAAATATTTTTATGAGAAATAATTTTTTAATATTAACTATTATTTTGAAATTATTTCTAATAATAAATATATCAAACTTGAAAAATTTCCATTTTATAAAATAAATTTTCAAGTATAAGAAAATATTTTATTAGTTTCCTAGTTGTACTAATTTTTTCCATATTTAAAGTAATTTTTTTGTATTTATAAATATATTTTTTATATATTTTTTATATATTTTTTATAATTATTTTACAATTGTTTATACATTTTAGTTTTATGGTTACCTTATAATGGTCTATATTAGTTTGTTTTTGGTGTTGTGTGAAGAGAAATTCAATGAACATGGTACTTAATTGAGGAGGAAAAACCAGGTTGTTATATTATACCCACCTTAAAAGAATTTCATCCCCAAAATTTCTTTACATGGAAGAAAATAAGTGAGGATGTTTTTCTCTCATCACATCCTCAGATTCTCAAATAGCCTCCTCAAACTTATGATTTCTCCATATATCTTTGACTGGATGAGTAGTACAATTTCACAACACCTTATCTCTTTGATCTCAAATTTCCACTTGTTTTTTCCTTATATGAGATATCATGTTCTAGTTTCAAAGTTTCTAAACTTAGAACATGTAAAGGGTATAGTATTTACTTTCTCAAAAGAAATACATGGAACACATTATATACTTGTGATAGGTTTGGAGGGAGTATTAAGAGATAGGATACAGCCCCGAAATGTTCAATGATCTCTAGGGGCCCAATATATCTACGGATTGGATTCCCCTTCTTCCCAAGTCTCATAAATCTCTTCCATAGAGATATTAAAAGGAAAAATTTATCACCAAATTCAAACACTATATCTCATTTATGATTATCTGTATAATTATTTTTTCAAATTTTTTCCACTTTCTTATTCTGCTAAATGGTTTGAACCTTCTTCTTCATTTCTTGGAAAAGGTTATGAACTATCAACTTCCTCTCTCCAGCTTCATCCTAACATGTTGGAGTCCCAAATCACTTCCCATATAGAGCCTCAAATGGTGTCATATGAATGATATAATGGAATTTTTTTTTATATAAAAAATTTACTAGGGGTGGTGTTGATCCTAACATAATTGGAAATCTATCAAATAATATCTCAATATATCCTCTAGAGTTTTAATTTTCCTCTCAGACTAACCATTTATATTAGGATGATATATAGTGATAAATCTTAGTTATTTCTCCAAATTATTCTAAATAATTCTCTAGAATCTAAAGGTAAATCTCATATCTCAATTAGAAATAATGTATAGTGGTGCTACAAGTACCCGCACCACTTCCCTTATGAATATGTTGGAAATTTTTTCAAGGGATAAATCTTCTTTGATAGAAATAAAATGTGCTTAATTTTTAAGGTTTTTGACTAAAAACCAAATAGAATTATGGTCTTTATAAGTTTTGGGGAGTCCTATGATGAAGTCCATGATGATTTTTTCCCATTTCCATACTAGTATGGGTAATGGTTTCAACATACCCTTAGGATTTTCCGATTTATCCTTAACGTGATAGCATGATAAGCATTAAGATATGTATTATGCAATCTATCTCTTCATATTATCCAACCAAGAGATTTATTTTAGATCTATATAAATCTTTGTGACTTAATGATGGATTGATAAGGATTTTTTATGAGTATATCAAAAAGTTCCTTCTTTAATTTCAGCTTTTATGGGACACACATTCAAGTTCCAAACCATATAACTCCGTCTTTATCAAAGTTGAACTCCATAATGTTCACTACCTTTTTTTTGTAATCTATATCATCTTTATGGTCTTATTTGATCTTTAAATGAATGTAAGGTTTAGAAATAAGTTGGTTAAGATAGTATTTATATCCCCCCTTCATTACTTCAAGATTCATTCTCTACAAATCCATGATTATTGGGTTTTTTCAATCCTTGTCATGGATAGAGTATCATGATCATTCCTACTCAAAGCATATATCATCTTATTTTCCTTCCCTAGTTGGTAATGTATTAATAAGTCATAATATTTTATCAAACCCAAACATATCCTTTTTTGAATATTCAATTCCTTCTATGTGAATATATATTTAAAGATCTTATGATCAATATATATACCATACTTTTATCTATATATATATATATATATTGTCTCCAAATCTTTAATGAAAAGTTCACTTCTGCTAGCTCTAAATCATGCATCAATTAATTTTTCTCATGAGTCTTTAATTGGTGTGAACCGTAAGAAATAACTTTATCATTCTACGTGAGTAAGTGAATCAAACCCTTTTTTTAAGCATCGTAATATATTGTAAACCCTTCTCCATTATAGGGTAATGTAAGTATATAAGTAGTGACTAGACACTTCTTTAGTTCCTTACAACATTCTTCACATTCCTCTATCCAAAGAAACTTTAATCTCTTCTATGTCAACTTGGTTAGTTTATTTGATAGACAAGATAAATTTATCACAAAGATTCTGTAATATCCTACTAACCCAAGAAAACTATGGATATCAGTTACCGTTTTCAGTATGATACATTACTCAATAACTTATATCTTTGATGGATCTCATAATATTCCCTTGTCTATCATTCCATGGACCAATAATGACACATTTTGTATTCATAATACACATTTTATGAATTTAGAATATAACTTCTCCTTTATCAAGTTCTTTAACACAATTTTCAAGTGATCTTCATTCTCTTTATTTCTCTTTTAATATATAACAATATCATCTATAAAGGAAGCCACGAATTGATCAAGGTATTCTTTAAAGACTATATCCATTGGATCTATGAAGATGTTAGGGGAATTGGTAAGTCCAAATGGCATCACTATAAACTTATAGTGTCCATACCTTTTATGGAAAGCTATCTTAGATATATCCAGCCTTTTGACCCTTAACTAATGGTATTAAGGTCGAAGTTCAATCATAGAGAAGTATTTATCTCCTATAATTTGATCAAATAGATCATCGATACGAGGTATATGATACTTATTTTTTTATGATTTTAATAATATCGTGATAATCAATGTGAATATGAATAAATCCATCATTCTATTTTAAAAAGAGGACTGATACATCCCACAGTGAAGCACTGGGGCATATGAAACCCTTTCCCAAATTATCTCGCAGTTTCTTCTTTAATTACTATAATTTAAATGAGACCCATTATATACAAACTCTTTGAGATATAAAATGATCTAGGTATGATTTTGGTTGAAAACTCAACCTCAAGCTTTGGGGGAAGATCAGGCATTTCATCTAAACACACATCAATATATTACCATACATTAGAAATGTTATCAATGTTGACATCTTCCCCAATCATTTGATCCAATAGTCCCTCATTTTTTGGTACCACAAACCACATTAAATAATTTTCTTTCACATGGATTTCATAAATGACATGTATAAATTAACCTATGAATATAAAGGTTTCAATATAGGTTATTAATTGTTATATTTCAAACTAAAATAGTTATATATATATATATATATTCAATCCCTTGGTAATGGTTCATAAAGATAATGTGATTAACCAAATTATATCCCCTAATAGTATCAAACCAGGTCTATATTAATGGCTCATTCACTATGTACCAGAATGATGGTTGAGATATACTTGACCAACTCTTCTATGGTTTGTTACTTCTAGATGTATCTATGCCAAAATCACATCCAATTGTAGTATCCCGATAGGGATTTATTTCTAGTAAAACCACATAATCCATACTTTACCAAAAACATCGGGATTTTATCCTATACATAGACTCATTCCTTATACTTTTCCTTAGATATTTTTATAAAGTTATCAAAAATAATCACTAAAAATAACTATAATAATCCTAAAAAATAACTAAACTATCCTATGATACCAACTATAATGACCCAATATGAGTATAACTTAAATAATTCATTAATTTCATGATTTTAATAATACATCAAACAATAGTCTCATAATCCAAGACCAAAATTTTTAGTGTCATGGAAATTAGTTACATAAACATCTTATTTTATAAAACTTACACAAAAACTTCCATAATTTTTATCCTCTATTCCCTTTCTTAGAAATATCACATGATGTAATCATTTTTATAACTTGGGGAACATAAACATAATAAATGTGTGAGATAAAATTCTCAATAAGGGAAATGACATATCATAAAGAATTATATCATAAGTTTAAGGAGAATATGAGGAAAACATGAAAATATAAATAAGGCACCATCATACCATGTATGATAATAAAAAAATTACAGAGTCACATAAGATACTAAAAATATCATTAAGTAAATATAAAATATAAAACATGTAATATATAACATGTAAACATGATATATGGTGAGGGATACTTGAAAATGAATAATCATGAAAACATGGTATTTATTGGAAATCAAATGCATCTTGAAACTTGGAATAACTTGATAAACAACTTGTAAATGTGTAATTACTTTATAAAATTAAAATTTTAGAAATTCTATAAGCATAAGAAAATATGTGTGATAAAACCCATTATGTCAATTCCTATGTGAATAAACTCATTATATTCTCACCTGAAAATTTGATCAAACCCAACATGCCCATGTCTGTGTGAACAAACCCATTATGTTCACACCTAATTATCTCATGAGATATAATATTGTATGAATGCATTGTAGGGTGATATAGGACCCCACCCATCACCATCCATACATATGTGTGATAATTAAAAACAATCATCATCATAACTCAAATAACCCATGGATAAAAAAAGGGTTTCATAATAATATCACATAACATGAACATAGGAAATCATAGGATATAAACATATAATTATAAAAAAGGGTTCATAACATAATAAAATATAAATTATCACTTCATGATAGATAGATAATTTTAAGATAATGAGAAACAAATCATGAAAACGTTTTTTATTCATCATTATAAAAATAATACTTATGAGTCCCTTTTCAAAAAGACTCATTTGTTTTTAAGAGAAATGAAAAGAATACCTTACATGAAATTTATTTGGGTTAAAAACTCCTTTTACTAGGAAATAAGTAAATAATATCAGTCAAAATGAAAAGTCTTGGAAAATTATGTGTTAAGCATGAATTGTTTCAACAATACTCTATGAATCTTATTGGTTTTGATGCTCACAAATACCCTTGTTTGTTTTAATAATGAAGTTACTTTAAGTATTTTTCAGAAATATATTTCTTGATAAGTTTATCTTATTTATAGGAAAAATTATTTGATTAGGTATTTTGAACTTGTTTTAAAAGTATTTTGGAAACATTGTCCCTACTCTATGTTCGAAAGCATAATGTATGGTTTGGAAACCCTATGTTTGGAAAAACATGTATGGATCATGTAACCTCTGCTATTGGAAAAGTATATATCAAAAACCCTAAATTTGGATGAAACCCTACATTTAAAGAAATTTATGTGTGGTTCATCAACCTTACTTTTGTGAACAACCATACATTGTCAACCCTATATTTTAAGTTTGTCACTACGTGAAGGAATCCTCCATTTGACCATTAAATAATAGAAAGATATTATCTATGCTTTATGAAATGGTCTCTAATGGAATTAAATATCTATTTAAAGTAATTTTATGATGGATTCCAAGGCTTTTATTCATTATCATAAATAATTCATATTCATAAGTTAAGTTATGACTCTTCAAATGATTGCAAATTTTATGGTGATATTCTTGGATTTTTTACAAAAAAAAGAAATCCTAGACTTATTTTTATAGAGAAAGAAGATTTTGTTTTTGAATAATGATATGATATCTTTTTGAATAAAGATCTATTTTAAAAGAAAAATATTGAACATATTTGCTATTCTTCAATCTTGTACTGCATAACTTGCTAAGTAACTACTATTACTGTTATTTGTCTATTATTATTTTATTGAAGATAATTTTCATTTAGGATACCTTAGAATCTATTCATTCTTGAATATTTTTATATTTGAAGAAGAAGATCCATTTTCTATCAGTTTCTACTGTAACTGTGAAAAAGAACCTACTTATTCAATCAAATCAAACTCTATTGATTTATTGGAGTTTTGGATGCTTTGACTCAATAATGGTGGAGTATCAGCTTCTCAGACTAATATGTGGAGAATCTAGTTCCCTATAAAATAAGAAAAAGGATCTATAAATCCTTGTTGTAAAGGTGTAAACTTCTTACACTCAGTTGTTAAGGTCTTTTGATAGGAGGATTTTTTTAGTAAAAATCACTGAACTCATAGACAAAGCATTGGTGGAGTGGACTAGGGGATTTTTGTGCCTTGAACCACTATAAAGATTCTTGTGTTCTTCTTTACTATTTATCCGCTACTCAAACTAATTACATAAGAGAAATATATATATCTTTTAAATCATAAATAATTCTAAAATCTAAGATCTATCTAATATTGTTTAAAAGAAACAATTCACCCCCCCCCCCTATTGTGTATATTTGTATTATTCTGAACTAAGAATTTGAATCAAAGGATTGCTTTGTTAAAGAAACCATATAAACTCTAGAAAGATCAAAGTAAATGGTATATAAAAATACATAGGACAATGATTTATCCTAAAGACGGTACATTAATGATCCATGCTACTTATTCTGATGGTGATAATTATGGGTGATGGAAATAAAAAATGATTATCCACCTAAAAAATCATGGATTCAAAGTGTAAATGAAAAATTTTTCTTCGTATATAATCCCTGAAAATCTAGAAACATGGGATAATACCAAAGAAGCTGAGTATGGTGTCAATTCAAAATAAATGAATGCTATTATTTACAGAATTGATCTAGGTAAATACAATCAATTATCTTAATGTCCTACTGCTTATGAAATGTGTCAAACTATTGTTGTTTCCTATGAATAAACTCAAAATTTTAGACAATTAAGGTATGTTACTAAAAAGATGAAATTTTATACCTTCAGAATGTATGATGGTGAAAGAATCACCCATATAAATGGAATATTAATAGATATAGCCAATGATTTTGCTGCCTTAGTAACTTTAATTACATAATCAGATCAAGCAATGAAATTACTCTGAGTACTAACCTCAAAATGGAATGGAATATCTGTTGTTATACAACATTCATAACTAGTCAAAATTTTGATAATGAAAGAATTGATTGGAACCCTGATGATATATGAAGTATAGATGAAATCTAAAGAAGAAAATAATAATATGGTAAAAAGGTAAAATACTACCTTTAAAGTTGCTTCTCATAAGCATGGAAATAAAACAAAAGAAGATGAAAATGATTCATAGTGTTCAAATTCTGAAATGGATCTAGATCAACTAACTAGAAGATTCGGAAAATTATGTAAAAATAAATGATGTTTCAATAAAACTTTTAAGAAATATGATAAAAGATCTAAGGAAGTATGATTCTATTAATGTAAAAATATGGGGCATATCATACCTGATTTCCCCCATTTAAAATAATGAAATAAAAATTTGAAGAATAAAGATAAGAAAAATCATATGAGATTTAATTATGAGTGAAAAGGAAGGAAGGTTATGAAGGATACTTGGAGTGTATCTAAATAATCTATAAGATCTTAAAAATATGACTCAGAAAAAGAGCAAAAAAATCTAAAGGTGAAATGTTCTTTATAGATAATGAAGAAGATAAGGTACAAACATATAATTATTTTTCTTATGATACTGAAATATTATCTAATATAAAATTAGATGCGTATTTATCTATACTTGAAGAAAGATATGACTCTTTAGTAAAAAATAATAAGTCACTAAATAATATTCATAATTTTTTTTCATGAAAAATATGCGATGCTAAAACAACAAGAATAATTCAAATAAAAATTTAAAAAATCTACATCATATTGTACTGACTATGAAAATAAAAAAATAATAATTACAAGATGAAGTAAAATCATTAAAAATTGTAGACAATATATTAACTAAGGGATAAAAAATTCTGAATGAGAGTATTTTCAAAACTATTATTAAAAAGGAAAAATATGTAACATGAAGAAAGGGAGAAAATAAAAATTGTATAAAAAATATTTCATACCTAAATGTAAAAATGCTACATGTTTCTACTATGGATTTAAATGAAATTATTCTAATAACTATTTTTTAATAAATCCTCATATAATTGGAATTAAAATTGATTTTATTTCTAGAAATATTTCTAAAAACCTACTTTAAATTTTGGTAAAATAAGTCAAATCTGGTTACCTGGATATTTTCTTGCTGACATAGTTAGACCCAAGAAAATATGGGTACCAAAACAAACTCATGTTTAAATGATTTTTTAGGAAAAAGTTCATATGAACAAAGGTTTTTATGGTATATAAATATTGGATTCTCAATACACATTAGTGGAGACTCTTCCAATTTTCATACATTGGAAAAACTGGATGGAGGACTAGTTATCTTTAGAGACAATGCTAACAGAAAGATAGTTGGATTTGGATTAGTTGGAGGTCTAAATTCAATTTATGCCAAAAAATTGTTATATTTTCAAGGGATAAATAGAAATGTGATAAGTATCTTTCAACTGTATGATGATGGTTTTTATGTTGATTTTTTTAATAATTCATGCAAAGTTTTCAAAGATAAATTGCTTAAATTCAAATCACCTAGAACTGAAAATTATTATACCTTGGATATTAATTTCTAGTGTAAACAAAAAAGTGAATTTTTTTAACTACTAATTGAAATGAATCTTGGATCTGGAATAAAAAACTTGTACACTGCAATGTATTTACTTTACATAAATTTTCTATGAAATACTTATTTTATGATTTTCCTATTCTTAAATTTTGATAATGATAGATTATCTGATGCATGCCAAATTGGTAAACAATAAAATTCATCCTTAATATCTATTAAAAAAATTTCTACATAAAAACCACTTTAACTTATCTATATAGATTTTTTGGACCATCAATAGTATCATGTTTTCCTATAAAACTATATGTTTATGTGTTAGTTGATGATTTTTCAACATTTACATGGGTTTATTTTCTAAAATTTAGAAATTAAGTATTCACTATTTTTGAAATATTTTGTAAAATTGTTGGAAAAAAAATGATTTAAAAATAATTTCATTGATAATTGATCATGGTGGGGAATTTCAGAATCAATATTTTAACTCTTTTTACTCAGAATTAGGTATTAAACACGCCTTCGCTACACCAAGAAAACCTCAACAGAATGGGATTGTTAAAAAGAGAAATAGAACTATTAAAGTGATGGTAATAATTGTGTTATATAAATATAGTCTTCCTACCTATTTTTTGGAAGAATTTATAAACATATATTTCTATATCATCAATATATTTTTAGTAAGACCCTTTCTTAAAAAGACACCTGATGAACTTTTTAATAACAGAAAACCTAAATTAAACTTTAAAATATTTAGATGAAAAGCATGTATCTTGAATACTAAGGAAAACCTTAGTAAATTTTATCCAATGGTTGATGAAGGAATATTTTTAGGATATTCTACCACCTCTAAATATTATAGAGTATATAATAAAAATTCAAGGATTGTTGATGAATCATTTCTTGTGAAGTTTGATAAAAGTGATCCTTTTGATAAAATTAAATATCAAATAGATGAAATTGTTGACTCTTTAAACAACATGATACTTGAATCGCCTAATATTTGTTTTTAAAATAAATGAAATGAAATTCAGTCTATAGAAACCCTAATTTTTATTATAGGACTATTACATCATTTTAAAGATAAACAAAATAATTACATTACAAATCCAGGATCCAAAGATTTAGTGTCTTGGTAAATTAGACTTATAAATAACTATTACATAATAAAACATAAACATTATTTAATTCCTTATTCTCTATATTCTTAGTGGACCTCATGTTCTCCTTAGTATAAGTAATCATCTAAGGATCTACATCAATGAAAGGGGTGAGATAAAATACCAGTAAGAAGATGAATAAGGGACAAAAATCAATATAACATGAGTGTGCATGATCATTATCATCAAAACATATGAATAGTATTATCATCAACATCATGAGGGAAATAATTGATAAAGTCATATAATGTGTAAATGTATAAAAATGAAACATCATGTCTTATCGTTCAAATATGACACATAGTTGTGAAGAAATATGGCATCATGTTCACGCATAACATATGCGCATAATCATAACATCATAATTGTGAACAAAGGTAGCATCATGTTCATGAATAATTCACATTATCTCATGAGATAAATCACATTACCAAATTCATTGGAGGGCTATATATTTCCAATCCCACCTGTCACATCATAATATTTACATAATCATTCATGCCACATAGAACGTATAATAATCATAGTCATGAAATAAACCCAAGGAAGAGAATGGGTTTAATAAGGATTTTATAAACAATACATTTATGAATAAACATTTTTGGTTCCAAAATTAATAAGTGAAATCATACCTGGACATAAAACATCCTTATTCCTGAGTGGATAATAAGCATTTCAATAGGAGTAAAATTCGATGTTTTGAAGTCACTAAGAAAAAATAGGTTTTTTTTAGAAAACATTTTAACATGGTAGGAACATGTATAACCCTGAAGTGAAATGTAAAGGACATTTTAATAATATAATATTACCATTCATACCATGTAATAGAGAATAACCCAAATAAAGGAATTATGTTCAAGAATCCCCTTACCTTAATTCCTACTTTATTTCATCGCTTTTACGCCAACGGAATAATAAAATTATATTTATTAAAACATTGATCCAGAATAAAATTATAGTCATTTATTGAACTATTTATCAATTATAATAATTGTATTATATTTATTAATATACATTGATGAAATTGATGTGTTTTTATATCATGTTTCCTTCGAATGTTCCCGTTTTTCTTCGATTTTTCTATTTTGTTCAAGGTAATTAATAAATAAGTTCTATAAGATTAAAATAAATTTATTTATAAATTTATATATGATAAATGATTTATTTTAACCATTAATGGGTTTGGTGATATTAAAATAATTGGAAACATCCCCTTTGGCGGTTAACCGATCGTTATTAGGAACATTGTACAAATATGAATAAAAGGAGGTATAAAACATAAATACATTAAAAATATAATTTTTACATCATGTTAACATCATTAATATAATATTAAAGTTATGACTAATTATATCTTATAATATTTTATTTAGAAACAATTTCATAATTGATAGAGGAAAAAAATAAAATGAGTGATGAGTTGGAAAAACATACTCTTTCTTTGGTGAAGCTTCTCTTGTACGACACTATAACTCCTTTAATTTTTGGAGCTGGATTACTCTAGAATGTCCCTATGGTTTATAAGAGTCTTAATAGGGAATATTTGGGTAGAGATTTTTCTTTTTAATGGGTGGGAGGATTTCTTTTCTAAGGGTAGGGAAAAGGGGTTCTTTATACTTGAGGAGATGGGTATTTTTAGAATAAAATATTCAATAAAATAATATATCCAAGGTAAAACTTGTAACAGTGATTTTTTCAATATAAATCATATATTAATATAATTTAATGAGTTTAATATTTTAAATCATATTTATAATTATAATTCATTAGTTTATTAAAAATGAAGTTGGAGATAAAGAAGAATTGTTATTTTAAGGAATCACTTTTGACTTTAGGTTTTAGGAAGTTCTTTTTAGGTTTGGAAATTGAGTTTATTGTATTTTAATGAACCATTTATAAAATTAAATATTCCATGTCCAAAACTAAATTTCTAGAAATTATTATGTCATTATTACTTCATTAATTATGTAATTTAATATGTATCAGTTATGTGAAAAACTCTATTTTTACAATTCACCCAAAAATTGAAGTATTTCAAAAAATTGAAAAAAAAATAAATCATGGATAATTTTGATGTAATGATTTCAAAAATGATATTCATTTTATCAAAATAAATTTATAAAATTGGTAATTTTAATTTTTAATATAAAAATAATGATTTTTACAAAATACTTTAAAATACAGTTTATTAAAAATATTCTTATATTTTCATTGAGTTTCTTAATTATGATATTTATTTTTTGGCATAATAAAAGTTATATTTACATAAATTAATCATGATAAATATTATTTATATCAAAATTTATTGTTTTTGGGTAAATTTACTATTCCAACGGTTAGGTTACTATTCCAATAGTCTGGTTACTATTCCAACAGTCAGGTTATTATTCCCAATGGTCACATTACCTTTTATAAGTACTACTTCATTATTTCACTCAATATTCAACTCAATTCCTCTCAAGGTTATATATTTTTATTTTTATAATTTTTTTTGGTTTACTAATATGTTTCTTCTTCTCTATAGTGTTTCTAGTGGGGGTGATGATTCTAGTAGATTGGGACAATCCCTATTTTCCCATTTTAATTTTTCTATTTTATATTTTTTTTCCTAGTTGTAATGTTTATAATTTTAATTAATTTAATTCCTGATTAATGTAATAGTATTTAGTAAAAAAGAAGTCTTTGTTGGTTTATATATATTTTTATGTGTATATTATTATATAATATAATACAACACATATTTATTCAGGAAAAAAATTACTAATAAATATTAGGTCGTTACATTCTTCCCCCCTTTAGAAATTTCACCCCAAAAATTTCAAATCATATTCTCGATTAAGAATAGATTAAGGAACATCTATTTCATTATTTCCTCTAGTTCCCATGTTGCCACTTCATAGTTATGGTTCCTACACAACACTTTGACAAGGTGAGTTGTCTTGTTGCATAGAAATTTATCTCTATGGTCCTAGATCTTCACCGGATACTCTTTATATGAGGGGTAATTCTCTAGTTGTATCACATCTGGGTTCAGTACTTGTGGTAGATCAGGTTTGTACTTCCTCGAGATTTATATGTGGAACGTGTCATGAATTTTATCCATACTTGGTGGAAGTGTAAGTTAATAGTCCATTACTCTTATCTGATCAAGGATGTTAAATGGTCCAATGTACGTTTTCATAAGCTTCCTTTTCTTTCCAAACCACATGAATCTCTTCCATGGTGATATTCAAAGGAAAAAATTATCTCCAAATTCAAACTCCAAGTCCCTTTAATGGTTATTAGAATAGCTCTTTTGATGACTCTATGTAGATTTTATATATTGTTGGATGGAATGACACTTATATTTCATTTCTTACACAAGATCATGTCCAAGTAGATTTTGTTCCCCAACTTCATCCCAAAAAGTTGGAGTTTTAAATTGCTTCCCATATAGAGCTTCATATAGAGACATTTCAATACTCAAGTGAAAGATGTTGTTGTATGAGAACTCAACCAATGGGACATGCTAATCCCATCCTCCTTTGAATTCCATTTAGTAGGCTCTTAGCATGTCTTCGAGCATCTAAATATTCCTTTTAGATTGGCTATCAGTTTTTGAGTGATAGGTCATGCTGAATTTCACTTTAGTAGTCAACGTATGTTGAATACTTCTCCAAAATATGGAGGTGAACCTTATATCACAATCATAAATGATCAAAATTGGTACCCCATGCAACCCCACCACTTCCTTCACATATATCTTGTAAAGTTTTTCAATTGAGAAATCTTCCCGAATATTGATAAAGTGGGCAGTCTTGGTGAGTCAATCCACCAAAACCCATATCACATATTTTCCTTTGAATGTTTTCAAGAGACCAATGACAAATTATATAGTGACATTCTCCCATTTCCACATTGGTATAGGAAATGGTTCCATCATCCCTTTGGATTTTTTCTGATATACTTTAACTTTCTAACATACTAAACACCTTGATATGTACTCAGTAATATCCTTCTTCATGTTGTCCCACCAGAATTTTTCTTGAATATCATGATACATCTTCATACTTACAAGATGGATGGGGAAAGATGAGTGATGTTCATTATCAAATAGTTCATTCTTTATCTCAAGTGATGCAGGCACACAAAGACTCCTTCCAAACTAAATCACACTATCATCATCAATATGGAACTCATGTAGGCTCCCTTCCGATACAATTTTCACCTTCTTTTTTAGCTCCATATCAACCCTTTATACCTCCTTGATCTTCTCTTGGATGGATGGTTGGGAAATCATATGGGCAAGGTAGGATGCATTCCCTACCATTATGATTTCCAAATCCATCCTTTATATTTCCATGTAGATATGTTCTTTCTCAATCTGTATCATGGATAGAGTAGCAGGTTCTTTTCTAATAAAAGCATCAACTACGTTGTTTGCCTTTCCCAGATGGTAATGAATAGAGTAATCATAGTCCTTGATTATCTCTAACCATATTATTTGATGCATGTTGATCTCCTTTTGTGTGAATAAATACTTTAGACTCTTGTGATTGGTATATATGTCACACTTATTATCATAGAGGTTGTGTTTCCATATTTTTAAGGAAAAAATCATAATTGTTATCTCCAAGTCATGTGTCTGGTAGTTCTTCTCATGGATATTCAACTATTATGATCTATAAGCTATCACTTTATCATTCTGCATGAGTACAAAACCCAATCCTCTCTTTGAATCATCACCATATATCACAAAACCTTCTCTACTTTTTGGTAATGTAAGTACAAGTTCATTGATTAGACTCTTCTTAAGATCCTTGAAGATTTCCTCCATACATAATTTACCCCTTTTTATGTTAAATTAGTTAGTGGTCTATAAAATCATGAGAAATGCCTCAAAAAACATCGGTAGTACCCATCCAATCGAAGACAAATATGGATTTTCGTTACCCTAGTGGGTCTGGTCCATTCCTTAATTCCCTTTTTTTAAGGGTCCACAAAAATTCCATCACTTGTGATCATGTTCCCCAAGAATGTGACTTGATACATCTAAAAGTCACACTTGTTAAAAATAGAATAAATTTTCAATATCCTTAATGTTGCTAGTAAAAGCCTTAGTTACTCATCATGTTCCTCCTTACTCTTTTATTAAATGAGAATATTGTCGATAAACACAACCATAAATTTGTTGAGGTAATCTATAAAGACTCTATTCATCAAATCCATAAATATTATAGGGGAATTAGTAAGTCTTAAAGGAATCACTAGGAAATCATAATGCCCATACATTCTATGAAAATAATTCTTTTGAATATATTTATTATTCAACTTCATTTGATGATATGCAGAATGAATATCCACCTTTAAGAGTTACTGAGATCCTCATAGTTGATCAAACAAGTCATCAATGCTTGGAAAAGGATACTTATTCTCTATGGTTATCTTATTGACCTCCCTACGATCAATACACAGCTACATTTATCCATCCTTCTTCCTGAAGAAGAGTACTGGAGCACCCCAAGGTGATGCACTAGGGAGTATGAACCCTTTTTCCAAATTCTCTTGTATCTACTTCTTTAACTCTTACAGTTAGATCGGGGCTATAAGACCCTGAAAATTATAAAATAGTAACTTTTATTTAATAGAATATAACCTCCTAAGACTTTATGATATATTTTAAATTTTAAAAAATATATTCTATATCTTTAAATGCATGAAATACTGAGTCAGCTTCTATCACACGCAACAAAGACTTTCTTCTATAGCTTATGCTATATGCAAGACCTAGTTTTACTGAACAACGATATATTATTAAAATATTATTATTTAATATAATAAGATATAACCTAACTATTAAATTAGTGATTATGAATAGTATTAACTAAATTATGAAAATATATGGATTTAAACAAATATAAAATGAATTCATGGGTTACTAATTAATTATAAATGAATATAAAAACCAATTGAATATAAAGAAAATGTTTTTATCTTATAAAGGTGTTTTATCATAAAAAATTAAATTAATTTCTATTATTGAATGATCTTAATGAAATATATATATTATATATTCAAAAAAATGTTTTTCATATTTATCCAAAATATTTGATAATCATAAGATAATAATAAATCCATTTTTAGGCTTAAAATTTGTATTTTTCTAAAAAGGTAATATTGCCACCTTTTAATGGCGTACATATTTTAAAACTGAATTATTAAACTTTTATAAATTTTATATGGAAAAATTAAAATCATTTTTGAAATCTAACTGTAAAAATTATCTTAGGGTGAATTTTTTGAATTTTTCTGTGAAGTTTCATTTTTTAATGAATAGTGAAAAATACTGACTTTTAATTGAAAACTGTTTTTTCATCTAATTTATTTATATAGTAAAATTATATTTTAAATTGGTTTTAAAGTAAAATTAGATCAATTACACATAATTTAATCTAATATAGGTCATTGTAACCAATTTCAAATTGAAATTTGATACAAAAACTTATCAAACTTTTGAACGTTTTTACTTTAAAAACTCACATTGTCATCCCATCTGTGGGATTAATTTTAAATTAATTACTATAAATTTTGTGATTGGAATTTGTAAAAATAGATTGAATATTTTTAATAATGATAATTAATTTATAATTTCAAATAAGGAAAACTTAATTTTTTACCAAAAATATTAGTGAAATTAATTAAAATGAATTACAGCGATTAAGAGGAAAATTAGCTTAACAAGGGACTAAACCTTAAACTTAAGGGCCAAAATGACCTATAAACTCATTATAAATCCATTTTATATTAATATATTTGTCCTATACTAAATTTTATATAATTTGGTTCATTATTTGATCTAATTTACATGGGATAACCATGGATGGAATTCCCTTTTCGAAAATTTACAAGAATGCCACTCCTCCACTATAAAAAGGCACTCACCCCTACCACTTATTCACACCTATAAAACCCTTTGTCTCATGAAAAATATGCCCAAATAGGATCCCAAAATCTCCTCCATAATCCCATAAGCATCACCTTGGTCTTAAATCCAACCAATGAAGGCTTTTAGTATAAACCTAAAAAAGTTACCTAAAAACAAAGTAATATTCTTCAATGATCACTTTCAATTTATTTATTTCTAAAAAAATTAAATTATTATTATTACATGATTATATAATAGCATAATTATCATAAATATACTAATATTTTATTATTATAAGAGATTATACCTACACTTACACACACTTCCATCTAATGGGTAACGAACATATCGTTCGTGTGTATGACGGACTATCGCCTCACAAAATGATGATTATTCGTTCTTCCTTTACTACCTATCATAATGGAAATTATTATGGAAACACTATTTATATATGATATATATTATATTTATAATTTATTTATTCTTATTTAATTTTAATATAACACATACCTTTATGCTTTCCATTTTATTGGGAATACGATAACATCGTTTGTGGAAGTGTGGACTACCGCCTCCTCAAAGCAATGTAATTCGTTCACGATATATATGGAATATATAAAGGTTTTTTTTAATAAAATAATGTGGAATATATGATATAAATATGATATTGTAATTAAAATATACATATATATCATTTACTTTTCATTCTTTTAAATACGACATTGAAATGGAAGTAGAGTTCATGTGTACGTACGACCTACCGTCTCCATGAATAGTAAATTTCATTTTCTATCTCCAAATATTATGGATTATTATAAATAAATATATAATTAATATATATTATAATTACATCATATTTTACATCCTATATATGATTAAATCATTATCAATGTAAGAATAAGTAAAATAAGAAGTCAAAACATTCTCAAAAAACTAAGCAATTAACACCAAAAATAGTGAAAATAATTAAAAAATGGGTAATAAGATATTATAAGGAGATCATATATGATATTTAAAATATTATTATGGATCTATTATAAGTTCTTAACATTTTTAAAACCATTATACATAAATTTAAAGTACGTTCACTCAAAAGGAAACATAAGGTAATGGATTCTTGTCTCACTTTTCTTTCTGTGAGGCATACACCATTTTCACCAATTAATTATCTTTTGTGGTATATATACTTCCCCTATTTTATTTTATACCATGAATAAATTTATATTCATGGAATTTATATTTTCATTTTAAATTAATTCTTTCATATGGATTATAATTCAAAAGTTACCAAGTAGTAAGGGGCATCATCTCAATTTCCATTCTTTGAGGCATACTTTATTGTTGTGCACCTAATTTCTTATATTGGGTGTACATACTTCCACTTTTACATGTAATATAATTATTTATTCATTATTCATGATATTTTGAGTTATAATTTTAATTATTTAATATAATGGTATTTACACTTAAAGTTACCCAAGTTGTAAAGAAATTTCATAACCCAACCCATTTTTATCAGGTTATATTACTTCCTCATTGTCATTAATATTATATGATTATTTGTATATTTAATTTGACTATATATTGATGTATTTCCACTTATTTTTTAGATACCTGACCCCAAAGATCTCAGAGCCAGTGTCTGCTATCAATTACATTGTCATGATTAAAATGAATCATATCATAAAAGACTAAGAGTTTAGTAAACTAGATACATACATGAATCTTGTATTAAAAATGAATACACTAATTAAAACATATTTTTTTTAAATAACTTCAATAAAAACTTTATTCTATCTTGTATATCCATGCATATCTTTCATATTACTCTTATTGGATTCCTGGGGAAAAGGAAACATAATGAGGGTAAGATAAAAACCTTAGTAAAAGTAAAGTATAGTCTAAGAAATAATGAATCAATGAGAATAATCAATATGGAAAGGTAAATAAATGAGAACAAATTCCATTAAAATAAATATATAATGAAAAATAAATATGACAAGTTAAGAAACTGAAACACATTCCATTTAGTCAATGAACTGAAAATGAAATATACCCATAGATATGTCGATGAAAAATATCATGGATGAATAATAACTGAAACTAAATAAGGGAAATGATTCCTTAATGGAATTCATGTATAAGGAACATGAAAACCTATATCGTTAATACCTTTCAAAAGATAGTTTAAAACTACATATAGAGACCCATTTAATTTGCATAACTTATTTGTCTCATGAGAACTCGTCGATGCATCGAGGGGATATATAAATTATGGTCCCAACCCGTCATTGTCTATCCAAATAATTACTCATATTTAATAGTGTAAATAAATAATATTCCTGATCAAATATACATATTTAATAAAGAATATGAAATTATCAATATTTACCCAAATAATCAAATAACTATCAAAGTATACACTATATGTAAAATGGTATACATTTTAGGAAATATTAATATTCATGAAAAATGAAATGGATAATTTTGGGGAAACTCAATATACAATGATCATAGGAGATTGAATATTTTAAGGGAACTAAGAAATGAATCAAGGAAGTTAATGTGAATACTATCATTAGACAAATAAATCATAAACCATCCATAGGAAGAATAAGGATAGTATCAATACAATATATCCCAAGTGTATTAAAATAAAGGGTTGTTTTCATTGATGAATAGAAACATTATAAAAAGATATTTTAAAAACATTATTGAGAAAAATGTCTTTTTTTAACCTTTTTTAAAACCTTTTATTTGAAAATAACTTTTGAAAACAGTTTATTTAAAAATTAACCTTTTAAAATTTCAAAAATAAGCATCAAATAAATGACGGTGAGTAAATTTGTACTTTTCGTACGAGGTAAAAAGGACATTCCTTTTTTATGATAAAAAAGGTTAGAAAATTCCTTGTTTGGAATGAGATAAGAATATTCCATTGAAAACATTGGTAAAAGAAAAAATGAGTAAAAATTTCTTTACTAAATCAATTTAAAAACATTTTTGAAAATATTTTTATAAAACAAGGTTTTTAGAATAAAAATGGTTCTCCGACTAAAGAAAGAAATAAATTCACGTTTCCCTATTAAAATTGAAAACGTTTTGAGTAAAAAATAGTGTAATAATTGTAATATTACTTAATAATGGTCATTAATAACCATAAGAGTATAAAATTAAATGGTTTATTATATAGTGATCAAATAATTTCCTCTAATGGAAATTCAAGTGTAAACAATCCCAAATAAAATCAGATTGTAAAGTAAAACCCTTAAAAAGACCATAACATTGATGTAAAACATAGATAATGAATATATTATGCATGTCAAATGTGAATCCACATGAAATAAGTGGAAATAAAATAATAGATAGTGAAAAGTGATTACACACATAATCTTATAATGTTAAATAAAATAAGGAAGTAATATAACCCAATGAAAAGGAATCGGGTTCTGAAATTTTTTTCAACTTGGTAACTTTTAACTCAAATCCAATTAAATTAAATAATTAAAAATTAAACTCAAAATATCATGAAAAATGAATTAATTGTGATATTATATGTTAAAGTGTAAGTATGTACACCATATATAAGAAATTAGTCATAAAACAATAAGTTGATTGTCGTATTCTTTGGTGGGATCGGCTGGTAATGGCGGCGCGGTGTTGGTATAAGGTCAATTTTTGGTCTACTATGGGATGAGGTTGTCATTTAATCTTCTTCTCCACCAGTGAGTGCTTTGGGTGGATCTGTGGCCTCCTCATATGAGCGTGATGGTGGCGATGGGCATCGTTTAGTTTCGGTTCAGTTTGCGGCGAAGCTCCCTCCGGCGTCGCCTCTGATGTTTGGGAGCTTGGTGGTGGGTTTCAACATTTTATTTCATGATTTTTGTTGGGTGATTTCTATTCTTGCAGTGAATTATGTTTTTGTGTGAATCACTTTTGGTGTGGTTTGTTGGTCTGCGGAGTGTCGATTGGTTCGTGGTTGCACTGCGGTGTCTGCGGAGTAGGGTGCGGCGTCCGGACGACCTAGTCTTCCTCATTCTGGTTTATTAATCTCCATTTGTGTATGTTCTATTTGGTTCATCTCACATTCCTTTAGGGTTTGGGAGAACTCCAACTAGATTCCTCCGATGGGTTTTGGGATTTGGGCCGGTGTCGACAGTCGCACCAGTGGGCACTCGAGGAGACCGGTTCTGTGGTTTGTCCAGCTTTTCTAATGTTCATGTTCCCTGGTTCATGGTACCTCGGCCTTCTCTTGATGATTTTTGATCCATCTATAAAGGTATTTCAGTTTTAATGCGTGAATGGATTTTTCATCCATTGTGCTTGAATGTTGTTTTTTGTGAATCCTTGTACTATTTTTAGTGGCGAAGTGGGGAAGTGGGGAAGTGGTGAAGTGGTGAAATGCTGAAGTCGTGTATGGTTTCTCACTTTTTCCTCAAAAGTGTTTACATAATAATAAAAAAAATTCATTCAGTCAACATGTCAAAGGTTAGTATATAAACAATATAAAAGAAATTAGATGCATGAAAACAAATAAGTCTCAATGGAATGTAAATTGAGATGAAATCCCTTACCTTGTGTCTGATTTGTCTTATATGTCTTTATATTCCTTAATAAAAAATTTGTGTTAATTATTTACTTTCTTTATAACCTTTTTCATTTTTATCATGACTTTTATTTCACTTATTACCATGTTTTATACAACTAATTAAACAATTAATTTTACGTCAGGTTTTTTGACCAAAATTGGTTCATGTGTTAAAAAACAACTTTGGTAGGTCAACTATGGTCAAAGTGGTCATTATATAACATATCAAAAATAATAATAATTAATTAATAATCATATTTATAAATCAATTTTACTTTTAAAAACAATAATTAAATATGGTTATGAAAAATGAATCAATGTTACAATCATGGAGATGGCAGGCCATACATACGCATGAGTAACGATCCTATTTTTCAATGATCGTTATGTAAAGAAGGTAAGTAACACCATATATTTCCAGAATGATTATTATATCATAAATAACATGTTATTTAATCATATATACTTATATATATATATATTATGTATAATTAATCACATCATATCGAGGAGGCGGCAGTCCACATGTCCACAAACGATGTTATCACCTTTTAAGTGTGTGAAAGGGTAATAAAGAAAATGATATATATATATATATAAATTTAATTGTTTAATTAATATAATTTTTTTTTATGTATCATATGTTTAATTATAATCATCCTTTATAAATTTCATGAATCATGTGAACGAATCAAATCGCTTTGAGCGGCGGTAGTCCACACTTCCACAAACAATGTTATCGTTTTTACTAAAAATGGAAAGTATAAAGATATGTGTTTAAAAATAATTAAATAATATTAAATACACAATAAATATCATATGTAACATATATAAATAGAGTTTTAATCATAATTTATACCATGATAGGAAGTAAATGAAAATTGAACAATCATCGTTTCGTGAGGCGGCAGTTCACCGTACACGTAAACAGAATGTTCATTTCCCATTAGATGGAAGTGTGAGTGATTTTAGGTAAAAAATAAGAATAAAAACATTATATTATATTTAGGATACTTTTTTTATATAATAATTGAATAATAAGAGTTTAGGAAGTGGATAATGGAAATGAAACTAAAGAGATTAAGGAAAGATGTTACCTCTTAATCAGGTAACTCCTTTTGGTTTGTACTAAAAGGATTCCTTGGATTGATTCCTACCCAAGGGGAGGATTATAGGGTGATGTTATGGATGTTTAGGATCTATTTATTCAGATATTGGTTGATAAAAATTGTCTTCAGAGTTGTAAATAAGTGGTAGGAGAGGAGGCCTTTTTATAATGGAGGATGAGTGACACTTTTGTAATATTTTGAAAATAGAATTCCATACACCTTTTTCACATTGAAAGTGGCTCCCATAATGGTCCAATTTCAATCCAAGTGGGGATAGGGTCTAAATATTTCCATAAAATTCCTCTAAGACAAGTTTCTATTTCATTTGGTCCCTTAAGATTAAGGTTAGTCTCTTATTAAGCTCAATTTTACCTCAATCATTATAATTAATTTTAAATACATTCACTAATATTTTTGGTCAAAATAGGGTATCATGTTTGATTAATATGTAATTAATTAGATTATTTATAATTAAATTAGTATTATTGTAATTTAATATCAAATTAAAAACATAAGGGTAATTTTATATTACTTTAATTAATTAAAATAAATGCCAGTTTTATAAAAGTTGGAGTCTTTCACTATTCAATTAAAATTTTTTCTTCCAAAAAAATTCCCAAAATATAACTCTAATATAATTTTAAATTGATGATATAAAAAATTAATTTCATTTATTCAAAATAAAATTAGAAAATTTATAAATTAAACTTTTAAATAAAACCATCTAATGCATGAAACTTTATTTAGTTAGAATAAAACTATTTTCCTTTTGATTGGAAAATTACTTAATATTATTATGGTGAATATAAATCTATAAAATCTAATTCATGAATATTTATATGGAATGAAATTAATATATTATCAGCATTGCCTATTTTATTATAGTTCCAAACCATGAATTTTTATCCTAACCATGTCAGCAATAACCTATGAAAGTCTGAATCTCCTGAGTAACATAGGGCATACCCAAAGTGCCATAAATCCCACAAAAAATACATTATTATTATCACTCCATATGTTCCACCTCAAAGGAAACCATGGGGTTCTTTAGGAGTCACAAGATGTGAAATATAAAATACTCAATCATTTCCAACTACTTCAAAGATTCCAGAATCCAAGGAGGAGATCCTACTCTGCTCAATAACATTCATCAATCGAGGGAGTGTTACATCCTATACTCTATAAATATATTACTATTGATCAAGAAATCCTTAGGGAATACTACACCAAGGAAAAATTTCATCCAAGGGAGAACTAACCCCTACTACTTTAGCAACCTAATACATGAGTAAAACCTACATCACCTCACAGAGAACCATATCAGGGAGACCCATGCCTCATTTAGGGGGAAATAACTAACCATGGTGGAAGACTAGTTCCCTAATTATCACATAGTAAGAACACATAAAATGGGGTAACACAAAGTAGGTGATATAGAGAGGTATTTAACCTTTGAATTATATGGTTATCACACCTAATCCTCATCATTTATCTTATATATTCAATTACCAAGGTCTATATATATTTCCTCACAAACAACTATGGATGGATGAACAGACTACACCATAAAGATATATAAAAAAATATCCAGGATATGCTATTTATGTATTGAAAACATGAATTATATAAAAATTATACATATCATCGTATATTTAATAAGGTATATTACATGATAGGAAGTAGGTCTTGTGCTATGAGTCAAAATCATGTACCACATATTGTTCTTAAAACACTCAAATCAATGTCTAATCCATAATGCCATATACGGATCATCAATCTAATGTATCAGTAAAAAGTTACAACTGGAATAAGATTTAGTAGTAGTAGTAATAATAGTAGTAAATTATTATTATTATTATTATTATAAGACATTATAAGGTAGGGATATAATTCATGACACCCCCACACATGCACTACACTTATACAGCCTCCCCTATAAACTCACATCCTCTAATCATACAGCTCCCATTTAAATTAATTTCTCTTTTTTATTATTCTCATCATATACAATCTTCATGTAGCGCATGCCAACCATTGTTTTATACCTCTCATTATTCTCCCTATATCAGCAAGCATGTCGATTACACTGACCCTCCCCATACTGGTTGTATCACATCACCCCCTTCTCACACTAGCCACCAAACATGGTCACTATACAATATCCTCCTCACATAGTCCACCTCGCATTGGCCACCACATTCTTCCCCTAATCCCATTCCACCATCTGAGCTCATTTCTCTCATGCTGACCCACATTTTCGCACAAAAACAGCCACACTACCACCAATGTCTATCCCTTGAGTCGTCATCCTCCACTTGGTTTCATGTGAATATTATGAGAGGGGGGAGATAAAAAGAGAGAGGATAGGAAAAATAATGTGGCCACATGTGGTTATCTCATTATTTGTTATTTTGTTAATGGAAATGCACCACTAAGAGAAAAGTTAGAGATAATCAACACTAATCTAATTTTTGATCTCCATTAATCTAACATGGGTTCATCAATAGATATCACACAAAAATAGGATTCGAAATCAATAATAAAAAACAAATGAAATTTTGGGGATACATAATCAGTGAACCATTATTTAAGAATGAAAATCATCCTTCAAATAATGAAAAGAAGGAATTAAGGAGATAAAATACCAAGACCTACCTTAATAGTAAAATAGTTGATGTTACAATATTTTGTTGAATCCAGAGTCTCATTCGTCATCATCATGTGATCTGGTCTCATTATTCAATCTGATGTCATAGCCACCCGACATCTGATTTCTCCACCCTCCCACTCTCTAGGGTTCACACCAATGAAAAAAATATTACCATAGAGGATAAAATACTATCATTTAAATAGAAACCATACTAAGGTTATCCAACAATAAATTAATTAATTAAATATTTATTTATTTATTTAATCTCTCGCATGTGATATCCCAAACCCCAATCTACGATGTGAACTCTAAATATATCATTCCAACAGTAAAACATCCATTCTATATTCAACCGCAGTCTCATTTTTCCCCTATGGGATCCCATTTATGAGATCAAAAATTCATCACAAATATTAACATAGAGGCTAAAAATAGCATTTTTATACTTAATATATTTTTATCTAGGGATTTCATGCCTCTAATTCCACATCGGGCTATCCTATGTATAAACACCACACCTCGTAATAAATAAAACCATCAAATAATTTTTTGAGGTCATATGTTGGGGAAATGTACCATTTTAACCCTAAGGAGTTCTTGAGGCTTTAAACCTCAAAATTAAGATAATCCACATCCAAGAAAGACCTAGGTCGCTACATCCTCCCCATATTAAGAAATTTTCATCCTAAAAAATGAAATAACTAGGGATACCAAATGAGGAAACATACAAATAAATCCCATAAGATAAACCACCACCATCATGAGTACCTTAATCACCAATGGAAGTTTGAGATCTAAAATAACTTGATATTAAACTAATTAGGAAGGAAATATACACTTCCATCAAAAAATATTCCAAATTTTTCCATATTGAAGCAAAAATATGCAACTTATATGAGTGAGTCTTACCATGAATCAACACCCAAAACCTTTTCTCATGTGAAGGTCATACCACCACATGGAATGAAATGAAACCATGTACCATTGATAGACATGTAAAAAGGTTTCATTAAAAAGGTTATCACTAGTGGGGGTGCCTCGCTCCCCACCCTTAAAGAGTGTTCCTGATGGTTTTTGTATAATAACAATCCATTCACATTGCACAAAATACTGAGCACTTCACAAAATTCCACACTAACCCCAGAATAGTTTCTAAGAAGTAAGATCCCCTGGTTCAATGCTAGTTTCACTTCCATTATCTTCATTCAATTCATAGGAACCTATATCACTAGCTCATGACATAATAGAGAAATGGGTATCTTTTTCCAAATCTATATGCAATGATCCATGGAAATCCTTTATCTTCACCTTGGTCTAAAATATATCTATATCCACTATCAGAGATAATGTGGTTTTATTTTCATCACTCTTTCACAAACTATATATACATGACCATTTGGATTAGAACCAATCATGTTAAACTGATAAACACCACATAGCTACCCATCTGGTGCTCAATACACCACAATCCAAAGAAGACTATCCTGAACATTTAGATGACCTTACTTTGTCACCCCCAGACCCCAGGATAGCACCCACCAAAACTTAAGTAATTGAAAACCAAAACCACTGGGAAAAAAACCTCCTCCGTCATCAAATAGTAAAAGTTTCTATGATATGGTCATTAACAAAAATATCCATTGGAAATAACACACTAAGGGTATCACTTCACTAGGATGATCCCAACACAATATTTCTATCTTGACACTTAGATTGAACACTGAGATAAAAACTAACATCCACTTATGGATATGGTTAAAGTTCTTCCTACCTACCAGAAAACCCTTTAGGACTAATGGATAAGAATATTCAGTCACACAGGACCACAAAGTTTACTTCACCACTATTTCCCTATCACACACAAATAAAATTTGTAGGGACTCCATTATTAACCATGGGTGAGAAATATATCTCTCCACACAAGAACCAACTTCTCTAAGGTTTTTTGTTCATGCACCTCATACACTATATAGACATAGATTCCTCTACTATAATAATCATATACAATGAAAACTATATGCTAATATAACCTTATCAATTTACACAGCTTCAATTATATGAATACCAATGTCACTCAATGATTCCAAATCTCACACAATGATAGGTAATATCATAGTTATCACTATTATTGTAAGATAAAGTAAAATTCCTAGAATACCCAACGGGTTTCTCCATAAACCAATACAATTAATGGTTTGATCCATGTTCCCATAAATTTCATAAGTATGGTCATCATTTCACTAAGAAATATTTTTACATCATCCTGAGAATGAAATATGAAGCACACCTTGGCCTCTCAATAAGGTTCAAAAATGAGTCTCCCTTTAAAATAATTTTTTCAATCCTCATTATTCTCACTAAGTGAATTTATCATCTATGCACTTATTACATAAAATCCATTCCTACCACCTAATTCA